>OY998107.1:2456693-3105998 GCA_963921955.1 Aleiodes alternator | reverse complement strand
CGATGAGCACAAACACACGATGTAGAAGCCTCTGGGCAAGTGTTCCCTTAACCCAAGGCCCCACACTGGATGATATTTCAGTGTTAATTGCGAGTCGATATCTCTCGGACTTCTCGAACCCAACTCTGTTCGTTTTTAATCTGTGGTTCATTAGGGCCAAACTATTTTTAAACCATCCAACTATATAAATATCGACGAAACAATCTTTTATCGAATTAACTAAAATGCAATAACAGATCTGTTATGAAATTTGAAAATCGTCATTCTTCAAAATGAAATCACATCACTCAAATCCTAAATGAATCATTAATATGGATATTTCTCGTTGAAAAAAATTAACATTTTCAATTAAAAGATTAATTTATTATTCGATAGATATGAAAATTTACCTAAATTTTTTTTTTATTCATTTCTATATAATTTCACTGTTTGAATATCACTGCATTGATTTTCCAGTTTGTGATTTTGAACGTGTTAATTTGACGAAGAATGGAAGCAAGTGGATAAAAGTGGAGAAAGAGAGGTGTGTAGAGAGAGGAGGCATAGTAGAAATAGAGAGGGATGAGATTGGGAACAGACACACGGGGATGGCCATTCCCCCGATTTCCATTTTAATTGAACTCAACGAAACATCATACTTAATGCCAGAGATTCGTCGTTGGTGCTTCAATTAAATGGCTCTCTCTCTCTCTCTCTCACTCTCTCTTTTCCTTGCACTCGATTATTTCATATTATTATTACTATTATTATTATCATTATTTTTTTTTTTTTTCAATAGACATATGCATGTAATGTCCGTTCGGTTTGACATAGGTGTGCCTTGGTATTTCTTGAAGGACGATATCGACTAATATTAGTTGCATTCAACTGTTAAACCGTCCTCTGAGAATTTTGAAGGCTCCCTGTTTTTATAAGAAATGAGCCAAGAAATCACGTGAAAGTATCGGATTATTGATGCGTGAAATGTCTATATCAGATATTATGATCTCAATGGTAGAGCGCTGCTAACTTTGGCTCTTCACATTGAGTTTTGGAAAATAGAGTTAATAAAGAGGTCCAGTCATTTTTGTTTCTGGACAGAAATGCTTTACAGTAATAGATAAATTCCATTCAAAAAAGCGGATTTCTTAGATGAAACTCTCACTATGAATGAGGAAGCAGAGAGCGGTGAGCAACAACAGATATACCGAGGCCAATCTCAGTGTCTGAGGCTGGGCCTAGTTGATTTATTGAGAGGAAAATCTAGTGGCTTTGCGATTCCCGCGTTTATCTCACACTCTCCATAACGAGGCAGTGTCTCCCGGTGTCCTTCGAACGTTCCTTGTAAATAGGATTTAGACACTGGCAATTAAATAAATTGTGTTATGGATATTGAAGATAGAGGATATGTCAATAAATTCAGAAGGCTATTTTATATGAGAACAGAATGGATTATTTTTTATGTACGTCTATCAATCATAAATTAATGATTTTTAACAGAATAACCGGAAAATCAATACAAATAAACATTTTAAGAATTTTCTCCTCTCAACATTACTATTATAGAATGCGTAACTATGCTCATTCTAAATAACAAGTTTGAGAACATGTTCTCGGGTGATTACGTCACTGACAAGCTGACTGTGAAATTTCAAAAATGTAGAGGGAAAAAAAAAGATTAACTGAAGATCTACATGAAAAATAGGTGCGTTGACCTTGATTTACCTGTTTCTGGGAATATGAAAAAAAAAAAAAGTACCCGCGAGGTCAGACACGAGGCGAATTTCATCGAATGCTAAAGATTACCAGTGTCATACAGAGGCATAGTATATTGGGTGGTTCCTCAAGATGAGATCCTAGTCGTGCTCATTAAGTGAACATGTTCAACAATCGTCTGGTTTGTCTGAACCTTCAATTCCTCAACACGAATACGTGCGTGCTATGTTTCAGATCTACTGGCCAAATGGACACTAGCTATTTCAGCCAGTCTCAAACAAGCCCAATTCTTTCATTTTTATTTTCCTGATAGTTCGTTCAACAGTTGCTTTTTTTCTCCATCTGCTTTTCCCCAATATTAATTTTTAGATAAATTTAATCATTTTGTTCTCTAAAAAATTACAATTGGATGGAATAAAAAAAAGGCTCATTTTTATTAGTGCTCTTGATTAGCCTCGTACAATTAAATAGATGGAGTATGGCATTCACGAATCCCTGGAATTTCTTCGTGCGACCACCTCGCACATCGCATTCCTGCAGGCGCCTCTAATCATCTTCGTGTACCAGTAAATCGGCGAGAAAGCTTATCGATTCACAAACTAAATGGAAGACTGAAAGAGAGAGGGAGGAATAGAGGAGAGGATTGGTGTAGGAAAAAATAAAACTGGATAACCGCAGGGCCTCGGATTCGTAAACGTATATACTCGAAAAGAGGCTGTGAACAAGCCACGGGAGAATAAGAGAGCAAACAGGATAGAAAGAAGAGGAATTGGAGTTGGGTCTCTTGCGTGCTGCATATCGTGCGCTGCGAAATGTATGCGGCGGAGGATCAGAAGACAAATGCCGCCGGGGGCTACTGGTGTTGGATGCATTTCAAAGGGCCGGTTTCCAACTTTCTGCATCGATCAGTTTTCGGCCAATTTTAAATGCTCGTTTTTTTTTTTCCTTAAATTACTTTAAGTTATATGAAAATTCGCAATTTTCATTTTTTCCAAATTATCCCTATTTCTATCACTTCAATGATTTGAATTTTAACATTTTTCAAAATTTAATCTCGACAGAAATTTAATCAATCAATGGGTCTTGTGAAAGCCCACTTGATTGAGCCACACAGAGGAGTCGAAGGCAATTTCTAGGATGGTATCTGAACTGCACACACACACACGCATATATATATATTTGGAAAAATGTGTGCCCGCAGCCATTTGTTACTACAGCGACGATATATATGTATCGCGAAGCTCGCGGATGGTGGCAACGCGTAGAGCATTGAGATGCAGAGAGCGTGGTGCTACTGTGCGATGGTCCTGATACCTCCTAATGGACCTTCTCCTTCTCATTTCCCTTGGCCATCCCTTTCGATCCCCTTTTTCTCCATACTCACACTTGGTAGCCACCTTCCTCACCAACACTTTGTGGGCACTAACTTCTGCCTCCCATTTTAGTGCACTTTAGATTTTTTTTCTTCCATTCGTTTTCTTCTGTGCCCTCCTGGTTGTTCTTCAACTCGCAATAGGGTGTTCATCCACCATCGCACACAGTTACCGTTATCTTGCAATTGTCTTGACTGAATGTAGCCAAAATGAATTTGGAAAAGAAAAAAAGCAAGAATGGAATGAACACCGCCCGACCAGTCGATTGAACACCCTTGCAGAGACGATAACGATCATTCTTTCGAAAGAATGAAATAAATAACTCGGTTGGCTACTCTGTATACTTTATTCATTCAATCGAGGACAATGAAAACTCCCTCGATAAATATAAAATACCTTTATGCAGGTTTTCGTTTCTTCATGAAAAGAATATATCGATAAATTGGGGTTGAAAACAGAATGAAATTAGTCATTCTGGTAAAAGAAATGCAATGAAAGAGTGATTTCTATTTTATGCAAAAATATTATTCTTCACCAATTTCCTGTCGCTGAAGGTACAAAGACATGATGATGTGGTTTTGTAAAAACGATGGGCATATAATAAACGAGAGAAGGAAAGAGAAGACGAAAGTGAAGAGGTGAAGGGGTTGAATTGAGTGAGGGCTACTCGGGCAGCCAGATAGCACACGGACCGTTGGGCATCGGCATCTTTTCCCAGTTGGAGGTTATATTGGCAAGTTTTATAAGCGTTGTTCGCATGCGCGCACGACGGTAGCAAAGGGCCATAACCGAGTCGCGGCATCATTTATATTTACGAGACAACGGGGCGGTGGGATGAGTCCACCGCGAGCATTGTTACTCCTCGAGGCTCCTTTTCTTTCGCTGGTTATGTCTGGAGTTTAATTTTTCTTTTGTCTCTCAACTTTATTCTCTCTTGATTTTCAAAGTTTTCAAAGGAATTATCATTCTTTCTCTTTGACTAAGATATTGCATGAGAATAATTCAATTAATTAGTTTGTTGGAATAACATGCGATTGAGGGAATTAAAAGTAATAATCTACATCAATTGATGTAGAATTTTGCAAGCAATCAGAGCATTGCCATTCTGGGCATATTCTGCAGTAATAGCATGGATAAACCACGAAACCACGGTATTCTCCTAGGAATTGGTGAAAATGGGAAAAAAAGAGAAGGAGCAAGCATTAATGATGCAATGCGTAGTCGAACAATGTTATGTTTGCATTCCCGGGTAAGAATTGATTCCCCCTAATGGGATCTGACATGCCATTAAACAAATAAATTTATTAATAAATTAATTTTTATTAATAAATTTTTTAAGAGAATCAAATTCCGGAAAAAATATGTAATGCGCAAGCAGGATTTGAACCCACGACCCTCTGATTACATGTCAGGTGGGTCACACCTGACATGGGATCATTCTCATAGGGATCATTCTCATGGTACCACATGCATATTAGCTTCATTTTACGATTCATATGGAAAAAAAATTATAATTTGTAATTATTCAAGAACACTGCTTTGAATTCATCAATTTGTCTTCAATAAAGAATTCTCAAGATACATAAGTTAATTAATGGTTCCTGAGCGCCATATATACCATGTGGCCCTTCTATACATTAAATTATTTTCAATTATTAGCGGCAGATACCTGAGGAATTAGGAGGCGTACTTGTCAACGTTTCTGGAAGAACGCGCAGTCATTATTTCTTCCAGTCTCTTATATGCACTCTGAAAATCTATTACTTTACAAATTTTATGACAATCCTCAAAGATTAATTCATCAGTCTTGGTTACTAAAATTGATTGAACAAAACGGTAGATCTTTCTTTGTTAACGATACCTAAAAAAAAATCCTGCTGCGTTTTCGATTCTACGCTCCCTCGAGCTTTTTTCTCCACTTGCACGTGGCCCGTCAAAAGAGAAAAAAAGGATAGGATAGATTTCGAGTTCTCGCGTGGGTGTAAGTAAAGCAAATGTAGTTCTTCCATATGTATGTGGAGTCTCTCAGTTTTTCGCTGATCCTCGCGAAATCCTAGCATTTCGAGCTGCTTGTAGAGGGTCGTTCGCGTAGCCCTGCCAATGGCTCTGGACCTGAGAGTGAACGACGTTTTAAACCGCAAAGATATCTCCTCGTTTCAGGATGGCAAACCGATCTTGCTCTCCCTCTTCTATGCTTTTACGTTTACGTGATTCTCTAAGGAATACAGAGACTCGTATATATATGTAGGTATGTATGTGTAGATAAAAAGGGAGACTAGAGTAGTGTGTATTTGGCCCAGTTGCGTGAAAACGCCTCAACGCAAATTGGAAAAGGGGTTTTTTTTTTACCATAGCCCATTTGGAAAAACCAACTAAGGGGCTCCTTGAGATGGAGACAGTTATGTATATTGATGCTGCCTTCTGTTATGTTGACCGGGATGGAAAGAAAAAAACAAATTTCACATTCTTTGAAATTTATGAAATCTGTAATATCGTGTTATGCTTTTTTTTTTTATCTTTCATTATCTTGTTTTCTTGAAAAAACTCAGGACAAACAAATTCATTATTCTTTATGATTATTGTTATTTTAACTTAATAAAATATGTGAACTCATCATCAAAGAATGGGTTCTTCATTTGATTATGGGTTAATAATGACTATTACATTCTGTGAAATTGGGGGTGAGGGGGGTATTGAAAAACTACGTAAAATCACGTAGAATAATCTAAAATTCCATCAATCGGTTGGTCAACTGGGCCATACATTTTCCTCATTCCCCAAGCAGCTTCCTATCTCGCTCACAAACTTGCGAGTAAATTATAGGAAGTAGCAAGAGGGGTCGGGAGGCGGAAGGGTACAGAAACGTGACGGTGCGGGGCTATATGTATTTGGGGTTTCAGGCCTTATTAATGATTGATCGGGGGATATCGACGTCTCTCCCCCATAGAGTGACGCGACTGATATATGGGATCTAGCGCGGTCGTGGCTTCTTTGCACGTGACACAATAAAACAGTCACATGAGTTCTCTTCTTATTTTTTTGTTTTCATTTTTAGCAGCTATCACATGTGGCGCAGAAGTATTGTCCATTAGTTTGTAATACTGTGGAGAATTTCTATCGTTCTGGATAAGCGATGGTTGTTAGTTGCACACTGAAATGAGTCTATGGACGTCTATGAGAGAATAAAGCTGTGACGCACAACAAATTTTATATATTATAGATCCAATGAAGATTCTCGGCTAGTCATCCACACATTTTTTTTTGTTGTAACTCTGGGATATTTCGTTATTTCTTTTATATTCACTGATATTTAGAGGCTTTATCAAATATTCATCATTAATTTGAATTGCTCCATGAAAGAGCATAAAATTTTTACCTAAAACGTGTTTAAATATCAGAGAGTAGGTGACCTAGACCTGGAACGTAGGATATTCCATTTATTTCTGATTATTGAATACTATTTAATGTTATCACTGATTTTTTGGGAAATTATGAAAGTGTGATAAATCTTGTACGTAGAATAATTTAACGAATTCATTACAAAATAATCATAAATAACTATAATTTGAAAATAACTGGAAAATATAAGTATCTATTGTTGAGGAGGAGAAGAAGGAGGAGGAAAGGTAGAAAACTACTGCTTTCACGTGGATCCCCGAGGGTGGCATTAATCCCACCCTTCTCATTGTAACACAGTAGTACGTGTTCATCCACGTAGACAATGAGAGAGAGAGGGGGGAGAGAGAGAGAGAGAGAGAGCCTGGATGCTGCTGTAAGGCAATCATATTTCCCCGTCTCTTCACCTCCCAGAGGCACGATTTCCGTCGAAGCGAATCAGACACTGGTGATCTTATGTTGATTTCGAAACATCGTTCGATTTAGGCCTCTTCATTTAGATATTACGATATCAATCTCATCTTCCCTTCCAGTTTTCCTAGATTCTCTTTTCTGGGCAGGGAGACAGTTCAATAAAATATTCTATCAGTCAAAAAATGGAATGGTACTTTCACTGATTATTAAGTACTTGAATCGATTAATGAAAGGCAAACAATCGATGGGCTTGATCGATACCAATTGTCTATTCCTGGTTAAATCACATTTAAGAATTCAAAACATCTAATAGGCTTCAAGGGTAGTTGGAGCTCTTTACTCCCTAGCGAGCGATACTCACGATTCCCTTCTCTCTCCCTTGTCCTTTTACCCATTTTTGCAACTCTTCAAGTCTCCGCTTTATCCTCTTCACCGTCACCTCAACAGAAATTTTGTAGAGAAATGTCTTTTTCTTTCCTCTTCCGTTAGATTCCAACATCCCTTTTTCCTCCTCTCTACTATTTTCTCATCCTCTGCTGATTCTCCCTTCAGCCCTCCAACAACCATTGGATTGCACGTTTTTTTTTTTCTTTTATATTATTTTTTTCCATTTTCATTCTCGTCACGTATATGGCGAGAAAAATTGCAGCCGAGCGCTTTACCCAGTTCGCGTTCTGCACGCTCAGTCTCTTTCTCTCATTTTTTTTCTCGCTCTTCCATACTCTCGATGTGAGCCCCCTTGGCTCACATACAAATACACGCACACTCATGCGAACAAATATGTGAGTTTGTTATATATATATATATAGGATGTCGCGAATCTGAGGTACTGAAAACACGTGGGCGTCCTCGGTATTTTCGCTGAGTATCGGTGAGTTCTGGGTGGCACAGTACATCGATATAAACCAGGCAACTACTCTTGTCCCTGAGGCCAATGAAATCGCTTCGATAATCCTCCTTCTTCTCTCCACCCAGTGGTTGTTACTGACTGTGTATAGATTTTATTGCTTGCATTCACCTATCGTCCGGATTTGTCATTCGTACGTATCCTGTTTCACTTTTGTAAAAATCAACGGTTTTATCTCATAGAAGAAGTTGTAATTTCAATTACCTTGATAAGTTATTTGTGATGAATAAACGTAGAATTTGAGAAAAACCAAAATTTACGCAGATTTTTCACTGCAAATTTTTTCATTTTTTCAATGAAACTATCATGAAGATTCTACTTCAAACCGTTACACAGAAAATGTTCATTCTTTGGAGAAAATCGATACAATTAAAACTGTAAAATCAATATACACAGTTCATTCAATGTAAATGAAAAGCCAGAATGGAAAATGATCTTGATGATTTAGATAAAGCGTCCTCTTGAAGATCGGTAACTCGATCAATCTCCTCGATAATAATGCAAAAAAAGTTTCCACATACAGTTCATAGCTTAACGAGACCACTTAAACTCTGCCGCACGCGGTGCAGAAGTAATTACCAAGGTGCGGACGATTATACCTCGAGACGTATATCTTGGCATTGCACACTGGCAGCTACTGCTGCTGCTTCTACTGTTGGTCGAGTGCGCAGAGCTCATCGTGTGTCGTGCCCAAGTGCACCCTCACTTCACTGCAATAATGCAATTACCGTGGAATGAGTGGTTGTATAGGCGGGCTCTTCCTTCACCTTGCAGCATTCGAGAGACAAAGAGAAATGATAGGGTGGAGAGGGGGAGAGAGATAGAGAGAGTCAGTAGGCCGTTGGTTTTCTCCGACTATCCAAGACTAATTGACTCCACTGAACCCCGTCGAGGTACTAGTCTTGACCCAACCCAGCTACCCGCTGGCACAACTCATTTTTGATTTTGAATATATTCAACTCCAAAATCTTATATGCATCACTAATTGGTTAATTATTACTGTGATTTATTGACTGAAATTTTCAATACGTAGAAATATTTTAATTGAATTGATTTATCGAACTGTAATTTATAAAATTTGTAAAGTATCGACACAAGTTGATAAGGAATCTTCATCGGAAACGCACAATACTTTGTCCTTCTGAAATGAGAAAACCGGAAGTTCAGAGCTTCCTTGCGAACTTTGTGTGTGAGCCACAAAGACGTGTTTTTTTAATAGTGTTATTTTCTCTTTCTTCATCAAATAGTTCCAAAGGTAGAGTCACAAGGGAAGACACGCGCATCCTGCATCGTGACACCATGCGTGCTTTTCCTTCTCTTCCTCTTGCCCCCCTGTAAAGTGTCCCCATTGACCTTCTACCATCCAATATAGAGTCTCCAATGTCTCACGTGTATGTTTATGTGTTGACAAGTACAGTCGAAGTCAAAAACTTTATACAAATGGCACAACGGAGCTACAGAATAATGAAAAGAACAAAAAAACACTAGCACAGCAGCAGCATAAGAGAGAAATGTATTCCGCGGGCGCGTCTCCACTACATACAGTTGGATAAGAATCATGGCATTAATGCTTTCGATGTTATCTGAGATTTCCGCGAAGCCTATACCGTGACAATAATTATTTCTTACGACTCCGACTTTATACCTGTCGATACATTACCAGACACGCTTTTACCTCTTGCGCGTATACCGCGTGTTTCACCTCGTGTCAGGTATGCAAATTGCTGGTTAGTACGTTCGTCACTCTGCCAAGCAGGTATTGCACGACAATCTAAAATTTCCAGTAAAATTTGATAGATATTTGATTACATAACACTGGCACTTTCAATCATGATTGAGAATCAATGAAGGGCTTTGAAATTTTTCTTGCAAATAACACATGATCTACTTTGAATTGTCACTCTACTGAATCAACCACGTGGGCTTTGCACGCGGTCGTCAAAAAGCCACTACATTCTCATTTTGAGTACGGGTATTGCGGGTAGAATGGTAGAACGTGGCATAAATATGTAAGAGCAAGCCTGGTGTCATCCTCGCCCCTTCTGCATTCAGAGTGAAAAAAAGCAAGTGAGAGAGTCTTCATATTCTCCGGACCTGCGCCAATCCTTCCATTTTATCAGTTGGTACTAGACAACTCTTTATCTTTCTCGCGACGTCAGACACGACGTCACTGATCGAAACCAGCTGAGCGGATCACCAGCGGGGTAAGTAAGTATGCCGCTTGTCGCCCCTGAAACACTGATTCCTCTCTCTTTCTCTTACTCAAATTTACCATCTACCAACACTCTCTTTTCGTATCTCAATTCACGACTAGACTCCACGACTTGCATGTATTCATGAGGCCTTTACACACTACTCATACCCCCAAGTACTATATACTGCCTTGTACCATCCAAAAGTAACTCTATTCCCCTCTATTCGCGACACCAACAGTGTATCCCTTTTCCTAGCTTCACTTTTACTATCTATTTCAAGTCGAATAGAGTGCATGTCGAATTCATTGAGAACGTTTCCAAGTTCAATTCGTCAGATTCTTGTATGTTGATTTTCATGAAAAATCGTACTGACAGAAATTTCTTTGGCTAAAAAAATATTTAAGATAAAAATAACATGCTCATAATCTTTCTCTTAATAATGAATCACTATGAATACGAATATGGAATTCCTTACAACATCTTTCGTACTATCCACTTGAATGAACCACCGAAAAGGAGAATATTCTGTGAGAATAGAATACAGCACGATTATAGTAGAGGTAAGGTGGCTCATTGTGATGAAGCATGAGTCTGACCCAGTGGGCCAGTGGGGCAGGTCGCAGAGCGGATGATACATACATATTTATGTCGCGCACCCGTGGTACACCACTACTACTACTATCAAGAACGTAGCCTACCCCACTGACGAGTCTACACATACTACCCCCCTTTTGCCACGGCTTTCCCGCAGAGTTGGAGAAGAGTAAGAGAGAGAGAGAGAGAGAGAGAGATGCCATTGGCCTTCGCATCGCTCGGGGGTGCGATGCTAATCAGGCTTGGTGAAGGTGCGCATACCGAGCACGCGCTTTTTCATCCCTTTGCCCCTCATTTTCTTGTCGTCCCATTGTAGTAATTCTCCATGCGGAACCACGATCCAACACGTGAGTCAAAAAGTTTAAAGCTCCTGTTATCTAGGCATCAGTTGATTCACTGATCATTATTTTTTATTCTTCACTTGTATTCTGCCTTCTTTATCACTGGCATTGCATAAACCCGGATGACGAGAATTGCATCATCGTCATCCAGGATGGAGTCAGTACGACAATTAAATTTATAAAATTGTCTGAATGACGATGATAATGATAATGATAATGAAATATGCTGGAGAAAGGTTGAAGGATAAATATTGAAGAATAACTGGTAGCATCAATAAAACGAGTATGAAAAGTTCATGATATCCTCTAATTGAAGACAGAACCGGATAATTTAGCATTCCGAAAACCAGTAACAAAGTGTTTGAGGTTAACGGCTATAAGTAATGTACGATCAGTTTATTTGCTTTGTAGATGGAAGTTGGAATATGCGAAGGTAGAGGTGAAGATGTCAAGAACCAATTTATTGAACTATAATAATCCTTGTGTTGAATTATCCTGGCATTTTGTCGTGATATTGATTAGATTTTACTTTTAATTGTGTACTATTTCATGATTGTTGTTAGAATAGCTATAAAGCATTGCATAACAGTTTGTCAGTTCATCATTGTCATCATCCAAAAATGTCGGTGAAATTGGAGAAGAAGAATATAGAAGTAAAAGGAGTAGAGGTAATTGACAGTGTTTCATTATAACATGATGTGTCTTCAAATTTAACCGATGAACATGGAAAAGCCCTTATACCATTGTATTTTTATCGCAAAGCCCCAGTTACACTCATCACAATTGAATTTTAACGAATAAAAATAAATGTAAATGTATTTCAAAAATAAATTTATCTTGATTTACTGTCAAGAGTATTGAACAATCAAGCTATTTAAATTTAGTTCATCACCAGGTCATCATAAGCTTATTCGAGATGAGTACTAATTTTATTTGTTAAAATGTTTTTAAAATTCAACAATCATCAAAAATATCTCAATTGCTCAATTTATAATTCTCCATTTAGTAACTGATATCAAAAGACTGAACAAGCCATGTCTTAATCTTACAATTTAACAGATTCAAATAAATACTCAGATAATAATCTAAAATCTTATATATTTGTAATTGATAAAAAAAAAACAAAAATTACAAACGATAATATGAAGCCAAAGTTATTGAGGTTAAACATATATTTTCTTGATATTTTTCAATTGATTCTGTTGAAACGCCCACGCCACATGATCCTTAGTATATATGAAAGACCAGAGTCACGGTATATAACGCAATGTCAGAGGACCATGATCTTAGAATACCGCCATCCCATCGTGGATAATTTTCCACCTGGTATCATTTACCCAGAAAATTATTGGCCATCCTCTTTGGCTTGTTGTAATACCGTGGTTGACTTGAGGGGGAAAAAAAAAGGTAAATGCACAACGGTTGCATTCAAAACCGAGGCCAAGAATCATTCAGTAGACTTTAATCGTCCATACACTTAGCCAACACCATTCAGAAAATCTTCAAACACGTCTTGGACTGGTCTTGACTTGATGGAATTTCTTCAAACGTCCACACATTCGAGGTCATACAACTCTCTACTACTCTTTTCTGTAGTTATTGCAGGTTTTTTTAAATTCAAAATCTCAATCACATATGGAGTTTTCTCGTTTTCTGACGCCTTGAAATTCGATCTTTATCACGTTCAAAAGATTATTTATAATTTTTAAAACTTTAATTATAACTGTTAAAATGATAAAAAATAAATAATAATTACGATTTAACTTCAATCAGAAATTTTATGGCTCTTTTCATCTATTTATTCATTTATTTATGTTTAAATGATAAAACAAGAATTTTTCCTCATTTACATATTTTAACATAAGTATTTGTCAATTCATTTGGTGTGACTATATGATTCCATACTAACTACTTGTTACAAAGTTATCTTGAGGAACTAAAATATGTTATTTACATACGTCATTTAGCATTAAATTTATTCAATAGTAAGTATTCATTTGTATAATTCTTTCTGATATTCCATATTATGAATTAAATTGATCATTTATCATAAAAATTGCATTATTAGTCTCACTTTAACCGAAATAATTGAAAGTTCTGCTGATTGCAAGTGTATTGTAGCATTACGATAGATTCCAGTCCGAGAATTATCATAATTAAGTCACCAAATGATTAATTATAAAAGTGGCATTGTTCTTAAAAATGTAAACAATTACAAATGTTGGAAAATTGTTGGGAATTGAGTTTGAAAATGTCCAGAGTATCGAAAATCAAAAATTTTTAGCTCTTTCATTTTCATCAAGTAGCATAAACAACAACGCAGTAACGGTAGTAGAGTTGGTACTAGCGATAATAGCAATTAACGCGATTATATCGTTCGACATATAATCATTAATAATTCGCGATCCAGGGTAATTACCAAGGGGACGATTTATGCGAGTAATGGCACACGTAATGAATGATCCTAGTGCTGTTCCTCATATGCGTAGGCTTTTCCATGAAAATTCTCAATGCTCCACTGAATGCATGAATGTGTTGATAATTTTTTTTTTTTTATTTTTCCTCTCATTCTCATTGCGAACAGTGATATTACTTGTTACCCATACGAGGACATATCTTGGCACTTTGTGCTGGTACTACTTTACCTGGTTCAGAGTCCTCGACTAGATATCCTTGTATGTTAAATAAATGGAGAGTGAAGAATAAAAAAAAAATATGAAGCTGAGAGTTTGCATGGCTCAGTCTTGAATGGATTATACTGCTTACCTGCGCTTGAATCATTGGGCAATGGGTTAAATGTACGAGTTAGTTTACAACGCCTACGTATTTGCTATAGTTACTATTTAAAATTTTTATAGGTACTACATAAAATTTTATCGAGGCCACAGAATCAAATCGAAGCAGGTTGAAGGAAGTTTGAATAAATAAGGCTAGTGGTTGGCAGGATTGAAGTGATGATGATAATGGTGATTGATAAAAGAATGGGCGAATAAATAGGTGAGACAAAAAATAAACTCGAGTCTGATAGAACTATGATGCAGAACTTATCATGCTAAAAAATATGGTAAAATGTTAAAACTTAACTAAAAATGGTGCAAAAACAGATTAAGTAGATATTTTGAACGAAAAGAAGAGGTGATTGAGAATGAGAAAATGATCAGAGGAGTCAAGAGATGTGAAGAATCCCGGAGGAAGTGGCCGGAGGCAAGCCGATCACTTCCAGTGTAGTATGTGAGTCTGGCTCTTCTTTTTCTTCTTCTTCTACTTCTTTGTCGTCATCGTATATAGTGCGCACCCCAATTTTAATCAGGACCCAGAGTATGCAAGCCCTGGATGGATGCCTGCGAGGCTCGTTTCTCCATCCCCCTCATACCCAACCCTGTGGGTCGTCTTCTCTTACTACCGGAGCGTTACGATGCATGTAATTTATTTTTATTGCCACCAATTTTTTTTCGACCCTCGATCGGTCGCCTCTCGTTCTCTCCTCCTTTTATTTTTTTCGTGCATCTTTTTCTTTTTTAAATCGTTCTTTTTTAACCGTCTTCCTTCAACGGATGAATAGTAGTGCGGAGGGGGGGGGGGGGGGCAGAATGGGTATTCTCTAACTAATTTCAAGCAGAAGAGAAGTGACTGTCAAGATTCATGGGCTGCCAAGAAAAAGGGAAAGTATTCATATAGATTGATTCCCTTGAATTTTATCCTGAAATAGAGTGACACAGAATAGGACTGAATGGATTATCACTTAGATGTTCTTCATGATTATCTAAAGTTGAAGTATCACTTGATTGTTATATCGTCGCCTTAGTAACAAATGATCGTAAGTGGCAAAAAACTCAAGAATGAAAATTGAAAAGTTGTATCCCTCAAATCACTGCCAAAATTTATTCTATGCCATTCTAGACATATTTTTTCCTATAAATTCCAATAACAAAATGACTTAACTACTAATGTAAAAGTTTAAATAAATGAAATAAAAATAATGTAAAAGTGAGGAAAACCTTGTCTCCACATTTACGTGTCTTTGCTTTCACTGTTTTTCAATGCAGGGAAAAATTAATAACGCTCATACGTATATTTGTTTTCAAGATTTTCTAATTTTGGGGAAAATTAGGAAAATTGAAATTGGCAAAATTTTCAAATCCTATCAACTGAAATAATATTGCATGGAGATATTTATCACACGAAATATGAATAGCACACAGTAATGGGAAGAAACTCAACGTATGTAAAAAAAATAGGAAGAGAAAGAAGGAAGTCATCGGATTAAGTGGGTTGACGACGTGCGGCAGTTTCGCGGTCACGAAGATTTTTATATTTTTTCGTGGCCCGAGATTTATTGCCAACTGTGGTTTAGCTATACATGTGCCCTTTATGATATCCGAAAAATTTAGGAAGGTTAAAAGAGATAGATATAAAGTGAAGTGGAAATAACTTTGTGGTGGCTTTTTGAGTTTGAGCCGCTGGGGGTTATTGCAGTAAGCCTTCTCTTGGGGCTTCAAGGAATATTGCTATCCCCCACAGCCACTTTCTCGTTTTTTTTCTCTCTCTCTCTCTCTTTCTACGATTTTTTGTTATTCGTTTTCCCCTCTATCGTTTTCTGTAGAGCAAAAAAAAATGGATGCTCACACCCTTCCCGTTTCTTGTTTTCCTCCTTAAAACGATCATACATGCGAAGGCGATCTTTTTAAAGGCAGCCCCCCACTTAAAAGAACAAGGTTTACGTTTATAGCCACGCGTTCGTCGAAACGTGAGGCAAAGGTTCTAGCAGTTCTATGGAAAGGAGCGGCGGAGAGAGGGGATGGGGCTGGCAGAGGGATATAGAAACTTTTGTGGAGGGCTCCAAGAGGTTTTAAGTGTGATAAGCAATAATGTCTTTTGGAAGGGATAACCCAGCATCAAAATACAACGTATGTTCTTTAAAAGGATCAAATCAAATTAAATTAAAAATTAATTGACATTCATATCCTCGCAGTTTATTCTGAACACAAGACATTAGCGAATGATAAATTTAATGGGCCCATTTTCCAACGAGTGTTATGAAGAACAATCATGTTATAAAAACGCACGAGTAATTTTGATAAACGAATTGAAACTCTAATCCAGCGGCTGATTGAGTGGAACGTAGTTTTTATTCTCAAAGAATAAAGGAAGTGAGATAAAACAGCTTGGTCTCGCCTCATGATTCTCATGGGCTTGAGAGGGGTCTCTGTGATCCTCACAATAACCAAAAAAAAAGAAGAAGCCAAAAGTATCTAATTAAAGACGAGGTGGATCGACGTGGGGGCGGTGAATTCACGTTTTTCTTTTTCTCATTGAGGATTATCCCCAAGAGGATTCTACTGGATAATAATGAAAATCGTCGGATTTTCAGACTCTACAATGACTTTGAATTGTTATGAATATTTAGAGTAAGGAGATCTGATCAATAAAGTCTTATAGTTTGTTTTTTTTTTTTTCAACGTATTTATGACTAATCAATTGATTAAATTAGATAACACCTTCTTATTAATGAGGAATTTAAATGGTGAAATGTATCCAGTAAAACCGGTTTTTCTCCAAATGCTCGTTTAATTATAAACACCTTTATTTACAGTATCAAAAAAGAGGAAAAAAACAAAAACCAACATGGTGAATACAGTATGATGAGCAAACAGGAAACAGGACTTATGTTAATGCTGATGCCAGCAGTCAAGAGACTATTCTGCTGGATGGAAGGGGAATGAGACAATTGGTATGAGATGGAGGAGAGGGTGGGCAATTTTAAAGTGTAGGGTGGATGAAAAACGTGCCGCAGTGGAGAAAAGAGCAGGAGAGAGAGAGAGAGAGAGA
This sequence comes from Aleiodes alternator, assembly GCA_963921955.1. NCBI lineage: Eukaryota > Metazoa > Arthropoda > Insecta > Hymenoptera > Braconidae > Aleiodes > Aleiodes alternator. Next base: position 3,089,254 of record OY998107.1, on the reverse strand, counting down.
ACGTGAGATGTAAAATCAAGAAACGGGCTCACGGGTACGATTAGGGCTTAAAAGCGCAAGAGAGCCGATCCTCAAAAGCGGGTAGCTCAGGCACACTTTATTTAATGTGTGTTTTGAACTAATAAAAGCCAAGAGACTTTAAAATACTCTTGCACAATCCCTTGGCAATCGCAATCTTGAAAATTTACCAATGGACAAACGGATTAGACCGTGCTATTTTGAGTTTTAGTCGTCTTTTGTACTTCTTGCTGATAACTTTTGAGGATTTCAGTGGATAATCGCTCATTAGATGGAGCATTTAACATGTTTCATTGAACAATTGATGATTATACTCTGTTCTGGGGCAATTTTGAATTAAGAAGAATCAAGTTGATGCTTGAGGGAATTGCATGGATTATTTTTTATTAAATAGACTAAGCTTACATGAAATAGACAAACACTTGAAATTTATTATTTGAAAACAGGTATTATGATAATATTTCTTTAAAATACCATGTGGCACGCAGATTGGTATTGGTAAAAATTTACCTGTCGATGCTTGCTGGTGGCAGTATTTACAGGTGCTAGCGGGTGGGCACACTTCGTTTACTACTTGGCATTGACCGATGCCTGGCCCAAGTGTGACGAACCTCTCTCTTTTTTCTTGTTTTCTCGCTTCCCTTCGACTCTGTACAACTCTGGGTCAACAGAATACAGAGAGAACCCTAAGCCGTTATTCTGGGCATTAATGTATTACTTATACGCCCTCTTTCCTCCCTGTCCGCCCTGATGTCGTAAATCAGAAGGGAGAAAAGGTGTGCCATCTCTTGCTGATGAATGCCACTTTTCCCAAACAGTCCCGAAGGATTATACGTAAAACAATGAACTTATCAAACAATTAAATGATATATAATTATGAAAATCTGATAGATTACACGAAAAATTCAATTTTACAATGAAAAATTTCGGCTCCCAATTTTTTTTTCTCCAATCCTTCAGAAGATAGTCTTTGCACCTGAGAGCCGGAGAATTCAATAGGGTCAAGTTTTACACGTAAATACTACCAGGAGGAGACCCTGCGAATGGCCAATAAAACGATTTAAGCCAGATGTGAGAATTTCATGTCTTATATTTCCCACGTTCAGTCACTCATACAGCCCCCAGGAGTGTGCTCCTTGCTGTTTGAGATGGGTGAGTGTCTAATGCGAAACACATGTTAGAACTTGCGGAAGGTACCTCAATACACCTGAGGAACGAAGAAAGTGCCGCACCCTTGAGTTTAACGATGCACCCTCTATTTCTTCTTCTTCCTCTTGCAATTTTGTAAATAATATACAATTGGGTAGTTTCTGGCACCATATACCCCGGAGGGATGTACTCGCGGGATCATGGAGAAACACCTCAAGGTACCAGCGACACCACGTGTCGACCAGATGTGGAAACTGTACTTATACGTCAATTCTACCTTCAACTATTGGGGAATTCCCAATCGTAAAATAGCAGGTAGATCCATCGATGGGTCTTCTACCTTGATAGAAATTTCCCAGAATTCATTTTATTGTGTGCAGGTACAATTTTCCGGGTGTCCAGAAAGAAAGAAAGCGAAAAAATGGTTAAAATTTGACCAACGCGTGCAAGAACACGAACGGCTTCGTGTGAAAAGCCGAAAAAGCCTGGGGGGAATAAAAGGAAAATCACTGAATCAGAAGACTTCAATTTACATATGAAAGATTGAAATTGAAGAGAATTTTTCTAAATTACACTGGATTAATAAGTTTACGGTGAATTATTAACGAAAAAAAAAAAGAAATTTTTCTACATAGAGAGACCATTGACATTGATACCGGTTTTTTTGGATACGCTATTTAGTGCCCGTTGGATTCATTAAAACCAAGTTAAACGCCCCCAAAGAACGGCTTTACGAGTGGAAACGTCGTTTCGCCGTAGACTTAAATTATTACGTTATAACGCCGCTGGCTAAGAAGATCCCGATCCACAGATAGGAATCCTGGTGGCGCGAGCCGCTTGTTCTTCATTCTGGACCCAATCTCTTCAGTGTGAATGTGTGTGTATATATGGAGAACGGTGACGTTCCAATGGGGAATGGCAATGGAGGAAAAGAGAACGAAAAAGGTCAGATTCAGGAGCTACTTGAAACGCGAAAGGCTCTCTTGGGCCTCTGAACGCATACCGACCTGTCGCTTGATTTCAATCCACCATCACTACTTTTATGCACAATGGCAGGACATACCAAAAAATAAAAGTAATATTCCGGAAAAATTTCAAATCAAGTTAAAAAATATATTTAACTAATCAGGAGAATTAGAAGTTATTTCATGGAATCTGAAGTAGCTGTACATCTTCACTACTAGTAATATACCATACGTGTGAGTCATATGTAATCTGGATAAATGCATTACACCTCTGGAGGAGAACATATAATAAATAGAGGAAATAAAAATGAAATGACAAAAAAGGAGATATATAGTGGGACAATGCAATTTGACCTTGTTTTAAGAATCATTGGGGCTTGGATGACATCATAGTGCATCAAGAGGATCACAAATTATCATGCTCAATAGACATTTTCATGATTCACTTGAAGTTCAATAGTAGAATTTACTCTGACAATGTTACAAAACAGTTGATAATAAAATAAAAAGCTAATGTATCGTTGAACAACCATTGACACAATATGTTAAAATCGTTAAAAGCAATTGGCTGTTCAACTATTTGGAACATTTGGCCTTCGATGAATGCATATACATACTTGGCTTGTGTTAAACTCGTGTGTGGCTTCGCCCCTGAGATATAACCACCTGCGATTAAATTATTGCCATCCCGAACCTCCTAACCGGCCTCTAACTTATGTGACATGAGGATCGCTTAAATTATGTAACTGCCCTGCGTAAATACCATTTCGCTTGGCTCGTACAGGATGTTCAAATCGCTCCATTACTAAATTCTCATCCAGCTCGTTTCTGATGTCTGATAATGTATTTTACTGATCTCATTGCTGATTCTCCTATTTGAAAGACAAGTTTTTTCGCAAAAAAGCATATTTTTACTCTGATTATTATTTTGATAGGATTCAAATGAATCAATTCAATTAATTTCATGTGTTGTCAAAAAATTCGAACCAATTTCAAAATTTAAATCGCTGATTTTGACTTGAATGAAATGAAAATAAAATTCTCACGCCTTTATGCAATAAAATCAATCGACCAAAGTAGTCCAGATATTTAAACTATATTTCCATGTTTTTCAAGCTTCAGTCTAACAATAATACTTTAAAATTCAAAATAGATACAGTGTAGGAACTACTTGCATAATAATTCCACAATACAATCTGTTTAGTGAGTCTGGAAATGCAGGAAAGGTGAAGATCCCACGTGAGGGATACCCCTCAATCGAAATGTGAATGCAGGTGAGTAAGCCCCAAATATTCATCTGAATTGCTACTCAATTCTTCTTTCTTCCTTTTTTCTTTTTTACCAATCTCATAATAAAATTGAATAACTTGCATTATCGATCAGTGAACAAACGAAACGTGTAACTACGATCTAACCGGTAGGTCGGTGGCATTAAATAAACATGAGTCATCGACTGACAACGTGACCCCCTGACACCGGTTGTTACGTTGTAGCTACATAACAACTACACTAAAACATTATAACCATATATTTCCATTCGCGCCCTCCGAAACAACAATTCTGCCATTCACCTACGCACAATGGAGGATCCTACGAGACGTTTCTTCTATTTTACATCTCATATTCACCCAGAATCTTTCATCCTGTACCTTTTTAGTCCTGGGAATCTTTACAATGTATATTCAATGATCAATGTCATTGTAACCTATTCGATTGGTAATACTAGAAATATTAACAATGGAATAATATGATCTATTGGCTCTCAATAATTCTCAAGTGCTACTGACCCAATTTCCTTGAAAACAGGTAACTAACAAAACCATCTCGTTATAATGCATGTCTCTTAGGAACTATATACATTTTCGTGGAATCTGGGCCTGTCGATATTCTTAATATTTTAAGAGGAATGAAAAAGAATTTTTCAATTTATTTTATCAACAGTGTTCACGGTTGCAAGAAAAACCAAATTGTCTTATTCAACTTATTAAATTGTATTTCCGTTCTCAGAAAAACGAGATCACGATAAGGAAAGAAAAAACATTTTTTTTTTTTTCATCTTTCATCCCTCTCTCTTTGGGCTGCCACGAACAGTCTGCGGAAGAGCACAGCGACACAGGTGTGTCGGCCATTACGGAAGCTACTTTGGAAAAGAGAGAAAAATCATATGAAAGACGAGAGATGAAGAAAGAGAGCAAAAGGGTTTTTTCTTTTTTTTTTTTTTTTTTCATTGTCAGAGAGAGGGAAAAGGAAAGATACTGGTGGCAGATAGTTACCAACAGAGAGACACTCCGAGAGGAAAGATGTTATCTGGATTCTCCACTGGTATATTCTCGTAGCTCTGTACCCTCTGTATCCACCCTCGCGCACGCACCATTCTCAACCAGTAACAGAAAAAAGAGGAGGACCCGCGCGCCTCAACTTCCGGCGCCCCACGTTTTGTCTTATCCACACGAAAAACTCTTCTCTCTCTTTCATATTACTTTACCTATTCTCGTTAATTTTTTTTACTCACACTCATTCACTCGTTTTCCCGTGTTCTACGTCATAAGTTTTCGGTACACGAGCTACTGGTACCAACACAAAACCGAAGTTGCTTGATAGTTTCTCCTTTTCTGGACAATAGATGAACCAAGATAGCAAATAATTCTAATCTCTCCTTTTCCGCAAATGTCATTATACTTTATGAATTCTATGGAATTAACTCGAATATGTGGTGAGACATTCCTAAATCTAAACCAAAGTAATTTGAAAAAAAAAAATATCACACAATATCTCTTTATGTAAAAGTATATAGATGTATAAAAACGTTAAGAATACACCTAAAAAAAAAATAAAAAAAAGTGAAAGAAGATGTAGCAGTATAGAAGAAAGACTGCACTTGAAAAAATAAGAATGAAAGGATTTTGAATGAATGAAAGAAAGGATTGAGTAGTTCTCGTACCAAAGTCCCTGAGATGTTACCAACAAAGAGGGTGTCGCGAGGCGCAACGATGCCCCTACAATGGCATTCTGATAAACGAAGCGAGATTGTCTGTCTGTCTGTCCATGCTGCCCCGTCTGTCTGTCTCTCTGCTCCACCTTCAATTTCCTTCTTTTTTTTTCCCTCTTCCTTCTTCGTTTTTTCTCCACTCATTCAGTTTGGTTTTTCAAATTTTTCAATAACTCATTTTTCTATTGCCTCAGTGAGCAATGATGTTCACGTTTTAAGTGTTAAAATTGTCACAATTTCTCATTCAAATTCACCAACATCTTCTTCATACTTCTTAACCACAATATGCAATAAATAATTCCATGTAATCATCCACTGGATATTTTATATCTCCTTTTGTACTGTTCGACTGCCATAAATTCATGTACGTGGTTCTTGCGGCGACTTTTATTACAAGCCAAACAGTTGATCTTTTCACTGCTACTGTAACTCATCCACAAGTGTAGAAAAAACGTTTTTGGCGCCAAGCAATGAGCAGTGAAATTGAAAATTGTTGGCCACATTTAGATAAACGGTTTATTGAAATTTATCAAATCATTTTCCCCGACATTATCGTAAACAAAAATCGGCTATCTCATTTTTAGTTTTAGAGAAATGAATCTTACGAAATTTTAATCTGATGTTACTAAATTTTTTTTTATTATTTTCTACCTATTTATTTTATTCTCTTCGTGTTCTACTTAATGCTGTAGCATCAGCGCGATACCAAACTCTTAAATAACTTCTCTACTTTCAAGATATCTCGCGTGACTAGTTTCCACCGAAAAAAAACCTTTAGAAAAAATATAAAATAAAAAAGAATTATATCTTGAAATAAAACGTGTTGCTTGAAAACTATGTGGGTATGTCTCGACGCTTTTGGACCTTCAGGCGTTCTCTTGGATTTTAGTTGCGCAAGTATATCGCCCAGGTCTCTACCAAAAATCGACGAGATTTCTATAACGACCGTGTGAATTCATCTCTTGTTGCTCTTATAGGAAGCGTTGGCGTCTTTTTTTTGATTCTTTTTTAGTAGCCCAAGAGAAAGGGTTTTATAGAGAATATTTTTTTTATTCGAAGGAGAATTATTTGAATGACGTTGAAGTGGATATAATTTTCCATTACAAATATATCAAAGTAGACGTGTTTCCTTTTTTTTTTCTCCTTTCAACACGCAGAATTCGAAATTGAAAACTCAAGCATGAAAAGTAAATATATTCCATTTACATTTTGGTGAAGAAATATTAATCTAGTAAGCGTCCGACGACCTCATACAGTTGGTCCATGTCTCTGACACGACAGTCCCAGAATTGTTGGAGACCCGCTATTATTTATTTCGTCTCGGGGTCAATGCATTATTCATGCGCGAATCCCTCGTCATTCATCCGCGCACGAATATGGAATTTCCTCGTAAATCCATCGCTCGTTTCGATATTGATAGCCGATGCGGAAATGGTTGGGCTGGTTGGTGGGTAGACTCTCGCCTGGTCATTCGTATTTCTCTCCTTCTCTATATTTTATAATCAATGGGGAAAATGAAAACCGGTCAAAAGCTTGTCGCCGATTCTCCTACATATGGAACATCCTCAATTTCCGTTTGAATTTAAGGAATTAATATACGTTTTGTTTTCATAATAATTATGATAGCCATCATGATTTTCTAGCTGACATTGGATTATTGAACTATTTACTATTGGCTATCGTTAATAGAAATTGTCTTAATGAAAACTCATGAATTTTGAAGAGTAAATAATCATTCTGCCAAGGTATCACTTTTGAATGTTGAAATAGTTATGAAAGAACAAAAGTAAAATAATCAAAAAATAAAAAAATAAACCGAACATTAAAAAAAAGTGAGGTAGTAAAAATTGAATCTCTTCTACTAGTAAAAATCGGCGATTGGGATCCAAGCGTTGGAGCGTCTGCTTCTCGAAGTTGCACAAATGTTTCCGCTTGTTTTTACCACTGAGCATTGTCGTCGGAATTCTCGTAAAATAATTAAGAGAAGGCACACTCTACCACACACATACAGGAAACATTTACAAATACATGAACATTAAAGGATATACGCAGTAGCAATGCGGCGAAACTATACGGCAAGAGACGGTATTTTAGAGGGTCGTAAAAGGAACGTTAAAATCTCACCGTTTCTCCACCCGTTGTGCTGAGTTAGTCTCAACTCCTTTTACTATACTGTGGGTACAACCCCCTACCGAACAAGTAGGTAAGACTCTGCCTCACTTTCTCAACTTCTTCAGATTACGAATTGTCCTCATTGGGATTTAAATTTATTACCGCAAAATAAGCGAAAATTTCACCAAACTCCAGACTAAAGAGTTTTCACAAAAAGAAATGAAAAAAATTGCTAGTTGTAAATGATTTTGTGTATTTTTATCATTATTCCTCAGCTTCATCGACAATGTCCAGTGTGATGTTGAGTTGAGAAATTCTGTCTTCCCAAGTATACGATGTAACATGCATTTGGAAGGAAACCAGAGAACTTGCGTGCACAGCGTCACACTTAATTAATTGTTGGTAAAAAATGAACAAGTTACACATTGAAAACCCACGCACAACTTCTTTTTGTGATGAGCTGGTGGAAAAAAAAGGCATTTATTCTTTCTCGAAGTGAATTAACTTGTTTAGCTGAGTCCATTTGAATACCAGCCTCTCAATATCATTGGGTAACTGAATATTTAATGGCCCACATAATGCTTTCATATCAAGAAAAGTAAAAAAAAAAAAAAAAACATTGGAGAGAAATACCTTGCGATAAAATAGAATTTATTCCGATAAAATAATTATGTAATTTTTTATTGTTTTTTTTCTTTCTATTTTTTTTTCTTAATCAATATTGAATAATAAAAGATATTCAAATTTAATGAAGAATCGATTATGTCATAATGACTGTCTTAATTAGTAATGAATTTGAAAGAAAAAAAAAACAAAACCCATAATAAACTCTAAACAGTCTACATTTTTGAAATTATTCAGTGGGGAAAATTCAGATTGAATATGAATATGTATGAAAACATACTGTCGCTTATATTATACCGGTACTTGACCATTGACCCAGGTCAGAAAATGCTAATGAAAATAATGGTTGACTAATAAAAAAGGATAAAATTTTATTTCAACCTGTAGCCAAATAGAATGACTACTGATCCAATAAATTCAAGTTTCAAAAGACATACATCAACAGTACTCATCGTTCAGCTATGAAAACGAAGAATATAAAAAATAAATATGGAAATAATGTTTAAGTAGAGGGGGCAGTAGTTAATTATGTATACACATGGATAAATGAATGTTCACGCTTCTAGCGCAGTTCATTCGATAATAGTCGCGTGCTCAAAGACCGTAAGCCATCGAACTCCGATTATAACGTATTAAACATGAAAATGACATGATAATTACGCGATTCATCCGATAATTTCTCTTTTGATGTGGTAGTTAAAGTGATTTCCATCCACACCTCCTGTCTTTTTTCCCCACTTTTTTTCCCCCCCATAATTTTTGAATATTATTTCCATTGGTTGAATTTTCATTGCCCAATATACAGTTTTGTCAAAAATTTATACCATCTTGGTTCATGTATTAAGTGAACGTCTCCAAGATGACATTTAATTAGCATATATGAAAATAAGAAGCACGTGGAGTTGTATCGCATGTCTCTAGATGGTATATAACTCTGGAGTTGTGTCAATTAATAAATACTAAAAATGGATACGAAATATGTAAAATGTCTGAGGCTTTGGATACTCTCACAGACATAACAAATTTCTCATTAAAATAGCCAAAATGAGTTAAACGATTTATCCCCAAGTTCGATGTTTTTTTCTCTTTCACAAAAAAAGAAAAAAAAAAAAAAACCTTGTTCAGGGTCGTGAGGTCGTTTTAAAACTTGTGTGGTAGCCTAAACCAAGAGGCCCATGGCTTGTCCTCATGTTTTGCCACGTATTAGGATACAGACTCGAGATAAGTTGTAAAGTGGCCTCGATGTAGAAGTGAGGAAGAGTGTATAGCGCAGAGACGTCAGGGGTATTCGGACGAGGACCTAAGAACGAGTTTTTTCGGTGACACCGAAAAAGGTGCCTTGTTCGTTCGTTCGTTTCTCTCTTCAGCTCTGCCTCTGCCTCATCTTCTCTGCAATTGTGTGTGTTTGGATGATTTTCTTTTTCATTATTTCCAATGGTCTCTACAATTTTTAGAGAAAGTGTGTATACAACTGCGTTGAATTACTACTGTGAAGTGAATTTTTCCAGATTCACTATCGCCTCTTGATAATTGTTTTATTTACGAACATGAATTCAAAAGATACGAAGAGGGAAAAAACAACCACGACAATCTTTATCTTACACTTTATGCCATGTTTGCAGTATCACGGAAAGAGGTAGGGGAAAAGGGCAGAAATCCCGAAGGTAGATCGTTCGATCTCGTGTGGTAGCCGGTGGTTTTATACTTGAAGAATGTAGAATGAACAGAAGAGAGAGCGAGGATATCTCTACTCACTGTTTCACTTTGTCCAAGTGTCCTCAGGGTCTACAGCAGGCAACCAGCAGGAGCAACAGCAGCAACGCGTTATCTGACATCGGGCATTGTCGCTCGCGCCGGCTGACAGCATAGCCAAAAGGTGGGGGAGATGCTATGTGAGAGCCCAAGTTGCTACCCAAGAGTCTGTACTCTCAGCTTCACTTGGTTCTTGCGAAAAAGATCCCGCGAGATCAACGAGATTCATCGTACAGTTCGGTAAGAATTGCAACGTGTATGTGTATGTACGTGCGAGTGTCTCGCAACAAACCGTTTTCTTCTGGAATTGGCGGCAAGAGCTTTTCTGGGTAAATGCCGTGGACCGCCAGCCGAATGCCGACCAAGGCCCGTCACGTAGTAACCAGTGAATGCAGCGACAAGTTGCGGCCAATTGTAGATTCTACAATTACTCTGTGGCTTTTTGCAAACTCACTTGCAGTGATACTTGGCAATATCTGATTTGAACATTCAAACATTTTAATTCTAGCTCAATGCTGCTTCCGAGAAGAATCGATTAAATGCCCCTTCGCCGACTTGACTTCCAAGACGTGATCATGACGTGAAGCCATCTGATTATTCGTTTCAACTGGAATTTGCCCTTTAACAAAATAATTTATACACTTTTCCAGGAGAATTCTCAAGCCACCCAGCCTCTCTCCCTCAGTTGAATCAAAAACTGAGCTATCAATGTACAATAATTATTCTGATTCCTACAATTTTGAATTGTACTATGCTCAACTATTCCACCAACATTCAAACGGAATAGTAAAACAAGTATTTACGCATTTTGCAATCACTACTTTGGAAGTAAGTACAGAGTATTCACACAGTGAGGCAATTGCAGCACACGCCAACAGGGTTGTATATCATGCTGGCAAAATGCCTAGGGACATCTGGAGAATCTTCATCCAAGACTTTTCTTGGACAGACGTTATTTCGTAACATATCATTCAACCACTATACTTCTGACGTTTGTGTTCAAATTATTGCATTTTGAAATTCAACGGTGAAGAAAGAAAATGAAACTCAAGCATTGGATTCTGAATTGAAGGAATAGATGTGAGAAAAAGGTTAAGATAAAAATAGAAAATCTCACATAAATGCAATAACGTAATTTACTAATGGACTCTGGTGTTGCCTCATGTTATATCGTTTCCGGTGTCGAACACACACTGATCAGGATCCACACTATCTCGCCACGTTCTGGGTACCGGTTTACCTCAAAGCTACTCTGCCATGGTCAAGACTTCATGAAAATGAGATGGTAGGAGAAGAAAAAAAAACATAAAAAATGTACTTATATGTACTTTAGTGACATACGATACACCTACGTTTTTTTTTTACTATTTTTTTTTATTTTTTACTGTATTCTTTAATGTCTGATTTCACCAGGTAAATATTATTTGAAAAAATTAAGAAAACATGTGGGTGAAGAATACGATCATGTTCACCATGTATTTCACAAAGTTATGGTTGACTTCAAATATTGGCGGGTAAAAAAAAAAGAGAAAAAGTCTCAAGTTCTCGTTCATGGATATCCATGCTCCTACCGTTTATTTTCAACAACTCCCACCATGGATCGACAGTTATAATGTGAAGATGATACACGTTATTCAAGATGTTACTATACCCAGCAATATGAAACGTACCATACAAACGCACAAGACACACTGAGGTACGATGTTTCATGTTGCAATTTTCATTCTCTTCTTTTATTTTTATTATTTTCATACATATATTCAAGCATATGAACTTGGACTCGGCATGAGTACACTGAAGTTACAGGGCCGATTAAATATTACCCCGCTACCGAGCTTACATACCGATTAATCATTGGAATTTATAAAACCAATATATTTTAATACTTGTACATTGCATTAATGAAACCATACCGCAGTTAGTGTTTCATATACTAAGTATTTTGCCTCATAAAGTTGGTAAATTTTATTGCAACATGTATGGTAACATGGAACCAGATGAAAAAAAAAAATTAATTAGATAGAGAAAAATATTGAGGCTGTGTTGAAATAGATTCAGTGTAGTCGACTATCAAACACGTTGCCCTTCAGACTGACCATTAGTTTTGGAATTAACGGTTTATTATGAGAAACCATCCAAGTGATATTTTTTTTTTCTTTTAAATCTGTGTATTTGAAAGCCATAGATAAATTATTCTAAGTAAATGAAAGAAATCAAATGTTTCTCTCAATATATGATGTGAATTCATGACAATCTACGGCAACGTCAAAGTGGTCCTGGTATTTCTTGGCATTTTCAAAGTTTCCATGATGCTTCATAGTTTTTTCTTTCTCTACTTTTTTTTTTCTTTTGCAAGTCCTCTTCTTCCTCACCGGCTGTCTACCACGGCGGGTGGCTCTGCACCTTTTGCGCAGCACCCGCGGGATTTATGTGCTACGTTAGCTTCACCAAAGCTATATAATGCCCTCGCGACTGTTGAACGGTGCAATTCTCGCCTTTATATACTTGCGCTTTTGCAAGGAGGCAAACTTTAATTGGCAGTAGCCACTTCTCAATCGAAAACAGTTCCCCCAGGGTTGCTGCACATTATACCACTGGGTAAGAGAGAAACTTTGTCCCTTTATTCTCTTGATTTTCTCTCTCTTTCTTTTACCTCTATCACAACTGTGTGTTGGCCGATAATACCAAGATATACTGATTATGAATGTTTCTAGATTGACTGGTGAGTCTATGTCTTCTGTCGAAATTGACACTAATGATCACGCTATTGACTTAACATTTTCAGATCCCCCATTTATCCATTTAGCTCAATTCCTCATTAAAAAAAACACAAAAAGAGATAAGTCAGATGTGAATTAATGAAAGATTCCGTTATTGGGCTCAAAGATATATCATTTTATCGCAACGATTGACATCAGTCCCGTTACACTATAAGTCCAGGTTATAAATTTCGCTAATAAAAATATCTATGCATGGTTTATATGTGAACGGTAACACAGAGACAAGAGAAGTATGACGTAATTATTATTTCATAATATCTCTTCATTAATCACCTAACCTGGTATACTATTTTTACACACAGCATCTCGACCTTTGCCAAGCCTGGAAAACAGGCTTTGCATTATAAATTTCATTAAATTGTGGATTTCTCTCTTTTTTTAAAATTTATTTTTTTTTCTCTCAATTTCTAAAGAATTCCGTGAATTCTTAATCGGTAATCAAAAAATTCAGATAATTTGTCTGGATTCATTTGGTAATTGCAGTTTAACCAACATTTATCCTTGACACGTGCTATTATAAAACAAAGAGAATATTCCTTTTTCTTTCTCCTTCAAGTCTATTGAATCTCATGCGTATATAGATCACAGCATCTCGAGAAGTCTAACGACGAAAAATGGCCTCAGGGTGAAGTATCGATCGAGCCCGCCAATCGATAGATCTAATACTGTATACTCACTGATGGTATACAACTATCGGTAGAATTATTTCTAGTGTCGCTTGATTGATGCGATTGTTGTTAGACGAAGAAAACCGGTATTTGTTATTCGGTGTGATATTCTAAACACGCCTCTTTTCTTCAGTGCTTCCGATTAATAGATTGTAAGATATTACAAAGAAACTTGATCAACAGAATGATGAGATGAAAATAGTATAACTTAATTGAAAAACTTTGTTCTCAAGTGTTGGAATATTATTGATCACACAATCACTCACGATGACGGATCAACAGAAGAGGTCACACCTAAAACTTTCTAGGTGAGTTTCACCACAGAGAGCTCGGAGAGAAAACAAATAAAGTCCTAGGGCAGAGAGGTCTCGTGTGATACTACATTGATTATTTTACACTGACAACAGCCAGTTCAGGACCATAAATTCAATTGCAATCATGAGTGCAGCATCCGCAGGCGAATGTGTTATACTTCTGGTTGGCGCAGAGCATATTCCAATGTAGGCAGTGGTGTTGCTGGAAAAAACTTAAAAAATAAAACCCTGATGCCCTTTTCTGGTTGGAAATCACCATTTGTTTGAGCCAAATCGTCATACTCATAGATTATAACAAGTACCATATAGTGTTATTTCAGGATTCGTGATGCACAGCACTCTTCTTGGCACGCTCATGACAGCAGTTTTAAATGTAATTAATTGACATTTTACCAATTATTTAAAGGATGTGAACTATATCAAAGTCCAGCATTGATACGAAAAATGACAAATAATATTGTAAAATCAATTACTTTCATTCACCTTTCTTTCAATCATTAATAATAATTTTTTCGTGTCAAAAGAATTCGTGGGCAATTGTAGATATTATCGTATCACTAAGATCTACTTGCGAATTGACTCGTTAGTTATGCGAGTATGAAATTGCGGTAGCTGTATAAGCACAACGGTGGTCCCAGGCCATTATAATCCATGGCATTATCGTCATTCGTCTTGGCGCCAAAATGACGATGAAATCAAAAAATAAACGAATGGAGTGTCTCGTGGAGAAATCATTAACGTACGATCCATCACGAAAAATTTATACCTACTGTCGATTTATCCGGATACTCACTGAAGCAAATGTCTCTCTGAGCGCATATATTGAGTAAGATTTCAGAAGGATTAAAAAAATAAGACGTAATGGACGTTTCATTATAGCACTACTGTTGTATTGGAGAATTTCTGGAGCCAATCTTGTCGTATTTGTCCTTCGCTTTGCTTGTAACACACCGATCACTATAGTGATCGTATACGATTACGTAACTATTCATAACTGATATCGTCGCTGGACATTTTACGATGGAACAAAGTCAGACTTTCCTTTATTATATATATATATATACATGCTCCATCAGTCCCAATAAATATTATTCGAATAGAATTAAAATCTCCGCATTTCATTTATATTTTTCCCTTCTTTTTTATATCAAACGATTGCAACATAGAGGAATATTCTTCGTTTATCACCTCTGTTTTTCAACGATCCCGTGTTTTTCCTCTCTCTTTTTTTTTCGCATTTTCTTTAATAGTTTGTTTTTCTCTCGAGTCAGTCGTGTGTTTACGGAAGTAACAGCATTCATAATTGACGGAGTAATACAACAGTGTCAATATCTCTATCGAGGTCAACCGGGGAGATATACTGTGGATTAATTTAGAGGAAATACATTAGAAACGTGAATAGTCCTTTTGTCTCATTTGATATGAAAAGGAACCGAATATCGGCGTCACACCGCCAGCATATATCGACTTTTGAATTGGCTTTCGCGGCACGATCTGACCTGAAACCGTGCACGGTTTCGGTTCGATGTTCGATTCTTTCATCGGCAGTACGTCCGCTGCCGCCTCGCACTATATCTATACTATCGCAATGAGGAACCGAAGAAAGGCTTGAGGAGAGAGAGAGAGAGAGAAAGGTGAGTGACGAAAAAATTGACCAAGGGAAGACGAGGTCAAACCGAGGAAAGCACTAATGTGGAAAGATGTACGGCTATGGGAAACAGATGAAGAAGCTTGGAGAATAAAAGAAAAAGTAGAAAATACTGGTGGCGCTGGCGCTGGTGGTGGTTATATACTGCCTTTCTTTACTCAAGCATTTAGAAAAACGTTGATTTCACTCCGTTGGAATGGTGACATGCTGTATGTCTCTCGCACACGTCTCTGGGTGTCGTTCGCATTGTATACCCCACATACCGAGTACAACGTATATACCGTTAACGAACAAGCCTCTATTTAACGTATCTCTTCATTTTGCTTTTTGATAATAATTTTTTTTTTATTATTCCATTTTTTATTCATCTTCAATTTTCATTATTTGTTCTCTCTCTCTTCAGAGTTAGTGGATTTATCAAGGTAAGAAAGACAATAATCCAATAATTTTCTGTATACATTTCTTCAGATTTTAAATTGAAAAAGGTAGAACGTTGTTTATTTTACTTCACTATACTGTAAACACAACTGTCAAAACCTGTGTTCGACCTGAGCCCAATGATATATTAAATACAATTTATCTCCCGAATAGTGGCTCATGGTGACTGGCGAGATTGATTGACCAAGATCTCGATTAACCCCCTGTTGCGTGACCAGCAATGAATCTCACCTGATTTTATTGTATTTCTCTTCAGCATCCAAATTGTAGTACAAATTACATTTCTGTAATTCAAAAATCAAAATAAATTATTCTATAATTCACTTCATTACCTTCGTCTGCTATCAGTGGACTCAATTTCATTTATTTTCATCTACTTTATCGTTCTTATCTCTTTTTATTTTCACTGAAATCAAGCAAAACAATGTTTTAAGTACGCGCGACAATTCGATCGGTCCATTCCACAATTTCAACCCTCAGGTATTATATTCAAACGTTTCCTGAAATAATTCTGCATACATGAATAATTTTCTTCACCGAGTGTGCTCACGTACTCCTTGTGGTAAAATCCCAGGATCTCTGAGAGCTTCCTGCGGGATAAACGCACAGTAGAAAGGGAACTTTCATTTTTATTTCTTTTATTTTTCTGTGTTTTACCTTTTTCTCTCTTTTATTCACACGGAAATGTCGCTGAAAGTTTGCACAACGCGAAATACATTGAGAACTCAAGTTACACATTGTAAGAAATTTTTGTAGACTAGTGAATTCTCCAAAAAATAGAGAGATAAATGGGCATAAAGTAGAAATTTTAATGAAATGATTTCAGATAGTTTTAAAAAAAATAATTTCATTAAAAAGCCTGAGAAAGGCTTTACCCTCAAAGACATGTTTCAGCATTGATTTTTCCGGATTTGTAGGAAATTCTATTTTTTCGTCCGTATAAAATGTTCTATTAGTTGTAGAACATGTCGTGGATAGTCGCAAATAAAAGCTGAGATAATTTTCATTGAAGTTTCATTGATTTTCACAGAAAATTGGAAGAGTTAGAGATCAATTTATAAACATCCTTTTTTGGATTCAAACTCCTATGATTTTTGGTAAAAATCAATGGGACTTTCACGAAAATCATAAAAATGATCACACCCTTCATTCATGACCGCCTGTAATGTGCTACGATTGAGGAAAACAAGGGTATTCTTAAAAATTATATTTTTTTTTGTAAAAACACGTGCTTCTCACCGCAAATTTTCAATGAAATTATCAATAATATCCCATCTTGCATATTTCCCTTATAAAGATTTTCAACTTCCAAATAAGTCCAATACATCCGTTCTACCTCTAGTGTCCATTCCACTTCAACCTCTCTAATAGATAAAGTGATAAGACAGAATCATGGCTATAAAATATATAAGACTCCTGTGGTACGAGTACGAGTATATGTGTACCTGATATTGCAGTGGCAGGGTAGAAAAAAAAAAGAGAGAGATTGGAGAAGAGAAGATGAAGAGTCCACGAGTCCACACACTGGCGAGAATGCGGTTATGATAATGGAATGGCCACCGTGCTACGCAAAGACTTCCCTCTCGATTCTGAACTCTCGAGTGCGCCATACATACATACACATATGCCTGTGCTTCGAATCGAGATCCTCGACATCCTTACGCTTTCCACGTACATTATCACGCGCAGCAAAGTTTGATAGGAAATAATACCACTTCTGCACTATCTTGTAAACTTCAAATTCAGGAAAAACCAGTTCTTGATAAGAATAAATAAAACATTATTTATTTATTTTTAATACTTTTAATTTGATATAAATTCAAGATATTGAAGAATGAAAATAACAAAGTGAAAGTCAATGGAAAATTTGTAAGAATTTGCATAAAAATAATTGTGAGCTTTTTTTTTTTTTTATTTTCGAGTGAAAATTACACACGGTAAGACAAAAAGACAATCATTGAAGGTTTACTCAAGTATTCAATTGATGCATGATATGCTATCTGTACTGTGACGATTTCTGCTACCAATTGAAATAAATACTCCATCCGGTCCATTAAGCATAGACTGAGTCGTTGATTCTGATTTCGCGATTCAGAAGGAATTTTTGAAGCCCGAAGAAAGAGCAGAACAGAAGAATTAGGGTGATGAGAAGTAGGGGAAGGATTCTATAAGGAATGAAAAGAAGAATAAGAAGTGGCAAAGGGGAATAAGAGAGATAAAAAGCGAGTCCTTTTGCAGAGTAACCACTCCTTAGAAGTAAGGGTGAGTATCTCAAGGGTGGTTTTTAAATAATTTCACTATTTCCATGCATATTGCAGGAAACAATTACAAGTGTAATTGCTAATAGAAGATTCCAGACGAGGCCAGGTTTATCTCAGAGGTTGAAATCCCGTCTACTTTTCCTAGTCTTTCTCCGTGTACTGCTGCTACACCTTTCTTCTATCTTCCAAGTTTTATTTATCCTCTTTCTATTCTCTTTTCGTGCCAAAAAAGAACAAAGAGCTAAATCGAAACCGATTTCTTCCCTGAACAATTGTTTGAGATATAAAATTCGTTAATTACGGTTTTCTTTTTTCTCAACACTTTTAGATTGTGAAAAATAAGTTGGCTCAACAAGTGTTAAATAATTCAATAAACTTTCCACTTTTTCGGGTCTTTTTGCTTCATTTCTCATGTGAGAATACATTCAACATATACCGCATCAAAGCCTACCGACGTAAACAGTAGCTTACACACAGTTAGAGCCGGCAAGATAGGCACCGCTTTCTAACGATGTATATCGATATCAGGTTTTTCCTTAGGTTCTCTCATATCGAGGCAAATTCCTTCATCCAACCGACTCGTATCGGTAAGAGGACTCGTGTGGCCTTTTCTCTGTTGTATAAGGATAGGCAGGAAGTCGAGAGCGGACGCACGAGCGCACGGGATACAAAGAGGGACGGGAAGAGAGGAGGTGAAGGAGAAAGAGGGAAAAAAGGAGAAAAAAATCAAGCAAATTGGTATGCAGCACACACAACAAGCGAGGTGGAGGAGGAACACGGGGAAGAGAGGAGAAAGATGGAGGAGGAGGAGGTGGTGGCTCTGACGGGGACAAGGGGTGGGTTAGGCTGGGCTAGGGGGCCACTGCTACTCGGCACAAGTGAGGATCAATACTACCTCGTCTTCTCTTCTATCCTACACACTTCTTTCGTTTTCTTAGATTTTTTCTTCTCCTTTATTTAGCCTCTAAATTTTTTTCTCCTTCCCCCTCCCATCGAAAAAAAGACTTGGGCTCGGGAAAATATTTCCAACTGCCAAGTTACATTTGAATTTTTTCTTAGGGCACATAAAACATTTGGTGGAATTAAAATTTAACCATTCAATTGGAAAAATTTCATTAATCGTGGTGAAAAACAAATCGTCACACGAAATGGTGCAAAGAGACTAATACATCGGAATCTCAGTCTACAGAAGTAAATTTCCACAGGTCTGTTGGGATATTCTCTTCTAATATAATTACAATATTCACAGTTGGCCACTGTCTGTGAATTAACATGGCGGTATCTCCATGAAATGTACCGCCTTGACATCAGGGACCAACCCTTCTAACGCTAGTGGGTGAGAAAAAGGGTTGAGAAGTCTCCGCCTACATGATGAAGACCGCAACAACTTTATAATGATAATTCATTTCATTTTGAAATAAAGAAAGTGAAAAATGTGAAATTTTTCCCCTAAAAATCATAGACAGGGTGTTTTTGTGTGGGTCGAGGGGAAACGATTCAGTCAAAGTGTGAGGAAAAAAAATTGAGTAGCAGAAAAAGGGTGATATAGACAAAGTACGAGAATGAACTAACGGTTGGTTGGTCACGTTTCGGGTTAATGCAGCGTGGAAAGAAAGTCCCTAGCTTTATTAAGGACGTCGCGGTATAAAGCTATGTAGTTAGGTAAGGTGAGTCTTGAGAAGATGGACGAAAACTTGAGGAAGGGACGAAGAAATCTCTAGAGTGGAGCCACGACTTCTGAGGAATAAAGTTGAAAAGTTTTCTTCTGAAATTTCGAAGTGTTACAAATAACATTTCAAGTCTTGGGAAATTTTTTCACTTCTATATTCATTGATTTCTCAATTCATTTGATACCCAACAGAAAATGAGAGGTATTAAATGAATTTACATTCTATTTTTATGGAAAAACACTCTCAACGTCTCAACCTTCAATCTCAAATACTTTCAAATTCATCGATGGCATTAAGCGGATAAAAAACAAAAAAAAAAAAACAAAATGAAAGAACCATTGATACATCGACTCGATTGAATTAGCATGAAGACAATAAATGCGGGAAACATTTGGACGAGCGATATCCTGTCGCCCGAGGTGACCCCCGACGACGGAAGTCGTTCACGGTTTGGTATTATATATATAGTATATATACGGGAAAGGCGACCAGCCGAAGCGAGGAATAAATGCATCGTGAAACAATGAACAAACCAACACGGTCAGACCCATCACCCGTTCAAACACCACATCCCACCGGGTTTCGAGGTGACAATTTGAGTTCACGGCTACCGGACTGGGGTCGAAAATGTCATGATATCCGATTCCTATTTATTGCGCATCAAGGTCAGCTACCTTCAACTAAGAAAATTTATGAAAATTACCACAAACTGAAAAAAAAAACGGAAAAAAAAAACAATTCTTCATCATATTTTCCCTTATTTAGTCTGAATGGTTGGGTAATTTTTTAAATTGAGAATTGAGCGAGGAATGTAAGTCGAGTGTCATGCTTTGAAATGTCCAAAGTAGATGGAGGAATTACAACCTACTCTAATCCCTAATCCTTAATACAGATCGAGAGCCGTTCAACGTTGAATCGAATCTTAATACTGAAGATTTCCGGTTGGGCAATACCACAATTTTTCTCTGCTCTCTGTTTTAATCCGGGGATTCCCCTTGAGGCTTGTCTTCTTATTTTTTTTTTCTCCTTCTTCCATGTAGCTCGAAAACGTGACCGAGCGAAAACCTATGTCACCGACGACGCAGATGCTTCTTTTGTTAATTCAAAATACCATTCCGTTTTATTTTATAGATTATTTGTTTATCTCAAATTCATTTTTATTCTTAATGAAAGGAAAAGAAAAATGCGTGAGCATCTGGCGATATAACGTAACAGGTATATGAAGCTGATGACAGTTGGTTGGCATGCATTATATTGTCTATTGGATATCATTGAAAAAAAAGAGGTTTCTATAGAGCAATATGAGGGAAAATAATAATAAGGAGAAAAAAAGAAAAAATGAGTTTTCAGCTTGGAATAGGAGAAAAGTCAGTGTTTGCGACTCTGAAATGTGTAATAAATAATAATAATTGCTTGTACGTGTTCGCACAACGGTGTGAGCCGCTTAGGTCGCCGACACAGAACTCGGCAGAAGGAGGATGGGTCCATGGGTGGCCTGCACGGTTATTTCTATGTGGCTTGAAACTATTGAGAGTCAGCAAATGGGTGGAGGGCTTTATGGCCACTACACCGGAAATGGTTCATGCTGATGGCTATATGGGTTTCAGACAAATTTTCATTTTTTTTTATCATTATACTATAGGAAAATGAACTGAGCTATGATAAATACATTTAATATGGTGGTTAAGTTGAATCATTGAGGAGACAAACTGTGTCAGCATAGAGTGATTCTAATGAAGTTTTTTCATTCTGTCGTTAAAGAAACAGCGAAATTTCTCGAATAACCACGACAATGCTTCAGTGGCTATTTTCCTGTACAATAGCCAACAACTATGAATATGAATTATTATTTCTAACGTAGAGGTAAAATATTAGAATGATGTAGGTAGGGTCCAGTGGCTTCTCATAAATAAGATTTCACTACGATGCGGTAATGCGTAATACACGTGGTTTTCCTAAAGTCCCCTTCACTCCTATTGTCCTTTTTATTTTTATCTTCATTCATTTTGCATAGTTTTATCGTCGACCCAAACTTTGAACCACGTAAACATTACCAAGGGACTTTTCCATGGATTCTTCAATCTCATTTCATATTTTTCCTCTCTATACAATGTATATCTAGGAGAAAGTGGGGTGAAATGGACATTCCAATGAAACAACTGGAAATTGAATTTTTTAAACGATTCTATTGAGAAGCTGAGTAAAATACAGTGGAAAACATTTATCGGAATTAAAGTCTTTCCCTTTTTCAATGACTCCTCTTTCAGCCAGCAATGGGGGGGGGGTTAACCCTTTCCATTGCAATATTCTTTCACTTTTCTGGAAATTTCCTCAGCTACTCATTAGACACATGTTAAAAAACCAATTTCAAATATTTCCAGCAATTTTGAGCGATATTCATCGCGTAAAATATTAAAAATGCACTCGTTCGAGATCTTATGTAAATTTTTCCCTCAACTAAAAATAAATCTTTCATGTGAAGAAATGAAATGCTTTTCCTCAATGCTCCTGCGCAGAAACTGAGATTCAATTATTTGTGAATTTTTCTCTTCATCAGTTCCTCTACTCTTTTTTTTTTTTTTGTTGAAAGAATAAAAAAAATATATATCTAACGATAGAGTGTGACTCGTCGTCGGGCCACAGAGACGCCGGAGAAAACGGCTAACGAGGCGTCATTCAGACTCGCTGTCGCGCGAACGGAGGCGCGTCAGGGCTCGTGGTGAGTTGCCATAGGGTTTTTCATGTTCTCTCCACGCCCTCAAGCATCAAAACCATTACAATACTTTCTGAGCGTAAAAAAATGGTATTGAGGAATACATATTCGCTGAGTCAAAAAATTCAAATAAATATGCAAATTAATGTCCCAAAGAATCACAATTTGTGTTGACATACTCCCACATGATGATGCGAATTTTCATCATTGTAAATTCGGTCAATTCAGAAAAGAGGTGAAAAGTGCCACAGACTCATGAGTATGTGTGAAGAAAATTATCCCATAAATTTAAACCTGTCGTTTTCATTGTGAACGAGCCAATGTGGTCATTCACGTAATTCCGTGGTATACAATTTTCTATTTTTTTTTTTTTTTTCGAAATTCTACTATATTCTTTCTTTTTTCCATATATCTACAAGAAGAGAGCCCCCTTGAGTCAACTCAGTGCGTGCTTGCGCATAACTTTCAGGTGTCGTTCGCTTTTATCGCAGCGGTTACCTGTCCCACTTACCTTTTTTTTTTTGTACTTGTATACTATGCTACGTAGAGTAGTGTCCGTGGTTCCCCTTTTGCCTCATCCACTGGCTCTTATCGCGTATTCATGTTGGCTTCTGCAAATCTTTCCATTCCTCTGGGATAGCTTGCGAGTACCAGTTTTCCCAGATTAAAAGTAGCTGAGGGACAAAAGAAAGTATGTACCCAGCTCTTCTCATTGTTGTTTACTCAGTAAAATATTTAGAATAAAAAGAGGAATGAATAAATTTGAGGAATAAAACTCTATTACACTGAATGCGACATAATACACAATTTCTGAAATTTTATGAATAAAGTATCCACTCATCACATGCAAATATTCATTACATTGTCTATTTTTGTTGCATTTGCCAATAATTCAGAATATGTTGTGAGTTCTTCTATCCTTCTTCCCGGTTAGCCATCTCTTCAAAATACCGTGCATACCTGCGGTCAAATTCTCTCCAGTGGAATGGGCTATAATGCAGCTGAAAAAGGCTATTATTTACCAAATCCTTGAGGTTCGCGAAATAACGCCCCAAAACATGAAACACCTGATACCAAAGTGTGTTCCAACATCCTTTCTCAAAGAAAAAGTCAATTACGCTTTTAACATTCTTTTTCTCAATCAAATAAACTAAGAATAAATTTTTTAAATTTGTATTTGAGTAGATGTTGGCAATAATTCCAACTATAATTAACGTTTAATCAATTTTGGGTAAAATAAAAATTTATTCTTTCCTGGATTATTCTATTAATTATTTTTATTTCATCCAGAAAGTGAAAGAAAGTATTCTTCATCCTAGATTATTCCTGTCCACGTGACTTGCCTACGTTCGTGTCGTTAATTTAAAGCAATTATAGCATTTTTTTTACTGAGAGGATTAGGGGTCATTAATGAAACTTCAGTGTATGTATATGTCGCTTCTTTCTCGCGACTTTTTTTTCCCCAAACTATCTCTGCATATCAGAGTGTGTCCCATATTTCTTTAAATTTTTTTTCCTCCATTTTTGGAATCTTTGTGAATGGCCCTCGAGGGTAGAGCTGCGTGTAGAGCCTCTCTTCACTACGTATAACGTGTTATTACGTGTCTGGAGCCATCACCAAGAAACGGGAGTGCAGAAGTAAAAGTGAAGAGAGTATGAGAGAAAAAAAAGAGAACGAGAGGAGAAGCTAAACGCCATGGCCCCTGAAAATCTGGCGGGCGTGAAAATAATTTGTCTTTTGATATCATGGTAAATGTATAATAGGCTTTGAGTGACTTCTTCTCTGATTTTATCAATGAAAAAATCGATGAAATTCATCAAATGTACTGGACACTAGAGAATAGTCATTTTTTGGAGACATGAAATATCTATTAAAGTTGTGCCGCAGAAATTATATAAATAAAATGAGATAAGTGAATGAGGGACTGTTCAAAGAAGGGCGTAGATAATAAAGGAACGAAAAGAACAACTGTAAAAGAGGAGGAGGTGGGGGAAAAACGAAAAGGGTTAATTGCGGAGAAGATTCTCTTCGCGTGAGGAAAGCCAAGTTTATTAGCTCGAGGGGTCGATTGTTCCCTTTTAGTTCCTTTTTGGTAGTCCTGAGTATAGTATATATATATATATATTTGGTCGCGCCTTGCAAACGAGTTAAAAGCTCTCGCTAAAAGTGTGTGCTGCTGCGCTCCAAGCAAACCTCCATTTAGTGCGTCCATCCAAGAGGGGTGCACGATTTCTCCGTTTCATACAATCCCTTCTGAGAAGCCAGAGTAGTTTTAGATAATTGACCGATGAATTAGGATGTAACGTGTTTCAAATTTCTTCACTGAATTGACCCAGTAGATTCAAGTAATCAAATTGATATTACTTATTCACTTAGTGGAATCCAGAGTATGGAAAAGAAAAAGTAGAAAATTATTCAATTTCTAATTTCAGAGCATTCATGTGCAGACCTCGAAAGATTTACTGACGTGACTAACTAAATATTTTCAAAAGAGAATTAATATACACTCGTGTCCTATCCATGAATTCATTGAAAATGTTTAAAAAAAAAAAAGTGTTCAATGCAATTTTTCACTCATTTTCACAATGCTCCAAAACTACATCAATAAGAAAAAAGGGGGAAAAAATACATTCGTGCGCACGTGCGTGTGTAAATCTTCATCAGAAATGTGTGTGTGTGTGCTTTGGAGATGTGCAGAGGGAATCGGGGAATAGCGATCGATTTTAAAAGCGACCGCAATATTTGACAGCTACATAGCCACAGCCGTGGTTTTCAGGCGCCACCTGTTTTCCTTCCTCCCTCCTCCCACATCCTTTCTTTTCCGAACGTAAACCGAGAGGATTGCCTATACGTAGAAAGAATTTTCTCACTCATACACATGATCTAACCCCCTTTTCCCTTTTTTTTATATGTGCGTGTGTGAGTGTATGTGCAAAACTACAACGATGCTTGTACATTGGTAAAGTGATCCCCTAGCGGGAATCTTTTCGAAGCTTGTGCATGTGCGAGAGTGAAATAGGTTATACACTGGGGCATTTCCACGTTTACGTACCAGGCTCTCGTATACTCTGCACCATACTGCCAGACATGCCACCAATAAGTGAACATCGGTTGCGTTACTCCACTCTTCCCATGCTCTATTCCAATATGCCTCTTCTGTACCAGGGTTTAGATTTGAAAGTTTCCCTTCACAGCAGAATAGAGTGTTGAGGTTAGTTTCTTGGTCCTACACATTACTGTAATAGTGAGACCAACTGCCTTCTATTTCTCCAGTATGAAACTTTGGACAATTTACATCATCAAATCGAATAAACAAAGAAGAATCCTCCCATTTCATTAGGTTTATTGAAAAGAATTTGACTCTTGTTTTACCTACATAAAAAAATTCATGGAAACAAATACGATACTTTATGTCTATTTTCATGATATACCATGACTTTATTGGGCAGTTTTTCTTTCCTTGGGTATCCAAGAGTATGGAGACATGTGGAAGTACTACAGGCAGACTAGAGTTAGGTATAGAGAGTGGGAAGAGATGACTTGGGGGTGACATCGTGGCAATGATCTATGTTGAAGTGACCCCGTGGACACATATATACCATCGACCCTTCGTGGTTATAGGGAGACCTCGGTTCAGTTAGCGTTATATGTGCGTCATACCAGGAATAGACAGTGATTTATATGATTTTGAGTGGGAAAAGGAGAAAATAGTTCAGTTTTGTGCCCATTCTGACCTAGCCTGGCGTTCTACCTATCCGAACTACGACTGAAAAATTCAGACCTGCTGAGGGCCATCATCGACATTCGTTATAACTACTACCAAGAAGGACCAACTGCTTCGCGGAATCTGAGAATTGACTCTAGGAGAAAAAAAAAATAAAAAATTCCTGCCATTTTATCATGAACAAGTATTGAATGGGCAACTAATAAAACCATCAAATCACCTATATTTAGCTAACAAACATAGTAATCTACGAATTATGAAGAGAGTGAAATTATCCAATTTTAGGTTTAATTCAAAATGAAATTCTGAAATACATAAGAAAGTTCTTTTAATGATGAGATGCAGCATCAAATGTTGATGGAGCATATTGAAGAATAGAAATAAAATTTTCCAAATGCCAAATCGTGTTTATCGAGGGGTAACCAACTTCGAGATTGGTATTATTTATCTTGACCTCCCCTTCTTCCGCTGATTCTGGAGATCGAGTAACTCGCTCATAGGGGTTATGTAGAAGGCATTCTTGCGAGGCGTCACGTATTCCACGTCGGACCAAAACAGCAACGGCCACAGAGCCTCTCTGAAGATCGACAGAGACCAAAAAAATGCCAAAGAAAAAAGGAGACAGAAAGGAAGACAAGTGGAAGGCGATATATATTGGCATACCTAAGGAAAAAGAATTTTCTACCCTTGCCATCGTCATCGAGCTGGATTGCGTGTGTGTCTGTCTCATGCAGCGTCCTGTATTTCGACGTAAAACGCGTGCCTCAATTCTTCATATATGTGTAAGTGTGCGAGTAAAATAGTGAAAGACCATCAGAATGGAGGAAAAGAAGGTAGTGCAGTGTTCAATTGGTATAGGGTGGTGATAGATGTCCTTTTGGCGTTGGAATGCGCTTACAGGACGGACTTGGCACACCCGGCTTTCGTGAAGGAATCTTAGTGACGTTCTTATTCTCTCCCAGCATCAACGCATAGAGGAGGGTCCACTCGTATCAAGCCCTAATCGATGTCATACCATCGATCTGTGGGTCACACTGTCACTACAGTGTAACATTGTTTTTTTTTTTCGTTTTCACTGTCATTCAATCAAAAGAGAATAGTGATTTGTATTTCTGTCAGGAAATAATTGCTAGGATATTTTTTTTGTTTCGAAAAAAAATTCCATTAGTCTCAATTACAGAGTCACTGATGCTCAATTAAATGATCTCAAATAACCGTTAAATGAACTATAACAATTCCCACACATTGAAGTGCACATTTTCCATTTAAGCGATTGTACATTATCTCATCTGACGCACTTGGACCTGAAGGGGTCAGAAAATTGTGTTGCACATAAATGCAATGTTCATCACACCACAATAGACAGCCATGAAACAAAACGTCGGAGACTATACACAACCAAACAACAACAACAACAACAACAGCAACACTGGGCTGTAAACTGGAAATATGTCAAAGATAATAAAACAATTAGCCATAAAACATAACGACCCCCATGTTGGACCGTATATGGAGGTGCGTTACCGAGACGAACACATATTGAAGGGATATAGAGAAGTGTGCGAGTAAATGGTTTTGTATGGCGAAAAGAGAAACAAGAGAGAGCATTTTGGTTCAGCAAAGAGAAAAGAAAGAGAGACAAATGAATGGCGACAATTGAAACAAAGAGAAAAAAAAAACATTCAGTGGTAGAGAGAAAGAAGGAAGGAGAAAAAATTGTTGGACAATGGATACTGTGTCTGGCACAGAGAAAACCTACGTAAAACGTCGAGGTGAGTGGTGTGTTACCTAGTAACATCCTCGTAAAATCGAACATCTTGTATAATAAGTCTGCCAACAGTTTTCTATTAAAAGTTTCCGGATAATCGATTGCTTTTGTTTTCAAGTAAGGGAACAAGACCCTCTTTCACCCTTATTACCTTAAAACACATGTTTTCAGAACAACAATAATGGATAATAAACCTAGTTCACTAGGGTAAAAGATAAATAATCTACTAATTTAGAAAAAAAAAAAACTAATTTTAGAGACAAAATTATTCTCTCTCATTTGACATTTAGATGAACTTTCTAAATTACACTTGTTTTTAAACGGTAGGAACAAAAAGGGAAAAGTCCTTTATTTTTTTTTTTTCCTTCAAATGAAATTCCAAGATGAATGGCAAAGATAAGGGACAATGGGGAACAGTTGTTTTGATTCTCTCATTTTACTCGTTTTCGAGAAGGAAAAGAAAATAAAACGAAAAAAAAGGAAGAAAATACGAGAAACAAGAGAAATGTAAGATGGTCCAACCGCAAATGTATCTGAAGAATAGTCATAATGCCTTCTTTCTTCAGCTGTCGCCGGTGTAATAGTCGGTCAGAATAATAGTCGCGATGAATTTCTCGCAGAAAAAAATCATCATAAGCGAATAGAAAGAAAGAAAGAATTGACGAGACGGAGAGGTGGATAAAGACTGGCAGTAGTACTACCGGCATCTCGTACATTTCCGGGATCATGCCATCAAATAGATGTACTTCGTCACAAAGTCTCGAATCATCATTTCCCATTTTCGACGTTAGCTTTATGGCCCTACTCTTATATATAAATATATCCATGTCTGCATGTACTCACACAGAGGTATAATAGTTTCTGTCTACCTACGCTCATCTCTTTCATGATACTTCTCTATCCTATCCTACCCCATTCTCTCTCGATAAGTCGTATAAAGAATTCCACCAAACGATGCAACCAAAGCAACTTGCACAGTTTTGCTTCCAAGTCTCATTCGCAAATAAATCGCTCTGTGAATGGCTTTTACGACACGATCTTGTCACACAAAGTAGTTTCAACTTCTCTACACACGTATACACATAGAATATGTGAAAACTTATGAATTCAGTTTTCCATTAAAATAGCAAGAGAAAAAGAATAAAAGAAATGAGTGTTTATGATCGGCTGGTAGAAATAATTGGCTCATTGATGCAAAGCAATTTAATAAAACTATTCTTGATTCATGTACTTGAAAGAACAGGTGTTACATAATGTCATAATTTCTTGTGTTAATTTTATACAGCCACTTCACATACCACAAATAATACTCAATATTTTTCATTATGAAATCTCTTTTTTATTTCTTCAGCTCTCTTTGTTTCTTTTTCGATAATAAAATTTGATGTTACTTCAAGTACTTTAATACATCCAATTCCATTTCGTTTCGCTCTATACACTTAACACATTTCTCTGAGTTTATTCCTTCTCTTTCTCTCCTCGGAAGAATCATGATACAGGGGGATAGAAGAAGAGGAAAAAAATATAGTGAGCGCTTCAGCAAAATGATTCTATTAATTTTTCCATCGAGAGCAGCACTCGTGCATGCCACCCTTCTTCTTCAGGATTTTCTTCCACTGGCTTGAAAACATAACCAGCGATTCCTCTACCACCATCTCATTTCTACTGACTCGATTCAACCACAAAACTTGAATTTAACAATGAAATTGGCATATTCAGACTGATTATGAATTCTTATTAATTAGAAAATACATTCTAATGATAATTAACCTATAGGTTATATGCAGTACTCAGAGAAAACGATCAGGGTCGAAGAAAGGATAAAGATTGAAGCGAGAAGAGGAGAGATATAGAGAAGCATTGAATCGTCTCGAGTAATTGCCCCTCATTACGATCGACAGATACCACATGGCGAAATTCCAAAATCACAGAGTACTCTATTTCTCGCTCACTCTTTCTCTTTCAGCTACCATCAGCTTCTACATTTATACATAATTCATTTTCTACTAGCTGTACGGTGGATTATTTATGGCCAGCTCGTTTAGGGTGATGGGAAGAATTCAAGGAGGGTCTATTTTCACACACTCGAGATTCACCTCAATCTATGAGTAAATCATTTTATCATTGACTGATTAGTAGTGGTAGGCAATTTTTCCATAACTTTATATTCATTAATTATTCTTTATTCGGGAACAATTTAATTGTACAAACGAAGAATTGGAGAGAAAGAGAGAGAGAGTAATTGACGAAAAATTGTCAAGATACTCCAACCTCTCTCTATTGTAGGCTAATTTTTTCAAATTTTTCCACAACACTTCGATTAAAAAAAACTCCCTCGGTCATTTATTTTTTTTTATTTTCCGAAAATTTTGCGTGGGTGTAAGCGCGTCGGATGTGTCTCCCCTCGTAAGATTCAGCTTCAGGGTCTCCTTGAGCCAAGAGACCGGTTGTATTCTCTCAGTTACAAACATCAACCAGCCTACATCCACCCAAGACGTTAGTTCCGTCTTCACGCGTGTCTCAGAACTTGTTCAAGCTCCCTAGCTGAGAGTATATGTCCTCGTGCACGCCCTCCTCCTACGAGAAAACAATCCCACCACGAGTCTAACTAATTTTTTTTTTTTTTTCGAAACTTCTCCTTTTATTTCATTCTAGTAAGAGAAGAAAAGAGATTGGATATTTTTTTTTGTTATCTATAAGAGTTTTTGGAGGTGTGGCATAATCTGTGAATGAGTCGCGTGTCCTGGAGAGGACATAGCACATGGGCTCGTGTACAAATTTTCAATATTGATAGGTAGACAAAGGCAGTTGACGTTTGCTACATGTTGCCACAAACAGCCCTCCTTGCTCACCTCAAGAATTTTCTACCATGTCATCATTTTGAAATACACGGGTTTAGGGTCATGGACAAACATAGTCATCGGTTTCTGCCCTCTCGTAATCGAATTTGTCGTTTTGTAAAGTCATTGGCGGCGGATGTACAAGCTGTCAGATTTTTTTGGTCAGTACTTTCACGCTCGCTCCTCTTCTTCTCAAGGGTTAAAGAGGAGATGAGAGTACCAACACAAGAGAGAGAAAAAAAAACGTGAGACACGAATGAATGGGACGAAGTGAGTGAATGAATGGAAAATGAATGGGTGAATATATTTGAATTTAAAGAGGTAGAGGGGAAAAATTGTGAGGCACATAGTACCGTTTTCATTCTGAGGATGAGCCATACTATCTTTCCGTAATTCAAATACCCAACTAATCATTTACAATCTGCTATAGATCTTTGAGTCATGTACACATGCAATTATATGTTTATTGAATGAAATGAGGAATGGAATAAAAGTTTTTTTACACTCTTATTCTTCTCCATGTAGCCAATGACGAATGAGAAGGGAGTCCTCCCCTCAGAAAGGTGAATATATAACGAAGGGAGTAAAAAAAAATATTATATGAGACAGGTTCAGGGATAGGTTAAGTCATGTTTTTACTTTATAAACACCCACTCGCTAATGTGTTTGCAAACTATTTAATCATGACAAATTTTTGCTTCACTCACAAATATTACCCAAGAATCTGTGCCAAATCCGCACAAACAATAGTTATTTAATTATTCATATAAATCTGTTATTGAACTTTCTGATAGAATTTTCAAATTATTAAAATAACTGTGTCCCATTGATTCTTACTTCGTTTCTTTTTCTTTTTTCTTCTTTTGCGATGATGAAACCTGATCTACAGTAATAAAGAATATCAAATAAAAAAGTTAAGACGACGTACAGAGGAGAGATAAATTGAAATACATCGTTCTCCTCATCTAAAGGAGGCATTGGTAATGAAGGCCTCGATGGATTCACGATGCTAACTCAAAGAGGAGGCGGAGAGATGAAAACCCAAAGTCAAAAGGCAAAGGAAGAGGAAGAGATACTGGTAAATCCCCTTACCATGTAAGAAGTCAGACAAGTATATAGATATATATTTAATGCATTATCCACATGTGTAAGAGATAAGAAGAAAAGGAAGAAAAAGAAAAAGTTGGCAGGGGAAACGGCGACGAAACGGCAAATTAAATTAGCGACTCGCGGAACAACGCTGGTATAACGCATATAATGGTACGACTTCGGAATGGCACAAGAAAGCGTTGGCTGACCGCTGTTTAACCCGGCTTAATTACCAATTAGCCAATAAAAAGGATATCTCACCAGTAGCGGCAATATTATGGACCTACTCACGCATTACCTTTCTCACCCCTTACCACCACCATTCACTCTTCACTGTTACGATCACCCAGAGCATTGGCTATTTACTTGGGTGTGTTCGTGTGTGTTAAGAAAAACGAGACTGTATAATTATGTGCATCAAGGAGCAAAACATCAACAGACATGCTGCTAAAAGGATCTTTCCTTTCATGACTATCATACTCTGCCTGAGATACGGGCCTTTCAATGGTACTTGAATTTTTTTTTCCAACTTTTTTTTTAAGTGAAAATTAATCATGACGATTCAACGAGATTCCTACTGGTCGTTATACTTTTTCCAATAAAAACAGCATTTTATAAAATGTAATAGCTTACTTTTTCGTTTCGGAGAACAGGTCAAATGTCACAGCCACGAGACTATTCTCAGAAGCGTCGGAGAAGAGTCACATCTAATTCTCTCTTTCATTCTTTTCTTCTTGTTATTTTCTTTTCTGGCGATTCACCTCTGTGGTGCCCCTGACACCCACGTTGTTTCCGGTCGGATCCACCTCCTTTTTTCCTCTCATCCACGTGATCATCTAAAAAGGAGTGACGAAGATGATGAAGAGAAAAAATCAGATGAAGTACCTGAGGTAGAGAAATAATAAGAATATTATTGAGATAAAAAAAGATAGGACTTTGGTTAGGATTAAGAGTGGACGTGGCCCCCCTCGTTTACTTATTCTTTTTTTCCATGATGCACCTCGCGGGTCGTTTATAATTGCCTAGTGCTCTCCAACTGTTATTATTAAGCCGATATTTCACCGAGGGGACACACGTTTGCGCATATAATTTGCAAAAGCCTCTAATTATGGGTTAGTGTGGCAGATACAGACACAGAGACAGTATATAAACGCATTATGAGGCTTGCGGTGATACAGGGCTTGTGCGTATGATATTGAAAGAGAGGAATGGGAAAAGACGAAGAAAGGAAAATAAAAGTAACAAGAAAACGAAGGAATACGAAGATGAAAGTGGATGGGATGAAATGAGAGAGGAGCAAGAGGAGGAGGAGAGGAGAGAAAGACAGAGAGAGGCAAAGAGGGGAAAAAGGGCGAGGCACTTGGAGGCCTCACTCGATTCGCCTACGCGTCAAACTTGGGGTCCACTCCTTCGTACTTTATTATTAGCAAGCACCTCTTTTTATTCCTTTGTGGAGGTTTCTTTTTCATTTTTTTTATTTTTGTTTGGGCATCTCTGTTCAACACTCAAGGGTTCACTCCTCCACTCGTTTCCTCTAGTGAGAGCCATTTCCCCCTTACAGTGACCCTTTTTCTGGCACACGTTGAAAAAATTCTCGAGTGGGGTTAAATAATGATAATGCCTGCATGAAAAAATACCTTAATACACTAGATATGATGTTTTGTGGTCAACAGGGGAGAGAAAGCGGACCAAACCTAGGAATCATTGAATCCATGATGATGTAGACGTGACAATCAGACGATCACCCGCGATGAATTCTCGACCACACGTTAAAACTGCTTCTTTTTTTTTTTGAAGTTATGGGAAAATTTTGATCGCTTGTATTGTTGTACCGAGAGTTCAGATACAGAGGAAAAGATTGAATGATTGAAACCAACTTGACGTTTTCTATTCAATAAACAAAAACCATAAAGTGATTGCATCTTCAGAAAACCTTTTCTTTTTTGTTGAAGGGGGTGGTAAGAAAGATTATAGTGAGAATGAATGTGAGATAATGACAATGAAATTGAGGATACGTCTTGGCCTATTGTCCCAGTATTACTGAGCTTCCTGGAGAGAAGATGCCCTTCGAAATATCGATACCTGATTTCTCGGACTGCTCCTACATTTAATATTATCTTTCTGGGATTATAAATGATAGTTTCTAATGTTTGACCATTGGCGTGTGACCCAATAGGTAAAAGAGGTCCAAAAGCAAAATAACCTGGGGTGTATTTGATTGACGTGAGCATAATGACAAAGTTGCATTGGGGGAGTTGTATCCTCTGAATGGCATTTCAACCTTTTTTTTAAGTTTCATACGCCTCCAGGTTTTTAGGGGTTTTCACTCGTTTATCATTGAAAAATCACGCAACGATCATTTCATCTCAAGAGAAAAGAGACGAAATTATGCTCGAAGATAAGAGATCTCAGGATCGATGATTGCTGAAGATTTTGAGACAGAATGAGTGTTTATTTTTTTTCCTCTGATTCTTTCTATTTCTTTAGTTTTCGAGAAAGATGAGGGTGATTAAAAAGCATTGACAGCATATAATTTCGGACGAGCATTGGTTTCCTTGAGTTCCTCAATAATATATATATATACCTATATATTCTGAAAGACATATCTTCGCCTTAGTAAAAAATGGTCGCCAGCGAACATTTTTCCAATTTTCTCATATTGCCAATGACAAAAAGTCGTATCTTTTCTTTTTACTTCAATCGATATCTCATGGGCTTTCCTTACATGAATCAAAAAAAAAAAAAATATATATATATATATATATAAATAACGAACATTCATAAGTGCTGCCATTGTCGTGAGAGAAATATTGAGATAATATGTCTTTTTTAAATTTATCAATGAGGAAGGATTGTGTTGTTTTCTTCAAATTGCGTAACGAGTGGATGTCGATTCGAAATTCACAGCATGAGATTAACATTTCAAGACCTGCGGGCGGATCAAGTCTAGGTCTGCGATAACACTCAATACGTACACCTGATACACCAGTCCTCATAGTTGGCTCAAACGTGCGTGGGATTTGCCACATGTGGTTCTCTCTTTAACACCTGATATAACGTTCAGTTGATAGTGTTAACTGGCGCGTAGCTATCTAGTGCACAGCTTGACCATAGAAATTGGCTCTCTTGAGACCAGGAAATGTTTTACACACAAAACTCCAACATATCGTGAATCACACTTTCACTTTCTTTTGAAGTTAATGAAAGTACCAATGATTCTGATGTCTGATTATTTCATTTTTATATTTCCCTCTTAATTGAAAAATAATTATTACAAATAAAAGTTTGCAAGATATGCATTATAGCTTAAGAGATACTCTGAGCGTGGGTGTGCGATGAGACGGGACTGCGTGAAATCAATTATTCTTCACTCATGGCCAATGATTCAGGCGTGATTCTAACAAATAAAATGGCTTTTCAAGGAAACCAAAGAGGTCTTTACATTTTTCATGCTGTTTCATTCTCTCCTCTCAATCATCAAATGTTTTCAATACAATCAAGACTCTAAAACTTCTGATCATCGAGGCGTTTAGGAGGTAGTCTATGGGTGTTTGATATACGGTCAAGTCTCTCACCATCGTACTCATAACCCATCAGAGAGAGAGATAAACAGGAGGGGGATTCAGCTAGAAGAAAGGAAACAAGTTAACCAAGAAGATCAGCAACGAAAACGAAGCTTCGTTGCACCGACGGTATGTTTGTTTTCTGGTGGGCGGGTCCGAGGGGCAAGAGCTCGCGCGCGCGGCTTCCTGAGGCCCCCAAGCTGCAAGTCACGAGCCAACAATAGTACAAATAATAACAAGTCTGCAGTCCATGGTGTTCCAAAGTTCAGAAGAAAAAAAAAATTGAAAATAAAAGAGAAGAAAAACAGAAAGAGGCATCTTCTTAACCAGGCTTGTTGCTACCAGACTACCCCTGGTCAACCTCTATCGACACTGTAGTACTGATCGGTATGGCGATGAATATACTATTTATCAAAAGAAAATTCTAACTACTCCCGGCTGGAACTAGATTTCGAATAAAATCAATGAATATGAAACTTGACGAGTATTGATATTATCATGATCTGGCAGCAGCATTTCATGTCGGAATAAAATGAATTTCGTACTCTGGCATTGTGAAATATGCTTAAATCGAAATAGCCAGAATGCGTTGGTCTCCCATAAACGTATTGCATTCCCATAGTGGCTACTACCATGGTCCCCGCTGGCCACGGGACCGTGAATACACACCGTAGAACTGCCGTCATTTCCAGAGTTTGTACGAGGCCCACCCACAACGCACGATCTTCTTCACGAGCGCTTTGCTACTGGTATTGAATCCAGCGTATTGTTTTTGCCCCGGTCATGAGCTCGGAAAGGATTATTTGCATCGTCAGAGAATCCAGGCAGCTTCTTTTCACTTTATCTCTCTTGGCTACATTCGGTATTGGAGAAAATCGGTATTTTGTACACCACAGAATATAAATCAAATAAGTTGTGGAAATAAAATTAATGGAGGTAAACATTTGATGCTGATCAGATAATAAACCAGTACAGATAAACATTGGAGTGAATCGAAGTAAGAAGGATAAATAAACAGAAGCAGAGAGGAACAAGAAGCAGCAAGGAGGCTGAAACACAAGGAGGAGATGAAGAAGTGTAGCCTCCTGTACGATCGTAATGGCACCTAATACGGGCACGTAGATATATCTATATATATATGTTTCTCTGGCGAAGAAGAAGGAGGTATAGTTTATAGTGATTACATGGGGTCAGGTCCCGGCAATAAACCATGGTAGCCATGGTAGTCCAGCACAAACGCATTCTGTTCCACTAACACAAGCACCAGTTACCTTCCATATCTCCAGTCACACATATGTCCCTTCTCACTTGGTAGAAATGATCGGTATACCGAAGTCTGCATTGCGCCTACGCTCTGAACACCCAAAGGCCAATTCAAAAAAGAAAAAAAAAGGCAGAAAGTCTTTCAACCACGAACAAAATGCACCTAGTCCATGCTATCTCTAGAAGTCATTCAATGCTCGATGACTCTCTCTCTCTTTCTCTCTCTCTCTGTCTCTCTACTGATACACTTGAGAAACGAAGTCTGATGAGTAAACGTATAGAGTGTAGAAGAGGCTAAGAATGTTAGTGGTTGTAGAAGGGGGGGAGGAGAGATGCTCTGCACAGCAACACCGGGAGCCATCCTACTGGAATTTAAATAATAATTATAGTGTTTAATATCATACAAGAGGGTAGAGCATGAGAGTGAGTCTCATCATTCCTTTGCCTCTCCCGCGTCATAGCCACTCTCTTGGTCAAGAACCAGTGGCGAGCAGACTACCGAGACATCAAGAATCTCTCACCTCTTAACCGTGTACCAGACGATCGTTCTTCCATCTACGGTTTCGTAGCCACTTCAGATAATGGTATGGTTCGTATACTTGCCTTATTCTTCAAGTCCCAAGGATCACATCAAAATCTTTATCGAATTATCAACGCTTGATGGTTAACCTTTTCCCCCCCCATCTGTTCTCTTCATCGCAATTCAAATTATAAGTTTAAAATATCTAATTTTGTGGTCAGCCAAATAATGAAAAAGTTATTGGAGCTGGAGGTAGATCGATGATTCTATATTACAAAAGTCGTTCTTTAATCATTGAAAATATTTGATATAGATTCAAGCTGAGGGGATTTCTACCAGAAAACATAGGTCAAAATTTATTTTTGAGAATTTTATGGAAATTCTACGTTTTCAGCCAAACATCAGGGTTTTATTGTCCTTCTCCAAATTGATAATTTCTACTTTTCCGGAGAAATTGTTAGTTCTATCGGTCAATCTTAAATGAAACGTAATATCATTTGTCATGGATTAATGTGGCTTTAAAAAAGGAATTGTTCGATTTTTCAGGTACTTATTGGACAAAAAAGAATCTCACTTTTGATTCAAGGTTAATAAATATAAAAATTTCCGAAATAGAAAAATTTTGAACAAATCTAATGCAGTGGAAAAAAAATCCAGGAAATTCATTCTGGGACATATTTCACACTGGAAATAGTCTAAGCTGTTAAATGGAATCATCAAAGAAATTTCATATCAGCCATTTCATTGGAATGTTCATGGTACCCCACTTTCCCCTGTATGAACAGATAATTTGTAAAGTCTATGAAAGTCGCTAATAGAAACGGCCACCAAGATGGCCCTTTAAAATTTATGGTCCATTAATCATATACATTCCATGAATGTCGAAATTTTTGAAATAGAAACCTTTGTGAAATGAATTAAAATGAATATCTCGGAATTCTGAGGTGTGAGATGACACAGGAATTCAGGAAGCTACCACATATCTATGACTTGTGGTATCTTGAATAGCAGCCGTGAAACTCGTCACCAGACTGACGGCAAGCCTTCTATCATCGTTCCATACGTACCTTAATAGTTTAGCCATTTTTTTTTTATCGGTGCTCCCTCTAAACTTTTGAGTCTTTCACACTCAGAAGGTAGAAGAAGCCATTTGCCTCACGGCCACAATGCCTGTGTATAACGTTATTGCTTTTGCTTCACGAATGTATTAATAAAATTTATTAGCCACTCCAAGTGTGTGGACGTGAGCGTTAATGGATTTCGAACCACCGTAGAGCAATACTTATATGTGGTAGTTTGGAGAAAATCGTTCAGTGCGTATACGACTCTCTTGTCCTGATTCATTCTCTCTCTCTTCATGAAAGAAGCTCAGGCACTTATTTCGTCAAATATCCACGCAACTTATTTTGTTTTACCTCAATAAAATGTTCGAGCAATTCTTCCATCTGCTCTACACATTCTACGAATGGAAAATCTATTATTCTATAGCTACCATTCATACAAGAATAATGATATTCTGTTAGACGACGATTAATCAATAGATTGAACTCAATCAATTAATTTGAGACTTCCATTCAGTGTCGAATGGGCAGATTATCTAAATACTTGATATATGAATGAAAGAAACTCATTGGAATTTATCGTTGATCTGTCTGAGAGGAACAAAAAATTGACTCAGTAATTAAGGAGAATTTACTACCAATCTTTATGAATACTCGAAAAAGTCCCGATGCGTGAGTTCTCGTTATCCTTATTGGGGTAGAATCGAAGGGAAGGGAAAACATTGACGCGCAGACGGATAATCCGACCATTAGGAGTGTCCCCGAGAGGATCCACAGAAGAGTATGGTGGCAGTGTTCAACGGATCGACCTCGTTTGGCTTCTCAATACAGAAAACCTAACATGTGGGTTGTGGTTCTCAGACTCATTACATTGACACAGGGTGAATGTTAGCCCACAATTTGTTGAATTCACTAGCAAACAGGTCTTTTTTTTTCTCCTAATGACTCCTCATAACAATTTTTTATTCACCTGATTTAGAAACCATCTTAGTACAATAAACCTGACCTCATTGCCAAGTAGGTAACAATGAACTAGAGTACAAGGTGAATTAATTAGTAAAGCTCGTAAGTTTTACGAGTAACGAGTTACCAAGAGTAGGTGGATATTCATAGTCGCGTCATAGTAGATTTCCCGCGTCCTTTATACACAATCACCACGTACACATAAGATCGAGTCTACTCTATCCGAGGAACTTCCCTCTGTTCTTATCGATTCTCTGGATCTTGAATAAATTAATTATCCGACAGGTTAATCGAGTTAGCCAGTCGTGCCAATCATAACTCGGTCCCTTTATTACCCGAACCAAGCTGTACCTTCCATGGGATTGCCCTTGTGTCGGGATTAAAATGCAGCTGCAACAGAGTATGCAAAGGATTAAAAAAAAAAAAACAATACGGGGTTTTCACAGGCAAACGACATTAATTCCTGATTTTAATTACTGTGATCTCGAATGATAGAGTCTAATAATAATGAGTGTGGTTGTTATTTATGAGACAATCATGGAAAATGAAAAAAAAAATGAAAAGATGGAATATCAACGTCAATGTAGAATGAAAAAGTGTTGATGAAAAACAACGAGAAATTCAACGCATCACGAACTGTCACTGGAATTGTAATATTGTATTGTATGGTTTTGTTGATGGTCAGTGTTCGGTAGTAGAGAAAACGGATAGAGTAAGAGCAAAGCATGGCGAGCCTCTCGACAGGCTGTCCAAATACCGCCACTGGCATAGCACACACCGGTACACCCAACCACTACTTGGATGGACGGACGTGCATACCGATCGTAGCTCCCGGGGATTGGGGTTTTGGCCAAGCGTATATACCGCACACGCCAACACGCAGTAGTGCATTCTCCGAACCCGATCATTTTAGTTTTGTATTTTGTGTGTAAAAGAGAGAAAGAGAGAGAAAGTTTTGCAGCGATGAAAAAAAAAAAAATCATACAAACACATATACACATATATAGGTGAATACGTTGGTAGGTAGCATTCAAGTGCCTAGTATATATGTACCTCTCCCACCAGTAGCTACTACTACGATGACAAATGGAAAATCGACAAAATTGACGTGACGTTTTTTGGGTGGCCCGAATGCACAAGAGTCATTCGGGATAAATCAATGTTTGTCCTGGCTTCCGTTTTTAAGTTCATGCTATTCGAGAGAAGAGGAGGAGGAGAGGTTTGTTTGTGATGGAAATAGATTTTGAGAGACTGATTGAAGTTTGCATTTTTGTGTCCCGTCACACTGTATATCCATGAACGATCTCTGTGATTACTTACAATAAAAAGTCACTACTGAAGTATAGTTTTGCATCAAACACCAAATGACTATTCGGAATGTTGATTAAATGCCAGAAGAATTTTCAATTATCTCAAATGATTGTTATCATTATGATCATTAAATTTGATAATACTTTGTGTAAATAGTTTTGAATCTAGGTATTTATTGATAGAAATACAATTTTTTTTTTAGTATTCTACTCATGTGAATCGTCGTCTACCACAAATGAAAGATAACTTAGCCAAAATGTCACACAGTAGAAACGTGCGATTGATAAACGAGTAACCCCATAGTACTAACAGTACGTGTCAAAGAACTTGGATATTGTAAATCCATGCCAAGGACAAAACGCACATTGCCATTCCAGGGAATCAAGAATTCTCTTATTCTTGATAGAAACTCATTCTTGGTTGATGATTGAATTTTCCCCTATGTGTATGTCATTTTTAATGAAGCAATAAACAAAATTTTCAATTTCCTGTGATAATATTTTTACTCCTCGTCTCTCAATACCACTTGATTTACTTCGATACAAAGATAGCGATCGGCTAGCACAAATTCCAAAGCGTCTCGCCTCCGGCATTCCAATGAAATTATCAAATCATCGGAAGGGCTGTGTAGATGGGTGGGAGGAGAGGAGGGGTACTCCTGAACCAGGAGGTAAAACGTTATTAAATGGCCCAAGTCTGGTTACGTAGTTCTCTTTCTTTCTCATATTACGAATACATGTATATATATATGCTCTACTATAACGATCCAAAGTTGTTGGGCCCGCAACGAAGCGGCAATATAACAGCACACCATGCCCGAACAGCGTATAATCTCGGTGGTTATTAATGGCGATGGTTTGGGAAACTGCTACCGGGCAGAGCAGCCCCACATATACTCTCTACCCACTGTATACTCCTTTTCACTCAATCACTTTGCTTTATTTTATTATTATCTTTTATTTTTGATTCAATAGCTTTTTTTTTATTTATCATTTCTCCCTGGCAACTTGTCTCTTTTTCACATGAGCCAACCACTTCCACATCGTCTCCTTCTCGGTTTCTTCATTTTTTCTTTTATCTCACTTTACTGTGAAACTGCATTCCACTCGTAGTTGGGTATTCGCTCTGTCTTTCTTGGTTTCATCGTCTCAGTACAGTAGAGAGAATGAGAGAAAAGATGAAGAGAAAAGAGATATGAGCCAGTGGCGATCCTAAGCGGGCGCTGGTTTAATTACATGCTCTCCAGTCTTAACCGCACTCTGGGTTAATCACCCATTCCCAAGTCATACAGACACTCTGGCATCCTAAGATGTGAGGGCTTGATTTTTAGGTGCCGTAAAAGCATCGTAAAACATGTAAACACGTCAAATAGTCAGTGGATACTTGGTCATTTCATATGGGTCACTGGTTCAATTTGTTAAAAACCAAGAGAAAGAGAGAGAGAACAAAAAAAAAAGAAAATAAGTTGAAATCGAAGCCACTCTTGGAGCTTTACGGGTATCAAGTCCACGAATCCCTCGTAAATCGGATATACTGGAAAAAGGGAAAGCCGGATGACCTTTGGACGATAAAAGCGAAGCAAGTTCATTTAACAGGCATAAAGAGAGGGCAAATAGTGTCAGTGGACATTTGGAGATGTCACGCTATACTGAATGTCCTAGCCTGTGAGAAAGAGGATTTTCTACTGTACTCTAGTGTGTGTTATTCTAAAGAAAATCTCAAGTCAAGTGACAATATAGGGAGAATCTTCCAATTGGGAACGTAAGGTTATCGATGATCTGTATTTTAGCTTATCGCTTGGGGTAAGAAGTCTTGACCCCTACACGAAGGGGGCGTCTCAAAGGAAGTAAGAAAAAAAAAAGGAGACAATCGTTTCCCGTTAAATTGACCGGATCTACCTCCAAATACGATCATTTTAACCCCGGTAATTTCTTTTATGGCTATTCAAATGACACAAATAAGCTATAAATGTCGAATGAATCTACAAGAATACCGAGGACTGACAATGGCTAAATAAAAATAGAGAAAAAAATAATCGTTTGGCCTTGTTTGCCAATCCTGAGAGTGTCGTTAGAGACGAGCAAAGGAAGTTGATTAGCAAAGGGAGAAAAGGAGTATTAAAGTTCT
Organism: Aleiodes alternator; assembly: GCA_963921955.1. Classification (NCBI taxonomy): domain Eukaryota; kingdom Metazoa; phylum Arthropoda; class Insecta; order Hymenoptera; family Braconidae; genus Aleiodes; species Aleiodes alternator. The sequence continues at coordinate 3,046,923 of OY998107.1, read as the reverse complement.
TGCAAACGAGTAAGAAAGAGCAGAAGCTGCAGAGTTAATGCAAGTGGGAGGAGGTGCAGAGAGAGAGAGAGAGAGGGATATAGAGAGAAAAAGATGATTTCGAGAACAAGCCAACTGGAGGGAAAAGAGAGAGGTGAATGTATGAAACGGAGCTCAGGGTAGAAACGACCTCCAGCCGTGAGTATTCGAGTTAATGGGGTACTTTGTTACCCCCTCCACACTGTGTGTATTACCAGGGGATCGTGAGGGATTAATACTTCCTCGTTCGAATCTTCACAGCTTTTCTCAGAATTGTGAAAATACTCTGGGTTAAACTTGGATGGACTGTGTCATTAGAGTCTTCGTCACGGTCATCCATAGATAATGATTTCTTGTTGCATTTAAGAACTGTTGATCCATGTATCTACAGCTCTGACCATTGAGTTGAGGGAGAATATTACTTTAGCCATCTGTGGCAATTTTTTCATTTCGATTTCTTTGAACTCGAAAGTATCATAAAAACAGGTGAGAAAGTTAGCTCTGAGAGTTAAAAGCAACTTGCCATATATATGGTATTTATTCTTCAGGTGTGCAGACTCAAAATCGGTAAGATCGTAAAATACAGTGGTAGTATACTTTGAACCCCCGCATGGAGGCATCATCAGTGCCTCAAAGTATGAGAAAATCTGTAGCAGTATTCTACGTTACGCTCGCAGGGTCACGAGGCATTCGCACATTATTTCACTAAATTTTTCTGTTACTTATCGTTATCTTCTGGGTTTTCTACGTTTTTTAAATTTATTTTTCCGTGTTTCCTGCATTCGGCTGGCACAGCCAGATACAATAATATTTCGCTGCCGATTTTCTGGTTGCTACGCTCACTGATTGGTAAGCAGTTATTTTCCGGCCTGCCGAACTTGATGGCCCCACAAGTTGCTGGAGTTATCATGCTTTTCATGAGCATAGAGGCGATTCATCTTGCCGCTCTCTTTTACTATTTCCCATGATTTTTTTTTTCTCATTTCATTGCGTGTGAAACTCGACATACACTCTTGGTGTACAATCATTTGGTTCCTCTTCATCGAGTAACTTGAGAATTAACAAAATCCAGAAGAGACGAACTGTGACCGGAATACTGCAAATGAAATGCTAAAGTTTTTTTTTTTCACCACCTATAAGGGCAAGGGAGATAAAGTGGACACTCCAATGTAATGACTTTACTTGGAATCCTTTGAAGGAATCCATTGAAAAACTGAGGGATTTCTCTGTGTAAAACACGTATCACACTTGATTTTTTTTCGGATTTTTCTGAAAATTCTACTTTTTCAACCACTAATGGGAATGAAAGCCTTTTCCATTTGTAATTCTTTCAATTTTTCGAGGATATTCCTAATTCTATCTGTCACAGCGACTCGGGCTTAGATTTTTGTGGTTGTTCCTTGAGAATCGATTATTTTTCTTCAAAAATTGCATGAATCAATGACATATGACTACACCAATCACTCAAAACCAAATCCAAGTTACTATTACCTATAGAAGCAGACTCATTGCCGCAAAACAAAATTTTTCAATATCTGAAAGGATTTTTTTTTATTTTTTTATTATTATCTGAAAGGATTAGAACCCTGATTTTCTTCAGAAGTTGTAGAGTTTTCAAAAATTCTCAAAAATGAGTTCTAACAAATAGTTTCTGATGTAAATTTCCTTGGCTTGTCAACGGCGTCATCAGAAAGATGATTATTCTGAATTCCATTTCAAGTGATTTCGAATGATTTTCATAATATAAAAAATTAAATCTAATATATGCATCCGTTTAACCCTTTATATTTTTTTTATTCCACCCTCTCCTATCAATAGTTTTTCTCTCTCAGCATGAAATTCGTTTGGCTCTCCTCTTTTCTATCAATAAGTTTTTCCATTTTGTTTCTTCTTTTTTTATTTTTAGATTGGAATTCTGGGCATGACCAGTACCGATGTAACTGCAGCCGGTGCTCTCTGCGGGGTGTTTGTCGGAATTGTGCCCCTCTACCTATCCACCCTCGACTCCCTCCTCTTTCTCGTACACCGGCTGTTTCGTTGAAGCCAGGGCGACACTGATTGCCAATCAATATGCCCATCTCGCTGGGAGTCTAATTCACCAACAATGTTGATCAATCAGTACGCACGGTTCGACAGTTTCCTCTCACTCTTGTATATAGTAAAGCAAACGTTTCACGCACTCACTCAAACAGTCGAGTTGGACAGTAGACCTCAATTTTCAACAAACCACTCCTTCTGTCATTCCTCTCCTCTACTATCGTTTGGTATAGTCCCCATGTCGCAATCCCAATCGTTTCAAATGGTGCAACCAACACACCACGAGCACAACTCTCTGCATCAGCCCTCTTTCAATTGTTTTAGTTTCCAGTGTTTATACGCTATCCAGAATGAAAAATTCAATGTCCAGTTCCAATTAATCATTGTTTTTCAAGCTAATCAGTAAATAAATTCGATAATATAACAACAAAGAAAAAAAAATATTTACTGAAGAATTAATTATCGATTTGTCATTTGATCAGATCAAATAAATTCATAATCTTTTAAATTTTTTTAATTAACAATAATTAACGTAACACGTTTAATCAACATGAAAATCTGAATTTTCATATTTGTTTCAAAATTCGTGCTATTCATATCTATACTGAGTTCGTGATTCAGCGGTTTATTAATTACGATTGCAAAATTGTAACTGTGCGATCATCAGTGGTACATCTCTAGCAAAACGTATATCTATTCGTGTTTCATATATCCACACACGAATCCACTCACATTTCCCCTACCAAACAACTCTGCACATAGTTACGCTGCTGCAATACTCCACATAAACAACGACACATAGATGTTATACCTCTGAGTGCATTCAGTCCGGACGGATCGACGCGTCACTGATTGCGTCAGTGTTTGCTATGTGGATTTTACCTTGTCGTTTGCCTGTATGTATTCGTTTCACTTTAATACTAAATAAAAATGTTAATTTTCTCGTGTCTTAGCATTAGTTCTGAAGATATTATCAACTAAATTCAGCGTTTATTAACCTGAAATTATGCGTAACAGATGAGGCAAAACATCCATGTTACTGTGACAATTTACAATCAGCCCCAAAATATATTGGAAAAATTTCCCCTCTATTGTGGACATGAAATTTAAAGCAAAGATGAATGCAGAACGGAAAAGCTAGCTATCCGGAAGGCATTACAACCCCTCACACTCTCTAATTTCTTTACGATCACCAATGCCACTGGTCACGCTTATACATTATTATCCAATGATACTATCAATAAATAACACTTTACCATCGCTTTCCCAATATATTGATAGTCATTCACATTACATATAATACCCTCCTATCCTCTTCTGTGCTGGGAAAAGAATTTATTCTCATCGAAAATCACAAAATAAATAGCTTCCGCCCGTTAACCGTTATTTTTAAATAAAAATGTTAATCGTAGAAATCATTAGATTAGATTTCTTATGACTACCTGTCATAAGAAATAGGAGAAAATAATTGAAAAGCAGATTAAAAGGGAAAAATATGAAGAATGAGCCTATCAGATTATATTTCTATTTTTCGACATATTCACTGTCATATAATTTCTGCTATCTAAATAATCGGGATACATATAAGACACGAAGTTTATTTCTATATACGAGAAGAAAGAGGCAAAAAGATCCAAACTCATCTGAACGTCAACCTACATGTTAGAAATACACATTTATTATGCCGTTGCATGAGAATGGATCTCCAATCGTTTGAGCATGATGCGTTTAGTTGTTTTGTTGTATAAGCTCTGCAGGAGATTTCAAAGAGGATCCCCTTGGGCCCAATACTGACTCACTGAATGCTAGTGCTTTGCTGCTGCTGCTGTTTGCTAGAAGGTTTACAGGGAAAACGCAAGTAGTGACTCACGTGTAATATGTGATGGTCACTCATTCAATTTCACTTGAGTTTTTGAATCTGTTACCTCAGGGTGATAATTGAAGGGAATGGGGTCGAGCATTTACAGACTCTTAGTGAACATACTTTCTTTCACCCCACTATTCAATGAAATATCTCTACTCTAGTCTCAGTATATGAAGAATACAATTTTTTAAAATTTGACTGAATAAATACTCTGTACTTCAAGGAGATACATATCGAAAAAAAAAAAAAAAAATACCGGTAACTTTTAGATAGCCTTGAAAATCGAGATCTCCTTAAATGCTTTTGAAATTTGCCCACAAACCGATGTACCATGGATTAAAATCTATATGGTTATGATCATTGAGGATACTTCTTGGGGTAACATGCTGGTGAACGAGCTCTCTCGGCTGCTGGGAGGATCAACGAGAAGCCAGGGCGGTATTATATCGCAGTAGCTCCCGGCTACAATACGGTTGCACACACAGCACAGTGGTGTTGTTCATTCTCTTCTCTCTCTCTCTTCTGCCCCCGCTTTAGTGTTGCTTTCGTGCACCTCTCCTGAGTGCCTCCTCACGTGTACCTTGTGAATCGCAGAGAGGCTCTGACGGTAGAGGAAAAAAAAAAAGAACGAATGGAAAAAAAATGACGAAACGAAAGAATGAAATGAGTCTACCTCCGGGCGGTGCTGCTTCTCGTATGCTCATCTCATCTTGTATCCATTTTTTTTTCTTCCATTTTATTCATTTTTTCTTGCCCCCTCATCACGTCCTTGGATTTTTTTCCCTCCCGTTAAAAATCGTGAGGGGAAAAAAGTACAAGTAAAGAGTACTAAATTGCAGCATTGATATTACAATGTTGAGTCTCCTGAATTCTAGTAACTTGAGGAAATTGCACGAGAGACAACAGGAATTACGTAGAATCTTCAGAGGCTAACAAAAAAATTCACTGCTGCTGAATTTACTGGCTATTTGCATTTTTCCTGGAATATTTTACCAGAGAATTACTGAAGGAATGACCAGCAAATCTTCCAGGACAAAACATGCATCAATTCCATTGATCATCATTCCCGAAATGTGTTTTATCATTTTTGGTATTGTTTCGATCATTAATGTTCTTGAAAATGAAAATGTAAAAGAGAAATTTTCCAAAAAAAATCATGACACATGAAGGTAGTTATCAAGAGGCGGAATTGAACGTGGCTCGTGGTGCACGCAGAAATCAGAAGGAGGAAGAGAAGACAGTGCGCACCCGCGCGAACTCCGCGAAATCTAGCGGACGTGTATCCACGACACTGTAAAATTACCGCGTCAAAAACAATTACGCTACGGACGAACGGTTTTCTCCCATACATACACACACACACATACGCCAACAACTTTTCTACCTTTCTCCATTGAATTTCTCATACGCTACTCTTGTAATTTCACGTAGGCGCTTCTCGCAAAGATTTCAGTATCCTGACGAAAGTATTGATGCTGGTTACACGAGCAAGCAGAATACATTTTTCTTATCCACATGTACACGTCACTTCGGTATCTCGTGCAGCGTGAGTTTGAAATAACCCAATTGAACTTCACCAATTCCTTTTTTCTCGTTCTTTTTCTACCTCTTCTTGGTTGTCAATCACTTGGAAAAATCATGGTGAATAATGATGGTAGTGTTATCGCGAGATTTTGGTCGCTTGAAGGTAGAATGAGCTGGTAACCATCGAATGAAGTAGAGTAGGCAAAAAGAGTAAAGGATGGGATAGGAGTAGCTGCGATGATATCAACGATGTTGGTTCACTCTAGTTGCAGGGTTGCAGGGAAACAGTAGAATGGGATGAACGAGGAGATGTGATGTGTGCGAAAAGCAGCAGTTGCCGGCAACAGAGCAGAGAGGCAGCAACCTACCACTCCTAGATGGGAAGGGGTCCAATCAATCAGCCGCAAATCAGTATGCACATCACGTACACCTAATGCCGCCACTCTTTCATCATATTCATTTGATCGCGAGTACGCTCGTGCTTTCTGGATAGTATATTCTGTCTATATGGTCACCCACACTCTTTTACACTTAATGTATTTTCAGAATGCAACATATATTATCTGAGGAAAAAAAAAAGTTCTTGTTCTTGTTCTGAGAATTAATTTAAATCCAAAATGTTGTAAATAAAAATTCAATTTGCGTTGATTTTTCTTCATCGTTTATACTGATTTTCAAAGCAAGAGAGGGCAATAGAAGAAGTTGAAAGAAAAGTAATAAAACACGTTGAAAGAAAGAGAGAGAGAGGAGGAGAACAAGATGAACGCAATGAAGTGGACCATCATCGAGTTTGACCTTCTACTCGGTATATAGGATACATAGAGAATGCATATATACTCGGAGAGCGTTAAACGGACGAGATTACTGGGCAGACGGTGTTGCCACAGGGCAAATAGTACGTCTTCGGGCCCGACGGCGCGCAGAGAGATCGAGATGGCAGGCTGGACCGAGCAAATACGTAATCCGGATTATCGGCTGGGTATCCGCTTAGCGAACCGGACACTTGTGCCTATAACGCCAATACAACGATATCCATGACGATACCATTGCTATGATGGTCATATCTTTACTTTTAGCAGTTTTATCATGACGTAGACAGTGTCATTTTATGTTCCAATTGTCTGATTCATCAAGAATAAAAAATAGAAGTAGCATTCAGTAATGAATTATTCTCTGCAATGTTCAATTTGTCATTATCAATCTCATTATTTTTCAATAAATTTTCATTTTCTCGGTGTAAAACTAATTTTATCTCGTTGGTATTATACTTCTCATTTAAAATGACATCAAGACAACATTCATGGTTCTCTTTAATGAAATCGGACGAGTACGGAGAAAAGGAAGGAAAAAATAATCCAATGAAAGACAGTGAGGAAGTAACGCGGGGATGAGAAAGAGAGAGAGAAGAAGATAAAACGAGAGAGGGGAGGTCCAATTTAAGCCGTGCCCACACCATGTGAAAATACTTTTCAAAGTATCGGCCCTAAAGCGCGTCGGGGGCCTTCGGTTCATTAACTGGAAACCCAATAGCGGTTGTTTGCATTGGCAGACTGCGACGCGACGCACAGTTCGCGTCCGGGAGCCACGAAATTGCGCGAGCCATATTGCATACGGTCGTAGTTGGATATATCCATGGTCCAATAGCGCGTCTGGCACGGCCCTCGTGTGCTCGTTATTATTGACGACAGAGAAAAGAACCCAATCGATTGACGTGAACAGGGTTCGATGACTTTATTATTGACAATCCCTTCTAGTTGAATTCATTATTAAAAGTGTTCAACGTCAAAACATTTTCCACATCACATCTCTCTGGTGCAAAAATAAGAAGACTATATTCATAAAATTTGAAAAAATCATTGGTTCAAATTGTGGCAAATTGTTATTTTTAAAAGAAAGAAAAACGTCAACCTTAACAGAATTGAATGCATGAATTGGTCTCACGCAGTTAAAACACAATTACCGTTCGACAGTGATAGGCAAGTGAGAAAAGAGAGAGAGGAGATGGGGCGGTGTGACAGACCGCGGGCGTACCGCGCTGTCAAAATAGATAACGCTCAGGGTAAGTCAACCCCCTGAAGTTAAAATCCACCCCTCTTGCTCTATCTCTGCGGTGTGTGTACTAGGCGCGTTATATGGGTCCATTCACTTTGAGTTAACGTCGACAAAGGGGTTTTGCCTGGGTTGGTGGGGTTTGTATTACGGTTTTGAGGGACGCGAAGGGTGGAATTTCAACGTGCGTATATGCAATTTTGGGATGATAACGTTTACCAAGGATCAGGCGATTTGAGGCAATCGATCAAAATAAAATTTCTTGGTTGACGATGAAAAAATAATAATAAAGAGCCTGCAAACAAGAATTCCTCTCTCTCTCGATATTCGTTTTCAACATGGAAACAACTAGAATGTCATTACTGGTTGGCCCTCAACAAAATAATATCCACCCTCTACTGCCAAGGGCTGGTCTTTTACAATCCCTCTATACGTGTGAGCCTCGCATGCGCCTGAAGCGAACCCTTTTATTACTGTACCGGATGACTGTAACTATCTAACGTGACGACATTAGCGTTACCTCGTGACTCGTATATTATTATATGTACAACCACGATGGAACATATAACAATGAGAGTCACATGGATGAGAGACAAAGAGATGAACGGTAAATGCGGATTATGAGGGTACATTGTAAGAGAAGAGAGGGAGAATACTCATTAACCGTTCTGGTCACGCTGTGGGCTTGTATAACGAACACGTCAATATTACCCTTCAAACTGGATGCATTAATTCAAGATGACTTTTTACATTGAATTATTCTCCCTAAATTATCTGAAGAAGAATAATCCTATATTTTTAAATGATGTAAAGAAAGAGAAAATCCAATTTATCCAACAAGTTGGAGTTGAAAAAATCATGAATTGCAATGAATTTTGTCCAAACGGTGTTAAAACACGAATACATATAATCTTTACAACTTGATTCCCACGAACCTTACAAGGTTGGTAAACTAACAGCCATGAAATAGCGCGATTCACATTGCCGATAGAGTGGCTTAATAAGGAAAATACCTAAATATACGTAGTATATGTACATATCCCTAGACTCATAATATTATACTGAAGATCTTAGAAAATGATATAGCCAAAAAAGATGAACCAAAAGATGTTGGTAGTGTCATTTGATGGTTATCGTGATAGATCGAGTCTACAGTTTAATGTGTAAAAATTCAATGAAATTTTCACGATTGAATTCATTTCAAGGACTAGCAGAGACATGCCAATAAATCGTTTCTGAGGTTCATGAAAAATGACACTGACAGCCTGTTGGAAGGTACAGCGTGACCATAGCCTGGATTACTCAACGATAACGCGTGATTCAAGGAAGGTAATTATAACTTGAGTCCATTCACTTTTTCAGAAAAACCAGTCTACGTACATCTTAAATATACATGAATCTTTTTAAATTATATATTTCTTCACGATATGAGAGTAAAATGATTGCTCTTTAAAATTGCATTAAGCATTAACATGATTATGCAAAAAATCAGATGTAGTTTGATGAAGATGAACCGGAAATTATCGTGGAGATAGTGAAAATGGAAATATAGGAGGTGAATGCTGTCAGAGTAAGGCAGGGATATAGTGGGAGTAACGAAACACTGAAACTGTATCTCATTCATACTTTAGCATCTAAAAGTAGTCATTTATACGCACCAGACAATTTTAAGAGGTAGGTGAACATTAAATAGATGGAATTGATGAAGTTTGAGGTGTGAGAGTGCGATGATAGTCGTCGACTTGTAATATACATGTTTAGCATGTTAAACTTGTTTCATTGTGGTCATGATTGTCATACTAGTGTTTCACCGTTTAACGATTAACTGAAGATTTGTTTTTAATTCAAAGCTAGACAAGAATCCTGAATATGTTTTGATCCCTGAAATAATAAGAGCAATGCGACATTCATGTCGATTTGAAAATTGGATTTAGAATTTGCCATATCGTAATAAATGATCGTAAGCCCCATTTTTATAATTTTTTGGTATTGCTAATGACAAAAAATTGTATCTTTTTTTTAACTCCAATCGATATTTCATGGGCTTTCTTTGCATTAATGGAAGAAAAAAATTATTAATAAAAACGGTCGTAAGTGCCACAAATTACTAACAGAGAGTCGCATCTCCAGCACTTACGTCTTTTTGTTTTTACTGACAGGAAGGAATGGTAAATAACGAAGCCAATGGAAGATTACTTGTTGAGGGGAAGGTGGGGCAAAGCAGACATGAGGGGTAAAATGGATACAGTTTCTGATTTTTATATCATGAAAAACTCTAGAATAAAAATATTGGAGATGAGTTTCTTCTCGTCATTTCATTGAAAAGCTGAGAAAATTTGCAGCGGAAATCATGTGTCAGAAATGATTTTTTTGTATTTTCTAAAAATTCTTTTTTTTTTTGTCAAAGTTTGAACAGATATACTTTACCATTTTTGAAAAAATTCGCTTTCTTCAACATATCTCCGGTTCCATTGGTCATAGCGTAAAAATTCCGAATGAGGATGGAAGGTGAGATCATTTGCCATCGATTTATGGGGTTTTGAATTTAAACATGTCGATTTCTAAAATGGATATGGGGCAAAGACGGATTTTCACAATAGTGTCTATAAATACCTTAAAAATTGATATTTTTGAATTCAAATCCCTCAAAATCGATGGCAAATAATCTGACCTTTCATCTCCGTTCGCAATTTTCACGCTAGGACTGATAGAGCTGGAGATATGTTGAAAGAAGTAAATTTTTTCAAAAATGGAAAGGCTTACCCCTTCAAAGTTTGACCAAAAAAACTGGATTTCTAAAAAATACAAACAAATAATTTCTAACACATGTTATTTACCGCAAATTCTCTCAGCTCTTCAATGGAATCATCAAAAGTTTCCTATCTCTGACAGTTCCAGTATATTTTCCGAAGAACACAGCTGATAATCATTTGTCTCGAGCTATTTGTGCGGAACCACAGTAATGGATTTGCAGTTGCAAGTTGGCACACGTGCTAATTGATTGTACCAACGTGATAGTATGGTTTTGCTTTATCGTGCCATCCATAAAGAGAATGAAGTGTACGATATCATATATCCTTGTTTCTTTTTCATGTCGATGAAATGGTCCATTAAGGAAAATGGTGGGATGCATATATACAGTTTGGTACAAGTACCACGCGTATTTTTGCAACACCTGCTACGAAATAACGGCTTTTGGAGCGCATGGTATGAGATTAGCGTCTCTATTCTTAACGCCTTGCTCGAAAGTTATTTTCGGAAGAAATTATTTCATTCAAATAGGAAGAGGAATACAATGAAAATGGAATAAATTTTATTTTCATAATTGTGACACTCTCCGTATTTTACAAGTGGACTTTATGAAAAATAAAAAATAAACGCGTAAATTGTTACAACTATATAATAAAATGTTTACACATGTTTATGTATCCACACATAATGCAATTAACGATATTTCACAGTACTCTGCAGAAATAAAAATGAGTAAAGTAGAAAAAAAAAATGTATCTACAAAGTGTGCTTACCCACGCAATACACGCCGGACATGAAATTCAATTCGCACGGTGAATAACGACTAACAAACCACAGTTATATCATAAAAAGCAATGCACCGGGATGTGAATTAATTTTGGCTGTTCTCGCTCTCTCCCTCTGGGTAAACTTTGCGCCCCCTATTCTATCTATACACATACATATATATATACCCCATATACTCCTCTCGCAGTTCCAACTGGAACGGTCCCAAAATTCAATAAAGTCGAACGAATACAAGAGCCTTTTCGCCCCCTCTGCGTCGTTGGCGTCGTTTCCATGAGTGAAGAAATGGTAGGGAGTGAGAGAGAGAGAGATAGAGAAAGATGGGTAAGGAGGGAAAGTGTACAGGAGTCCAACGGAATCATGGAGAGAACTCAGCGCATACATTAGCGGGGCGTGGATATATACCGGAAAGTGAACAAAGGGATAGCCACGGCACGTACCATATAAGACGATTACGCCAGGGAGATAAAGCTCTCTCTTTGTGTATATAGCTGCTCTATATGGGGCATTCCATGTCAAACCACCAGATTTTAAAAATTGTATTTTTTGATTCAGTTGAATTTTTTATATGGTTTGATACTTATCAAAATATGCCTAAACCCAAATTTTGAGCCCTTGATTTTCTAAAACCTCGGAGATATGAATTTTTGAATATCGGCAAAAATCAACAATATGGTAATTTTCAAATATTTATATCTCCTGATTCAATTATCGTAACCATACCTTACAGGTGGCTATTTTCTTTGTTTTGAGACGTAGTTTTCGAAAAAAAATATAAGAACCAATTTTTTTTATTTTTCACTGTTTTTTCTTAGTTTTTAACTTAAATTTTGACATTTTTTGAAGAGCGACACTTTTGATTTTTTTGAAAAAAATATAGGTTACACTAGGCTATAAAACGAATTTTTCGAGCACTTGATGAAAGTGGGATTCAAATATCTTCGATTTTTTAAGCCACTTTTTCACTTTTTTTTAAACATAAATTCGCATTTGTTGAGAATTTTTCAATTTTTCATGAGAATTTCATTTTAAATATGGACAACTAATATTGCCCTCCCGTGCCAAATGTGTAAATTGAAAATTTTTTCTAATATAATGTGCCAAAAAATTTTTTTTTGTTTATTTTATTCTCTCCAAGTCGTTTTTAGGAGTTTTATGGTAGTTTCTTCTTGAAATATCAGAAATCTGGCAGAAACAATTGAAGGATCAAATGAAAATTCCAAATTTACAGCAGTTTCTGAAATGGCCGTATCTTTCTCAAAAATGATCGTATCGGAGTAACAAGCAGGTTATAGTTGCTCGCTCGCTGCGCTCGCTCGCGAATTTGTGCGTTATTGTTGCTCTCTCGCTGCGCTCGCTCGCGAATTTTTAGGTTGTTGTTGCTCACTCGCTGCGCTCGCTTGCGAATTTGTGGGTTGTTGTAGCTCGCTCGCTATGCTCACTCGCGACTGCGTAGTGGCTTCAGTTCACTAAGTTTTTTCATTAATAACTTTCCGATCGAAAATTGTTTTTTCTCCCAACTTTTTTTTGTGACTCTGCAAACGTGTCACAAAATTAACTTCCCGACATATTCACAGCAAAGAACTGCGCGTGCCCTCTGAGTCACGATTTAACCGTGTTCTACGTGGGATGATGGTAGAAATCCCCAAAAAACATAATTATGCAAAAAAAGAGGAGTCCCTTTTGCCCCAGGATCAATTTTGCCCCAGGGGTCCATTTTTTAGCGAGGTCCATTTTACCCTGGGGGTCCATTTTGACGCGAGGTTCATTTTACCCTGGGGGTCCATTTCGCCCCACTCTCCCCATATTGTCATATCTTCCACTTTCATGACGATTTTTTTCCGCATCTTGTCTTTTTGGAGATATCATTTTATTGTTTGTTGAATAAATAAAGGATAACTGCACTAAATCAATCCAAAATTTAATCAGCTCTAGTTCTCAGCAAAATGCATCGATCGCGATATTGAAGATCTCGATCCGATTATTATTTCCGGCGAAATCGTTGTTGGAAAAAAAATGACCACATACAGACGAACACACACACATACACACACACACACACATACACCCCCCCCCCTTGGAATCGTTCTAGAAACCTCCCAAACATATAATCTAACTACTCCCCCACCTCTCTGAAGACGTTCGGTTTTAGGGGTAATCCCTATAACTTCCTATCGGGAAGTTAAAAAAAAAGCAATTTGAAGCTTGAAGTCTCTAGTTTTGAGATCTTCAGACCAAAAAAAAATTCCGTCCCAAGATCTCAAAACTAGAGTTTTCAAGCTTCAAACTGTTTTTTTGAAACTCCGATCCAATCAGTTTTGAATAAGATACGGCCGTTTGAAAAACCGCTAAAAAATAGGAAATTTTTCTTTGATCCCTTAATTGTTTCCGCTAGTGTAATAGAAAAAACTAATTTTGCGACGCTTAATAAAAATGCTACGCTTTCTCCAAATTTTATAGTTATCTTAATATCAAAATTTTGGTTTGGCTCTTTGTTGAACATTTTTTAAGTAATTTTAGTCAGTATATTTTTTTTAACTTCCTCTTATTGTCTCAATTATTTATATTTCATGGAATACTAGTCTGTACAACGGTAATTATGCAGAAAAGGGGCCTCATAAAAATGAGTTAAAAAAATTAAATTAGTAAAAAAATTTTTTGTTAATATATTGACGAAGATTTTGACAATTTACTCATTCGGCACAGTAGGAAAATATCAGTTGACCGCATTTACAATGAAATCCTCATGAAAAATTAAACAAATTTCAAAAAACTCAAATTTATGATTAAAAAAATGCGAAAAAGTGGCTTAAAAAATCGAAGATATTTGAATCCCACTTTCATTAAGGGCTTAAAAAATACGTTTTATAACCTAGTACAACATATATTTTTTTCAAAAAAATCAAAAGTGTCGCTCTTCAAAAAAGTTCAAAATTCAAGTTACAAATTAAGAAAAAACGGTGAAAAATAAAAAAAATTGGTTCTTATATTTTTTTTCGAAAACTACATCCCAAAACAAAGAAAATAGCCACCTGTAAGATATGATCACGATAATTTGATCAGGAGATATAAATATTTGAAAATTACCACATTGTTAATTTTTTGAGATATTCAAAAATTCATATCTCCGAGGCTTTTGAAAATTAAGGGCTCAAAATTTGGGTTTAGGCATATTTTAATACGTACCAAAACATATAAAAAATTCAGCTGAATCAAAAAATACCATTTTTGAAATCTGGTGATTTGACATGGAATGACCCATATACATCCACGTTTTCATTTTGAATTAAATACTGAAGAGCTCTGTATGTTCCATATATATTTTAGAGCATTCAATTACATAAGAATCAAGTAACAATCATAGAAAAATATTATCGGATTTTACTGATTTCATTTTTTTTTTTTTTTTTTTCAGTACATCAGTATGTCATATGAAACAAACTTTTCAAACAAGAATACCCATCATTCACAATGTATATCTCCAATCACAGTAGCAATATAATATTAAGCTTCTGGGTGACGTACTTGGATGAGTATTAGCCCATGACAGTGGAATTAAACTGGGTGTGGTTGAGTTACACAATTCCACAAAAGTTAACATTCACACTCACATACAGTGTATAATGTGTGTGCATGTGATGCAATGCACAGTGTAGGACACATGGTGAAAATGAAAACGCGGACAGGGTTCGTTGACAGGACACAATATTGCAATAACTTCAATTACCGGGACACGACCACTGCCGCGTGTGTGGCTCTTGTGGTTGCGTTTTCGTTCTCATCCCCCCAATTTGACAGGAATGGCAGAGAGAGAAAGAGAGAGAGAAAGAGATAAAAACGAGCGAGGTTAGAGCATCCATTTGTGTTTCACAAAGTGACACAGACGTGAGCGAATTGGCTCTTCGTTGAGACGTCAACGATCCGTGAGAAAGTCAGGGAGAAGGGTGGCCTTTTAAACAAGTGCTCCTTGATAAACCATTGACGCGAAAAATACCCCGAACCCTTCAAAAATTTGCCGACGTTGATAATGCCACCTTCAACATAACCCCTACGGGCATCACATTTACTTCATCTCTGCAGACCCATCCTACGTACTCAATGTGAAAGAGAGAAAAAAAGCGAGACTCTGTCTCGTTATTTGATTAAATTTTTGAAAGAAAAAACGAAAATTTACTTTACGATGAAAGTGTACAAAGTGAATTGTACGAACCTCTTCGACTCTTGGGACGAGGGTCATGATGAATTTGACAGATTATTTTACATTTCTCTTTCATCCTCCATTTTCATATGGAAAATCAGCAGTGAAAATAGAAACAAAAAGATATAAGTCAAGTAAATTTTGTTCTTTTTTGTTTTAAAGGAATTCTCCGATTTAAGTTTTTCATGTTGATTTTTCCGAGTCAAGTTTGAAAGATTTCACAGGCAGAATGGCCCCAGGGCCACTCGTAGATCCCAGGGTGCTCGCAAAAACCCTTGTCGCTGAAAAAAAAAAGAGTCCATGTGTGTCTCTCATGCAGCTAGCCACCCCCATTCGCACTCGAAATTTCACTCCGGCTAGCACTTTTTTTTTTTCAACATTTATTTGACAGCTGTCGACCGCAATACGCACGTTTACTTCACCCCGAACGAGTTTCTCCCTGTCTTCAAGTATAAACCAGAGGGACCTAAGGCAAAACCATTGCTATACTCTTCTCCAGTTTTCTTATTCTGTACCCTCGTTTCATAGTGGTGACGCGCATGGAATAGGAAATATGCTTGTCTCTAGTCCAAGTTCAAGGATAAAGTTGAAGGGTTATCGATCGGCAAAGCGATTTGTTAAGAAAAAGAGGGTTAGATTTTTATTTTTGATTGTTTTTTTCGAAAGTCACGGAAAATTCTCTAGAATGAATAGATTATTCAATACTATAATTGTTCCAGTTAGTGAGCCTTAACGTGCTTTCAAACAATTCGTACATTTGAATGACGAGGAAAAAAGAAGACTCGGAATGGTAATTTCTGTCTTTGATCTTTGGTAACAAACAAGGAAGAGAGGAAACAAGTCTCGAGTGTATATAGAGAGAGTACCGGCATAGTCGGCGCCAGCATACGTTTGACCTGAGGTATATAACGCCATCCTCGTAAATTGCCGATAACGAACCACGTCTCACGCGCTTCTCATCTCGTCACTCCGGCAGTGTATTGCACTACTCCAGACACCGTACAAATACCCACAGCTACCATCAACACATACAAGTGTATTAACAGAGATTTAAAAAGAAAAAAAGAGGAAAAAAAGTTAAAAATGTTGCGGCTAAGCAGCAGTACCGCGTGTCTTTACCGAGAATTCATCGTAGTAAGCCTGAGAACTTTGTCAATTAGAGGTTACAATTAGTTAGTGTTTTGTATCGATCATTTCGCGATTGCAGCTGTGCAATCGCCAAGCGTATCAAAATGTCTAATAAGTAATAAGCGAATTGACTGTGACTCTTTTCCAACTCTCAGCTAATAGCTATATTGGTATGTGGTCCATAACCATCTCTCCCCCTCCCCCCCCCCCCTGTCGTCTATTTCTCCGCATCTCTTCTCTCCCTCTTCTCACAACGTTTAATCCCGTATTACACGTGCGAAACTGGGATAATCGCTTCCTCGCGTTTTCTCTGCACCACTTGGCACGATCGCGACAAGAATATCGATAACTCAATTCACAATCTCGAGTGCAGCCTCCTCACACTACTACCATTCGTATAGGTAGTTTCAACTTGTTATATCCTGGCAAACTCCAACTTCATTGCGACACCTCTAGAAATCAATCTCGTTTGAACAATGAAGAAAGTTAAGTTTTATTGCCCCGTTACAGTTATTGATTTTTCAATCTTCATCATCTAGATGTTTTTTTCTTGGTCGTATAACACAGGATTTATTTTTGATTGTTCGGCAAAAACAATATCTTCCATTACTGCATTTATATAATACGAAACTATATAATGGTTGTGAGGATGCCCCCCCATTGGCATCGAGACTCTGCAATTTTTGGGACGGTCGCGATGAGTCTAATTATGATATTTATCCCTAATGAAATTAGTCCTGCTTCTCGAAGCGCGTGGAATAGACATCAGACCGTGAAATTACTATAATAGCCAAGAAGATTCTCTCCAGAGAGGCACGAAATAAAAAAAAATTAACTTCTACAAAAAAAGAAAAAACAGAAAGACGAAAAAAAGAAAAGAAATGAAAAAAATAAAAGGAATATCCACGTACGGAGTTAGCTTTGGGCAGACATATATCCATCCATCTTTTATATTCGCGTGTAATAACGAAATCATCTTGCTTTAGGTATATGCGCGATCCTACTTAACTGAGGAACCGCCGTCTAAAACATAGTTTTCGCCGTTTTTTATACAATTTTTTTTTCCTTTATTCTGGAGAGAATTCAAAATTACGGTCGTAAAAAAGCGAAAGCGAGGGCAAATTAGAAGGGTATATCTAAGAGAGAACCCGGAGGGGTTGTCCCAGTGTCTACTTTGCTCTTCCATCGGCGAGATGGATGTCGACCTTTGCCTTGAAAAAAATGAATTTTTGTCCTCGAATTGAACTGGGTGAAAATACGCCCGGGGTCTTGGATACCTCAGTGGGGCCTGCTGGCATCACACGCGTTCAAAAAACTGAAATAAACTGAGCGGAAAAGAGAGGCAAGAGAGGAGGGGGGGGGGGGGGGCTCAAATAAGGAGAGGTGGTATTGAGGACCCGCACTCAGGAGCAGCCGATGGGCTCGTTCCGCTGGAAACAATTGCTGCCTCCGGGCATCATTTACATCATAAGCAATCATAAAGATCGAATTTTCGACGAACGATGATCCAATGAGTGGAACGATGGGGGAGCCACCAATTCAGAAGTGGGTACCCACTTACCCGAACTACGAAACTAACGCGAGAAGACCTCACCTACACTTCAAATCCCTCACCCCACTAACTCCACTCCTTCTATGCTTTTAGTAACATATATTGCTCGAGGCTACCTGCCAACAGTTCATAACAACTGGCATTCACCCCGTACCACTTCTGTTCCTTCACAATTTCTTTCTTTTTTTTTTTTCATGATTTTCGTTTTTTCCTCTTTTCTCTCGGGTACTCTGTTCTCAGCACACCGATGAATGGTGATTTTTTTTTTAAATTAATCGTCCAAAAATTGCCACAAGGTAGGAAATCATTTGTACACATGCTACTCTGCGTCGTCGAGTACTTTTTATTTCTCACTTGAGATACAACCTTGAGTAGCTTTAGATGTAGGGGAGAGTGGGACAAAATGGACACTGTTATAAAACGGTTAGAGATGGATCGTTTTCGATGATTCTATTGAAAAGCTGAGAAAATTTTAGCCGGAAAACAAATCTTAGAAGTATTTTTTTAGATTTTTTTGAAAATTCGATATTTTTCAGCATTTTTGAAAGGTAAGAGCCTTTGTTTTTTCGAAAATCTTCAGTTTTTTGCAAATATCTCTGGTTCTATTGGTCGTAGCAATTCGGGGTCAGTCTTAAATGAAAGGTGAGCTCATTTTCCATCGATTTATGGGGTTTTGAATTCGAAAATATCAATTTTTGGGATAGTTATAGGCCAAAAACTGTTTCACAAAACTGTTTCACAAAAATAGCCATAAATACCTTAAAAATCGATATTTTCAGATCGGAAACCCCATGAATCGATGGCAAATGATCTCACCTTTCATCTCCCGTTAGAATTTTCACGCTAAGACGAATAGAACCGAAGATATCCTCAAAAAACCGAAAATTTTCAAAAAAAGGAAGGATCTTACCCCTCTAAAATGCTCAAAAAAAACATAATCGCCAAAAATTCAAAAAAATTAATTCCTGCACTTGTTTTCCGCCTAAAATTTTCTCACCTTTCTAATGAAATAATCAAAAACAATCTATCGCCAATATTTCTATTGATTTCAAAAGTTTTTCATAATATTTGCCTGAAAATTTAGATGTGTCCATTTTACCCCTTATGTCCATTTTGCCCCATCTTCCCCTACTTGATGACTGATAAGTTTTTAGAGAATTTCAACGGGCGCTTTGTGAGTGAAGAAAAAAAAACATTTTGATAAGCAAACGTAGTAATCAGTTGACTTAAAACCAGAATGTACATTGACAGATGTCGCCAATATCAAGAATACACCTATATTAAAGAGCAAGCTTTGCTAAATTCATTTATTCATACTCTTTCCAATTGACAAGAAGAGAATAAACTCAACGAAATGAAATATTTTGTAATTTTTTTATTAATCATCGTGACAGTGGTGTCTGCCCATCATGTACATAAGTGCATAGAATATAGGCATGAGGTAAGTGAATATATCTCCAGAATAAAGTATACTGAATTAGATAATAATTTTCAATTTTAAATATATAATTTCAGTGTTCCGAAAGTGAGAAATGCTGTACAAATTATTGTCGTTATGGAAAATGTCTTCACTGTACGTGAATAAAATACTCATTAATAGAAAAGTGCATTTATAATTGAAACAATTCAGTAATAATGCAAAATTATTTGCTTCTAGGGGGACAAATTGCCGATGAACGCCACCGTTTGAATCCCTGTGATTTCGAGAACTGTCTGGGAAAACGCTGTATTATTAAACAACCAGAATGTGAGAAATTTCCATGTCCTGGAGTGGCCCATTGCATGAATGAATGAAATTTTCCTCTCTGTCAATTGTAAAATATCCATAATTGTCGCATTTTAATAAATTAAAACAGAAAATCCATTCATAATATCTATTTTTTTTTTCATCACAATACTCCAAATACTAGTTTCGTAAATTCTAGACTTCTATCCACTCAGTTTGAGTTATTACACATCAGTAGTGTACTCTGTTTATCCATGGTAGTCAGTATGTTTTTCATAATTCAATATCACTCATTCACACGTGTACTTGAAATATATATGAACGTCATTCCGAAGATTTTACGTAATAATTCATTATATTTACTTCCACTCAATGATAGTACAAGTGTATATGTCAATGTTATGTACACAATAAGTTCATGATTATATGGAATGTGAGGTGAGGAGAATTATTCATTCTTAATAAATTAATAATTCAAGTAGTAAAATAGTGAAACAAGACCAATTGATCATTTTACAGTAAATTCATTTGAAATATCTTGGAATCTAATGGAAAAACGAGTTTTCTCATGCTGGACGATCTGCTAAAGTTATTTTACTTCTTTAGCACTGACCTCATTTGAATACGAAAATGAGGTTTGATGTCAATTGTTCATATATCGAGTCTCATTGCATCCAACTGAGTAAACGAATCAATACATGACCTTGACAGATGTTTTTTAATACAAATAAGTTATTTGTTCTTGAAAATTGCATCAGCAGAAAGGACAGAAGCAAAATTAACCACTTTATTCAGCTCCAATCTCCTCTATTTTTGTATAAGTTCTCTCGGTGGCATTGCAATTACGTAAATCATGAGTTTATCTTCACACTGCGATATTTTATTTCTTCCAAAAAATCTCCAGAGTTGAGATGAACAACGTATATTTTTTTTCCCCTCCACAGTTTCCCTTTCGAAAATTCAAAGCCACCAAGTTTGGTATAGCCAGTAGTGACTCTTCTTGTCTTCCTTGCTTCAAACAGCAATCAGTATGCGGACCACGCATGCCAATCCTCCTGCCTATCCACGTCCCTCGTCTATACAAAAGCCAGTATAGGCCTGTGTTTTCGGTGAGAGTGTTTCCACTGTAATGCCGAAACAGTATTGATTGTACCAACACTAACTTTAACCTATATCTATTGTTTCCTCTTTCCAATGTACGTTCCAGTTGTATTATAGTCCCAATATTCCGCTTATTTTACTGCCCCCCCCCCTTCTAAATCTATCCGTGAACACTTAGAGAGATTACAAAACATAGCCATCGAAAATTTTTCCATTATTCCAAGGTCACAAATGATTTTTCAACTATGGAAAAAATAGGAAGTACATCGCAAATTAATTGAGTAGCAATAGAGAAGAGAGAATAATTCAAATGAAAGTTTGATTTTATCAGTTATTTACTTTTTGCTTATCCCTGGAGAAGAAAAGAAACCAATCTGGCTTTCCTCAATACACATTTATTGAATTGATCGAAGAAATATGTGAGTAAATGTGTATGTGCTTTTGCTGCTGGAAATGTTGAGGGGTAGATTTCCTTTCCAAAGTGTACGAGAAACCGTATCAGAGGATTTAGTAACGAGGTAACAATGACCTTCAAGAGGGGTTACGAGGAGACGAAGAACGTCGTAGAGAACCACACAGTAGATGTCGTTGGAAGACGATGGGGTCCATTTGATAACATAACCCATACCAGATAATTAGATTAGTAATCGAGCTATTTGAAAGCTTCAAGACACTCTTCAAAGCATCAGGATGGTTGAAATCGTGAGATTTTGAGAAAATCTCAAACGTCTATTTTCAAATAATTTTATTGAACTTGAAAGTGTAAAATTTCAGGCAAATTTTGGTTGAAAAAATTAATTTTAATTAATTTCTGCGTATAACTGTGCAGAGATTGTCTCGATTCACGATAGTAAAGTTCATTATGCAAAACGTAAACGAGAGAAATTCATAACTTTTCCATGAAGAATAGAATGAAAAAAAAAGGGACTTTCTTGGATGACTTTGGAGGCCTCTTTTTTGGGGGGCTTTTTGTGACATAATGAGGCGGATCGATTGCCAGGGACATTACCATGACAATAGTGGACACCCCTCTAGCTGTGTATGCGCGCGCGCACTCTCCTCTCGTCTCCATATATATGCCTTAACACAATTGATGAACGACATGGAATTTCAGAAGAAAACGGGAAACTCACACGGGGTGCGATACAGAAACGGGATAAAAATAATATTCGAGGGTTTTTTTTTTTTATTCGAGGGGATGAGGGATGAAAGAAAAAGAAGAAAAAAAATGGTTTTTGGGGGAAACAAGTGAGATAGCGTAGCCTAGGGTGAACTTGAAGTGGGGTTTGGCAGACCAAACGGCTTATTAGTTGGCAATGTGATCTATTTGCCCTGGTACTGGTATAAAGAACCAACGATATTGTGCCACTATGTTATGAAGAAAGGGCATTATTGCTCAGTAGGGACCACTGGTTAGAGGCCACTGCCACCAATACGTTAATACAAAAAAACTGTTACTAGTTGGCCCTCGTGTCGTTATGTACCCTCGTATAGTTATGACCCGTTTCGGAAATACCAATGTATACCCCCTGTGGTCCAACTTACTGCAGTATCATTGGTGATATTTTTTTCTCTCCAGTGATATGACTCAATTATTCCTCAACAATAATTGATTTTAGTGCTTTATTGCACGAGGGAGTAGTGATTTATTAGTCGCAGAATTTTCATAATTTTACTTGAATACCTTACAATTACGATTGCATAAGAAAGATCCATTGATTATCTTTTGTTCAATTGCATAATATCATGGATAGTTGAGCCAATAATTCTGAAAATTTCTCGTATGCCAATGAAGAGTTTACTCTAAAATATCTTTGGAGAGTTTAATTTAGTATCTCTGACCTCTATTCTCCCGGTATTTGTTAACCATAGTCGGTCATGGTGTCACTCGACGACTGACCATTGTTCATCGTCGTATCGAATTCGGTATGTCCCTTTCTGAGTCACGGTATTGGCTTCCGTTTCGCGCCATTCTCCATTTGTCATACCGGATGTTCATCTTATTTTGGTAATCACTGCACAAACTCTCTCTGAATACCAATGAAACACTTATTATGCTCAATAAATATGTACATAAAATAATTTTACATTGAAACACACGGGTATTAAAAAAAAATAAATGTCAAGTATTCAGTGAAAACGACAATGGCGGTGGTTTTATAGAAGAGAGCAGAGAGAAAATTTCTCTGGGCTCTGCAGAAAGGATATCTCTGGGTGAGAGTGCGCACCAGGAGAAAGCTTCGTTATAAAAGGGAGGTAAAACAGGGGGTGAGGTAGGAGAAGGAGCTTGCGGCGGTCCTTGCCCCATGTACGTGCTCAGAGTGTCAAAAGCTTTTCCATAGCACCAGAAATACTGGGGATGATGGTACACCAAGGTCTCTGACGATCGATAGAAACTCTCAACTGAAACAGTATATGCTTGAGACTTGCCCACAGGTCGCTGAAAAATCTGTACGATTCAGTTATTAAGAATAAATGAAAGAAATAAACGACTGCCATTTTTACAAATATATCAGTTCTTCATGTTGATCTATTCTCTAAATCATTGTTGCTATTTTTCTGTTTCATTTGTCCATGATAGTTTTTCACCAGTGAAATCGAGTTTCCCCTCCCCAATTAATAGTGAAAAAAAAAACCCGAAACAAAACGAAAATTCACACTCAACAATTCTTATCATAAAAAAATCAGAGTGAAAGGAAAAAAAAGTAAAAGCCCCGTCACCCCAAATGACGATCTGCAATAGCAGTAAAGCATCACACAAAGCCTGAATCTCGGGGAAAAAGTGGAGAGAGAGGTGTCGGCTTGATCTGTATCTGGCTTTGTCCCCAGTCGATCGACTGGCCGATTCTCTGCGTAACTCCGAGGAAGCGTGAAATGAAATTTGACAGATTGTACTCTCAAATTATCTTTGTATTATTTTACCTGTAACAGACTTTGTCAACGTATAATGCACGCAAAAAGCGCCGGTAGCGGCCTCCCGCGTAGCCCACTGCTACTTTACAATTTTATTCTATTTTTCTTCCTCTCCATTATACATTTATATGCTTTTTTTTTTGTTTTCGCTGCCCCTCGTGTCCACATTTTCGCGCGCACCCCATTTTATACGATTCTCTTTTATCTGTTATAGTCTCCCTTAGTCCCATCTCACTCGTGCTGGGCCATAGTTCGAAAGCGCGTAACTCCCCCGGGGCATAGGAGAGAGCTCAGGCCTCCTTAGTTCCAACCCGACACCTTTTTACAAATACATCACACGCCCTATTCTGCAATCTATATATACATACATAACTCTCAAGAGCATCGTTCACATGTACACTTATCCTGACACAGTGTTACAATGTAGTGGGTGCCACATTTGCCTAAGCACATCAAATGCTCCGGGCCACTTGGTTCCCAGTTCACTTGGCAGGTACTTAAGCTGCCTTGCAGCAAGTACCCAGTGCGTTCATCGAATCTACGATACACCAATGAGGGAAGAGAGGTAGAACACTCCGAGCCCCCACTATGCCGCAGGGCATTTCTCGAAAATTCACCAATTTTTATATGAATTCTTCTATCTTTATTTTTTTTTTTTTATTATTCTCACTCCTACTGTTAGACTGACCTGCACGACTCGTTTTCGATGTTAAATCGGTTAATCTGCGATCAAAGTGGTCGTTCAGGGGGTTCTGGATGAATGCTGTGGGATTTCTCGGAGACATTTGATCAAGCGACAGCTGTCCCCGCATCGAAAACCAAATTATATGCTCAAAAGACATCGCTGATCTCTATTTAGATATTATCTGTCATGTGATGCAAAGGTTTTTTTTTTCTTTCTTCATTGTACATGGGGTTCCTAATGACATACGTGTGAACAAGCGTTCAATTGCATTTCCGAGGTATGATCACGTTTTTTTTTTTTTTTTTTTTCTTTCAACATCAGATTATTATCTTCATTTTTTCATCCATGAACATGTGTGTTGGTTCATCGCGATAAACAGATAATTATAAAAATATCTCAATTCTTTGACACATGTCTGTCAAATAAATGCTAAAAGGAAATGAAAATATTTTTCAATTCAAGTTTTTTCTTCTTCAAGTAGAAATGAAACTTTTTCATTTTCCAGTGTGAAGAAATTTTCCGCTTGTTACTTTGGTAGCGCTTCTTAATCAAATAACATTGGAAGTACTCTGGCAAGACCGGCAATAATTCATGAACTCACAAACCGCATACCACCTACACATTCCCCAGAGCTTTATCTTGCTTCTTATACTTTTTCTTCGCTCTTATTATATCCTCGAAAAGTCTTTCCAAAGCACTGCCAACTAGCTACCCCTCTCCCCCTACCCCTTTCTTCTTTTTCAACGCCACTTGGCCATGCGTTTTGCTCCTTTAAGTGGTGAAACGAAGGAAGTAACGAAATGGTGAAACATAAAATTGAAAAGTTTGACGTACAGAGGCTTTATGGGAGTTTTAAAATGCCGTAAAGTCCCGCGTTATTTTACTCCCACCATCTTATTCATCTTAACATTTTCTTCGTGGTCTTCTTTACTTATTTTCTCAGCCCTCTTCACAGATGGGACCACCATATTTATTCAAATAATAAGTAATTATGTTCCTACTTTAATCCAATGATTTTATTGGAATGAAAGATTAATGTGATCTTTTTTTTTTATTGGCATAGAAAAAGTGAATTGCCTTTTTTTTTTCTTTGTGATTAGTGTATAGTCGTGGAATTTTTGCGAAATGGCATCCTGTTAGAATGATTAAATTCAGTATAACGGTAGAGCGTCTGAAGAAACGTGGTGACAAGACAAACAAGCACAGTGATTGGAAAAAAAAAAGCAGTGAAGAGAGAATGTAAAAAACATGCATCACCGGCATAATTCACAATGCATCATTTATGAGTGTCTGCGAGAATGAGAGATATAAAAAAGAATGAGACGTCTTATGTTCCTCGTATGTGGCGTAATTAGTGGGTAAAAGAAACAGCACGAGGCGCGGTCGAAGTGACTGAAGAGAATTCTCGCAAGTTCAGTCTTATTGTTGATTTATTGTTGTACTGGTTGAAGAAAAGGTCAGTGTGGAGATAATTCCAGGATACACAGAGGAAGGAAAACTTTTCCATGCTGTCGTCATTAATTTTGGAGGAAATCAAGAGACAGAGATAAAAAAGATAATGAAGAAATCAACTCAACTAACACATTCTTGAATGATCAACTAGAAATTCCAAGCTTTTAATTCTCTTCCCTCATCAACTTCTTTTTGGTTAATTATCCGTGGATTTTTGAATGAATTTCCACCCCTTTGTTGCCTAAAGGGGCTCGCAATGAACTTTGGATTCAGTAATGAAGCGTTTCTTCCCCCATAACGCAGAAACTAAACAAGTCATCGCTTTTGGGTTCTGCTTTTCAAGTATATACTTTATTGCAGTCTGGCTTTATTATCGCCTATGACCCACCTCCTGGGTATCAGCCACGGCAAGAATCATCCCCTGGTATTTTCTCGATGTTCTGGATGGTAAACCCTCTCCTCACGCCCTCTTTCCATTGCACGAAATGTTCCCTACACCCTTCAAGAGAATAACAGTGACACTCAACGAGCCATGACATTCTGCACGAATTTCTCTCAGAATAAAAGGGTTAAATGCAAGTATTTTGTGTGTTGACTCTTTGTTACAGGGGTGAATTAATTTCCATTGTTTCCTTCATTTTATTTTAGTATCTGAACACACTTCGGTTAATTGATTCTCAATCTCTTGTTTTTTCCCATTCTTTGTTTCCTTCTTTTTTAGTGGGAAAAAAAAAAATTTCAGAGAATCATAAATTGAGAACCTTGGATATTTTAACGATACGAGCTTAAAACTATAACGCACCCTAATCCCTGCAATATCTCATGGCTGTCTTGCGGGATTCATCGCTCACGCACAAACCATTCCCTATTTAGTGGATGAAATATATATTATACCCGTTCTCATCGACGGATCAACCCCTTGCCAAATAACTTTCATACTCTCTTCTCACCCTCTCAATATCCTCGCTGTTCCAAGTGCCGAATTATCGACATACCTCCTAAGCTTCTCACTCACTTTAGATATAGTTCCTACCTACTACGAATTCACTTTCTCTCTCTGTCTGTACTTAATCACTCTTAATCATTCTTTGGCACTTGAAAGATCCATCAACTCTCTCTCTCTCTCTCTCTCTCCTGTTCTTTTCAATTTATTCAATTTAATTGTGTAAAGATGAAATTACGTTTTTTATATTGAATAAAGTCTCCGAGATAATTCATTTGGAGCATCAGTGCCAATGCACCTTTAATCTCAAATTTAAATGTGTAGTAGTGCAGTGTGGGTGGTAGCAAAGAGGAGAGATGATGATGGTGTGGGAGGTCAGAGAAATGGTAGTAACCATCGCCTTAGCAGTCATCGGCATCTGTTCGCGATGGAATTACGACGTAACTTTGTCTCCTAAGATAAGGTGCCAGAGAGACGGCTTTCTCTGTGGCTGAGTGGTATGCAATGTAGAACCCAGAGAGTCGAGGTACATCCAAGCCAAAGAGACCAAGTGTAAGATAGAGTAAAAGCAAGAGAGCATTGGATAGGACCGTTGAAGGCAAGGGAGTGTATATGATGGGTGAGAGGCGAATTCTGGCAAGGTTCGAGTTTCCATTGGGGTTGGTTCTTGCGATATAAGCTGTCTCAGTCACTCTTACCACCATATTCAAGCCCCTTTCCTGCCGTAGTCGCACATCTCTCCACCCTCAACATCGTTTCGCCCGTTCTACCCGATTCTGTTCTCTCTCTCCTTTCTCCTCCTCTCTTCACCCCTCTGTATAACCCGTCGGCAGACCCCAGCGAGACATACAGCATACCCACTATCACCCACAGATAGTGGTTCGGTCTGGGTGCTATGGGGTGTCGCGGGCTCATACATATTCAACGGATGCATCACCCGAGCTCTCCCTCCTCTCCTGTTTCTCTTTGTCTCTCTATCTCTCTCTTTGTATATTCACTGTGCTCAGCGGCACATCTATTGACCTGCACTACTATTCACAATTTAGCAGTGACACAAGTGACGATACTTTTACCACCTTGATATCCAGAAATGAAAGTCGAAATTACAGGCCAGTTTTCGAGTCCGATTGATGTTTAGGCGTTTTATCAAAACCCAAAAGCGCCGTATCAAGACCCACCACCAACTCAACGAATTCGTTGGTGAATGTTGCTGCTTTAACTGTATCCCTCCTCTTGCTAACCCAAATCTACATACTCCACAACACACCGCATATACCTCAACTGGACGGTGTTGCAAGGTCATTTTTAGTTTGATAATTTTAGTGGCTATTTGATATTTATTTCTACCTACATGTATTTCATCCATTTCCTTTTTTTTTCATTCTCTTCGATATTTGAATGATTGATGTAAAAGAAGAATGCAATGGGGAGCACAGATAATGGTCTATTATTGCGTTCAAAAAGTCATTTAGCTAGAGTGGAATTGTCTTATAAAGTGATCGTTTTTCTGTTTCAGATTGCATTATGTGTAGTTTGCTGAGACTAATGAAGAATTAAGTGGCAGTCCAGGATTCTCGTTGGACCCTGAGTTAACCCAGCCGCTACAAACGTCTGACCCTGCGGTTATGTTCGAGGTTTTTCACTTAATTACGGTGGACACCATGTGAAGGATTCAAGGTATAATGATTATTAAACAATTTTGTAGAGAATTGTGAAAAATAATTGAAACTTTTTCACATTTATCGAATGAGTTTAATTTGTCAAATCTCATAACATGAAATTTGTCTACAAATGAATATCGAGAAATCGATTTGCCATAATGGAAATAGACTTTCATTCCAGGACTTGAACTATTTAGATGAGCACTTTTTTTCCGTTTCATGAATAAATGAATTTTTCATCGCCAAACTTTGCTTTCAACTTGAATGCATTTAATTCTCCTTTTATTACTCAAAAATCCTAACATTCCTTTCATCTATGACGTTTTGATATATTTAAAGAAATTGGAGTAAAACTAGTTCCAAACTATCTGTATTTGAAGTCAAACTAGCATAACCGTTATGAAATCAAGATAGATATACAGACAGTAGTAGTTGGCTTTCTGTACTGATATCTCACCGGGTTGTATAATTGGCCCGGTAACCTGGCCGGGGCTAGACTGCAGACAGATAGCAATAGGTAAATTTACATAACAATCCGTATGGCCAGTTAGAACGACACGTAATTGATATAAATATGCTTGGGCTATCATGGCACAGTCTTTGGGATACAAACGAATATAATTATATATATATATTGGAGGTCAGTATGTGTTAGAACGTAGTGGTGAGCACAACGCGTGGACCAGGTTCGCATAACTTAGCATAAATAATAAATAATATCGTGAACACGTGTCGACGATGTGATGCCACTGCGTCATTAATATACCACTGTTAACATGTTCTCATTTTCACTAAATCCAATTTTCTCTGGCATTGTTAAAAAAATATATCAAATTAATTTTATTCTTACGCAATTGATCTTTGTATTTTTTTTTATCACGCATCGTACGAAAAGTAACCACTTTCAACACTTTTTGCAATAAAAAAGAAAAACTATATCTTATCGGTGCGGTAAAGATTTCCAGACTCGTGTAATTGCAAAATTTGCCATTGATTCATCAAGAAAGACTATCGCACTTGTTAGATAATAGGGGAAGGTGAGGTAAAACAGACACGGGTTAATTTTCGTATTTCATAAAATGAAAATTTCTCGAAATAGATGAGAATATTGGAGATGGGTTTCTTCTGATGATTCCATTTGAAAGATAGGAGAATTTCCCATGTCAGGAGTTATTTTCTTGAATTCTTGAAATATTCCATTTTTTAGTCAAGATTTGAAGGTAAAATCCTTCTGTTTTTGAAAAAGTTCAGGTTTTTGGAAATATCTCTGATTCTATTGGTCATAGCGACCTGGGGTTGATCTCAAATGAAGAGTGAGCTTATTTCCCATCGATCTTCCTCATTGAAGAAAAAAAAAAAAACGATTGTCCAAGCATTATACAGCAAAAATTGATTTGCAGAAAATGGCCTATAAGTATTTGAAATTTTTTTGAAGAATATTAATCGATGGAGAATAAGCTCATCTTTCATTTAAGATGAATCCCAGGTCGCTACGACCAACAGAACCTGAGACATCGCCGAAAAAGTAAATTTTTTCAAAAATTGGAAAAACGAGATAGACACATGTATTCTACCTCAAATTTCCTCAGCTTCTCAAAGGAATCATTAGAAAATTTCTATCTCGAACCATTCAACTGCGATTTACCCCACCTTTCCCTATACTATTTCTTCATTATAGGTCATGCAATTTCATTGTGTATGAGAAATTTTTTTGAGTTTTCTTCATTATTAAGTACTTGCCATCAGAAGCTAATGACACCTGAAGGAATTTGTGAAAATGCAAATGAAGATGAATCAGCTCACATAGCAGTTTGCCTTCTATACGCTTTTGGTTCGTGGTTGTAATGACTAATGAGTGGAAACACGACAGAGGCAACCACCAATTGCTTCCTCACTTCTCTTTCGCGTGTAGAGATTGTCATCGGTAAATTCTTTCACGTCAAACTGTAACAAAAATAGAAAGGAAAAATAAAGGATTGAACATGTTTATTGCAGGAGAAGGTGGAATAAAAAAGGATAGACTCCAGTTGTAATATTTCATGTTATGAAAATCGCTCGAAATCAGTGAAAATATTTCAGATTTACTTTTTCTGATGATTCCATTGCAAAGCTGTGGGAATCTTGACTTAGAAAACACGTAAAAATTGGCATTTAAGATTTTTTTTTAGCAGAAACTCAGGAAGTAAAAAATTCAAATTTTCACACTTTCAAAGTTATCTCCAGTTCTATTGGTCGAAATGATTTGGAGTTTTGCCTTGCAAAAAAAGATAAAATGATTTTCCATCGATTTGTGTGGTTTTGAATGGACAAATATTGAGTTTTGAGGGTCTTGTAAGGGGAAAAACACGATTTTCATTAACTAAGCAATTATTGCCCCAGAATTTGATTTTCTTTATCTGCATAAATCGAAAATGACATGACCTTCCATATTAGACTGATCACAAATCACACAACCAGTAGAGCCAAAGTTATCTCCACGAAAACATGGAGATAATCAAAAATGAAAAAGGTCTCTTACCATCTCGAGCCATTGGAATGTCCATTTCATCTCACTTTCTGTTAATTGTGCGATGAAAATTGATAATTCACATAAGGTTTGGTTAATAGCTTGTAAATTCATTGATAATGTCAAGAAGAAAAAGGGGAGAAAGAAAAAAAGGAAATGATGTATCGTGGAAGCAAGAGAGTTGATCTCGATTCAGTGGTGTCAATGCTGTCCTCTGAGCAGTATAATTCTTGTACTCTCATTCCTTTTATTCTTCCAAACGATTCCGCTTCGAGGTGGTAATGACTAATGAGAAAAGGCAAGAGAACCCAGCCATTGGCTCTGGTTGTCTCATTCGCGTGTAACCCAACCACGATGCTAATCTTGTAGCGGCCCGTGGATACTTGGAACAGAGCCCCTCTGCGTGTTTCACAGCCATCCAAAGTAAGCCAAGAGGAGTTGCATATACCCCAAATGTTTTCTTGCTGTTATTTGGCTTCTACGATTTAGAGAATAAATAATTCTCATTCGTAATGTGATAATCCATCAGGACCATGTAATGACCACTGAACAACGACATAAATACTTCAAAGGACCAATTCTTCTATTATTTTCTGGCTATTAGCTCTCCAGGATACTAAAAAATACTGTTCACAGGATATATTGACTCGATATGGTCTCGATTCAACCCTATCAGCTACTCTCTCGATCTTCTGATATATGATGGCCCATTATAGAGGTATTACCTCGTAAATAGAACCACAGGCAGCATCCTATGGTTTACGTAACACCAGTAAACATTTAGTACCCCTTGCAGACATGAAATGTTCTCTGAAAGTTTGGCATAAAACTTATCTCACTGTCGTTCCCTTCCTGGTATGCGATGAACGGTAGAACAATTGTTGAAACTCCTACATCCATATTTTCCATCTCCCTGTGAATATCACTTTGCTCGATGTCTTTGAGACATACCTGTAACCCAACACAGGGTAAGACCGCCCAGTAGTTTCTGCATATCGGTTATCGTTCCCAAGTGCTACACCATCTATTCCGATGAACACGTTTCTACATAACCATTGGGGAGGAAAGTCTATATAGACGAGGTGCGATAGCTCGTATGGCTAAACTGCTTGTGGAACGATGTTGAGGAGATCATTCAGGCCTATTTGATGCTCTGCTTGATGTTTCAGCCTCAGGAATTGTAGCCAAATCTCAAATCCAGATTTTCATATAATGTATTTCTCCTGAAGTAGTCAACAGGCTTGAGTCAATTGATTTTTCAATCTCACTGTGGGTGAAATACCATTGATAGGAAGGTTTTAATGTCTTGTTTTGATCAATTAAGGGAGTGACTCGAGCCTGAAAGAGGCATATAATCATGTGGAGCGGCGCCTTTTACCAATAGATTTATCAATGCATATTGGTAACAAGTTGGCCATTCACAAGAAGTCATTGGCTTCAAAAGAGAAGGGAATACGAGAAGGTGGAGAGAAAAAAGAAAGAAACGTAATACACGACAAGATATTTTCAATCAGTAGACCAGTCGAAATTGGTTGCCTTTTCTTCTCTTCGTGCTTGTTTATTTTTTCCCTCAAAGTATTCGAGTGTCTTCTGTTTATTCACTTCTTCTGCCTACGATCTACTAAATGGCTGTCTCACTTTTTTGCGATTTTGATGCATACGAGGTTAGGTAGTAAGGGCGCACACGACTACACGGTGGTGGCTGAAATATGCCGGCGCGTTGTGAGTTAGTTTAATATGCAAATGGCAGAAGATAACGGGGCCGATCCATGAAGAGTAGAGAGGAAGGCTAAGTCGTGATTCCAGTAGCTGTGTCTCGTATTCTCCTCATCCCAGTTGTTTCTCTTCGTTTTTTGTTTTACTTGTTCTTCTTCTTCTTCTTCTTTTCAGTGCCATGCGATACAAACTGAAGGAGGAAAGGCGAGTTAAAGAAATAAAGAAACAGAAAGAATGAAAGTTTGTGCTCGCATTCACTCTCGTGCTACCGAAGGGGGCTCTTTCGTATCCGCACACGAGAGCACCGGAATGGAACTTGCTCCTGAGTGAATTGAGAGATAAGGTGCCCACGCTTAAGCCCTCCCCTCTCATCTATAGACACAGCTCAGGAGTGCATTGATTTCGATTCTCCTCCTCTTTTTTCACAAATTCCATTGATACTCTCTCCAATGAGCATTTAGCCAATGCTCTCACATCACTTGAAGTTCAGAAATTCATTTGTTGATTATAGAAAAACAGAAGCAAAAGAAGACAAAAAAAACAAGGTGAATTAAAATCGAATGTATTGATAATTTATGTATCAGGCCGAGCAACCCAGTCTACTAATGGCTTCCAGTAGTTTCAACGATTAATCTCGTGTGCACAGTGCTTATATCCCTGAAAGGTTAATCCTGTAATGGTCCGTCTGGAGAAGGATGCGAGAGCATGTCGTGTGAAGGTGGATCTTCTTCTCCTCATTCTCTTAAAGTCTCTCAACTTCATCCCTTTCATTCCTTATTGAATTGCCTCCTAAGATATCCACATAGTGGTACACGTTCTTAGAGAGCGTGATCAATGCTTCAAGTGAAGTGCCGGCAGAAGGGGGCCAGATTGTTGTACCTTGTCGCGTCGTGGCTGCTGCAGTCATCAGTGGAATTTCATCGTTGTTTGAGTATCTCAAGAGGTTCTCGCTCTCTTCCTCTCACTCGGCCTGTTGTTTGTGGTGTGTTTTGTGTCCATGAAAGACGGGAGCGTGCGAATGCTTGGAAATGAGGGCGTACGAGTATTGTATAGAGGCACATTCACGTATAGTTTGGCATGTACGTGGTTTTTCGTGAAGGGGGTTGGCATATATACAAGAAAGGTAGGTAAGCGCTTCATTAGGTCGCGAGAGTTCCCTAATTACATACGGTCTCATTAACGGCTCGTCTCTTCTTCACTATCCTTCTTGTGGTTCTTGGATAAGACATGCTTTCGTGCCCTCTAACATCATGTTCCTGCCACATCACAAGTACAGTCTAATAGCAATTCTTCAATCATTATCTATGAGAATAAAGTTGAAATTAATGGATAAAAATCAATCTACACCATGTATCCTCAAGGTATTCATCAGATATCCATTTTACTTAGTGGGAAATTTTCCCCCTGTCAATTGCATAGATCCTCATTGATACCACTGATCCCCCTAGACAGACTTTTCCAAACTCGTGGAAAATTCCTGCCAAAGCTCCTAAAGCTGCGATCGAAGTCTGTGGGTATTTATCACGTAGGCGCAAACACCCCAGGATTCCAGGAAGCAATGGTGCGATTTATGTTTAGCTCTCTATTTACAGGTCTCTCTCTAGTTTAGAAAAAGCTGTTGAGTAGTAGTGCCAAACACAAGATAGCAACTCAAATTCATTAATTTATCGAATTAATCGTGGATGCTTTCATTTGATTATTAATGAGTAGTTGTTCGGAACTCTTTGCATTTAAATACTCATGATGAATGTGTCCATTGGCACGTGCAAACATCGTACGCATAATCGATATATATATATAACTTTGTCTTGAGTAAATTCAGGCTTGCCTTCGAGCAATCTAACCCAGTGGAACCCCAACTACAAGAGCGCTCATTAGTTATGCATTTAAAACGCCCACACCTAACTAGCCCCTTCGCCGAAAACCCTTTTTGTTCGAATGCCATTGCTTTCCATCCTCTTCTCCCCCTTCAACAACTCGAGTATCCAATGACGAACTGATGCCACAGAGGAGAGACAGAGAGTAGTCACCCGCACTCTCGGTCGAATGAAAGGGGTTGGTGTGCGGGTGAGAGAAACGTCAAGCCCCTCGGGCAATACCCACTGTACTCCCTTTATATAAAGCCCCTCACCAAGCCCGTGAACACTGAACGCGGTTGTCAACGTTCTTGAATATCCCTTGAGGGCTCGTTAAAATCATCTCTCTCGTCGAGGTCGTTGAGGCACCATATAGAAAAGCTAACGTCAATGATGAGTTAATCACTTTAAATGTCAGAACGAGTTTCTTTGACTATCCTAGATAAATTTTGAGCCCAGCCCTTGACGCGGATCTTTCAGGCTTCTTTCGAATTCATTCGATTATTCATCAATGGGAAATTCCAGGACTCGTGGGTTTGATCCGAGGAATTCAATCGGGACTAGAGGGCCCCATAGCCCTCATCAACATGAATGTTTTTTACGCCATGTGAGCCAAATCGCCGTTCGATCGGCAAAGGAGCCTCGGTCCCTTTTTCTTTGATCAGCTTGCTAGTCTCAATCCGAGAGGACCAAATAATGCGCGAGACATACACCTGGCTCCATGGCGAGCAAGCACCAAAACTCTTTGGGGGGGAATGAAGGGAGAGAGAAAGATACTGGTCAGCATGCTGGCATGTTCTCTGATTGATGCGTGTCGCGGTTTGTCGGTATTTTCTGGGCTCCCCCTCTTTTGCTCTCTTTTTTACTCTACCTTTTCCTATTCGATGGGGCGCACAACTCTCAACGGGGTTGAATGCGGCGACGACGCATCACGCCGGAAACGGTCCATCACGTGACCACGTGACCACGCGACAGTTCAGCCTTTGTTCGGTGCGATCATTAGTCTGTCAATATGCCCAAACGACGTTGGTCCTCCTATATTCCTCCCTCTCAACCCTTTTCCTGGACTCCCTTTGCCCTTGTTGCCTCTCTAGTACCATCACGTTCTCTCTACCTGCCTCGACAATGCACCTATTGTCTTCGTCGCGCATATTATACACACCCCCATTATATACACGTAGGCGCGTGCAAGAGTACACGTGAATTCATGAACAATTCGATCGTGTTTACTGATATTTCATTTTTCGCTTGAGTTTCACATTGTGATTTTCAAAAGGAGGTCAACAATTCAATCCTATTCGAGCCCATTAATTCATTAAAATTATTCACTTTATGCTGAAAGAAAGACATGTAGAATCATCATATTCTAAAGCATTCATAATTGTTCTCCAATTTTAGTTGAATAAATAAATTCCACTCGAGTTCATCAGATTATCTGGCAATGTTGATGTTCAAGAAAGGATCTATCCGTTGATTCTCACAAGTAGTGCGTCAGTCTCTTCCCCTAAAATCGTGGAATAGTACAGCATTGTGAGTTGGAGATACTAACGCTGATGGTGTGTATGGGCTGTGTGTTTGTGCATCAAGAGAGTATGAGAAAGCCGTGGTGAGTGCGCTAAATCCAGATATATGATGCGCGCTCGTGACATGCAAATCTAGCCAAAGCCCGCCGCCATTACATTTTCAAATCTTTAAAGTCTGTTTAGACAGCCGCCCTCTGTGCACTTTACACGATTTCCCCTTCCCTTAATCGTTTCACCTCTATCAGTGTCCCATGAAATCCGGGCATCTTTGCCGACGCGGCGTATTATCAGCAACGATTTCTTGCTATCCTAGCTTTTTAATCGTTCTTTAGTTTTGCACTATCAGATACAATGAGTATAAATTCTCCGCAGAATACTTTTGCTTGGTTGAGAAATGAAAATAAACTTGATTTTACATAGAGAAATTGATGGATTCCTCATAGAGGGAAAAACAAGATGAGATACTACTCTCAATTTCATCTGAGAAAGAAGAACACAACTATCAAGAAACTCGACTCTGGCATTGTTCCTGTCTGCAGCAAGCATTCTTATGTCAACATCATGTGGGTACTCCATCTAAGGCAAAACGTATTCACATTAGAATGAGAAGGCAATGAAATACACACAATTTTCCGAATCAATTGCATGGAGAATTGAGCACCCCTGTGTTATTCCAGAGAAAATAAACGAATGAAAGAAAAAAAAAAGAATCGAGTAAAAAGACAATGCGCGTATACGCAGAGCCGAGGATTGATGTGAGGCCCTGTTGAGACGAGTTTTTGCGATAGTACACTGTTCCGAGTTTATTTTATTCGAAACTCTTTTCTCTGTCTCTCTTAGTAAAAGAGGGCTTTCGATTCGTGTGCGGTGTGGCCGTGGGCGCGGTGGGATGTGTGGTCGTAGCCGAGTTGGACCCCGGAGCGTGATGCGCTTACGTTTTATAGCGAAGCCAATTAATGCCCAGCAAAAAACACCATCCAACGGATTCAAGGGTGATCGACACCACTCATTCGGTACACCAACATCCCTTGTACTAAATGCCTCACTACCTCGCTCACTTTTTCTCACCAAAAAACCTAAATTGGTAAATCGCTTTTTCGCACACTCCACCATTTGTTTTTTCACTTTTCTTATTCATTCTCCACTTCAATTTGATTATTCGTAAAGTTGATGATGAGCAAGTTTCATTTGAACAAAGCAGAGAAATAGGGCTTTCACTTTTTTTTTTCAATAATACAAAATTTAGATGTCATAATTATTATGTAAACCATTCCTATCGTCGCCTTCATGATAAATTTTACCAATTTTTCTATATAGCAAATAACAAAAAGGCGTATTTTCTTCTTTTACTCCAATCGATATCTCATGGACTTTCCTTGCATGAATTAAAGACAAAAATGATCAAAAACAAATGGTCGCGAGTGGCACAAATTACTAACACAGAGTCTCCAAGCACTTACATTTTCTTGTTTTTACTGATTCTTACTGAAAGCAAGAAATGGTGAATAGCTCATACATGGGGGACTAATTGCTTGGGGATAGGTTGAGCAAAATAGACATAGGGGTTAAAATAGATACAGGTGAGTTTTTCATGTCTACATCATGAGAATCTCTTGAAATCAATAGAAGTATTAGAGATAGGTTGTTTTTTGCCATTCCTTTGAGAAGCTGAGAAAATTTGCGGTGGAAATCATGTGTCTGAAATGATTTTTTTGCTCCTTAGCAAATCTTATATTTTTGGTCAAGATTTGAAGGAGTATCCCTTCATATTTTCGAGAAAAATCACTTTCTTCAACATATTTCTGGTTCTATTGGTCGCAGCACAAAAATTCCAAATTGAAATGAAAGGTGAAATCGTTTTCCATCGATTTATGGGGTTTCGAATTGAAAAATATCGATTCTCAACATATTTATGGGGCAAAAACTGACCGAAACATGGGTTTTCTAAAAAATCCCAAAAAATCATTTGTGACACATGATTTCCACCGAAAATTTTCTCAGTTTTTCAATGGAATCATCGGAAAAAATCTATTTCTGGCTGTTTCATTCTAGTGTCCATTTTTCTTCACTTTCCCCGAAATTCAAAAATTTTGAGAACATATAGAGGCGAGAGCGTTATTAATTCTTCCCTGTATTATAAAACAGTAGAAGTAAAGAGACTGTGGAGATGAGGTTTTTTCATTTTTACATTGTGCAGTGACGTCATTTTGTTATTGCAATTTATAGAAAAAAAAAAAAGTCCAGAATGTCATAAAATAAATTTTGACAGCTGTTTGCGGAGATGCTTTGATTTTTATTGTTGAGTTTGTGTGTACTTGTGACCATTTATTACTAAGGTGATGATACTAGATGAGGTCAGCGTTAGAGCTCACTCTATATGAATTTTCATATAATATTCATGTTAATAAATTCTGTCAGAGTCAAAACTGTCCGGTTCCATGTCAGGAAATCTCTGTTATGAGAAACTAAGCAGTGCAGTAGAGCTAGCAAGTGGATAAGTGACTGCGCTGGTTGGGCCGATCCACAATGTCATGAGTAAAACAGCTATTTGAATCTCGTCTGATAGATTAATACCAATTTGAAAGCATGGAAAATTTAGTGGACCATACAAGAAGAATGTCAAAGAGTCATCCTTAATGTGAGTCAAATTGAATGTGATTGTATCGACTGAATTCAATAGAAAATAGTTATGAATTCAACGGAATTTTAGACATCCATGGCTCCATTCGAATTGCCCTATTATTTTGTTTATTCCACTTTTTTTTTTTTTTTTTAACATTCATCGTGTGTGGTCAATCAATTTGACTTGTTACCATGATAAAAAGCCCAAATCGTTTGACTTTGAACAAATGAAATAAACGAATCGACATTTCAGCCAGCAGTGGGGCTGTTTTTATACAGCTATAGGATGTCGCGTCACTGGATGCTGCGTTGATGCTTTTTGAAAGGTTCTGAACGTGAGCCATATATCCAGTACAAGAGTCATGGGAGATCCGGCTGATATCGGACGATGCTCGATCGTTTCGCGGTATTTTATTTTCTTTTATTTTTTTCATTCGTCTTCTCGTTGCCCCTTTTCTCCATCTCTTTCACTCTGTACAAGTTTAAAGTCCCTCTTGTGGACTTGGCGCTCACTAGGTGGAGTTGAACTAAAGAGAAACGTCACGTAGCCCTAACTGGGCTTCTCCTTTTTTTTTTACTATTTCTTGAGTCTCTCCCTGGCAACTTGCTCGAATGCCTCAACTTCCGGTTAACTCATCCATTCGTATCTCGTATCATTGCTGTGATTTAAAAGGTTGACTGGTGAATTACGACCAATCAGTGCTTGGCGTTTTTCTTTTTGTGTTTTTAATAAAAATCAAGAATTTATCAGAATTTTTAGTCTCTTCTTAATACAACTTGTTCAAATATTGGTTATAAAAATGAGGATAAATCGACAAAAGAAATAAGACAAAAGAAACCAAGATAAACGCACGTGGAATAGCCAAGTGGAATTACAAAGTCGCGGCTAAACTGACTCGTAAGCGTGGAAGCCATGAAACAATAGTATATAAGCGGGTTGGGAGTCCCAAAAAGAGAGAGAAAGAGAAAGATTATTCGCGACAGAGGGTCAGTATAAACGCGCCAGTGGGTCTTTACACACGTGGAGGCCGGACTTGAGAATTGCCGCCGACACAATGGGCACCAAGTTGGCGGTCTGAACCCTGACCTCTGCGCCACACAGTACCCTGCTCTTCATCCCCCTATTCAGCACACTGCCATACACTAGCATTCGTAAAATGTACGATTGTATATTCCAAGTCCAACTGAGTCCGTAAAAAAGTTCCGTTCGATTGTGTGCTAATGTCGGGGTTATGTGCTCCTCTTTCATCTGTACTTGTATGCCCAAGTTTTCTCCTGATGCCGCCTTTATTTTATTTGGCCGTTCCAAAGAACAACAACACATTTTATTTCTATGTTTTTCGGAGTAAAGAAGCCAACATTCCTTGGAAATACATTGTTTCTCATAAAAATAAGAAAAAAAACGTATCTGTAACTCGTCCCATTAAGAATGGAAATGAGAATAACAAACAAGAAAAGAGAAAAATCTTCGATTTCCGGCATTTGGCCTTGCTCCGAAATTTCAAAACTTTCCCCGTTACCAGCAGTATGAAGGTCAGTGTCTGCATAAAAGCTCCCGTAGTATGTAGGAGGGCATAGAAGTGAGAGGAAAAGAGGGGTTAGTTGATAATACAAGCCGCTAGCGGCAGCGTTATACAGTGGCTCTTCGACGCGCTCCAGGGACTAGTCACTACTTCGAGGCCATGCTGGTTACTCACTGTTGGGGGCGTTTTGCTATGCTAGCTGCGCCATCGCTATGGCTACGTGCCCTGCCTTGTGAGTCCATACTGACTCAAATTCACCTCAAACTCTAACCTAGCGCTTTTCTGCATGCTATTCGACGCTTTCCCAACTGCTGTCGCTCTCGCGGGTGCTTCACTAACCAGGACATCTACCCCAGATTGTCCGGGATGTGACCTTGACACTGCGTATACGTCAACAGCACTTTACTGGGTCAAATATCATCCATCCTCCTTCACCTGCTTCTCCTTCTACCTTTTTTTTTTTTTTATTATTCTTTTGTTTATCTT
Source organism: Aleiodes alternator (assembly GCA_963921955.1). NCBI lineage: Eukaryota > Metazoa > Arthropoda > Insecta > Hymenoptera > Braconidae > Aleiodes > Aleiodes alternator. Next base: position 3,006,303 of record OY998107.1, on the reverse strand, counting down.
TCATATTCACTTTTATTCCAAACTTCGAATGGCTGTTGACATTTTTATTAACCACTAAATACCCCCAGCATGACGTATAAAACTTGTAATTCAGTCACTCTGCGTTATTGCCCATAGACTTCACATTTTATCTTTTATGAAGGCACATTTGTGTATGTGTATGCACTACTTGTGAAAATAAAATGAAAAAGAAAATTTTAAAAATAACATGAAGGAAAAAAATTATAAAGTAAAGGCGGTAAAAAAAACTGTGATCTTTGCAGGGAGTCATGACAAACCAGTTTCTACAACACGACACTTTTCCATTCCTCCTTGCGGCACATTATATTACATGTAATGCATATATATATATATATATATATATATATATATGTATGTGTAATGGTTATTCTGAGGACTTTTTCCACGGAATAACGTGTATTTCGAGGACATTTGTGTATTTTGAGGACCGTCCTCAAATTTGTTTTTAGTTTAAAGTACATTTTGAGGACCGTCCTCAGATTAACTGTTTATATTTATGGGATATTTCGAGGACCCACTAATATACGGGGGCCAAGTCCTCGAAATTTCATCAGATCCAATGTGTATTTCGAGGACTGTAATTTTCAGGACTGTAATAGGGGAGACTGAGGAAAAATGGGGTACTTTAAAGCACGTATCCCCGGACCCCATTTTGCCCCGTTCTCCTCTATAATCATTCAAAAATGTTCATTATTGCAAAAAAACTAAAAGGGAAGAATCAATCTTATAATTAATTAGTGAAATACATAGAAAACTCGATGAATGCTGAAAATCAAGAAATCTGATGAATTCGTGCCACCTTCATCGTGTCTTTGTTACCCCCTTTCTTATTTTTCATCACTCCTCAAATTAAATATAATTTGTTAATTTTCTCAAAATGGTCAGGAATTTTTGAAACATTATATCATGACCTTGACCTAGTGTTTATTCTCTACACATAATCGTTACATGCATTTTCATAGGTCCCTAAAATGACCATTGGGTAGAAAATCTGTACGTATAGAAAATTCATTTAATGGTTATTTTGGGGACATACACAGAATTTTACATACAATGTGAATTCTGAGAACCTATATCAATATATATAATGGTTATTGTGAGGACCCGACCTCAAGGTCACGACATTACGCTGGCGTGACGAGATCTTTGAGACTCATTGATAATATTGTGACAATTAGTGTAATTACTGACTGTCTGCACTGAAATTATAAGACATCCAATGATTTTGTATTTTCAGCAGTTACACGCCAATAGAAAAAAGCCGACGAATAAATCTGTGTGCTTCTATAGAAATTCTCAATGGGCATTCGATCAATTATCTCCTTGATGACACTCAATTTTGTTAAAAAAAAACATTCCTAGCATTTTTATCAGTTTTGTCATTGTGTGTCTCTCCCGTGAACTGTTCAAAGTCGTTAATGTGTTATGTGATGACCTTAACCTCATGTCATTTTTATAGGTCCTCAAAATTCACGATAGGCAGAAAAAGTTATACATGTCCCCAAAATGACCATTAAGTAGAAAGGCTGTAGGTGATCATTTATGAATAATGGTCATTTTCAGTACGTATAGAAAAATTATTTAATGGTTATTTCGGGGACATATACAGAATTTTACATACAATGTGGATTTTGAGAACCTATATCAATATATATAATGGTTATTGTGAGGACCCGACCTCAAGGTCACGACATTACGCTGGCGTGACAAGATCTCTGAGACTCATTGATAATATTGTGACAATTAGTGTAATTACTGACTGTCTGGACTGAAATTATAAGACATCCAATGATTTTGTATTTTCAGCAGTTACACACCAATGGAAAAAAGCCGACGAATAAATCTGTGTACTCCTATAGAAATTCTCAATAGGCAATCGATCAATTATTTCCTTAATGACACTCAATTTTGTTGTTAAAAAAAACATTCCCAGCATTTGTTAATATTTGTTATAATATTATTCTTCTTCAATCAGTTCGTCATCATTGTTGATTGTGTCATGTCGCGACCTTGACCTAGTGTCCTCGGAACAGACGTTATATAAGTTCCCATAGGTCCCCAAAATTCATATAAATCCGAAAATTATCATAAGAGTCCTGGGAATGACCCTCCTGTTGATTGCCTGTAGGTCCCTGCAATGACCATTATATTAGAAGTCCTCGAAATAACCAATGTATGTAATATACATGTATATATACGTCCCCATAGTTCTCGGTTAACCAAAATGTATACATAACCTCAGAATCACCATTATACAGTTTGTCCCGAAATAACCATTAATTAGTTTTTTCGACATATCTCAGCCAAAAATGCATTAAAAACAATCTATACTAGTGTATATCGATGTATAATGGATATATACATCGTTTTATCAACTTTATATTTTAGGTCCTCAGAATGACCATTACGCATACATATATATATATATCTACCTTATCTCTCTCGTTCCGTTTCTACTACTATTATGATTTTGTACGTATAGATAATTGCGCCATAAATAAAATATCAAGAATCTGCAATAGTTGAATGTCTTGTGGATTCAAAAAGAAGATGCAATTTTGTATGTAGAAATCTATTTTATTTTTCTTGCCACAGAGAAACATGCGTAGGCAGGTAAAATAGGAATTGAAATAAAGAAAAATCAGAGCTTGAAAAAAAAGTAAATGAGAGTTGGAAGTGTCGTTTGGATTTAATCGAGTTGGTAGTACAAAGATAGAATGAGGAACATGAATGAAAAAAAGGAGTGAGAAGGTAGTAGTGAGGTAGATGGAAGCCGGTCCCGATTACTCGGCGTTGAAATAATTAAACTGGAATAAAAATTCGTCGGGGTCGACTGGTAACTCGTCAATCCTCCCCACAACATTCTCCAACCATTTTGTCTGTTTTTCTACCCCCTTGTACCACTCAATTTCAATTTTTTTATTATTCAATTCAGCCTAACCTGTTAGCTCCACCAGTGGAGCTGTGCCAATTAATGAATCTGACACATTTGTATGAAATCAAGTTCAGTGTAAGGATAAAATGAGAATGAAAAAAAAAAACAAGAGTAATTACTCGTAAATATCATAAATGAAGACTTCCTTGATTTGGTGTATAGATGCCACAGCTTGTGCTTTATGCATACAATTCTCAGTGCACATTATTGGTGGCCGTGTCAGCACTCTCACCACCGAAGGAAACGCTAGTTAACACGAATTCCAAAGCTACCGGTATTCAACTGTTGAGGGAGTCAGCGAGGAAAAGGGAGAAGTTGTGTGAAAGAGAGAGAGAGAAGGGATGAAGCAGTGGAGTCAGCTGACTAGCAAAACTGACCTAATTATTATGCATTTATTCGCGCGTATTCAAATGCGCACCGTACGGCATACAACCATGCCGTTGTCTCTCACTCCACTTCTCTCATGTTTTGCCCCTTGCTCACGCACATGCCAAGTCAGTTTTGTTTCATTCTTACTGTCACAATTTGAAACCTCAGAGATAATGACAATTCATATAGGAAATTACAATGGCTATTACAGATACGTCATTACACTAATATATCGAAATTATACTCTCGTACATGACTTGATGTAATTGAGTGAAATCAGAAATAAATGAATGTACACCGAGGTTAAACATGAGAAAAATGTAATTCACAATCACTTTCAATAGTAGACTTCAAAGGTACGAAAATAATTCACCAGCATGAGGATTCCTTTTTCCTCACATATTTCCACGATTTTCATTTAATTTATCGACGTAAATCATCACATGCAATATTCACATGGTCATCGGGTTGTCACCATGTTTTATACTTTTCTCTTACAGATGGAATTTTTTAATCAATTCCATTCCTTCGAATCTACCATGCTAGAAATCTTTGTGTAACATGATGTTTACGTATGACATTAAGCGGCTAATTGGATGATCGATAAAAATTGCTCTTGCGTTCGATTACGGAATAGTTACCATGTTGACACGGAATCCGGCTTCGTCTCTCATGATGATTTAAGTCCATCGCTACAGGGATACGTATGATCCGGCTCGCAATGAAGGATTTTTAGTTGTATTTTTTATCTTTTACGCTGGCCGTTTTTTTTTCCTTTTTCTTTTTTCGTTAACGCTGCGTGTGTCAGATTCCTCGCCGATAAAGTGGAATTGAGTATTCAAGGTCAGACCGGAACATACGATGCGGGAAAAAAACAGCCCATGTGCTTTTTATTTAAAAAAAAAGAAAAAAACATTACAGTTTCTCTGCCTGGAGGAAGTTTGATATCACCGATATATGCGAGCAATAGTTTTTATTACTGATTGATCGTCTTTTTTGACTTGTTTTTCTTATCCACAATCAATTGATTCACGATTATGCACTAATTGCATCGGTTTCTTTTCCCTGTAACGATCAAGTTGTCACAGATGCAGCAATCCTGAGGAATATGAATAAGAATAATCCCATTAATCTTGGGAAAAATACACCATTTCAATTGAGTATTAATAACGATGAAATAAAGAAGTTTTCGTCATTCAATTTCAACTGCATGAGCCAAAAACGTACGATTCACTTTTCTCTGAGTATCAGTATCATAATTCACCTCGTATGGCACCTCTTTTTCTCTCTGTGTCACAGCAGACCGCCGAGTAAAATCCATAATTCATCCGTTGGAGCATATAATCCTGGCGTGGCAAAATGCGCTTGACAATTTTCTTCATTTTTTTTCGAAAAAAAAAACATTGTGCAAAGATTTCTGAGAAGAAAAATCAAGAATTGTCTATTATTGAAAAAAGTGCTATGTGCAAGTAAAAGCGAAAAATTCGTAGAAGTGAAAGGTTGGCAAGGAAAGTGGGTGGACTGTGGAGGAGGGAATACACACAGAAAGGGGAGAACAAAATACCTAGCTCGTGTCCCGTACGGTGTAAGCGCCTGTCTGTTCGGTCGTTCGGTCGATGGTTTGGTTTTGTCCATCTATCTATATATATGTATATATATATTTATATACATATATATGTATATATTGTCGAGAGTATGATGAAGACAGAGTGATATTTGGAGGGGTAGATGAACAGAGAGAGAGAAAGAGAGAGGGGAACTTTAGTTTGAGGGTTGCAGAGAGAGGGTTTGGGAGGGCGTCTCGGCGCCATGCTGATTTGCATACGCCGCCATGACGGCCACCGCTTTTCTCTCTCTCTCAGTTTCACGTTTCTCCTTATCAGAATGAAAAGAGAGAAATTGAGAGGGAGAGAGCGTGAAACGTGGAGGGACAGAGGGTGGGCACATCGATCGTACAGTTTACTCTCTCTTTCTCTTTCCCACCCCTAGTTTATTTCTTTCTCTCTCACATCCACTCAACCCGTTGTATTTCTATCTACATTCAAGCATCTATATCTATCTCATTCTCACTCAGGTGTTAATATTACTGTATATAAATGTATCCGTCATTTTTCCATGTTACAGGTGCATTTTTCCATTCTGTTACGAAGAATAAAACATAGGAAAAAAAATAAAGAGAGACCTGACGTCAAAGCTAATTGTTAGTAATTTGAGAAACCAAATAATTTTCTATACATCTCTTGTTTTTTTTTTTTCCTTACCTTCAACATAGTTAAAATGAACGTGCAATACATGCTTCGACCTGGACGATAAAAATCGGCCTTTCCTACTATTTTCTCCCTATTTTTCCATTTTTTTTCCCTTCTTTATTTCTTTTTTGCCGCTTGTTCCGGAAACTCTGCACTACCCCACAATTCCTGCGCTCGTTTTCCCACCTTAGTTGGTACAACCTCGAGCTCTTTAAACGCCTTCGCGAGTACGTAAGTCTCACTTAACGTCGTCTGGGCCATGGTGCCGTATATCGGCAGTGCATTGAAAGTAACGACACTGGTTTATGTAGGAAAACCGGGGCTGGATGGTGTATACGCTAATTTGAATGTTTACCAGTTTACCTATGCGCGGATTGTCTCCATTACCTGAATATATGTACAGGGGGAGGTTGGGCAATACGGACATGGGGGATAAAATGGACACATTCGAGATTTTATGCGTATAAAAATGTCGAATTCTCAAAGAATTAAAAAAAAATAGTTCTGGCACATGTTTTTCGACTGGAATTCCCTCAGCTTTTCGATGGAATTATTGAAATAAATTTATCTCCCACTGTTTCATTACAATAATATCAACGAGAACAATATCACCTTGAATAGATTGTTTTCAATTTCTATTAAATACGAGAAAATTTAAAAATATTTATTCATGATAAAATGTGAGTGAATACAATTGGGAAAATGAGCTACAGTTTATTTACTCATGTGGCCTATGAAAAAGGGTGGAGGGGCAAAGATGATTCTTGGAATGGGGGAAAGGGATAAGGGAAGTGGCAGGAGCTTCTGAAGCTCTGTTTGTTTTCGTTGGACCACATAGCGTGATACGTTTGCGTAATGCTGTACATCCGTCGGTTTTCCCTTCTCTATTTTTCTCTCTGGACCTTGCGGGTGTGGCGCTAGCGCGGAATCTGCTGGGGCGGTAACTCATCCTCGCCCGAGCGTATTCGGATACGCTTTGCTCTCCATTTTCATTCGCTTCTCACTGTACTTTTGCCGCTTTTCTCCTCTCGTCTCTCTTCTTCAACTATTTTCAGCGGCTCTATCTCTAACTGTTCTCTAGGAATATGAATGAAAAAAAAGAGGGCAAGATAACAGAAAAAGGAGAGAAGAAAAATCCATTGGTCTCATAAAAGTCTCTTTATAGTTATACGCGCAATTTATTCAAAATGAAGAATGAATGTAGAGTTTATTTCACATTCTTATTGAATTTTCATTCTATAACACGTGTATCCTATTAAAAATCAAATTAATTCGTCAATGAAATTAGTACTGTTATCTTTCTTCTGATTGAATATAAAGAATAATGAAAATTATTTTGAGAATATTCAATTTTTTCTCAGTAATGTTATATTACTGCTATAAGATATATTTATCATCATCGAAAGTGCCTTATTGACATTAGTTCCGGGTGACAATAGATTGAAATTCAATTTTAGATCCCATGCAAAGTTTGCAATGTATAATGAAGGAAAGAATGGAACGATCATAGAGAGAATGAAGACTCTTTGTTTTACAGGAAAGAGTAATGAGATAATTGAGTGTTAGGCGTTGAAAGTGATCGGTCTCAGTGTCCACATGATGTGAAGGCGGAGAGTTTACGACAATTTGCGATCACGCACTTCCGGTATAGCACTAGCTGATGTCTAACTATTAGGAGCAATTTGTGGTTTGAACAATGTATTATAATGACAGCGTGTTGGGTAGAAAATTTGAAGAGATTACATTTCGAAGATGGGGAGAAAAAAATTCTCTCATGTTGGCTAATGCTAGGGCGTAGTATAAAATTCAAGAATAATTATTGTTGCATTGTCACTACGTTCCTGAATATTTTCTCTGTTCTGCAATACAGCTTTTCATGTCAAGTCTCTCAAAAATCCTCCAAGTACCTCGTGAAAGCAAGATAAAATGCCAATGAAGGAATAAAAAAAAAATGAGTAAAATAAAAAAGGAAACGGAAGGGTAACGGAAAAAAATACACCAAAGATTCTTGGTTATATGATCTCAATAGGCGAATAAGAACGTCACATCAAAGAGGGAGTGAAACGAGTTTTGGCTGTAGACAACTGGAGTCTCTCTCTATGTCTTCCTTTTTTTGTGTCGGTGTCGATTTCCGTTTGTGTAAGTGTTGAAGGCACTAGCAAAGATAGATATACATATATAGTCAGTACCAAGTGACGTTGGAAGAGAGAGAGAGAGAGAGAGAGAGAAGCACGGACGGTCGGATGGCATGGACCCCTTGGATGGTTGGCTCATGAAAGATGCATAAGACGACTCACCGGGGGCGCGATAAAGAGTCGACAACAGACAGACCGACAGTCACCCCTACACCCCCTAATACCCGGTGCAATACACCGATGGTCTAGTTGGTTATCTCTGTCTCTTTTGCACTTCTACGTACTGCTGAACGTGGTTGACTATCGCGCCTTTTTCCTCAAAACATAGATACAAACTCCCTCTATTTCTTTTTTTTTTTATTCTATTCTTCTCTGTTACCAATGACCATGTATATCTCCCAAAAACGATTTGGTGATGTAGAAAGACTCCTAGAACGTAGAGCAATAGTTAGATGCACGTCACCACCCACCACAGGGGGTGGCTCCACTATCAATTAATTATAATCTAGATTGATGGATCCCGATCCGTTGCGTATTGGAGATTAGTCTCGCTCCTGTCGTTTTCACGTACCCCTCTCTTTTATTTTTTTTATTGTCCCCCTTCTTACCCCACTCTTTGCGCATATGGAATGGGAGGGGGGGGGGGGGGGGGAGCTTTGGGTGAAATAAAAATTGAAGGCATTTTTTCATAAGACCAATCAAATGAAAGGGTCAAAATACCATGAATTCAGTTAATCCAAGAGAATCATTATATTCAACTTGAGATTCAAATTTTATGTCCAATAGTTTTGCCAATAAAATTGAATGAATGATGAAACAATGAAATTGTTAAATCGAGTGATAAAAGACAGTGTATCGATGTTTTGTGTAGCGGCACTCAAAGTTTTCCAGTGTGTTAGTATGTTCTCTGTCTTTCTCTTTCCCTTTGCGTATTTCATTGCGTTCTCTCGCGGGGTCTGTGGGCTAATGGCATGCAAGCGGCTCCCGTGCCGCCACCACCACTGCCGTTGCCGGTCGATAAGGATTAACATTTTTATGGGTCTATCTCGCTTATGTGCCACGGCGCTTCATGGCACCTTGTTTTCTTCTACTTTGTTCGCACACACGTGGCATATTATACTTGACTATGTATATATAGACATTTTCTTTCATCCATGTGAGTTGCTTTTAGCATATACGAGAGAACGAATAAATGTACTTGGTGAATAGAACAAGTTATATACTGACTACAGTGAAAATTGACTCTTACTCCATTTAATAGATATAATTGAGAATGTCCAATTTGTATTGCTCATTAATTTTCAATGGGGACATTGTAAACTATTTGGAATTGTAGTGACATTAATTTTCTTTACTCCTCCCTTTATTTACTACTAAACTAATATATTCTCTGTTGTCTTTCTCCATACTCCATTATACACAGTTTGGCAATTGCTATTACCATTGGTTCATATGTCCCGTGTAAAATGGATCTTATGGTTTTTGCGTCTGGCCAAGATGTCACAAACAGAAAATGGAACGGCTTTGTGAGGAAGATAAGGGCCACCGGGAAGAAACACAGAATTTCATCCTTCTCATTCAATTCTTTTTGCTTCTTTATCTTAATTTTCTTCAAGTATCACAGCCATTTCAGTCAGCTTGAGGGCCAGTCTGTCAAGACATTCGATTCTGCATGAAGATCCAATATATCTTTCGTATTATATAGCAACGGACCGAGGTAGACCACAAGCAGCCATCTTGTTGCAGCATCTGACAAGATTGCGCCATGATTGAGCAGGAAAGAACGATGTTTAAGACAAAATGAAAGAAGAGGAGCGAGCTTGAAAAGTCGGGGGAAAAAAAGAGGATGAAATGAAAAAAGCGGGAGGTAAAAAAAATTCAATGACCGATAAATCGATACGAGAACGTCGAGGAGGGCAGGAACTCTTGAGAGCTCGTTGGACGTAGAGCAAGGAAGACAGATACAGCGCATTTTTATATCGTACACTGTATCGTGATCAACGTTCTTTCTTTCCCCTCTCTCTCTCTCTCTTTCTCTCAGGCTAATTGGCCTGGTATGGAAGAAAATTATTATCAACCTACCATGTCAATCTCCATCGTGATAAACAGACTACCTCGATATTGAACTGGAAGAATTTTAAACTCCAGCCATTGATTTAATTGATTAACAAAATTCATGAATCATGAGAGGATTAATAAATAATTGCACAAAGTAATTGAAACTCCATGTTTATTTCATCCATGTGCGGCAACCAATTAAAGCCTTTGAGAAGTAATATACAGATCCATGGGGTGTTTAGTGCGTATTAATGTACGAGGAACTAGTCAGCCATAGGATACAGTAGGACGGTGTTGATATCAACGTCGAGGCTAGAACGGTGTACAGTGTCGTAGGGATGTGTCGTGGTTGTATTCAACTAAATGTTATAACTAGATGAAACGCATGCGCGTTACCATGGACACCATTACTGTACGCCCCCGCGCGCGCCAGTAGTGTTCCCATTCCCATCGGATTACGAGACTGCCCCCGCATCACCCTCGAACAGCCCTCTGATGATATTGCCTTCTTCCTCACTCACAGTCGTCCACTATCAGCTCTTGCTCTCGTACGCCCCCTTTAGTCACTCCATCTCATTCTGTCACTACGTATTCACCTATATATTGCACGTCCACAAAGTAAACTGATCTAACCTTGTTCCTTTTCTTCATTTCACTTTTTTTTTCTTTACTAGCAAGAGTCGTCAATTAAAGATTAATGCAAAACAATTGTTCATCATGTTTCTCTCAGTTATTTAATGGTATTAATACAGTCTCATGTATGCGTATATTATGGTCAATGCATCGCTGTTTATCCAAAGTCATGAGACAGATCGTGCAGTAAAAGTTGAATAATAAAATTTTGTATAGAAGATTCGACCTTTCTTATTTTGCAAAAGGTACTGAGAAAAATGTTGATTCTCACGTACATCGTATAATGCTTTCCGGCTCTCATTCTACAGCAGGGTGGTCTGTGAAATTTACGAAACGATAACGGGAAAAGGCGAACGCAGAGAACGTGCCAAGTCGCGCTTTTCCTGCTCGTCTGAGGCGCCTATATAATACGTACACATTCAATTGAAAAAGGAGTATGAAGCAAAAAAAAATTGCATGAGTTTACGATATTTCCATCGGGACATAAGTAGACAGAAGGCGAAGGAAGAAATGAAAGAGAAATGGAGAACGCTTATCGAGAGGTGTGGTACTATACGCGTAATAAAGTCTTTTACGCGATCTTTTAACCACACCGTAGAGACTTAGAGCCCTATGGGTTACACTTGTGGGTGTATATGTTTACCGCTTACTGGTGGCAAGCATTATGGCCTCGTAGTACTTTGTGCATAAATCGCTTTACGATATGTCACTGAAAACAGATTTCGTACAAAATTTTTTCTATAATCTAACATTATTGGATGAGGAAAAATTGTAATATTTATATCTAAAATGATTCTTCTAATGGTATTATTATTGTTGACAAAACTCAAAATGAAGTGATAAATGATTCGTCTGTGTTGAAATGGCGTCTACGAGCTCGGAAATGAGCGAAAATGGTTCAGCGGAGATCGAAAAGAGGAAAGGATGAGTTAAGGTAAAGGCGCGGGGTACTGCAGGGATGAAAGAAAAGTGGGATGAAAAGAGGGAAGGATCACTCTGGATGAAACAGAGGACAAGATGATGGATGTTATCTCCCTCTTCACCCTCCATGAACTCTCAGGGCATCCTCGCGCTGACGACTATGCTGACGCTAATGAGCAAAATATGAGGCGCCATCTATCCCCTCCCTATCACTAACTTTCCTCTCGTTCTTCCTCTTGGTCGCTAACGCCTCGTCTGTCTCCTGATTACGAGTTCTGCTTTTTATTTTTTTGCACATCTTCCAGCAGGCTTAAAAGTTTTACTGTTATTTCAATGCTCGTCTATCAATTATTGTCTACAATATTGTTGTTTAAACAATTTTAGATTAGGGATACGGGTCATGTTTCAATGATGCAGTGTTATTATTGATAACATTTTTATTTTTATAATATTCAATTACAGTTATCTTATCGTGGGATTTAACGTCTTAGACAGTTTGCAGGGAATGCGCAAGATTGCAATGAGTGATACATTTTCAACAATTACGGGAAACCTCAGTTATTTTCTTCACTTCATTGCAGATCAATCAATCACTAATGGAGACAATAAATTCAAACTCGTCGAATATTGAGAAAGCGAAGAATCTAATGCTTTCTTGTGCAAAAGAAAATGGATATATTTTGGAACCATTGTGGAAAGAGCAGAGTGAACATTTCAAGAAATTTGAAGGAAAACAAGATGATATTTGGATAATGACGTTGCCTCGATCCGGTAAGATGTATTTTATTATTTTTCTCATAAATCTATGAACTTTCTAAAACTGATAGATGCTGATTATTATTAGGCACGACAATTACTCAGGAAATTGTGTTCTTGTTGATGAATGATTTTGATTTTGAATCTGCTAAAAAGTATCCATTCTTTGTAAAAGTCCAATCTTTCACGTAAGGAAAAATATATTTTTTAACCCAAAACAGGATAATTTAAATTTCTATGAATATTACTGAAATTGATTTATGGATTTCAGTACAAGTCTCTGTCGAGATCACTGGCTTAATTGCAAGGTGTTAATACCGAGCCAGGATAGTTCTAAAAAATTTGAGATGTTACCAGTTGATACTACTAAATCATCTGCTGAAGCTTACGCAAACTTGCCATCTCCCAGAGTATTCAAGACTCATTTACCATTCAGTATTATGCCGCAGATTTTAAAATCAGGTGCAAAGGTAAGTTGTAATCGATTGAAGCAACGAATTGAAGCCAAGATTTAAATAATTTTTTGCAGACAATCTATGTCGCCCGGAATCCAAAGGATAGGCTTGTCTCGTGGTACAAGCTTATTCCCCCAATGATTGATATTCCTTATGTCATAGATTTTACTACGTTTTGGCAATTAGCTAAAGATGAAAAGAGTATGTTACAATTGATGATAATGTGTCTGATACTCGGAGTAGAAATTATAACGATGCATTTGTCTTTAGTTTTATATGAACCAACATGGAAACATATCAAAGAGGGCTGGGCACAAAGGAATAATCCAAATGTACTTTTCTTATTCTACGAAGAAATACAAGCGGTACGTTATTTTTCAAATTCCGACTGTTTTTTGGGGGGGGGGGGGGGGGATTTTGGAAGATCAAATAAATTGCTCATCATTTGAGATAGGATTATGTTAATGCTTCCGTTGAGATACGGAGCGAATTTGCAGTGAAAAATATATTTAAAAATAAATTTTTTGGAATTGGAAATTCAGTTAACTTTTTTCTTTTTGAAGCAAAATCTGTTTTTTTGTAGATATCTCGAGTTCTAGCTATCGTAGTGCAATTGGAGTTGCACGCAAATGGAAGCTCAGATCATTTGCCATCAATTTGGACTACCCCAAATTAGTTTTTTCAACGATTTTACCATGACTTAGAGTCAATCTTATGTAAATCAGATTTTCCTCTCCAATTTTATTTAAAAATCGATGAAAATTAATTTGGAGCAACATTAATCGATGGCAAATGATCTCAGCTTTCATCTGCACTCAACCTCAATACGCTACAATCACTAAAATTCAAGATATCCTAAAAAAAAAAACATTTTCCTGAAAAAAATGGAAAGGGGAGGAGAGAGAGCCCAAATAAGGAGCATTAATGTTAAATTATCTTAAAAATGAAGGAAAAACAGAATTCTGATGCGTATTTTCCATCGGAAAGGTCTTCAATGAACTGATGAGAAATATCCTCTCTCAAATCGTTCTTAGAGACAGTTTCAGTTTCACACAATTTCTCCGTATAACCTTCTAATATTAAATATTGAATAATTTGAAAAATAGGACTTGCGAGGTGTGATCAAGAAGATAGCTGACTTTCTGGATAAATCTATCAGTGACGAGCAAATGGAACAGACTCTTCATCACCTAGATATTGATAACTTTCGTAATTCTCACATCAATGTAACCGATAGGGATCCTGTTATGGGAGAGAGGCTACGAGCATTCGTAGATAAGGGCAAAGTGGGTGGATATAAAGACCTGGTGACTCTAGAAGTAAATAAAGAAATGGATGAATGGATACAGGAGAATCTTCGTGGTACAGATATAATTTTTCCGGGGATAAATGATTAATAAATCTTTTCACCTCAGGAACAAATGGTCGCAAGTGCACCAAAACTGGAGAAAAAAAGAACAAGTATCCGCAAACAGCTGGCAAACTTATTTTATGACATTCTGGACATTTTTTTTTCTATGAAATTCCATAATAAAATGACATAACTACCAATGTAAAAGTGAAATGAAAGTAAAATTTTTGATATAGGGAAAAATTAATAACGCACTCACGTCTATTTGTTCTCAAGATTTTTTAATATTGAGGAAAGTGATGGAAAATGGAGAGTATTTGTATAGATTTGTTACTACTAATTCATGTCTCGAATAGATGACAGGAATAATTATTTCTCTTATGATTTGCGTATTTTATTTCTCTGTAGTAGGAAGGACTATTGAAATTAACATGAACAGACATAAGTCATTGACCCCGAATGATAATTCTCAGTGTATGTAAATTATTATAATATATATTTTTGACATCCTGAGACACAACCCATAATATTAACATTTGTGCCGCACCTCCTTACAAGTTGCACCGCCCTCCGTAGTATCAAAGACGTAAAATGATATTGCCATCGATATATGTCAAACTAATGAGCATTGTCGGTGCATCTAAACTGTACCAACAAGAAGCCTGATCGTTAAATGGCTAATTGTATACAAATTGTATTCATCATGATACCAGATAATCATTAAACTATCGTCATTAATTGACAATAATGAAAATAATTCGTGTTGTTGATTATTAAGTAATTTATATTGCGTGAATTAAGAATAATGCCAGATGTTTATGATCCTCTCTTTTCCTTCTATTTTCACTCGCATTGCTACGTTTCCGACCCTCAGAATCCTCATGGAATTTACATAATTGGCCCAGAGAGAAACGGTGGACGTTTCCACCGCATAGACTCAGACTTAATGCGAGAAATAAAACGAAGAACAATGCATATCCACCAACACCCGATTCTCATCAGTACAGACATAAAAAAAATATAATAATACAAAAATAATATCTATTTATCAATAGTGATATCAATGACTTGGCAAAATGCCATTAGTACAAAAGAATAATCCATCTCTTCAAAAGAAGAGATGGTAAGAGTAGAATAGCTCACAAGGGATGAATATCAACGAAAAGCCCGGAGCAGCCCGCAAAATCAACTTCCGTGAAGCCACACGGCACTTCCGTAGTTCTCAACTGCAAAATCCTACATTGAGAAATTTATTGCAGTAGTAACTGAACATTTTCTCTCAACCAATCTTTACCGACTTTTTCCCTCTCAATCCGTTTGCTTCAAATTCTCGACTGGCCAGATAAAATATCTAATGGATTTTCCATTGTGATGACGTATCTGCATCAGTTTTCACGATAAATCAATAAACTCAGTGTTTTTCCATCGATTCAACTGCTACAAGCACATTAAACCGATGTAAGAAATCGTCGCGTGCCTGCGAGACGTAGCGGCCAGCCGTGAAATAAAGAAAGTAGCAAGCTATTCCTTGAAGGTAGCACTCTCTCTGCGGTACACACCCCTATCTTATCGGCGTTTGAAAATCGAGAACAGCACGTGAGGTCAAGGCAGTCCAAAACGTCGATTTCACGCAATCTTTCTCAAGGAAGAAAGAAAGAGAAAGAGTTTGTAGTCTCATTGGGCTCTGCATTACATTGACTACTTGAGTCTACATGCTATACAGACTCTTGACGCCAAGAGAGTAGTCTCATGTGAAGTTACACACCGTATGCGGATGGACGCGAGAGGTCAACTCGGTCTCGGACGTCGCACCATTTCCTTCCGATAACAAACGACCGGCATGCACGCCTCACCTCTACTCTAACTCATTGCTTGACTCGTATACCATATACTCTCTGCTTTTACGGCAGGAGGAATTCAGCTTGTGAATTTCTTGATTTTTTTTTCGTATTTTCTTTTGACGCTGACCTTAATAGACCACTCATCAGAAGATTTTTATCGGCTAAAGTAATGCTACTGCTCTATAGTTCAGAGAACAGTCACGTAATACAAGCAAATATAAGAATATAAGAGCAAGTTTTCCTTACCCAAAAATACCAAAATGTTATTATCAAAGTAATTTTTTCGGAATCGTGGATCGATAACCGGGCTCATTCCCCAGTACTCATTTCTCAAGACTTTTTCCAAGTCTTTTAGTGTCATTCGTGCTTGTCGTCGAGTCACAAATCCCGGAAAAAATATGAACAGACGTAATCATGAGCATCCGTACACACAGTCTCGTTTCTCCTGCTTCTTTATTTTTCATAGTTTTTTCTCTTCTTCATTCAGCATGGCACTTTCTTTCTTTCGTCCCTTATTCTCTCTGTCACAGAAAACTGAAGAGAGAAAGAGAGAGAGAGAAGAGGAAGATCCTGAAGTAACGCGGACGCGCAAATGCTGGTGTGGGTGTCCAAAGTGCGGCAAGCCGGGTAGAAGGGGGAGCTGTTTGATGGGGAAGAGAGGGTGGAATACTAGGGGGTGTTCTTTTCCTCCGTGACGGAGGAGTTGAGAGTGCCGTTGAATATGCATGAGGCTACGAGGTCCCTATCTACCGTCCTAAAAACATCCAGCCAACGAACCAACCAACCAAGCCAACCGAGAGCTAGTCGGCTGTCCGTGCGGCCGAGCACATCGCGCACTGCCAGAATGGGCAGTCCCCCTGCCCCTCTTTTGGTCATATAAGCCACCCTCTCTCTCTCTGTTCAGCATCTGTCTCTCTTTTTACTCCCTCTTGTACCCATCCAACGCTCGCCAATCAATGTCCCCCAACCAGCTGAGCCGCGAAATTTTCACGTGCACTCACAAAACTTCTCACTCCCAGCTTTTCCCGTCAACGAAAACAACAAAAAACTTTTTTAAACACAAATTCAAAAGAAAAACAATTCGCGTCATAACTTTCCACGCAACAAAAAAAAATCGAGATTCTTCGAATTATTCAATTAATTTTTAAATTAATTATCTACCTATCGCAGAGAAATAATTCAATCTCTCGCGCTCATTCCTTTGAATATACCGGAATTGTCTCACGTCTTATTTCCTGACAGCCTAGAAACGCAATTGCGCCTCAAACAATTAATCAAACGGTGAGAAAAATTCCTATGGTTAGCATGGGCATACAGTGTCTTACCCATAGAAGATAAAGTGAAAGGGGAATCAAGCATTTGATATCTATAAACATCATTGAGAGTCCCTTTTGAAGTATTGTGTGAAAAATAAACACTTGCAAATTCATTTGGACATAAAATTTAGCCAACACATACACAAATGTATATACAAAGAAGTGAATAGCGTTTATAGTATTAAAAGTGCGTGTGGTCGTTTATATGTAATACACACGAGCGTAGAACACATGGATATAGCCTGCGGTATACAGTTGGTACACACTGTTCCAGGGGAGACTGCTTTAATGCATTCAAATGATATTCACTCTCGCGCACTGACGCGAGTGCTTTCGACAAATTAATGCTGTGTACCGAATATGTATCTGTCGTGTATTTAAAAGCAAAACCGATCAATGATTTCTTCAGATACGAGCATTAACATTTTTAATATACAATTCATATTGACTTTATAATTTCATGGCAAATGATTCAATTTATGTTACTCATTTCACTGTCAACAGATAGGTGTCAAGATCAAGTTCAAATATCAGTGTTTATGAACAGGTGTTTCCAATTGAACTATATCGACAAATTTTGTAATACACTGAATGTGAATACAAATTAGTTTTATATTTAAAATATATAGATCGCGTACGATTATTTCATATGGTTTCATTTATAGAATCTCATACCATCAGAAATTGAATGATTATCATCACGACTCCAATGACAATATGTTTGATCATTAAATTTGTAAGGAGAAAATATTTCAATCCCTTTTTTTTATCACCGATTTGCCTCAATCGAATTCAGTATTGCACAGAGGCAGAGATCATCAACTTCACGATGCCAATAAATTCAGTGATACCTTAAATCTTCATGAATGAACTGATCTGCATCCACTCCTGGCCTCGGCTGTATGGCTCGAAGAAAGAGTCATATAACTTTCGTAGCTCGTTCTAGAGTTTACTCTTTCAGTGAGTAAAATCCAATGTATCGAGAGGGAGGGCAGAAGGAGAGAGAGTGAGCAAGAAAAAGGAAACACCGGAAGAACGTAGCGGCATCCGTGTCGATAAACCGCAACAAATCGTAAACCGTACGTAAAACCTGAGTTTTGCGAGGTACTTATTATCGCGTCACGGCCACTATTTCTCCTACGTTGGGAATAGTATGAGCGTGTATGGCTTGCGTGGGTGAATCTCTAGTCGTTTTCTCCTGCTGGTAATTTTTTTTTCTTTTTTTACTACTGGCTTTTACCATCCCTGCAAGTTCTCCTTATCGTTTGTATATATACATATATGCATCAAGAGAATCTATCTCACGTATGAGATGTGAAAGTACGTACTACAGAGGGGTAGAAAAATGACACTGTAAAAACTCACCAGGAAGGACCCACGTAACGTTGCACAAGATCGTCAAATGTTGGTGATGATCAACCGTTCTCACGTGAAAATGTACGAGATATTTCGTCCTTCCAGTATATGTGCCACCTGTCGTAATCCATACAATCTCGTGATTCATTTTTACCCTGTAAGCAAAAAAAATATTTCGAAATTATTCCACTTAATGTTCCGGCCTATTTGTCTCTTATCAATTCGAGAATGAATTGATTATACACAATTTCAAGCTTGATGAATAATAGATAGCCGAAATTTCTTAACAGTAGAAAATCCCATTAACAAGAAGCCTAAGAAACGTGTGACGATGGCAGTGGCGCCATCTGTCGCAGAGCTTTTGTGTCAGAGTAGCCATTTTGTTTCTGGAGGTGGCCAGAAGGTCGCCGTGGTGTCGCGGCACACCCGCGCATGTCCATTGGTCCCTCCTACGGTGTTATACTTCCCCCGCTCTCATGTGTTTATTCTCCTGCATCGCCACTACTATTTCCCTCCCCTCATTTTGTTCCTCCGTCGTTACCAGCAATTCTCCCTCTCTCCAGCTACATCCACCCTACCTCTCTTCCCTTTCCTCCCACTCATGACTCGCGTTGCTACACACACACACATACACAGACTGGCTCTCCCTTCCTCTACAACATCCTGCGTCCCTCTGGACGAGTCCACGGGACCACGAGAACAGCAACCCTCTTCCCCTACTCCCCTCTCTTCCTACCCCACTATGCGTCCCGCGTGCCACTCAGCGATATTATCACTCCGTTTTACTCGCGATTTATCGGCCTTTATCAACTACATTGCCACTAAACTAGCTGGATATTGTTGCTGCTGGCACTTTCTCGCTCCCTAAAATACCATCTAAATACGATTTATGAAATGATATCAATAGATGAGTGCTTTTAAAATTTAACCCAGCTAGAACAATATGTCGTAGGTATCCAAGTTAACTATACAATCAATACGCTTCAACTGAGTTTTCAAGTGGAAGTTTATCGTTTTTTTTTCTCTCTCTCTCTCTCTATTTCTCTTCTTTGATACAAAACTCCTCTGAAAAGTTCATTAGGATTCTCCTTCGGTATCTCGGTCTCTCAAGTTTTAATTAAAAATCTTTGACCCCTTCAGAGTAAGAGATAGAGTGAGTGTACCGTAGAGAGTGACTCTGAAGTGTGCCACCAACGTGAATTTCCACCCTCTCCTCCATCGTCAAATAACACAGTACGAGTGGTAAATAGAGATAGAAATAATATACATAGAGATGTAGATTCCATTTACCATCGTTTCTACTTGTCGGTTAACATCCTGCTTCCCACTTTGAGAGCGTTTGTGTTTGAGATAGTCTATATGCGACACGATGAGAGAAGTCACAGGAACGTAAAAATGCTCGTACACCTTCAAAACCAGAGAACCTTTCAAAGCTATATAGGATGTATGAGCATGAGAGTAAGAACGAGATATTTCGATGCACATGGGTTAAAGTGCTTTTGAAGCCAAGTTGCGTTCAGTTGTACAGAGAAAGACAAAAAGAGGGCACAGAAGAAGAAGAAGAAGAAGAAGAGGATAAAGAGAGAGAGAGAAGCTAACGTCGAGTTCCGTTCACGGTCTGGTGATTAGCGCCGCCCCTCGGGGATCGTAACCGCCAATCGGTGGACGGCGTCGAGACGCCGACGTCGACCTCACCGCAGAAACGAGAGCACTCTGGCACAATCGCGGATAGTGGGATAGCGACAAGCAAAGCCACGACAAAAATCAATCACCGTTTTCGTTCTGTCTCATTTCCTCCACCTCTTCCCCCCCTCTCTCTCTCTCTCTCTAGCTCCCTTGTACACTTCACAACCCGCTCACTCTCACTCTGTTTCCCTTGTACACGTCAACATTTATCCCTCTCGCTTCCTCCAGCAATATCCGCTCGCCCCTTTCTCCTACTTTTTCGTCATATATCTCATGGACTGACTATATAGCTACTACATCCACTGTTTGTGAGTGTTTCTGCAATGGAGATAGACAATGTGAGAGAGAGAAAGAGATATTCACTCTACCTACTCAATGAGAATTACGAATTAGTGGTGTATCGTTCGGAGCACGCATTTTACAAGATGGAAATATAATAGATACATCGTGTACAACACGAGTAAGACAGAGAATGATGAAAGGAAAAGTGTATGTGGATTTGATGAATTGATGAATTTTAAAGACTCCTCGAGAGAATCATAAATGTCACTGCGATGCAAATGTTTTCATTAAATATCTCCATCTATCATCGTATCGTATTAACTTATGACTTCATATTTCTATTTACTAATAACAAATGATATTACTTGTCATTCGGCAAGTTCATAGTTCAACAAATTATTTTCAAGACTAAATAAATGGCCACATTTTCAACGTCCCACAGACCTACTGGACTGAACCACCGTGTTCACGACCCTCTGCATTGAATTGAATTCACACAGAAGTCCATGATTACTTCAACAGAATACACAACGAAGTTCCCATGCATTCTTCCTCTTTTTTTTCCTAACTTCTCGTACGTTTTTTTCCTTTCTCCTTACCTTTCTGTGCGTAGAAGTTTAAAACCACATATCCGTAACTATGTGGCGCCCAATGTCAGCACATGAAAGGGCATTGCTATAAATGTAGTACATTACATTATACATATATATGAAAATAATCCAGTGGAAAGAAGGCACAAAAACCAAGTCACAAGAAAGTCATGCGACGTGCCTGCGTCATGCGTCTTTGGTGGATTCGATCGCGCCTACGATTAGAACAACTGTCGTCCTACGTGAGTTGTGTTTTATTTATTTCTCTTTTTTTTTTCTCTAGTACAAACTCAGTGGTACGTATGCAACTTGTTCTTTTTTTTTTTGTTTTTTATGTTGCATTGCATATAACAGTTGTGACAGTACGACGCAACGGATGTGCGTGCTGCGATTCGTTTTTACGTGGGTATAATTAGAAGTTATTCATAATTTTCTTGTTTTTTTTTCATATTCAAATGAAATATTTGAGACAATAAGTGGCACATCTGATAGTGATAAATTACCACTCAAATTGAGTGATTAGAGTAATATACTTTCTTATCATTTCCATTTTCAATATGCTTAAATGATGAAAAAAAAAAAAGAAAACGAAAACAATGAGAAAATTATTTAAAACTGACGTAATGAAGCAGAGTCATGAGATATCAGTGGATCCTGAGGGTTCGCCGATAAAGAAGGCATCTCAGAGTGCCTCTGGAATTACAGTTCCGGGAAAAGGTCTCAGTTACCGGAAGTTACCAAGGCAAGGCGCTCCTATCGCAGTGGAAACTGCTGAGCTCAATCGAGAAAGTCCTCTCTGATATGGAAGAATATTGGGAAAAATTTAAACTACATCCGCTTACATATCTAGTGCTGGTTCGACTGAGACATGTGTTATTCCTCAGTGTTAAGTGACAGTCTAAGAACAAAACTGTATCATGTAACATGCATAAAGTAAATAGCAAAAATAATAACAGCTGAAGTGATGAGAATTGAATGATAATTAGATACAAGTAACAACCGTCACACGATATGTATGTTATCCTGTAATAAAACGAATTGATACACCGAACAAATGACCCGTATATTGCTGCACTTGAATGTTTGTAGATTCTCGTATCATGTTATTTCCAGTTTTTCTTTTGCTCTTCTCCATATTACCTTTTTTCTACCCTTTAATTTTCATTAATATTATTACGAGGCATATTGACCTACCGTTATAAGTCACAAACCAATGACCTCGGGAGCTCTAACAAGCCGTTTGTCTCTCGCGTATATTATTCGCAAAGCAGGCCTACCCTCTCCGGTATGCAACATTCTGGACAATAAAGTTGCAGCTGCACAAAACTCGCGTGTACCTTCTCTCTCTCTTTCTTGCTCAACTTGTTCACTGAACGAGTGGGTAGGTATCCTCATGAGGTCGCCCGCGAGCACAAAAGGATGCATTTGGGATCCTTAACTACGATCCACCTGCGTGCCACACGTCCTTCTCTGAATGTTTGGTACATTCACCTGCGCGCGCGTGCCTACTACTTTGCCAAAAAAAAAAAAAAATATTCAACTGATGATTTCCGATTCTCTGGACATACAGTACGAGAAAAAAAAATCCTATTTTCTCTTATTCATTGCATGACCAGAATGTGACCTCAACGATATAATCATTACGAATGGAAATAATATCAGGAGTTTATTTCGATGGGGATCGAGAATCAGGAGTCACGCGTTTGGAATATAATCGGAGGCTTAATGGCTTCATTAGTAGTTCATTCTTTGAAATCCGGTTACGAATGATGGATATTAAGGAAGAGACGAGACATTGCATCACGTTCTGAATTATAAAATAAGCTTGTTGTCAAAAAAAAAAAAAAAAAAAACACAATTAAAGGTGGCGTGAGATAGATTTTCAAGAGAATTCGAAAAAATTGCTCTCTCAAGAAAAGGTTCTACTATTTCTCTGGGGAATACATTTTTCACCTCATCGTCAACAGCTCGATCCATCACATTTATATCCATCAGGAGTAGAAAAAAAAAATGAAAAGAATGCCACCCAATTATCTGATCTTGAAGATTCTGGAAAAAATAGCGTGACCTAATGAGCTGCGTTTACCTGCTCTCCCTCCCCTCGAGAACCACTTTTAGCCTCTTTAATCTTTCGGCATAATATTTTTTAAACATCAATGTGTTTTTCCTCTCAACCAAAATACCCGTGTCATCACGAATTGCCATGAAGAAGAGATCGATCGAGGCACTTTGACCAAGTGCCCTCCCACTGTTTTTCAGGAGAATCATATTCCTTTGGTTTTTTTTTTTTTTCCGTAAGTAACTTTGTTGTTGAAAAGTGGCAGGACCCTGATAGAGGGAAAAAGAGTCAATGACGAAATACCGAATATAATGAAAGGAGAAAAAGAAACAAGAAAGAGAATGAAGAAGAAGTTTGGAAACACCTTGCACGGCAGGTGCCCAAGTTTCTTTTCTTGATACACCTCTCTCGCTGTTTCTCAACGGCAATAAAGTCCAATGTACATGCGTATCCATGTGTCACCATTCAAATGTTAAATATTCACCTGTATTGGTGTTTATGAATGTGAAAGTGAGCGTGTAAGGCCACTGTGTCCGAGTATTTTCAAACGTTGGAAACAGAGAAGGAGAAGTCGGTACTTAAAAATATGTTAGCGGCCAGGCGCATAAGCACCGTGACCCTCGAGATACGATCTTAAGAGCCGACCAGGACACGGCTGCCGCCCGGAGGAGGGTAAAACTCGCGTCAGATGCTCCCTAGTATAGTTACCTCAGCGAAAAAGAGTGCAAGAACAGAAATGAAAGAAAAAAAAAACAACAAACATATTGAAAGAATAAAACGAGTGGGAAAGAGGGCTGTATGACCGTGACTGTAACCGTCACGCTGACACAACCCTTCGGGGCCTACCACCGCATGTCTTATCAGTTCATGAGATTATCCCACCGTGGAATAGCGCACCTTTTGAAATTACCCCTGGCTCACTTTGGTCCGCCTCGGTAATTAGCAGTTGATTTTTTTCCCCCAAGTGTTCTTCCAGATAGAATGATGATTGCATACTTGGTAATTTCATTTTTTTTTTTTGCAAAGAACAATTATTCTTTTTGTCTTGAATTAAAATTGAGATCATTTTCCAATAATTCATGCGGTTTTATTAGGAAAAATATCGATCCTCAAGGTATTTATTGGGTAACAAGTGTTTTTCATAAAATATCCGAAAACCACATGAATCATTGCAAATAATCTCACCTTGTTTCTACTGGGAATTTTTCCAGCTTTTCAGTACAATCCTTAGAAAAATTCTATCTTAAGCCATTTCGTTGAAATGTCCATTTTATCCCAATTTCTTCTAGTATATATTCCGAAAAATTTTGAAAAAAGTTCAAGGAAGCATTTAAAGCGTTGAGAGTACTTAGGAAAAAAAATTTGAGTCTCTAGAAGACGAGACTGCGTCATTGCTGAGTATGAAAGCGTGATTGATGGCGTTGGGCGTTATCTTCTCACCATCTCCCTTTACCTATATATACCTATCCAGCAGCAATTCATCATCTCACTGGTCTGTTTTTCACTTACTTTATATGCAACATATTCCGCAATTTTTATTCAGTCAAGAGTGTGACGAACTCCCCTTACCATCCACATTTGCGTGAAGATTCTGTTTTCATCTTTTGCGATCTGCGACATTGTATCGTAAAAAAAAAAAAAAAATGGGTAGGCTGCGAGTGACAAGATTGCGATGGGATGTAAAAAAGTGAAGAGTTCGTTTTTTTTCCTCCTCCATTCTCCCACTGGACATTTAATCAAAAGTGATCTCAGGGGATGGAAAATAAAGACTGACCGGCTTTGAGCTCGAGAAAAAGGGTCGCCTCTCCATTCTCATCCCCTGGTGGGTCATACCAGGGGCTTTTAGGATACCCATATGTATGCTAAAGAATCTAAAAAAATTGAGATATCTCGTGTGTTCACGTTTTGCCGTGCGGTCAGTTTGATTTATTGGCATAAAATCGGTCTCGCTAAATTTTTTCCCTTTCTCTAGAAAAATATGTCCACCCTTTCCAAGGAAGGAAAACAACGAAGAAGACAAAAAAAAAAAAAAGAAAACGTTGGAATTTACATAAAATGAATTATTAGACAGCTAGTGGAGAAACTGGCAGCAGGGGTTACAATCATCCCAAAAAAGACAAGTCTTATTTTTCACCAGAAGTCTCTGGGTTATATTACTAAAAATTCACTTAGAAGCTGAATCTCAAGAAAATAGGAAGGAATTCAAATTTATCCAAAAGAATTGACGAGTGTATTTCTTTTGAAGATAAAAAAAAACACTTTAGATAAGAAGTGAATGCAAATTGTGTGAAAGAAGCTCAGATTTTTCCTCTAAAAAAATCAAGGGAGTTGAAAAGCCAATGGGCAAAGAGCAGAGAACATTAGTCCTTAATCCTCGTGAGTGCCTCAGCGGGAGGTGTAAAGCAAGTTTAAGCAGCATAAATCCAATGTGAAAGAGAGAGAAAGAGAGTATCTTTCGTTCAAAAAGGAGCTGACTCTCTGCGTTGGTCTGCCTGGGTGTTAGAGTACTAGTAAGCGGATAGATGGATGAAGTAGGATGTATTCCGTAGTATAAAGGCCAAAGTACACTGTGAGCCAAGTACTTTCCATGCATACATCTGTACAAGAGACAGAAACGAAGAATCGTGAGAGAAAAATTTGTTCATCTCCCTTCGTACGACTGGAAAGTGAGGAATGGAGAGGGAAAAAGAATTCAACGGTGCCTTTGGAGAGTCGCAAGAGAGAAATCTGCATTTTAGGCATCCATCCATCCTTCCGCACTTTACTGAAGACCGAGAGCTTTCGAGAAGCTCGCAAACACTCTGTGCGACGACGTAGCTGGTACGCTTACCCCATCTGTATAACTCCCGGAGGGTTCTCCAAAGAGGAGAAAAGAGAGATCACCACCTTTCCATCCAATTCCATACACCATCCAATGGCATATAGATATTTAACCCCAACATCAACTGAGTGAAAGAGCCTCAATACCCTCTGTCCTCCTCTGACAAACGTTCCTCGTGTCATTTCAACTTTTGCTATTTTCTACTTCTATCATTCTCCTCTTTCTCCATTCTCAAACTCAGTGGTATATTTGCTCATGGTGAGTGCACCTCTAGAAACGTTTTATTCCGTAAAGGGCATCAGCATTTTCTAGGGCTCTATGTACTCAGCTAGAGCATCTCACTGTTATTTCAGACTCAAGGGGCTTTTCAACAAGTCTTTCGTGATTGCATTGATGATTCAAGTTTTTCTTTAATCTGAGAGATTCACAAATAAATCTGGGGATTCTCCTATTTTTCATTGGGATTGGAGAATCAGTGAATTTATTCTTGAAATCACTGAAAATCATATAATTGAATTCACGTAATTAAAATGATCAATTATCAGACGTCCTCAGGAACAATATTTTTACTAGATTCTTCTCCAAACACCGGGAGAGAATTACGTTTTCTTCAAACTTGAGACTTATGCATATTTACGAAGAGCGTTTGAAATAACAAGGAAACGAAAGAGGCAAAAAAAAATGAAACGTCTGATAGCAGGCACAGTACTCTCTTCCTCTCTCTCTCTCTTCTTTTCTGGCGGTATGAGTTTTGTGGGATGTAACCGAAACTGGCCAAGAAGAACTCTTACCGCAAAAGTGAAAAATTGTTTTCCTCTGGAAAATGCAATGGGCTTGGTATAGGATGGAATGTTAGTTGAAGAAGGAAGAAGCTTTGGTGTTGAGAGAGAAAGAGAGACGAAAGTAGGAAGAGAACTGCGACGGGTAATTAATCCGCGGTTTTTCCTAGTCTAATTAGTTGGATTTATTCCGTTGGCCCCCTTATCCGTACCTCTGCCCACACGCTTTGCCGTTGTGGCCGAGTCTGGGACTCTTTTGCCTCTCTTTCGTGCGCTCCGTGTAGACTCCAACAGCGGCCTGGAGTGGAGAGGGACTGATGTATGGAAATGTATTCGGGGGAGACGGAGCTTCGCATTTTTCCAGGGAGGACTGCCTTCATTTCAACCGCACCCTATGTGCCTGAGCCTCCTTCCTCATCGTTTTCCATTCTCATCCCTCTCTTTCTCTCTCTCATCTCAGTTAGAGCCCACAGCCTAACCCCACTACTCACCTCGCTCAGCGTCTGCTTCTCTTTTCTCACTCTTTCACCCGGTTTCATCGTCGTCCGTTTCCTTAATGACGCGTCTACTCATTAAATTCGTGTCAGAGAGACACCACCAACGGCAGCCTTATCCACGTTTGAGTTTTACTCACAACGGAATCCCTGGCGTTTCCAAGTGCTCTTTCATTTGCCAAATCCTCACAATTCAACCCTAGGCATTTTCATTCTGCCTGGAAAACTATTCAGATTAGAATTTTATAAAAATAAAAGAAGAAAATCACTGAAGAAATTCACTAGATTCATCATTGAACACTCAAGTCATTCATGATTGAAGCAAACTCCTAAATTCACTTTCATTCACAACTCAATCAGCAAAAATATTCAAATAAATTCAATGACTGATAAATATGAAAAAGTGCAAGTACAATTTAATTTGAATAAATGAATTAATTTTTCAACAAGCTTCTTAATTGCATCATTACCCTCATTTAATTATTCGTATAATAATACAATAAAATTATTCATAGAGATTGATACAAGTTATCAGAGATTTATGAAAGCTTAAATTCAACTCTACATCATCTCCCTTTCATTCATATATATATACATATATAAAATCTCGTTTCAAATTCAAAACAAATGACTTTCAAACCCAAAACTACATTCCTGATGTTCACACATGCAAAGTTATGTTTATTACATGCTAATCATTTTGTATAACAGTGTCATGTAATAGGTGGCACACGATGAATAAATTCAGTATATTTTTGAATAATATGTATTCTGAGTTAGCAGTGAATGTATCAAATTAATTTTCAAAACATCTGATATTATTAACTTGATGCAAATTTTATCAATAACTATGTGATAAAAACACGTACGTTTTATGAATTTAAATTGATAGTATTTACACGCCTATTATCGATGCAAAAAGAAGGAAAAACGGAAAAATTTATTGAAATAAAATTAAAAAAGGAAAAAAAAAATTAACCGCGAGTTTCCAGTACGTTAAATCTATGGAATTGAATTAATAAATTAGCTGAAGTGACCACCAGTGCAGCAGGCGCACATTTGTTGCGGCAGTTACATTCCCAGTGGAGTCCCACTGAGGGGAATATAGAGTTACATACAAGTAACTTTGTGTGTATGTGTCTACAAAATAGAATGTATAATGTTAATTTGTTGATTAATAAAAATCAACCTCAAGTTAGAGAAATTGATTTAAAAAAGGAAATCAAAGAAAAACACTATTCCCTACATTGAGGAAAAAATAGTGATGAAAACCAAGTATTGATGTCATTGGTCCTTAAAAAATATTTTTCGGAAACAATTAAAAACAGCTGTTGAATTTACTGAATTTAATCAATTCAACTAGTTAATCTGTATCAATTAACTAAATATAGTGAATTTAACAACATTTTTAATTAAGCCAAAAAAATATTTGCTAAGGACCATTAGTGTAATGACTGACCAATACTTTTTCGATATAAATGCATAGACGCAGAGTATATTACTCGGCAAGGTGAACAAATTTCAAGTTCTCTGTATACTCTAAGTAGTCTAGTACTAGGTATTAGTAAAAATAATGTAGGATATACGTAATAGGCGGTAGGTGGCAAGGCTGCGTGACGGGGCGATTGCGGAGCCGTGACTAAAATATTTAAAAATATGTATCTTTCTGGCCGGCCTGGCGTCCAGTTCCAGTTCCAGTTCCCCGGGTCCCTTCTATACTTCTTCAGCTATTGCCCAGGCGTTCTCTTACCACAGCGTCGCTATATTTATTTCGCGTTTCCTTCCTGCCTTCAGCGGCACGCTGTACCGTATGAGAAGGGAGAAGGCAAGAGCTCCCTTTTCCCCTCATCCATCTTTCTTCCCTCTTGCTCACCCCTTCTCCGGAAGTGTCCGATGTGTAATTTTCAAGAACGGTTTTAAAACGTTAATCGCTGGGTCTCTGTACACATTGAAGTCAAGGAGAAGAGAGAATAAATTTTTTTTTTGCAAAGCATCGTGTTAAAATATTATTTTCAACCAAATTATTCATTTGAATGAGACTTTTTTCTAAATTTTAGCGACATCTTGAATGAAAATAGAAGTACTCATTGATCAGCAATTGAGATTACGATAGTTTGAGAAATGGATCGAATGAGAGCGGAAAATACGTAGAATTACAAGGCGGTCTTCTCTGGCACGTCGCGTTTCGTTATTACCAGGAGTCGAGGAGAAACGCCCTATAGTATTTCCATCGTCATTACCATTAGCGCAACCCCATTAGTTGAGCCCCGAAGGGCCGCGAAGTACACGAACTACAGACCAGAAGAGAACTCAAGAACATCGTCGATAATCCATGGCCCCTTGGCAACGCTTAAAGGCTTCTACCTTTGAACCGAAAATACTTTTACTTACTTTAGACTCATTCTTCAGTACTGATACAATTTTTTGTATTTTTTTTTTTTTTATGATGATAGTGTGTGTGTAGAGTGTGGCCCAATGACTTTTCCCTCCATACAACTGATACCTATCCGGTGACACGTGACATTACTGGTTCTCCATGAATATTCATGATTTTTTGATCGGACATCGCGGGAAAACGGAAGTGAGTTGTGCAGGTTGCCCAGGTCGTACAGTGTGGGAAGCCGATGTTTAAGAACACAGCCCGCAGCCCCTAGGCCGCGATGAAACCGGGCGCATACTAATTATCTCGAAAACGATTTTGATGTCAATTCTCAACGTATTCTTCCTTTTTTTCAATAGGAGGAAAACAAATTGATAATTTGTAGGATTATTTGTTCAGTGATTTGAGTAAATTGAGTCTAGAAGGCGGAGGATTAATAAAAATTAATGGAAGACTGTCAAGAAGGCGATCCATCAAGTATCTGGATTCTTCTCTAATAGGACATTAAACAAAAATATTCGTGCTTTGTCCACAGACACACTCTGAACCTCCGTCGCTGATTGGCATAATCTTAGCGAAAAGATGGCGACGTTCAATGAATATTTAAAAAAACATATTCATTGGATATATAGGGGAAGATGGGACAAGATGGACCTTGTAATGAAACAGTGGGAAATAGATCTTTTTCAATGACTCCATCGGAGAGCTGAGGAAATTTCAGTTGGAAAACATGTGGCAGAATTGATTTTTCTCAATTTTTAGGAAATTTGATTTTTTCTGGCATTTTTGAGGGGTAAAGCCTTTCGAGTTTTAAGCAAATTCAGTTTTTTCGATATATCTTCTGTTCTATTGGTCCTAGCGACCTGGGACCGATTTTAAATGAAAGATGAGATCATTTTCCATCGATCTAGAGGATTTCAAATTTGAAAATATCGATTTTCCAGATAGTTATGGAGATTTTTGTAAAAAATTATGATCGTCGGTTTTTGTCCTACAACTATGCAAAAAATCGATATTTTTGGATTCAAACCCCCATAAATAGATAGGAAATGATCTCACCTTTCATTTAAGATCTGTCCCAGGTCGTTACGACGAATAGAACCAGAGATATTCCCAAAAAACTGAATTTGCTCAAAAATCGAAAGGCTTTTTTACACCTCAGAAGTGCCAGAAAAAATCGAATTCTCAAAACATTGAAAAAAATTCATTCTGGCACATGCTTCTCGACTAAAATTCCCTCAGCTTTCTGATGGAATCATTAAAAAAAATCCATCTCCAATATTTTCATTCTTTTAATGATTTTTTC
Source organism: Aleiodes alternator (assembly GCA_963921955.1). Classification (NCBI taxonomy): domain Eukaryota; kingdom Metazoa; phylum Arthropoda; class Insecta; order Hymenoptera; family Braconidae; genus Aleiodes; species Aleiodes alternator. The sequence goes on along the minus strand of OY998107.1, from coordinate 2,975,510 downwards.
ATAATATATTCATAAAAACTCAAATGTGTCCATTTTACCCGTTATGTCCGTATTGCCCCACCCTCCCCTATACAAGAAGCAGAAAAGAAACAACTTCAGTGCCTCTGTCTGTGTAATTCTTTACTGTAATTTCAACATTTCAAAACCTAAGACTTGCGTAAAAATAAAGAAGGTAAAATGTGTGATAAATGGAATAAAATGACTTTGAAATGAAATTATCGCAATAAATAAAAAATGAAAAGAAAAATGTGGTAGAGAAGAAAAAAAATAAAAAAAGAAGTCGACCCTTATCGTCCACCTCGTCCCGTTCCGTTTGGCCCATGAATATTCACGAAGTTGGACGTTAACTCCCTTCGCTCCTCATCGTCTCTCACCATCAACTCCTTCTCACTTACGTTTCTATTCTTTCTCCTTCTAATAGATGTCAGAGAGTGCAGTAGGTACGGCTCTATACTTACCACTTCATACCCGCTTCTTACCACCTGCTAATTTCTAGTCTTCCTCCTTTAATTGCACTTTAATTGCACGATGATAAAACCGTTGAAGCATACGTTATACGTTACGCATATCCAGTGACCGCATGAATATATCCTAAAAAACAAGACTTCATGCTCTAACGGTCGTCCAGTGCAAGGTAACAGCCATTTCTTCACCCCTAGCTAATCATGATAATCTTTATTACCCCCTTCGGTGAATTTTTATCTACCTGTTAGTGTGTCAAACTACTCGTGATGAGAAAAACAGCTAGAGCAGATGTCTGGTGGATATTTGAATTTTTTTTTGTATTGTAACTGAATGCATCAAACAATTCGACTGTATTCGGATTTGAATAATAATAAGAAATAAGAAAGAGAAATGAAGAATTTCTAATGCGATCGTGGCTGAACATCGGACTAGCTTTCACGTAAAAATTTCCTTCGTGCTTGCTCGAATCGTTGGACAATGGCCGTTCACTCGCGCGCATATTGGACGATCGGTGATACTTTTTTTTTTTTTCTCCGTGCCGGCTGTGCGGTTGGGCCGTTCTTTTGTTTCAATACGCCGGTCGCGTATATTTCAAATGAAAGAATAAGGTCACGCCAGGCGACACTCTTCAGCCAGTGGCCATACATAAACGCGCATACAGAAGCAGTGGACGCCATCACGGATACATGAACGATACAATGGGCATCAGTTGTATTTATATTTCTTGGAGATCGTCCGATGACTACTGTATGACGCGCGAGGTCGAGGTGATTTTATCGCATTCTTGTGGTTTCTGTTTATTCGTTTTCGACGGTTCACTTGAATAAATTGAATGAAACGATATTCGTATAAATCCATTTCTGTCAATCAATTGGCGTTTCTTCTTTATTCTCCAAGATAAGGAGACAAAATTTACATGATTCCTTCTTTTTTTTTATCAACAAAGTTCATGGGATTCACTCGCAACGAATGGAATTCATACGGTCAATACCAAAACTGACTTGAAAATTAGCAAATGTCTATTTCTAACGCAACAATAAAAATTTAATACTCCATGAATGGAAAAAAAAACAGCTAAACATAGATATATCTATATATTTGTTGTGTTGAACGGGCAGATTGAAAATATGGGTGCGGCAGTGCGACATTCCTTCGCGAAGAGTCCCCGATGGCATTGTTCCATCGCCATCGCACCTCGCTCACGCCTCCATCACGTGGCCCACAATTCACGGGACGTGACTTCTTACCTTGGGTTGTCTTGTCAACCTGTCTAAATACGTATATAATACACGTATTTTCAGAGCCTTGCTTCTAATTTTTTTTCTCCTTTTCTTTCAATTTTCTAACGTCTCTTAACTAGCTATTTTTCAAATTATTTATTATAAAAATAAGCAATTAATCACATATATCTGACATTTAGCGATATTAATTATGAATAAGTTACATAGAATCACTTGATAACACTTAATTGGCTCAAATTAAATTTCAGAAATAATTGTAGAAAAAAAAAATCTTTTGGAATGATAGAAAAAAATAAAAGCAGGAAAAAAATGTCGGTGAGATTCGGAAAACTAGTAGAGTGAAAAGCGAATCAGGAGCATGAACCACGAAATAAAAAGAAAAAAATTAAAGGAAAAAAAAAAAAAATATGCAGTTTAACGAAGTGTAGGACGCGTGCGGGGTTCCTCTGGCCGCTCATTCGTCGACTCACCTGCCGCTCATTAGAAGCCTTATCGCTAATTAATCCGTACGGCCGTGGCGTCACGGCTCTCGTGTCGTCAGTACCTCGGGTTTCCCTTCCTTTACTTCTTTTCAACTTGCCTCTCTACCCACTTCCTGAAATTCTCCATACTGAAGTTCTTCAGGCCCTCTTCCATACGGCAAAATAGTCTGTATGAGCCACGCAACCGTACCCGCGAAGCAAAAGTTAAACTTATATATTGCTCTCCTTATAAACCCTCTCCTTTGCCTGTTCGAGTGTTTTACGAGCCCGAGCCTACCTACAAACCGTCTACTTTTCATCCATCTCTCTCTTTCTCTTTACTACCCAATGCCGTCTCAAGGGTTCAAGGACCGTGACGTTAATTATCACGACTTTGAAGTATGAGAAAAGAAGAGTACGAGGGACTATGAAGAATAAAGAAAAAAAAAAAGGAAGAAGAAGAAAAAAATAACGTCCAGAAATAATAAAAAGTGCAATTACTGAAGGAAAAAAAATTCCTAATGGAAATTTATAACTGACATTGGATATTTTTTGTGATTGATTTTTACGAGTTCACGATTAAGATATCAGCTGTATTTCTTATCTCTGCATATTTTTATTTTAATGCATTTTAAAAATTGAAAGTATTCAAGAGAATTTCATCGGAAAACGTTCGGCTAAAGAAAAAAAAAAAAGAATTTGTATGGATTTCTTGAAAATCTCAGGTTATTATTCTTATCGGGTGACCATGACAGCCGAGTGGGGTATTAATCAGCATAACTGATAACTAAATATGCTCGATCCATAAAGTAGTGACATAATTGTGACAATTTTGCATAAAAAAATAGAAGAAGAGAGATAAATTGTACAGTTTAATATCTACAATTTCCATATTATGAAGATATCAAAATTTGACCCATTTACTGGGCTACTGGCTGTCAAAATATTGATCAGCGAGTATATTGAATGAAAAATATATTAGTAGCCAGTCACGCGTGCTAGCATCATAAAATCAGTGGGGACCCTTCTACTTCATGTTTATTAATGTCCTATCGATTCACCGTTTTACTCTCGTTTTCACCCCATCCATCGTCGAGCGACTGCTCGAAGAGATAATGAAACTGACCTAGGTTGAAAGCATTAGGCTTCCAAAGTGGTAATAAGTATGCAGCATGTGCGTACGGTCCTCCAAGTAGGGTAACTGTATACTGTACGTTAAAATCCACGGCTTGTCATTGAAGCATTAGAGTAGTAGTGGTGAGTGAGTTTACGATACACCACAGGGAGCCACCGGTAACTTGTTAATTATTAATCAGCATGTTTAATTCATATTGCGCGGCGCTTGAAACCAGCATTCTCGACTCTGTTTGCTTCCTTGATGCGCCTAAAGGACCCAAAGCATACTTACGTCGAAGACGATGCACACACACACACAGACACAGGGTAGTATATGAGGGGGCCAGTTAATTCCCATATAAACATACCTTCAACTCCCATGTCTTGGAGTTTTACCTTGCTCAAGTATGCTCAGAGGGGTGGCAAATGTTCGTTAACCGCAGACCTCAGAGGCTGTACTACTACTTATTCAAAACTCTTGTATACTAATACAGATTAATGTATGAAATACATGTAATACCTCTCACAGTGACCGCAAGGACGTCTGTGCGAAACCAGAACCGAGTATAATTACCTTGGAAGAAGTCCATAATGCTTATTAGATACTCAATCTCATAAATTCGTCAAATACGAATGATTGTGTATATTCTCCAGTAGCTCATTGTCGACACTTTTATCGTATTATTTTTCCGCATTTATAACCACGATGATGAGTACATATCTGTCAAGCTGTCGGTAATATATCGTCGTAGACTGGATGAAAAAAAAAAATGATCGAAAAGCTGTAGGAACGACCGAAAAAAAAACAAAAATCTCAAATTCTACAGAAACCTCAGTAAAGGCTTGTTTTTCCTTCTATTTTTAATCTATGCCAAGGTCGCTGTTAGTTGTGATTCAATTACCCAAGTTACACGTTATGTTACACGTTTAGTATTTATACCCATGGAGAATACCAGTTTGCTAATTATCTCGAGGAAAGAAGGAAATGGCTCGATCCATGAAAAGTGATGTACACAAGTAGTGTTATTTAGTAAAGAGAAAGGAATAAATTTTAATGAGTAGATCGTAGTCAGTGTCTACGAGGTTCGATTATAACTGTCTGTTCGTTTACAAAGATACTAGATGATAGATGAATTTTAAAAGTGAGTGCGACTGAGACAGAGTGAAATGAAAATGTTTAAGAAGAAAGAGAAGGTATCTCAGTGAATAATTGAATATGCTGATTGGCTGATTAGCCTGAGATTATTCTACTCGTTGTTACCGTTCAAATGGCGTGTATCTGATACAGACATCGCTTATACACTTGTGCGGGTGGAAAAAGAGAGAGAGAGAGAGAGCGAGAGAATATGCAGTGAGCAATTGGTGTGCATGCCTAGCCAGCACTTAATGCAGCGGGGTTAGAAATAGAGAAGTTAACGGCTTATCGTTCCACGATCTTCCGCGATGGGACAGTAGCGATAAGATTCATTGCTCGCTTCATTCGCATTATATAGCATTATTTAATTTCACAACGATGCTCTTCTGAAATACTCACGGTAGTTGGAAAACAATCCTTTCAATACAATGCTGCTATTGAGTACACAAGGTCATACTCATTTAATCCATCATACTGCAGTTGTTTATTCATTCAAGTCGATTATCTATATATAGGGGAAGGTGGGCGCAAAATGGACATGAGGGCTAAAATGGACACATCTAAGTTTTAGGCAAATATTATGGAAAAGTCTTGAAATTAATAGAAATATTAGCGGCAGATTGTTTTTGATGATTCCATTGAAAAGCTAAGGAAATTTTAGGCGGAAAACAAGTGCAGGAATCAATTTCTTTCAATTTTTGACGATTTTAATCTTTTTGGGCATTTTAGAGGGGTAAATACCCTGTTTTTTTTGGAAAATTTTCAGTTTTTTGAGAATATCTTCGGTTCTATTTGTCATAGCGTGAAAATTCCGATGGGAGGTGGAAGGTGAGGTCACCTGCCATCGATTCACAGGTTTTTCAATTTGAAAATATCGATTTTTAAGTTATTTATGGGCATTGTTGTGAGACAGTGTTGTGAAATAGTTTGTGGCCTATAACTATCACAAAAATTGATATTTTCAAATTCAAAACCCCATAGATCGATGAGAAATGAGCTCACCTTTCATTTGAGACCAGCCCCGAATCGCTACGATCAATAGAACCAGAGATTTTTGCATAAAACTGAAAATTTCCAAAAATTCCAAGGCTTTTACCTCTCGAAAGTGCCGAAAAATATTGAATTTTCAAAAAAATCTATAAACCACATCTGACACTTGTTTTCCGGCTCAAATTTCCTCAGCTTTTCAATAGAATCATTAAAGAAAAGACATCTCTAACCGTTTCATTACAGTGTCCATTTTACTCCACTCTCCTCTATATATGCTATTTGTGGAAAAGGGAAATGTATGTAACAGTGAGAAATAATAATAAAAAAAAAGTTATTCGACCACGAGTCAAAGTCATTTCTACTGCTCAAACTGGGATTTAAAAACTTTGACTTCCCGACAACTGAATAAAAGAAATGTTGGGTAAAAAAAGAGGCAAGAAAAAGGAAAATGTGGCGAACTTGAGCCGTAAAATCCAGGCAAAAGCTCACTAAAAAAAAAGCCCGCATCGCCGTAGTTTTGTATCGAAGACGTAGCATTTGGAGCGTGTGCACGGCATTTTATGTATTACCTTAGAAGTATATATGTGGGGTGGGTTTTGGAGAGGACCCACTGCGATGCTCAGTTTCCCGAGGGTGTTTATGGGTTTATTATACGACGAGTCCCCAGTTATACCGTTTGCTTATACTCGGTAAGGCACAGTCAAGTCAACCGAGATGATATCCAGCAAAAAAATATAACGCACACGCGTGTAATCCTCCTGTATATACACAGTTGAATAGCCTCAAACATTCAATAGTATCTTCACCACACAGAGACTGAGACAGTGTTATTTTTTCTTTGCTCGTGTGTCCATTCCCCCTGGACGAGCGTGGATGTCTATAACACGCGAAGCCATAAAAAAATATCCGCGGAGTGAAAATAAATCTAATGTACACGAGACTTGTCCAGAACCCACCCTACAATGTGCGGTGGTAATAGAAACGAATGGTCTCCGTATAAGAAGGGAAAATGGAATGATCGTAGCGGTATACTAAAGGAAAAGAAGAAATATATATGACACAATGAAGAGATATATATAATAAAATGGTGAAATATAAAATGAGAAAAGGTAGTTACTGAAGTTATGCTTCTATTATAATGTTCAGTGCTCAAGTAACTGATACTTTTAATTTGTTCTTCAAGCCTCACAAGGAAATTATTTCCAGCAATTATTTTTTATTAATCCATAGAGCAAAAAAAAAATACAACGAGAACAAAGTGAGATGAGAAAAAAAAAACAAGCGGAAAAAATAGCAGATCCTACAATTTTCCTAGCAGTCGTCTTGGTGCTTGGTTCTCCCTATTTTCTTATTAACTTCCCGTCTTATCTGATCGTCGAGGAGTTACCCTATCCAATACAAGTTAAATTTTCTACAGAAAGGATATATATAACGCACACATGGAGAACCGTGAGATACATGGAGCGTAGTTTTTCCTACGCTTGCGATGGAAAAGGAAAATATTATTGAACACTGTAAAAGAGACGAGAGAGAAGAGGTTGATGGGGAATGGTTGGCAAGACAGGGAGATGGTGCTGATACATGGTTTGGATGAAGAAAGGGAAAATGATGTGCAGTAGAAAATGAGTGAGACAGGATGAATGGGAATAGAGACGGAGATGGAGACAGAGAAAAAGAATGCTACACGCAGTCTGAGTTCATTGCGCGAGTCATCAGTATCCATAAGTGATGAGTTATCCCCCTTGCACTCTTTAGGGAGTTTCACTTGGTGGAGACTAAAGGCACAGGATGGGTAGTGTCTGCGGCAGTGAGGGAGTCGATAGAGAGGGTGGATTCTGGTTATATAAGCACCTGGTTCGGTAGTTCAGCACACTCCTCCACTGAGAAAGCTGAGGAGTTAGTGTGGGTGGACAAGTCCCTTGGATACTACACTGTAACGCATACCTACGTACAGAAAGAGAGAGAGAGAGAGTAGGTTTATATACTGTGGACTGAAGGATAAACGCCTGATTTTCTTAGGTCAACGTATAATGAAGCCTCGAACGATGCTAGAGGAAAAAGTATGTGTGTCTGTGGATGGGTGGCGAGTGAGAGGGAGAATCAGGCCACCGCAAACGCCAACCTACCCCGTATGGGCCAATCCCTGGTCTTCATGCAGACGAAAGCCTTTATGTGTGGTTGAGACCAACCGCCAACTGCTTTGCTTCACTTTGTTGGATTCCTCCAGAGGAAGTGGTGGGTTTTGGAAATCGATGCTACTACAGGTATCCAAAGTGGAAAATTTCTCATGGTATACCCAACAGTTTAGATTGCAAATTGGTTCTTTCAGAAGTTGCTTGGTCCCAGGAAAGTACTTTCCAAATCATTTAGAAAAATTGTCTGATACCATATGGTATTCAACTACTACCTCTCAAATCTCATTTTCAATTCATAAGGGAAATTCGTAAAACCTTTTACGCTGAGGCATTTCTTTTTCCTTTTCATGTAATTTCCCCTTTAAACCTTCTGCTCGCGTACCACCAAAGAGACTGAGTCAATGTGGTCTAGCTTCAGTCAAGCAAGAAGATGACCACAAGACTGAGAAAAAAGCAACGTATCGTGGGAAATAACGTCGCAAACTGGCAGAAAGAAAAAAACATTCTCTGATGGTTGAAAGAAAAAGCGTATAAGATAGAAAAAAAAAAAAAAGTTTGAAAGAAGAGGCATAGCTCGCTGAGGCAACGGGGCGAGATAGAAAAATTGCCTTGATGTAAAAACATGAGGATCGCTTCTGCCGTCCACACTCAATAAAACGACCCCCTCCTCCGACACAACGAGATACGTTTTTTTTTTCACACACTTGTGCAATTCCTTGAAAAATAAACACACATACAGCAACCGGGTCATATCCTGATATTCTCCATGACTCTAGAAGGCTTTTTTTTTCAAAGGAAAAAGAGAAAGAAGAGAGATGCGCATCGTATTCGAGTGGTCAGCCATCGAAACCTCTCTGCCCACTTCTTCATTTTGAATCTCCCTCATAGGGGATCGACTTCAACGACCAATAATAAAAAAAAATACGATCTCAACCAACGGGCTTATATAGATATATATATATATCTATAGCTACCACAGTGAGAGCCGAATTATACATCGAGGCTGGTTCTAAGTGATCACATTTCCACATAGACGAGATGTTCCTCTTTCCCTGCAATCCATAGCACGGTATGGAAGCCTCGCCTTTGGTAAAGGCTCTAACCACGTCAGAAAAAGGAATATGGAGGGAAAACCAGGCTCTCTCACGAGGAATATTATCATCTATTCACACATGTCTTCCTTTCCTTCGGATCTTCTCCATTGGTCATTCTCAAGTGGCTGCTCTGTAGGCAGGACAAATCGAACTTTTCCCGCACATTCTACTATAAATATTTTTCCAAGGGAATAAATGAGAGAGAGAGAGGGAGGAAGGGATGCCCCCGTCATCTCTATCACAATTTATAGATTATATTATATTCAGAAAAAGAATCGAGTCATGCTCTTATTATTCTCGTGAACAATTACTCGAAATCTATGAAGAGATCTTCACAAAGAGCAATTCTTTTTTTTTTTGTACCCCTAAGAAAAATGATCCATTCGTCATAATATAAAATGGCCATGACAGTGTTATCTGTGGCTATTCCCTGCAGCCCCAATGAATGATGCCCGAGAATCACTTGTCACTATATCAGAGATATAATGATCATTATTTGGAGAATTCCTCTACCATTTTCTCAGAAGTTTCTCATTGCCGCCCTCTCTAATAGTAGAGAGATAGAGAGAACAAAAAAATATAATGATAGAGAAATAAATTTAATACAAAGAGAATGAGAGGACTAGCCGATGCTACAGTTTGAAAATGTAGATTGCGTTAGTGGTAGTGAGACAAGATGGCCACTGAGTAGACTTCCTTGGACCAGAGCCGGGTTTATGTGTTGTAATAAATGGTAATTTAAAACAGCGAAAACTAACAATTCTTTTATTTATTTCACATCTCTTAGTTTGCTCCTTTTTCTTCTTACTCATATCCAAGTTTTGTGAAATGAGAAGACTAGAGAACTCTCGACTCACCACAAGAAGAAGAAAAAAAAAGAGAATATACTTTTTCATACTGCACCAAAGAGAGAGAATCGTCAGTACTATACAAAAGTTGAGGATGAGTGAAAGAGATCAGTTTCTTTTTATTTCACCAAGGTTTTCGGAAAAATATAGAGAGTGAGTGAAGCCATGAACCATCCAGGCCACGTAATATAAAGAGATATGTGCTGTGGAATAGCATTACCATTAGGAGATATAGTTTAGCGGTTGGTACCAGATGAAATGAGATACTGCGGCTGAATCATGCATGAGCAAAAGGTGCGATTCACCCACCTACTCTTCCATTTGGTACATCACCATCTCTTCTTCCTCTTCCATTCTTCGTTTCCCCAATCTCGTGGCGATATACGCTTGTATGCTCTACTTCAACCCCTATATGTTTCATTTCCCCTCTCCTCTTTCTATGTTTTTTTCCATTCTTCCTCATTTTCTCCTTCTTCTTTTCTTCTTTACTGCTCCTCTCTCCTACCAACCATCAGCCCTGAAGAAGTTTCCACTACATCCTTCCTTCACTACTTCAGTGTATATATATTCCCAATGAGAAAAGTGAATATGCTACAATATTCAAATAGCCAGGGCGTGACACTTTATTAAACGCGTTATTTGCATCATATCCACCCAACTCTTGCTTTTATATGATGAGAACGTAACATCTGACAGTGGTTGAGATGGAGGTGAGAATAAAATAGTTGGTGAATATCACAAATGCCAAAAAGAAAAAAAGGCGATCATCATTTACGGAGAGCTGATTAAACTCCAACGGAAAAAATAAAATGTTCATTTTGTTTAAAGTACTCTACATTAAATTGAAGTGTACTCATTTAGGACGGAGTTTGATAGATAAGAATGGATATAAGGATTTCATGATACGGAGGAGACGACAGTTGCTTTTCTACCATGTCGTTCTCGCAACCTTTGGCCCCATATATACATTATGCTAATTTGCGTTTTAATCTCGACCCTACTTGGTTTTCTCGTTGCTACTGCTACTGCTGCGACCGCTCTTTTTCCATCCCTTCACTCTGAGATTCTCCAACGACCTTTGCTAACACATATATGTGAGAATCAGCTTTCGTAGTTAATTTCAAGTGCTTCTATTTGTTTCTATCATAATCAGAGTTTATTTTCTCTCTCAGTACAGAAGATAGAAGAGTCTTTCAATTTCGAGGTATGAAATTATAGAAATTGCATTAGAGATTGCGGGAAAAATCCGTAGACGCTCAAGACCAAGAGAGACGATTGTGATTTTTTTTCTTTTTTATTTTTTTTGGAAGGGGAGAAGCACTTATGCATTTATGCATTCATATTTCCGTGGTCTCTACAGACACGAGCAGGATTCCGTGTACTCTGTATAACCACAGCGACGCCACACTGCGTTCCTGAGACGAAGAAGTCTTTGCAGCATAGAAGAGAGTCGTTGCGAGGGTTGTGAAAGGGGAGGTAGAAAGAGAGCAAAAGGAAATTGAAAGAAGGTGGGTGCAAAGTTGCCGAGGAATAATAATACGCGAGCATTCGCTTCTTGGTAAGACGGTGGGATAGGACGAAATAAAAAATCTGAATACATGAAATGTAATGCAGGCAGAGAAGTAAGCTTTCTCGGGCTTTAACCACAAAAGTGTCCTCGTGGGTATACCTCGAGAAAATTCTTCGGTGAAAATCTCGTGAATTCGGATATGAAGGTATGAGAGTCAACCAGGTATGTTGAAATAAAATAATCACTTTAGATTTTATAAATTCCGTAAATCAGAATAGAATCTATGAAAAATTCATTGGTTCTCCGTGACATATGTCCAGATTGAACCGCAGCGATTAACCTCTGGTCACATTCTGAAAACGAGAATCTGGATCAAGGAGGTCACAGGAGGTTATCGCTTCCATGTTGAACCATCTGAATCAGCTTGATCTTACATACATGAACATGAAGAAAAGCAAAGAAGGGGAAAATCTCGTACAAGACGTATTCAGTGACGTTGCCGACGAAGATGAGGCCGCACACACCGTTGGTGATTTTAAGGGAAGGAAGCGTCAGAAAGGAAGGAAGGGCGCCGTCGTGAGCCAAGTACTGGTGGCTCCGCCTATCGGCGCGTTGCCTCGCGGTGGTGAATACATTTAGCCTGGTTAGTTTACAAATGAATACAGCGATTGAAGCAACTTATAATATCAATGTACTCTGGTCGTCTCACTTACTCCGTAACGGTGCCACCCCTACTCGTTCTAACGCCACCAGCGGACCAAGGCGCTGTCTTCTTCTTCTTCTTCCTCCTCAATGCTTCTGTCTCTCTTTCTTTGTCACGGAGTCTCAAGTAGTCTTCCACCTTATTCACAAACCCGGTCTTGCTTTCTCTCTTTCTCTCTCTCACTCCCTCGCGAGCCGTCTGGGGGCCCTCCATACAGAATGGCCATATTAACTTGATAATTAGCTCGGTTATACGACTTGCAGATGAGGAAAGACTCGGGACGGACGTCGGCTACCCCTACCCAGGGTTGATGGCCGTATTCCTTGTTCTACTCTCTCCTATGCCATGCCACGAAACGGCTCAGCTCTGCTCCGTTTCTCGGATGGATATAGAAACCCCCTTAGTTCGTATTCCTCTCCCTGTCTGCCAAGAACCAGCGTGTCTGGTCTGTCCTATCCTTTTACCTTTTCTCTTTCACCTTGTCATTCACAATTCCATGGATAGTAAACCCGTTATACAGAATTCTTCTCTCCACAATTTTGTCCAATGATCCAACTTCCTCACCTCCCGTGTAAAGGGAGACTCATTTTTATTCTTCCTTCTACTTTCTTCTCCAAGCGTGGCGTGTACCGGGACCCTCTCGCGGTGGTGACTTACCATTTTAAATTCGGACTCCATCCAGCAGTGCCGGTGCATTCTTGTTGAGACAGTGGCTCGGTGAAGACGTGAAACTCGTGTTACGTGAGTGCATCAAGTTCATTGGGGGGTTAAGTAATGTTTATCTTGGCAAAAAAAAACTCAGTAACTCAGCAGAGGGAAATAGATGGCGCTCACTAACACATTGCGGACCACGTGCTCGGACAACCACGTGGGTATGACAGCTTGGTGACGTGGTGGGAGTACCAGCTCATCAACGATTACCAAGTGATTCATATTGCTTATTACTGACTCCAGCTTTAGAGAAGAGTGCACTGGTTCTATTGGAAAGCCAATGCTCCTGACTTGAAAATGCCAAACAATTTTCTTTCTCTTGATCTCATTGGTTACGAATATGTCACTTTAGGATTTTCGATATTTATACTATTATCAAGTGTTGATTAATGATAATGCAAATGCGTAAATTTCCTCAGTAAAGTGTAAGCTTGCAGTATTAAAATGAAATTCATGAAATCGGAAACCATTGTGTGTCGCGCGAGTTAACCACAGCGTGACGTGTGAACTTTTCTTCACAGTGACTGATTCTAAGTTAGGCAAGAGGTGGGGAGAGTATGGTATTCTCCTACGTCATTAACCACGTGGTCTGAACAACAAACATGGAGGTCCAAGAGCCTTCAACAAAGAATCTGCAAAGGTACAGAATGTCTCATTTTGTACCTTTCTAGAATTAACTGTAGGAGTCTATTGAATTTTTGCAATTCACATTGTTCAATGTCGGCAAGGTTTCTATATTGCACGGTTTGTTTGCCCCAAATCCCAATTTTACATCGTCCGTCTGGCCCGAAATTTTTTACACTAGAAAATTGTAAACAATTCCATTTTTTTACGGCACCTTTCACTCAAAGTGAGATTTGTTTTTCGAAGTTCTCAACTCTGCACCAGTAAATTGTCAAGTGTCTCACTCGTGACGAGCCCATTCCATTCCCATTTGGACCGAAAGAATGGCATGGCCCAATAGTACACGAAAATCTGGTTCTCAGTTTCAACTACATTTGGCGAGTCCCATTTCTACCCGGGTCCTTCTGGTTAGTACCCAATTCTATACTGAAAACCAAACGTTCATCCCATTTCTACTCCAGTATTTTCAAACCATATTCAATATCACACGAAGAAAAATATGGTGGATTTCTTGCCTTCACGGCTGTTTGGGATCCATAATTAACGTGTTTGACTGTCTGTACAGTCGTGCCAAAAAGTGAAGAAATTTGGAAAAATCGCAATATATGACATGCACAGTTTCGAAAAAAAAACAAAGTAAAAACCCAATTGCTATATATAGACAGCGAAATGTGGGAATGACAATTTTCCTGCTAAATAATCTTAATCATTAGTTATTCGTTAATTAAACTCAATCATTGAATTATTATTTATTATTCAACATAATAAAATGAATAATAATCGATCAACTCAATTATTATTTATTGGCACGCATACGAGAGCTGCGATGCTCTCGGTTTTTTCTTGCTGGTTTTTTCATTTATCAATCACTCATTAACCCTAGACCAGTCACCATGAGCGACCTCACGACTCTGGTCGAGTGATGAGAGATTCACCACCATATTATTTTGGCTGCGAAGGTGTTGAATCTCTCTACACTATCCGAGCGCGTTTAGCGTGTTATCGGCAACGTCACTCAACGGATGATTTCATTTAGCATCGGATAGTTTTTGCCAGTTCTTAGGATTCATTCTATTCCTCCTTCGAAATTGCAGAATACGTAATTGAAAATATATAATAGTTTCTCAAACACTTCAAGAATGGAAGTTGATTTTTTCAGAATTTTCGGCTCAACTGACTGATCCTTTATAAAGAGGAACAAGAACGCAAACAATCGATATATCGAAAGTTGTCACGATTAAAGTGAAGTCCTCATTCCTCATTGGTCAGTTAAATTGTGAGTAATATAGTACGCGTAATATACTATATGACTAAAAATACCTAACGGGCGCGCTGGAATATGGAATCAGGAAAAATTTTTTCCAGTTTTCCGCGATGATCTCGGTAAATAAGCGAGATAGAGCAAAATGGACGTCAATAAGGGATCAGTATAAATGACAATGTCTGCTCTATCGAATTCTCAGAACCATTCGCGATACTGTTGTGGAATTTTGCAGGCTACTTCCTGACGACATGGGCAGTATCACTGTCTTATTTCATCAGAACATACGCCACAGAAAAAAAGTTATGAAGATTTAAAAATTCGGGATTTTCATGATGGCTGATTTCCTTCGAATATTCCTTCATCCTCATTTTTCACCCATTTCCTGAGGGAATACGGGGTTTTCCTTGAAATTTCGCAAAGAGTTGATTGAAAACACGATTATGGGGGATCCTGAAGGGCCAAAAGCCGCCACGATTCGGGATAAACAGTGTTCGCGGAATTTTCAGGCCAAACCCAGAGGCAAAGGCCTTTGCTCTATGAAAATGACCATTTCTGCTCTATCGAATTGTCAGAACCGTTTGCGATACTGTTATGAAATTTTGCAGGCTCTTTCATGACGACATAGGCAGTGTCACTGTAAAATTTAATCAAAAAATACGCCACAGAAAAAAAATTATGAAGATTTGAAAATCGGGATTTTCATGATGGCTGATTTCCTTCGAATATTCCTTTATCCTCATTTTTCACCCATTTCCCGAGGGAATACGAGGTTTTCCTTGAAATTTCGCGAAGAGATGACAGAAAACAAGATGATGGGGGATCCTGGAGGGCCAGAAGCCGCAACGATTCGGGATATCCAGTATCGGCGGAATTTTTTTAGTTTTTCCCGATTATCTCGGTAAATAAGCGAGATAGCGCGAAATGGACGTTAATATGGAATCAGGGAGGAGTTTGCACGGTTTTTCGCGATTATCTCGGTAAATAAGCGAGATAGAGCGAAATGGACGTCAATATGGGATCAGTAATAATAACAATGTCTGCTCTATCAAATTCTCAGAACCATTCGCGATACTGTTGTGGAATTTTGCAGGCTACTTCCTGACGACACAGGCAGTGTCACTGTAAAATTTCATCAGAAAATACGTTACAGAAAAAAAGTTATGAAGATTTGAAAATCGGGATTTTCATGATGGCTCATTTCCTTCGAATATTCCTTTATCCTCATTTTTCACCTATTTCTGGAGGGAATACGAGGTTTTCCTTGAAATTTCGCAAAGAGATGACAGGAACCAAGATGATGGGGAATCCTAAAGGGCCAATAGCTGCAACTATTCGGGATATCCAGTATCCGCGGAATTTTCAGGCCAAACCCAGAGGCAAAGGCCTTTGCTCTATGAAAATGACCATTTCTGCTCTATCGAATTGTCAGAACCGTTTGCGATACTGTTATGAAATTTTGCAGGCTCTTTCATGACGACATAGGCAGTGTCACTGTAAAATTTCATCGGGAAATACGCCACAGAAAAAAAGTTATGAAGATTTGAAAATCGGGATTTTCATGATGGCTAATTTCCTTCGAATATTCCTTCATCCTCATTTTTCACCCATTTCCCGAGAGAATACGAGGTTTCCCTTGAAATTTCGCAAAGAGTTGATTGAAAACAAGATGATAGGGGATCCTGAAGGGCCAAAAGTCACAACGATTCAGGATATCCAGTATCGGCGGAATTTTTACAGTTTTTCGCGATTATCTCGGTAAATAAGCGAGATAGAGCAAAATAGACATTTATATGGAATCAGGAAAAAAAATTTCAGTTTTTCGCGATTATCTCGGTAATTAAGCGAGATAGAGTGAAATAGACATTAATATGGAATTAGGAAAAAAAAATTTCAGTTTCTCGCGATTATCCTTTATGAAAAGAAACAAAAACGCAAACAATCGATATATCGAAAGTTGTCACGATTAAAGTGAAGTCCTCATTCCTCATTGTTCAGTTGAATTGTGAGTAGTATAGTACGCGTAATATACTATACTAAAGATACCTAACGGGCGCGCTTTAGCACACCATCGGTCTCGTCATTAAAAAAATAACAAACAGGCGTTCACTTCATGTGCGTTATTTGAATTTCCGAATTCAATGACCTCCCAAGGCAATTAGCAGGGAACTTCCGAATGGAATTTTCCGAATTTCAAAAAGTGAGAGATTCGACATCACGTGATGTGTATAGTTCCGATCATGTTCGATAATACCACGGCGACTGATGTGCAGCGAAAAAAAGTGTTGTAACGAATTCATGGTTTAGGCAGAGTGAATTGATAAGCGATATCACAAGAATGGTCCATTTTACAAAGAACACTAGAGAAATTTCTTCTCCTAAACCAAATTCCATAACATTTTCATTAAAAACTGTTCTTTCTCACATCAATTTTTTTTGAGTTATTGCGTTCGAAACATACAAGCTTCCTTATTTTTGGTTTTCCTCCGCGTTTGGAAATTCGGAAAACCGTAAAAAAATCAACTACATTTTGCATACTTCCCGATGAAAATGAAATGATGACGATATTTTTTTTTTTTTATTAATGATGACAATATGAAATTTAAATTAATTTCCAATTCATTTTACTTCTAGGCTTTGTTATGCATCTTCACCTTATTCGAGTAATGTACGAGTAGTGTACTCAATGATTAATAAATAAAAAACCAGCAAGAAAAGACCGAGAGCTGCGATGTATGGGTGCCACTAAATAATAATTAAGTTGATCGATTATTATTCATTTTATTATGTTGAATAATAAATAATAATTCAATGATTGAGTTTAATTAATGAATAACTAATGATTAAGATTATTTAGCAGGAAAATTGTCATTCCCACATTTCGCTGTCTGTATATAGCAATTGGGTTTTTATTTGTGTTTTTTTTTTCGAAACTGTGCATGTCATATATTGCGATTTTTCCAAATTTCTTCACTTTTTGGCACGACTGTACAGACAGTCAAACACGTTAATTATGGATCCTAAACAGCCGTGAAGGCAAGAAATCCACAATATTTTTCTTCGTGTGATATTGAATATGGTTTGAAAATACTGGAGTAGAAATGGGATGAACGGTTGGTTTTCAGTATAGAATTGAGTATTAACCAGAAGGACCCGGGTAGAAATGGGACTCGCCAAATGTAGTTGAAACTGAGAACCAAATTTCCGTGTACTATTGGGCCATGCCATTCTTTCGATCCAAATGGGAATGGAATGGGCTCGGCACGAGTGAGACACTTGACAATTTACTGGTGCAGAGTTGAAAACTTCGAAAAACAAATCTCACTTTGAGTGAAAGGTGCCGTAAAAAAATGGAATTGTTTACAATTTTCTAGTGTAAAAAATTTCGGGCCAGACGGACGATGTAAAATTGGGATTTGGGGCAAACAAACCGTGCAATATAGAAACCTTGCCTCAATGTCACGTAGTACCTAACATTATACATTTTTGATTGCTGATGATCCTTTGCTAAATCCTTGTCATCGTTAAAGATTCGTTCGAAGTTCATGGAAGAGAGAAATGATAAACCAAGAATACTAAATCTAACTATCCATTGGATACACGTAAGCAGTGACATTCCGGGAGATGACTGACATTGAAATCCACCACGATACCGCGTTCGTCTTGTTCCTGTGTGTGTGTTTGTGTGTGCTTTGTCCGCAACGATCAGAATACAGAAGATGGCGGCCATATTAGGCACTCTCCCCTTCTCAGTACGCTCTTCAGCCTCCTCCATTTTTCAAGGTGCTCACTCTCAGTTGATCCCTCTAGGATAGGCCTATGCTATTCTGATACTAGAGCCCGGAAGAGGGGGATATGACACCTCAACGTTGAATCCTGTCATATCCACAATAACGCCCTATGATTTACTGTATCCACACTGTATCTCCCTCATTTTTGGCATCTACTCAGCGGAATTTTTTCACTTGATCAGTGGTTTTTCACTCACACGATATTTACCAACTCCTAATCGAGAAAGCTCTCTTCGTACGTCACTGCTACTTGTCAGATACTTTGAATTTATGTTTCATGTATCTTTTGTTCTTGATGGGTCACATGGCTCGTATACCATTGGGTCCCGCAAATGTATCACGCGATGAGAAAGAATCGAGTGAACAGCTCCCGCGTATTACCAAGGCTAAAACGTGCCATCACGTACCCAAGACGAAGTTTTTACCGAAAATAAAATCTAAATAACAAGCTGAGTGATGTTTGAGTATATGACTCGATGGAATGCATGTACAAAATGCTCTCCCAAGAATATTTTATATCAAAGAGTATTTAATATTCTTTCAATAATTTAAAATTTCACTTCCGATGAGTTTGAGCGTTCAAAGGTCATGGTAGATTGATATTACTGCCACGGGCACCTGTCTTTATAATGTGGATGTTTCATTGGAGTCGTAGGGGGGTTAAAGTAATATATGCACCCTTGGAATAATGAGCAGAGTCAATGCCGCGAGCCACCTGAAACCAGCAGGCTGCGTCTCTCTATATATTCAATGTTAGGCAGTTTACGATATCATGCCGGCTGCGTTTGTTACAAACCGTATAATAGCGACATGATGGCTAATTCATTTAATCCGACGGTATAATACACCGTTAATAAGGCCAATACTCGTGTACACCCACCGAAGAGTAACGTTGTAATCATTGGTATGTCATTTTTCTCTGAGAATACGGTACTTTATGCTCCAGAAGAACGTGTAATTATTTTCATGCATATTCAATTAATGATCTTCCAAATTATTCCCAATTACTTGCCTCCGGTTAATCCAGCTAATTTTCAACATTGTTGCGTAAGAAAAAAGATAAATGAGATTTATGCGAATCAAATTTACCGCTGAATTCTTTGAAAATTATATTGCTGATGATTTTGCAGTGATTGAATGCATAGAGAACAGCTTAGCTTCTGTAACCAAGTTGTGCTAGATACAAAATGGACATGTTCGATTAAACGATTCGTGATGAAATTATTTCTATTACTGAAAAGCTGAGGAAAAAACCTTCTGCAAAACATTGTTTTTTTTTTTAACATTTTGAAAATTATCTTTCTTGAATTTCTGTTCTCATTCAATGAAATTTCCATCATTCAGAACCTTGAATGTCCATTATAATCAATGTATCACATTTCTCATGATAAAAAAAGAAAAAATTATATAAAAAAAAAATGAAAAGGACAGATCAATCAATGATACAGATCTGAGGATACAGTAATTAGTCTGACAGTGAATATTCGTGCACGAGAAAACTGGTCATGGCTTCCTAACGTTCCGTCGGCAAGGTCCTATACAACCGAAACGGAAATTTTCTACACCTCCATAGTTTACGTATCTCGCGATGATTCTAACTGCCTCGAGTCATGGTTAAATTGTATATATTATTATATATATACTACGTCATTATTTTCATTACTGAAACGCGCGGGAGTTGCGCAGGTTTTTTGATCATTATCGTGTACTCGGCTTCCCACTATACCGACGTCTCTCTTCATCTATATTGTACTTTGAGCTCCCTGCCTTTTGCTCACTCGTCGCGGGACTCAGATTTCATGTTTTCTTTTTTTTAATGATTCGAGCAATTAGCCACGCTGAATGCCCTGACTTCGCAGTGCCTCTTCGCTCCGCAATGCCGCCACAAGTATCGTCAAACATGTTAATATTATTTCCTCAATCTCATCTAATACAGTATCAGTAGGTAAAGTATCGACAATCATGGTCACTCCCAAAAAAAAAATGCAAATTTTGAATTTAATTTTAATTGTAAAAGGCACCAACGTTTATTCAAGTCTGTGTGGACCTCATCAGGGTACTTATTATTTTTATTCTAAGAAATATCAATATTATCATCAATCAATTTACATTATTTTTACAGAAACAGAAAATTAAATGGTAATAAAAACGTCTTCTCACAATTTAACATTTAATTGTTTAAATTGAATATTTTCTATCAGTCCAATTCGTCAAATACAGCTCTAGATAATTAGCTCCATTAATTCATTTCATCAAAAAATGCCAGCTGATTCATTCTCTGTCCAAAAGAGTAGTTCAACGAAAAAGAAATATATATTTTTGTAAAAAAAAAAACAAGCAAACGCACTCGAGTATTCGTCTTACGCAAAAGTACACCGGAAAATTCAAATGAGCTGGCCTCGAGACATACACAAGGCGCATCTGCGTCATCGGCTGCGAGGGTCGCGAGGGTTCATCGTTCAGCCGGTCTAGAAGAACGAATAACAATTGCTTTCGTGTATTATATAGTTGGATGGAAAAACGACGAATCCACTGAGCACTTGAAGCATTATAGATATATAGACCTTGTTACAGTGTGTACAGTTATATTCTATTTGGTATTGTTATGTTAACGCCCTCGCTTCCCCTCCAGAGTGACAATTGGATTGGACACAATGGTGAATTCCTCCAGTGAAGGGCGAGAAAAGAGGTGTGCGAAAACGCGCTTGCTTTGCTGTATTGGATACGAAGAAACTAGTTCATATCAGTGTGAGTGTTCAGTATTATCAAAAAGAATGAAAAAAAAAGCCAGGGGGTGAAGAGGGCGGTGTTGGGCAAGAAAAGAAATGAGGTGTTATCGCATTATCGTATTGCGGCGTCAGGTTGTCCGGGTTTTTTGCATTGTACAGATTTTCATTTTATTCATTTTCACAATGTTACGTAAATACATATGAAATTCTAGAACCGTAGGAGATACATCATCTCTTGGAAAAAAAAAATCAAACAAGAGTAATGAAAAGCAATAAAATCTCGGGAATTGCGGAAGAAAAAACGTTTTCATTTAACCAAAAAATAAAGGAGTCCAACTTTTTTGTCCCGTACGGATTCGGATATTAACGGATAGAGAAAAGGAAAGGAAAAAAAAAAAGATTACAGAGACAAAGAGGCCTGGAAATTCGGCAATTTCATTCCTCGTATAACCGACAATACTCTCAAAGTGAGAGTGAAAAAGAAGGAAGGATATTGCCTGAACTCTTTCCCCATGAAAACACCCCTGGGCAGACTAGTCAGTACTGGCGACCGAGACACGGATGGGTGGTGAATATGCAAATGTAATTGATATTACTTTTTAAATATTCTCCATCCCTACCATTCTCTCTTTTATCCTCCCTTTTCACGCGCATATTGTACAGCAGTATCAGTTCGCTCTCTCTCTGTCCCTCTGCCAACAGTGGCCAACCCGTCTGTTGTTCGTTTTCACTGGCGACAGTCGAGGCTGAGAAGAAGGGTTTTAGGCTTTATACTTTATACACTACTTTACTCGAAAGTGCTTTTTTTTTATCCTCCCCTTCCCAAACGAACCTAACTGCCTTGCCACCTCATTCTAATGTTTGTTTCAATCCCCTGGTAAAGCTAATTAATAGGCTCACTAAAGCGTTTCCTTCAAGATCTCGATAGATGAAGTCTAGGACCAGTGGAACCGTTACAAGCAGCCATTATGGATTATCTTTTAAGCACACCTGTTCATTCTCTATCTTTCATTGTTGATATTTCTAACAATCATTCTTATCAATAAATTATTTCTCCTCCCCCATTATAATTGTAAAGTTAACATCATGTGAATCCTCTGAATGATATAATCATCATCATTATCCCTCTCTGATAATCATTGTTGTATATTTCTGAAGACTCACTTCCTATTTATAATTCAACAGAATTCAATTGAACGTAACAAACACCCTTTTTTTCCGTTCTCATGTAATCTACCGAGGATTCTCTCTCCCCTAATAGCGGTATTTTCACAATCTTTATTGTCCATATGCAACTAGTGAAGTTGGCCGAATGGAGTCAAACGAAAAGAATGCCTCACAATGAAAAAACACGCAAGAGAAGTGAGAAATAATAAAAAATAAAAAAAAAAAAGATAAAATTGTATGGAGAACAGAGGCGAGAAACATTGGCTGTGGATGCAAGGAAGGAAGGGAGGCGCGTTGGACATTAATTTCCAAAGCGTGTCTCTCGAATTCCAAAAGCCAGTTTATCCAGCCAAATCGGGCACTACACTATCTCTCTTGCTCACTATATTCACTATCTTTGGTTTATAAAGTTCCTACCTTCCCAATGTACACCAGAAGTGAAATACAGAGGGCATTTGGACCAAATGGTAAACTCGTCCTCACACCTATAAATCTTGCTGGCATTATATACGCAACAGGCTATACAAGGAGTTTGCACACTTACGCACCATTTGGACGTTAAATACGACGTTAAATAATTCGATGGTCACAGGGTGGCGGTTTGTTCTATAATGTATCTGTTCTTTTTTTTTTTTTTTCTTCAACAAAATCAGTGTGTTCAAAGATATGTTCAAAATCAATTGGCTATAAATCTTCATTCACAGCTGACTGAATGATGCATTAGTTCAGGCATGAGAATTTTTTTCACCGAGTTTTTCATCATAACGCACTGATATTTTCGTAATTGCGCAGTTTTTGAATTGCCCAGGTATGCCATAATCCGTATTATTGGGATTATATTGAGCGTTGCACATGAATTCTTCCTTGAGATGACTACTATTGAGGATATTCCCACGAGACATCTTGTTGATTCTTCTAGTTCCTATCATTTCATGATTACTTGGCTCTTTTCTCAGTATATTACTTTCGTTACGCCGATAGACACTAGCTACTACGGCATATCTACAGATCTCAAAGATTCAGATAGTTCTCTCTCTCTTTTTCTCAATGTACACAACTGGAATCAGTTCTCTGCTCGTTCTTGCGATGCTTCCTCGATTCTTCTTATCTGTTTCTCATTCCTCCTTTCCCCGTTCTGGTTTCTCTATTCTCTTCGTTTTTTATCCTCATGCGCTCTTCTTTTTTTTTTCGTCTTCATTTTATTTTTGCTGTCTTTACTTTCTTCTTCCGTTTCTTCTCCGTGGCTCCTTGCCGCATGAATACCCCCGGGTATTCGTGGCTGCCAATAAGATTTATGGTAATCCGTTTCCGTGAATAATTGGGTGTATGTAGATACAACTGGATTCCGTCCTCTGGCAGAGATAACGGATTTCTTTTGGTATCTTCAGTTTATCGAAAATCTGTAGTTTTCCCTATTTTTTAATTTTTTTTTCATTTTTATTATTTTCCTCCTCTTATTCCAAGCAAATTAATGTTTATCCATTTGATTTCATTGCTAAAAAAATTATACTAATGATACAAGAATTAAAGAGATATCAATTTTTACCGTGATTCGATAATAACTCAATAACTACATCGTCATTGTCACATTAATTGTATCACTTAATGAGAGGCCTAGTGGTAGCAATTTGCTTGATATTTATCGTATATTGCAAAACAGTGTGATACACATTAAGGACATATGACAACTTTACTGACAATCATTAAGAGCATGAATTCCCATTAGTGTGAAATGACACCTCATGACCGTTAACACCCCTGATACATTGTCCCAACTACCCGCATAATATTGAGACATTAATTCCATGGAATTTAATTCCAGGCAAACGGAAAAATTCCACAAATTGAAATTTTCTTATCTATGTAGCGGCATATTAGAGAATCGAGAATACCTGCGGGTTACACTGTATCTCATAATAATTAACAAACAACATATCAATGTATTATTGTAAATTTATGGGATTTCATTCACGAGCCAGCAAACATCTCGGAAATTGAATATTTTCTTTTATTTTTTATTTGAAAACTACATGAGAATCAACACCTGCAATCAATTCTCTGGTGCACCTGTATTTCTTTGTGGAATAGTCATTTATTTTTGTCCAATGATCAATCAGACATCAATTTACACACGCACAGAGAAATTGTAGAGAGAGAGAGAGAGATAGCCTCTTCATATATACGCACTGTATAAAGTTGCGTGCTACTGGTAATTACCGGGTTGTTCTCCAGTGTAGTAGTACACAAACAACGCGATGGCGGATTCCAATTCACTCTGTGCCTCCACAATGTTTGTGTATATGTATAGATTGTTGGAGGATTCAGGCAAACTCATAGGTATTTGGGTCCGACACCACATATTGCCACGTGTATTATAGTATGTGTTCTCGTCACACCGTTGATTTCAACGCCAATTAAACACCCGCTTGTCAAGGAGACGGCCCACGATTCCCTACGATTCGCTGTCGCACGCGATGCGTTGCCTCCGTTATTATTACGTGTCATTGCCGCCCACGGAATGGCGGATTTAACGAGCACGATGGTTCCACCATGTTTCCTTGATTCTTTCATACATTATTACACCTTGCATTTCTCTACTTTTTCTCGTTAAATTTTCAATTCAATTTTTTTTTATTATATCGTCGCTTCGGAAACAAAGGAACGTAAGTACTATGTTCATACACAGGACTGACGCCCCTTTGAGTCTAAGGGAACGATATTGCCTACAGATGTATTTTGGTTCATTCAGCATAAAAAGAAGAAATACAAAATGAAGAATGAATGAATGAATGAGAGCTAATGTTAGGTACAAGATCAGTTAAACAGTTACACTTTTAAACTTTAGAAATGGTTTTAAGAAGCCTTTCCATTTCGAAATGCATAAAAAAAAAATATGTAGCACGTAATTATACTAATAAACGCCAAAAAGCCAGCAATAGATAATAATAATAAATACATTAATACCGAAACTGTCTTAACAAAGCATGTCGTATACCGACTTTTTTGTGAATCTGCAATTTTTATATTCTATCCTTTATTTATTGACGAGATGGAATTCTCTACACTGTACTCATGGCCTCACAAATAAATAAACATTATAAAAAAAAGTTACACTTTTAAGTTGAATTTTCGTAAAGATTCAAGTAATATTGGCAGGATCTTCACATTTAATGGGGCAATAAGCGATTGCACACTTGCAGGGAATTGAGTGTACATCAACAGTTCCCGTTCAATTTGTTTTCTAGCTGCTAAATAAGCAAGACATTTCCAAACGACAGCCTCAATTCAATTTCGACGATTAAGGGTATCATAAACATTTCTCATTTTTGTTCAATTTGCATCATGAATTGAATCAACATTTTTTAATGGAAAAATCAATCGAAGTCTCTTCTGATTTATATAGATCTATGAGAGAAGAAACAAGTACTTGCGGACAGGTTTCAATGAAGGAGAAAAAAATAAACCTAATTAAAAGAGAAAAAATAAATAAAATAGTAATCAGCGAACGAGATCGAGCTACTCGTTGTTACAAAGGTACACGCGATTCATTTAGTTCTACGTATAAACTACAATATACATTCAAATGAATAAAATATAGGGGTGGTTTCGAATACAGGACATTTATAATGCCAGAGGAAGGGAAAAAAAAATATTTCTTTGCATGTAGGCCAACGAAATAACAATAGAGCGATAGTGGGAGAAGAAAGAACAGAATTGTGTGCGTGATTCGATAAAAATGCCGTTAAAGTCGCGACACTGGTGAAATCATGATGGTTTTAGGAAACAAACATGCGATGGTTCAGGGGCAGACGTATCGGAATCGGAATTCCTAGTAAAATTAATAAAAATTGAATGATACTAGTGAAAGGAATCATTACAGCGAATGATTCTCATCATCAATAGAGGTATTCTCTATCTCCGTGACGCAAAAAGGAAAAAAAATTACCGAATAAATAAAGAAGGCGAGGGTAGAGTAATTTATGGATTTAAAAAAACCTTAAAAAAAATGAACATACTACTAATACGTATAATAACGTTTTCTGTATTCCCGATATTCAATGGGTCAGTCATCGATATTGTACACTTAGCGTCGAGGTGCATTGAGTCCAGAATAAATCACATAAATCATTATTTAATTAAGGTAGCATGCTGGAGGGCATGAATAATTATTCTCATTTCGATAACTATAATTTTCCAAGCATCGCCACTGACACCGGTTTCATATGAAACAAATATACGTAAGCAATAGTTGCACACAAGATTGAAAAGGAGAAAAACCTGCAAGAATTATAAACGAAAAGGAAAAAAAAAAATCTTAATTCAGTAAGTAAATTGAAGAAGAAAAAAAAGCATTGGCAAAGGAAAAACTAATCAGTATTGTCGAAGTCACTATCACGTGTGATTTAAATATATACGAGCCGAGTGATTACACGGCACTTTGAGCCAATAGTAGATATACCTTATCGAGGGAAATATGGCAGTGTGTGAAAGACGTTATCGATTCATTCGTGTATATATATATATACCAGTTGTCCTCGATAAATCAAAAGTTGAACACGATCGGCGTCATTTGTTGCTAGATGTTGCGCGACTACGTCTTCCTAGTTGGATAAAACAGGTTGAAAAAAAAGGTGGGGTAAGCTATATATCGAATGGAAAATTATGAATACAGATAAAAAAAAGGTGATCACACATTGAATGAGTCCCGGTGATTCCTCATCTGTGAGGCCTGAATGCAAATATTCTTAGATAAGGAAAATATCAGTGCCTCTCCTGAGTAAAAAACATGACAAATCCTTGAAGACTAGTTAGATAAAGAAAAAATGCGAGCTTATACTGACAAGGCTCAAATAGCAACGATTAATGTCACATTTAGACTCTACAAAATGAATGAAGAAAGAATAAGTAATTGACTTTTTCACAAATAGAGCCCCTTGACACCTCGTAAAAATAAAAATCAACTGAGGAGAACCAAGGGATATCTCAATAAATTAGCTTATATGCGTAGATGGGACGGTTGTTGGTACTTGCCCCTTATTCGACAATCAGTCCCCCGCAGTGAGCGTTGGCCATTGAGAAAAGGGTGCCTAGTTTTAATCACGCGGCATTTGGGGGTCCATAGGCTCATGGGAGTATTTTATTGAATACCCAGCTTTTACGTGTCTAACTACTTTATTACCTTGCATTCGCTGGCGAACATGCTCATTTAGGATTAGAGCTTTTAGCGAGTGAATTGTCCATTCAAGTAATGGCGGAAAGTGGGGTAAAATGGACATGCTAATGAAACCGTTGATGATAGATTTATTTTGATGATTCCATTGAAAAGCTGAGAAAATTTTCGATGGAAAACATGTATCGAAATTAATTTATGAGAATTCTTCGACAATTTGATTTTTCTAGCCAAAGTTAAAGTTTGATAAATTGATTTCTTTTCTCAAAACCCTATAAATTGATGGGAAATGATCGCGTTTTCCATCTCTACTCAGATTCTCTACGCTGAAACCGAAAGAAACATAGACGTCCTTAAAAAAATAGGAAAAATCAGTTTCATAAAGGGCGGAAGCCAATGTTCATCTTGAAAAATCGAAATTTCAGAAAAAATAATGAAAAATGATTTTTCATGGGTTTTCTAACAGGGATTCCCTCAGTTTTCCATTGAAATCATTAGAAAAAAAAACATTTTGAAGATTTAAACTGATTTCAAGCACTTTTCATAATATAAAACACCAAAACTAAAGAGAATCTTCCTGAGTTCATTTATTTTTTAATTTATCTCTGTATGATTGGCATCCCATGAATTTATTAATGATTATGCAAAAAAACCGTTTCTACATGAAATGACAGGTCCCGTTGCTGGACTGATTTCCTGGGACGGACAATTCTCTTTTCCCTCTAATTTTTGCATTATTTTAAGGATCAGTATTGAATAGCTCTGATGATTTTTCAATTTCAATGTGATAATCAGGATAATTCAATTATAAAATCCCTGATAGTGGAGACGTTTAACGTTAACTTTATTACTTTTTCTCTCTTCCATTCTTTGAATGGAGAGAACGAAGGAAAAATTTGAATCATTCCGTACATTGGGGAATGATGAAGCTCTGAGAAATGGGGTTGTAAAGAACTGGGGGTTGAATTTCGAGGGTTGAGATTGAGTAGGCCACGGGATTTAGAATCCGTCGGTAACGTCTCACAGGCCTTTATTAAAGTTACCTCATGCCGACGGACCATGTCACACTGCCCTATTCTTTTTTTTCCTCCCCCTTCTTTCACTTTGGGCTTATCCCAATGAGACCTTCCATCATTTTAAAGCCCGAGGCGAAATTAGACGAACAATTTCATTTCATTAGGCGGTCTACAATAGTGAATGCAATTTTCTAAACTTGTACATTGAATGATGGATCCAATCGGTTCCCCACTATAAATTTCACTGGATTATAGTAAAAAAAAAAAAAAATTGGTTGAAACTAAAAAATTTCCAGAATAAGTTCAATAAAAATGGAACATTATGATTCTTTCCTGTTATTTCTGAAGACTTTTTCAGTATAGGTTCATCGATAAAATTAATTGAATTGCAAATGTGAGTTTAATGTCCTAACAATGATTTCCGTTGAAATGTCACTGTCGTCAAGTGACTCGTGAATTTTTTTTTTTTATTCTCTTCCATTTCACTCAAAAATGCTAATAAGATACAGTTGATTAAATCAACCGAACGATTTTAACTCTGTACGATTGTTTGCCAGCTCAGTGGTTTAAAAATTCGTAGACGCAAAGGCATCTTTTCCTTCAGGCTTTGAAACAATAGAGGGAAGCCTCTAATACAAGTGGAGGTCAAGCAATCACACACGAGAGAATTTTTTCAAAGCAACGGGTAAACTTCTTCAAGAAGTAAGCCTAAACACACCGTTTGCTTTGGTTACCAAGGAACAACTTATCCTATAGAATAATAAACTATTCACTTGACAGCACTGATACGTTCTTAGCAAATGACGCGTCTACTGCAGCTGTTGCGTTCCGCAATGCGGGCTCCGATATACCACCGCGCCTTTTGTCCCGTGTCTATAATCATTTTTTTTTTCCTTTCTACATTTCTCCTTTTTCTCATTCCTATCATCCTTAGTTTCCCTCTTCCTTGGAATATTTGTTCTCTCTCTCTCTGCCTTCCTCTCATTTTAATAATGCAACTACATACCGGTAATTCCATACGAATCTGCATGCAAATATAACTGCTCGCGTGCCAATTACTTGGTAATTTGAAGGTGTTTTGAAGCTGAAAACTCGAAATTTCTTTCATTTTTTATCACACCTGTTTAAACGGTGGAGAAAAAACACTTTATCTGATTTGCTCAGTCATAAATAGAAAATAGCTGAGAAAAATGAGTGTCAAACTAAAATTATGATGTCAAGCATGTTAATGATACATGAAGAATAACTTTTATGAAGATCGTAGAAGTACCAATTGCCCCTTCAGCAAACATTCATCGCTATCCTTTTTTTCCTTTTTTGCAAAGGAATAGCTTCCCACGCCGTGAATCGCGAGAGAGCTCGCGTTCACGAATATCGCATGACGATGCAGTTGGATAATCCAAGGAGAGGCCCCCATGGTGAGTTGGTCCGAGTTGCGACGGTGCGAGCCATCGGTCGTGGAAATTTGCCGTAGGCAGCCATGGGCCACAGGGCTAGACTACCTAGCCTAGATCAACCCGGCAATCAACCAGTAATAATCCCCGATCACGAGAGATATTGCACATTTCCCCAATGGGAATCACTGCTATTCGCTGAGAAGATGCCCCCCCGACAGTGTAGTTTGGGAGGTCTTACTGTTCTGGGACATGCGATACCAAATATTCAATGTGTAACTCTTCTTCACGTGCTACGAATTCGTAGATTTTATATTTTGCTATTCCGTTATTTCAATGCATTATCCATCCAAATCGGTTGATCAAATTGTGCCACTCAATGGCATTCTATGAACGATGAATCCAGACAATTTACAGAAAATTCTTATATCACAATGTAGTATCTCTCAGTTTTAATATTCATCATGACAATCATAGTCCATGAGCATATGAATATCTTTCATATTTATTTGTTAACAACAATGAAGAGAGAATCGACGAGAATCAAGAAAGATAGTAGAGGGACTTGTTCTCAAACGAGATGGACATTGGAGAGACAGACAGGCCGACAGGCCAGAGACGAGGAGGAACGTTATAAGACGGGTTCACCATCGTGAGCTTTTTTACGCGTCTACCGAACAATTCCCTCTTTTTTTCTCCATCTCTTTCTTTTATGCCTCCTTCGGCTGGTCTTACCGACGGCCCTCTCGGAGGTAGAGGGTCCCTAACTTGGGGCCTACGGAGACCCTCCAGCAGGAACAAGAAGAAAAAGAGAAAGATAGAGTTCTGTGCAAGAGTGTGCCTCCCCCACTTACTGTAGCCAGCCCATTAATCATCTTGGTAATTCCATAGATGGCTCTTGACTGCTTCGAGGAGTGAGCGATGCATGCCAAACTTATCTCGTGCTTCGCTTTCAGAACTCACTTGAATACAACCATCGAGAGCGAATTCTAACTCATCTCATTTACCTTCTTAATATTATTTTGGATGCTCTCATCATTATTTACCTTTGAATTTCACCAGTTTCGTCATAATGCTATTAATATGCTCGTGTTTATTTCGAATTAACCAAATGAATAAAATATAATATTCATGCAGCTTAAATCGTGCCATTAACTTGTTGCCAGAGGCTATGGAAAAATTCTAATTCCTGATGTCTAAATTTATCATGTTCCCAGTTATGGCATCAAGTAGAGTGGTTCGTTAACTCCGTCGTCTTAATCAAGTCGTTTATTAGAGGCTCGTCTCCGAATCCAAATCAAGAGAAAAGATTGTAAGAGTAGTATTGACTGAGCTCACCCCACCTTCCCCATTAGTCCATTTCGTTCTCTCGACAGGTATCCTGCATTTGAGTGTGGCGTCGTCTCTCCTTCTCAAGAGTTAAATCGAAAGGTGGACTCTACGCATAATACTGAAAGAATCGTTGTTAACTGGGCTAGTTACAAGTGCACTCAGTGAAATGCATACGTGGTGGTCGGCCAAAGAGCAAGAGAGAGAAAGAGACTTCAATGTGAGACAACAAACAATCAACCAATGTGAATTGAAGGAGGATAAAAAATACGGTTGAATTAAAAGTTTTAGGGATGTAATAAAAAGAGAAAAGTATAGTAGAACTGGACGACGCCTGTCGGAAAGTACAAAAAACGTCTTTTCAGACTCGTCTTCGGGAGACGCGCTGGCCCACCAGCCGTTCAAACGATGTCAGGAGTTTAATCAATGCATTTAGCCGAATTCTTGTCTGGACAAAATAAAAGTCTATACGAAGGCAATCGCAAAAAACAGTTTCCCCTTCTATTGGTTCAACTGGCTTGTTGCTTACTACTCACCGTCTGCAGGTTCAAGACGAGCACTCCTGAGTTTTTAGGTATTCCACAAGCGGAATGACCAGGATTCTCTTTCTCCTGTCTTCAGGATGCTCATGGACATGATCTCATCAACTCTCCGGCAGGAAAACAAGGAGAATCGACGTTTGTTGTCTGGTGAATTTAGCTCTGGAATTTGACAAAATAAGAATATGAAAAATTTCATAAAAGACAATTTCGGGTGTTTTATCTGTATTTTTCCTAAAGTTTGAGGATCAACACCATGTGGAGGCTGTTGAACTTATGATTTCTATGATTGCTTCAGTATCTTCAACGTGAGCCGTTCACTCGGTTAGATTTCATTGAGAGTCAGCCGAGTCTGCCGTGCTTCCTGCTTTCGAGACTCCTCTATCTCTCTGGACATCTTGCCACAGCGGTAAGGAGAGTGAGGTTGCCGCTCTCAAACCCCCAACGAATAAATCTTCAAGTTCTGTGCTCACTCTGGTCAACTCTCTTTCTCTCATGCTCTGTCTCCCTCTTTTTCATTTATAATGTATTTCTAAAACAAAACGCTGCTTCTTTAGATGCACTGGTGCGCTCTTACACTGACGAACCCTGATGCATCAAGATATGAATTGCATATCCGCAGGTCCATCATGCATCACACATTTTGTACTCACTCATTTGTACATGGTATTACCAACTACTAATAATTTGTTCATAATGAAAATGACTTAATACGATCCTCAAAGTTACAACTGACAATGCTTTTTTTGTATCTTCTGGATAAAATTTTGACGATTTCTCGTGAGTCTCGTGATTCATCACAGTTCGTCTCTGTAGTACGAAAGGGCAATATCAGAAGAGTCACGTGAAAAATTCGTGACGCCTTGGAGGCCATACCTCGTGCCTCGTTACGGCTGTCGGAAGTATAAATCAACCGCAGCAAAAATCCCCTCACCACGGCTATCGTTCTCTCTCTCTCTCTCTCTTCATCCGGGCCCACCATGGGACTCTTGGGAGATTGAGAGAAAAAACAAAACCTGCCTTGATGTGAAACACCTCGGTTGATTTCATTTTTTGCTCTACTCTTCACTTGGGTGTCCGAAATAATAACATAACTTTTAGGACCATCCAATCAGGTATTTCATTGCAAGAAACAACAATCAGACATTTCGTCTTTTTTTCTTCTCTCGTTTTTTTTCATGAAAACTTCCCAGAACGGGGAACTCATTGGTAATGAAACAAAAAGAACAAGAGTAACTGCTTATGGTCACTTCAAAAACACACCTTGACACCAATGTACACCGGCTGGTAAAGGAGAGAGTTTATAAAAAGAGAGGAAAAAAAAAAAAGGAACATAAACTAAATGCAAAGGGTGGCTAACACAGGAGTTACTCAGGAAGAGGGGAAAAGAGAGACACAGGAAAGGGGGCTTTACTCGCCACGGTTATAAGATAAGATCAAAACCGAGACCGGGGCGTTTATAAAAATCCTGCGATCTAATGTTATCTTCCGTTTCGTCTGTCTTTTTTTTTTTTCCTTCACCACTGCGTATGTGACTGTGAGACGGGTAATTACGTGATATCCTGGAGGCCAAACTGAATTATAAAGAAAAAATATGAATCTTTCCTTTCAACTCCGACTGGTTATACAATGAAATATTACTTTTTCTGTGGAAAATTAATTTAACATGATTCGTGGCACTGATAATCAACTTTTCCTCGATATCAGGATCAATTTGAATCAGACAAGAAGGTGGTGTGATCTTTTACGTTTATTTCTTTTCTTAATATCAATACTCTGAGCATAGTTAGCCAAACTTAAATATCCTAACCCACGCATCTAGTTACCAGTGACTGCTCTAGCGATCATAAAAAATATATATGCAATAAAATAACGCCTCTGTACATATTTATATGTTGTACACGGCTCTAGGAAAAAAAAAGAAAAATTCAAACCCCCAACTCTCTTGTTCACGGTGAGAGAAGTTAATTATTATCTTGCACGCCAAGCCACCGTAATTCTCCCTGGTAGTGTACATTTGTTTGAAAAGGAAAAGGAAAATAAGTGAAGATTAAATTTATTGACCCAACCAAACAATGCTTCTAACCAGACAACTTATGAACCCTTAACGAGTGGAATACACATGACAATGTGAGTAACTGAGTAGTAGAAAACTTAGAAAAGTTCGTGTCTTCAGTAAACTGGGAATTGCAGGATAATCCAGGATGATCGTCTAATAGTTTTAGGGAGAAATCAACTCGTGGAGGGCTGCTTAATATTAGCATAAGCCCCGCGACCTGGAGGACTAACGAGCGGAAGTGCTGCGAGACCCCAGAAGTGCTTGTGTATGATTCACGAGAGGCAGAATTTAGTAAAAATATTATTAGCCATGGTTTTATTGAAAATTGAGAGATTGAAAAAATATTAACTGATCATTTCCTCCAAGTAAATATATATATGAGTATGTGAGATTTTTTTTTTTAAATTTATTTTTCTTCTACCACGAAACAATTCAAAATTTTTTTTCATCTGTAGGTGGGTACACACACAGTAATTTCCATTTTTGCGACGCGCCCATACACCCATTGTCCGCCTGTCGCGCGAAACGCTCCGAATACATTAAACATGACGGTATCTCCAATGACTGGATCATTTCGTTCGAAACCAAAAAGTCCCGTAGTACAAGCGGCACAAACTCGGCATATGTAATTATGTCGGCGATTCGCAAAGTATTCGTGTAAAGTAACGTCTCGGTTACATATACATATAGTCCTCCTTTCGTTTTATATTGTCGATATGGTTTTCATCTCACTTGCGCTGGTGAATAACAGTAGGCGTATTATTCGTCCACGTGCTACGTTGTTAATTCACGGGTATGCTGAATAACAAACGAGACGATCTCACTGTATACACTTTGGAGATTATGTGCAATGGATTAAACAGAATTTATCATCGATTCAATTGATCAAACAGTGAATATGCTCACTGTTTGCACGGAAGCATTCAACATTTGCTACATCTAATGCATCGCTATTTTTGCTTTTTTTTCCTCGAGAGAGAGAGAGGAAAAATAGTCTGTAAAAAGGTTTAGATCGACAAAATTCTCCAACGTGTTTAGAATATTTATTGCTGTATGAAGATTCACGTCTCTTTTTTCCTCTTTAATTTTGAAACTACTGTTTGCTTCATGCTCTGCGAGGGGAAGTGATTACGTGGATACATACCGGGTGCGATGAGCGAGTACGTGAGACAGTCAAAACGCTCGAGTTTTTTTGGATGATTTTATATCGTGGGAATCAGTGACGTGACACTCACTTATGTGGTACACACTTTTTCGTTTCCAATCGTTGCGATCAAAATCAATACATGATCGATATGTACTGAAGATGGTTATGGAATGAGGAATTGATGTTTTAAATTTATATCAAACGCTGATTTCTGTGCAACACCAATGGATTTTTTAATAATATCGTCGCCTCAGTAACAAATGGCCGCGAGTGCACATTTTTCCAATTTTCTCATATTGTCAATAGCAAAAAGTCGGGAGTAATGCATGTCATGGGAGACTACTTGCTTAAGAGAAGGTGGGGCAAATTAGAAATCAGGAGTAAGATGGATACAGGTGAGTTTTTCATGAAAAACTCATGAAATTAATAGAAATATTGGAGTTAGGTTGTTTCTCACTATTCCATTGAGAAGCTGAGAAAATTTGCTGTGGAAATCATTGTTCAGAAATGATTTTTTTGTATTTTTGAAAAATTCAATTTTTTTGGTCAAAGTTTGAAGGGTGACCCCTTTCCATTTTTGAAAAAAATCACTTTTTTCAACATATCTCCGGTTCTATTCATCGTAGCGTAAAAATTCCGAATGGAAATGAAAGGTGAGATCATTAGCCGTCGTTTTATGGGATTTTTAATAGGAAAATATTGATTTTTAAGATAGTTATGGTGC
This sequence comes from Aleiodes alternator, assembly GCA_963921955.1. Taxonomy (NCBI): domain Eukaryota; kingdom Metazoa; phylum Arthropoda; class Insecta; order Hymenoptera; family Braconidae; genus Aleiodes; species Aleiodes alternator. Next base: position 2,940,151 of record OY998107.1, on the reverse strand, counting down.
AAAAACTGATTTTCACAATAGTATCCATAAATACCTTAAAAATTGGTATTTCCCAATTCAAAATCCCATAAATCGATAGCAAATGATCTCACCTTTCATTCCCATTCAGGATTTTTAGGCTACGACTAATAGAACTGGAGATATGTTGAAAAAAGTGATTTTTTCTAAAAAAAGGAAAGGATAACCCTTCAAACTTTGACCAAAAAAATTGAATTTTTTAAAAATACAAAAAAAATCATTTCTGACACATCATTTTCCCCGAAAATTTCCTCAGCTACTCAATGGAATCATCAAAAAAAAATCTATCTCCAGCCGTTTTATTTCAATGTCCATTTTCCTTCACTTTCCCCAAAATTAAAAAATCTTGAAAACAAATACACGTAAGAGCGTTATTAATTTTTCCCTGTATTAAAAAACAGTAGAAGTTACGTCATTTTGTAATTGGAATTTATAAAAAAAAAGTCTAGAATGTCATAAAATAAATTTTGGCAGCTGGTTTTCAAAGCCGCGACTTTTTGATTCTCATTCTTGATTTTTCGTGCACTTGCGACTATTTGTTATTAAATCAACGATATTCACTATTACTTGAATAATCTCTGGTGAATTTGGCATAGAATTGTACAGACAAATAATATTGAAGCCTCATCGTATAAGAAATTCACATCACGCACATTGCTTGGTCACGGCTAAGACAATGACAATCACGTATAGGGTAGCTATTCCCGTCATCATCACCAAGTCGAATCGAAGCTCAGTTGGCTTCTCACCTTGGAGCCAAATTTATTGCATACGATTTTCGAATACTGAAATCACTAAATTAAAAAAAAAAAAATAAAATAAGAAAAAAAAACACAGTATAAAAGCTTCGACATTGTTACTAAAGCAAATAAATAACGTTTGAAAAATTCTCAATGAAATGATTAAAGTGATGAATTACACTGTGGCCATTTGAATTTGATGATTTTCGTTTTCAACTCAAAAGACACAAGGTCGTAAATGTCGAAATGTACCTATGAAGGCTATGGATCACGTTGTCTTGGCTCGCACGTACATGGTAATACCATTTGTTCGTACATCCATGTAAAATATCAGTGTGCACAAAAGAAAAGCTAATCTATAATGAACTTGGAGTATCGATATATATATTTAGGGATATTTTTCGCTGTTTCACTTTGAAATTTCCTATTTAAGCAATTGAATCGCCAGATCAGGTCGCCGAGATTTTCATGAGTTTGGTGATGTGTAGGACACATCATCATATTCTGTCTTGTTCTGGATGAAACGAAACCCATTGTAATTCAGGACTCCACCTCGTCCAGGACAATGCATAGTTTCGCGTGTCGCTTTGTTTTTTACGCGACTAAAAGAGGAGTCGTGGGCGAGCTCAGGCAGTTGGTATAGAATGAGTCTTGAGGAATAAAGAAAGACAGTTTGAAGACAGTCTTCTGTTTGTATATGTGTGTATTTGTGCGTGTGTCAACTCATGAACGAACGAGTCGAGAAGAGGAGACCGACTACCTTGGACGTTTCGTCGCGTCACGTTCGTCTTGTGGCTTCGTGCGTTTTTACCTTCTTACCGGTGCACGTATTCGCTCCGTGAGGGCCTCGCCCTCACCTTCTCTCTTTTACTCCAACAAGTGGATGCTTTCCCCTCGGTTCTCCTCTTTTTCCCTGTGGCAAAACTTCTTGGACTGTTCTTCTTTTCATGACAACATCCCTTCGAAAACAAGTTGAAAAGATTTATAATGCCCGGAAAAAAAAAAACAAGTTTTTCTTCATTATTATTATCTCTTATTTTCTTCTTTTTCACTTTACTTCATTCATTTTGAATGGAGAATTGAAAATGGAGATTATTTGGCTTTTCAGCGGATGAGAGCTTCTCTGATAGCTAATATCTTTTTTTGAACTTTATTATGCTAATTCTCGAGTGGCACTAATAGACATGTAATGGAATATTCACAGGTGTTTTGTTAGAGGTAATTATAATTTCTATAAAATTGATATGAGAAGAAAAAAAAAACTGTGAACTGTGTGAAGTGATTTTCTAAAGACTTAATTGAGTTGGATCATGCTTCATAAAACAGGCCTTAAATCAGTCTCAACAAACACGATGCAAATCAAACGCATAATTAACTTACGCATAAATTCATAAGAAAAGATGATACAAAGTAATTATTGGGTTTATCTTTGAATTACTAATAAATTAATGTTCATTAAGGCTCATTCTTGGCTGATAATTGTTTAATTATTCTCCATCCTATTTAATCATCTGGAAAATTTTCTAATTTAGAAAACAAAGAAGAGAAAATACTGAACGAGAGAATTTTGTTTCTTTTAAAAATTGAGTAAGTGGTCAGCTGCATCTGTCGCAGGCGGTAAAACGCGCAAATACACCTGTCTTCACGTTAGCCAGGGGAATCACGAGGTGTGTGTGTGTGTGTATGTGCATCCGCAGTTGGTTGGATTATCTGCTGAGGTCGTCTATCGTTTCATCTATAAAATTAGCCTCAGTTATGGGTGCCGAGTAGCAGCGCGCAAGGTTTCACGGGAAAAAAAGAACAAGAAGAAAGAATGATGATACTAGAGACCGCAAAAGTGGCCATGACGAGAGAGTGACCGGCCGTGAAGACAACGAGGACGGTTATTATTTTGGCTGTTGGAACACAAGCGGAACGTTAAACGCGTGGCGGCCCCAAAATCTCACCTGCCTTTGGATACGCCTCGACAAATGTTTAAGGAATGCCGTGACATTCTGCTCTATCAGTTCATCTTATTTTTTTTCTTTTATTCCAATAAAACTTCCGGTTTTTAGTACCGGATACGCTCGTTACTCTTAGGGACAACTGTTGGCTAATGGACTTGACACTTTCAACAGGACCTCAATACAAAATTCATGGAAAAACTGTAATTCTAAAGAAAGAAAATGAAGAGAATCAAAGCATTAAAATTAATAATTACATTGTAGAAGCTCGCAATATAAATTATGTTCTTCTACCATGCTTTAAAGCGATAAATTTTGTGAATTATATTTATTAACCTTTCAAAGTAATGCACGAGGGAGAAATTCCCGTCATAGTTCACTTTCGAAAAGCCTGCAATTAAATGTTCACATATTTTTCTTTTCCTTTTCTTACAATTTTCACCTTCTTTATTTTTTATTTTTTCCTCACTTCAATGATAAATGAATAATCGGATAGTGAATAGCAGACAGTGGCTTCCGTTTCGTTACTAACATACTTTTTACTTGAAAATATATTTATCAAAAAAAATAATCCACAAACATGGTGGGATAACGATGTGTTGAATATACATAAAATATGAAACAATTTTTCAGTTTTATCGCTCAGTAAATACATCCAAGTATGTCTAGTTTTTAATTTTATCGGAAAATCATAAAGTAATTAATAACGTTCATTAGTTGAAGAGCGAGGTTATATATATATATAGTAAAGTAGAATGACTTTACACTGAGGTGCGCGTAATAATAATTCCGTTTGATAGGTAATTAGCTCGAGAGGCAGCCCAGGTAATTGCGTTAATTGAGACTGAGACCGAGTACCATGCACTAACATAATTGAGAGACTCCATATACTTGGTATACTTAGGTATTTTTTTTTTATATTTTATTGCGTTGCGCAAGGGTTGGTTAAAAGTCAATTGGAATAGACAAACCGAGAGAACCGTTTTAAGAAAATTTCTCTTGATTCAATCTTTTTTTTTTTTTTCATGCTACATTTTCTAATTATTCATGAAAATGTAGTAATTACGTCAGATAGAAGAAAAGAATTGTCCTGTTTTCTTTAAAATTATTCTTCACATTTTCCCACGGGTGTATGTCAAGGAAAAAGAGAAAAAAATTCAATTACTGTATAAAACAGTGAGTATAAAATTCTCGCTTTATCGATGATCCCCAAATTTCTCATATGTTCTCTTTCTTCTTCCCTTCCGAAACTTTGAACATCAAAAACATTGGATGTTGTTGATCCATTAAACTTAAAAAAATTATTCACTCCCATAAAATTACCAGTTTAAATGGTAGTAACGAGACATTTAAAAAAAAAAAAAAAAAAAAAAAAGCCCGCACACAAAGATCGAGTTTGATATAAAAATGAGGCGCGAGGTGAATTCTTTCAGGAATCATGGATTTATCGTCACGGAATAATTTTGCCATTTTGTGGAGAAAAAGAAAAGATACGACAAAACGAAAGATTGAACGACGAGTGGACGAGAAGGTAGTGGTAGAGACAAAGAACTAGAGCCGCATCTTGAGGTTTCCTCATAAAGTTGGTTTCGTAATGGGGAATTCGCGACGGGTAACATTGCCGCCGTCGGCCGTTCAAGATTTTTATACGTTTTATACTTCTGTTTGGTAGCATCATCCTGGACATCTGCTGTTCTCGCATCGTGTTGTTTGACATTTTCCTTATTTTTTTTTTTTCTTTTTCATACTTGCTTCAACCAGTAATATCTAAAAACTGAGAGATACCAACCCCTCTGTACTCTTGTGCATAATACCTCCATAACGCTCCACTGATATTTACTCAGTTTTATGTAAAAATGGTACTCTCGTATCTGTGTCTCTCTCTCTCTCGCTCGCTCTTTGATATCTGGCAGAAGATGTTGGCCATATTAAACATAACTGGGAATTACGAGTGTCATTTTCCTTCAATAATATTCAGACATATGAGACACTTTGTTCAGGCTAAGTGGCTTTTCTTCACCTCCAACTCTGCTCAGTAGACTGTGCTATTTCTTTTTATTTATGAAAAAAAAAAGAAGTATGTATATATTTATGAAATTCATTCCTCTGATATGATATCCAGACGGGGTCATACTTCCTGCGTATGTCCCGATCTCGATTGGTTGGCGTGACCTGGAGCATTATATACCAACGCATATATGCTGCTTAATCATTCTTATTTTTTTTGTTCCTTTCTTCCATTTTTTTTTTTTTTTCTGGGAAAGTCAAGTCCCCATAGTCAAGACTGTGCGTCTCGCCGGGAAGTTGTATTAAAAAAGCAAAGAGTACTCCGTTATTGAAGAAAAGCGTGGTACAATGTTCTGGTTAGTCGTCTCACACCGTTTGCGATTCAAGATTAAATTGCATCCGGTTGAGCTTTGCGGATCACGTGAAGGAGCCAAAGGAGAGTCTCTACAGGTATCTAATCTCTGCTTCAAACATTGAGTCATTAAACAGCACGCGATCCACCTTGCATTCATTTATTTTTTTCCTCATTTTTTATTCTTTCACTACTACAGAATACTATTTAAACGTTTATTTAAAGGAAAAAAGAAGAAGGAAAATTATGTGGCGCTATAGAAACAGAATTCTTATGAGCCGTTGTGTATGGTCATTTTCATCGCGCATTAATTTGAAACAGTCTCCGTAATAGAGAAAGAGATAGAATAAGAAGAGGAAAGAGGGGAGAAAGCATGCGTATTCATGAGACACCCAGCGAAGCTTATAAACGCCTCACTATTAGGCGATACGATTAAAATGTGCATTTCTCGGGCTCGTTTTTAAACTCACCGCCGCGCACGACTCTCTCCTCTCTCTGTTTTACTATACTTTGGCTTCTGGCCCATGTGGCTCAAGGGAGGGAAGAACTGCAGGGGGCACGAGGAACTGAGTGTGCGAAATGCCCCTATTAAAATACCTACACGTTCATTTTTCTCTTTTTATTTCTCTTTTTTTTGTATTTTTTTTTTTTTCATTATTTTATTTTATCTCTCTCATTCTCAACGATACTTTAGCACCTGAAAGTAGCATCAATTACATGAAACATAAATTTCAGGTGAATTTAGTGATTAATTAAACGTGAGCAAATTACTGAAACAACGTTGAATTTTCATTAGGTTCTGATAGTATTTCTCTTTTTCCTGATTGATGCAACATTTGGAATCATTGATTTTTCAGGATATTCATTGAAATTAAAAGAAAATTCGAACTTATTTAACATTTGCTAGTTTTCATAATTCAAAATTTTTTCACAAAAAATAATTCCAATTCACTCGATTCATCGATGGATTCTTTACAATTGAAAAGCACAACATGTTTTTCTTGAATTCACTCCAGGCTAATATCGATACAAACTATCACTGTAATATTCTGGCTATATACCCCTTGGGGTATTTCCACGAACAAGTAGAATTTCAAAGTTTTTCCATATTTCCCACAGTTACGAAGTCGTTCAGGCATGCTTAACAGAAAACAAAAAGACGAAAAAAAAAAAACCCTCCGCGAATTGTGGAATTTCACCATTTCGCATCTCGTTTAATGCTATTTTTTGGTGGACAATAAAAAAAACAGGAAAGCACTGAGGCACATGACCGTTAGAGCTTCTAACGTGTGTGTCCTCCCCAAATTGTTTATGTGTTTTGGCATTGGACTCTGTAATGTGTATATGGATTGTTAGACCGTAGGATTGTGGAAATTCACGTAGTTGCATGGTATCCAACTGTAACAAACCAAGTCCCGAGGACCACAGGGATATAAACCTAGCCCGCGCATATCACGAGCAATGAATATGTATATCTTAATACGCGGTGGGCTAATTGAATAATTTGTAAAACGCGATGGGAGTCGTTGCAACCTATCTCTATAATTTCTTCTTTTTTCTCTTTCTCTCTCTGACACGCTGGTAGAGCCAAAAAAAAAAGCCACGAAGCTTTTTCATTCCATCTCCATAGCAAAAGAGAAAGAGAAGACTCACTACTACTGCGTGTAGTTCTGTCCGCCCGCGTCCTAAAATTATATCCTCACGGGCCAAAGTGCAGTGGTATGGATAGCTCGTGCACAATGTCCCCGAGGGGACTCCCAAGCGAGACAGCCTACATGAATCATTCTAGAATAATTTTATATTTTTCTTCGCTCATTGTAAATCTTTTTCTTTCTCTCTCTCTATCTCTATCTCAGAATTTTCAATATTTTTGTGTTGCGTAAAACCAGATTATGTGTTTGAATCTATTGGATGTGAGAATCGATTTAGAATAGTGTTGAATGCTCAATCTCTCTGTAGATAATGGAAATGATGAATTTCGAAAAATTGAATACCAAATGAACGATGTTTATCTCTTGAAGAGAATGAATGGAAAAAAACAACGAAAATCTCTTGCGAGACAAACGTAGAATTGAATGTGAAAAAAAAAAAAAAACGTTCAAAATTTATTCCCGGAATGTTAATGCAGGTAATCATATTCCTCAGCATTTTTGTTTGTCCACGTAAAAACCGTTTTTGTAGCGAGTTGGCAGTGATGCATGTTGACGGGAGCGCGCATCGCATGAGTAAGATGGGTCCTAGGGCCCATTCATCAGCTAATAGAAGGTTGCCCCTGGCATCTCCCCTGTCATTCTTTTTTCTTTACCTTGTCCCATTAAAAATGAGAGAAAAAGAATCTTTTTTTTTTCTTTGGACATGCATATATATTTTTCTGTCCCCATTTCAATGATCCGAATAATTGATCGAAAGTTTTTGTCTCCTCATTGTTTATATTTGAACTACTTAACGATTCTATTAATGTCTAGAGAATTCAGATATAATCTCCTTATTTTGGATCAACAACTCGAATAATTACATTCAGTAACGTTAATGGATGCTGTAAACGTATCTCCTCTATAGCCAACAGTGTAATGTTGAGATTTTTATTTTTGTTTGCAATGACGAAAACTCGTTGAATGTACTTGTTCATGGCACGTGCTATCTACAACCAGCCAAATTGGCTGTGTCACGAAGAAGTTTATGGTGAATGGAATGTACGGTAATACCAAAAATATTCACTTAATGTGAATTAGAATCAACACTGAATGAAGATGTCTGACTGAAATTTATTCGTGTCTCCTTGAAATAATTAACCTCACTTGGTAATTAAGATACGAATGATTCCAGTTTACGATTTCTCGTGTTTAAAAGGGAGGGAACGAGAGAAGTTTTGCCACGAAATTTACATTCTACGGTGGTATTTTCGCGGCTGAATCACTTCTTCAAATGGAAGACAGTGCAAAAGGTAAGGGAATGGAACCAGGAGAAACATTGTCCTCAGGGAATAAGACGATTCACGGGACACACAAAGAGAAAAGCCAAAGTTTCTACCATAGAACTAAAAGGTAGCAGCTTTTGCCAAACTCCGTGGACCATAGGTACAGTAGGAGATAAGAGCAAGTGAGAGATGATGATGATGTAGATGAGGGGAGTTGGTGGCAGAAGAGACCAAAATAGGGGATAGGATGAAACGAGAGCAGAGATCCTTTGATCGCGTGACTGTCGCGCTGTCGGCAAACATCGACTTCAACCCAGCCACCGTGCTTTAATACCTCATGCAAATTTTGGGGGAAAATGCCGCGCGCGCTCACCTTCTCGATCTATGCAATACCGCCCACTGGAGTTTATATTGCTTTTGGAACAAATCGCTATCCGATTCGTATATCCTTCCTAAAGGTCTCTAATTCCCCTGTAACTTTTTGAAATGCCTCTATTTATTTAAATATATTTTGCAGAAATACCTCATTTTTTCATGAAAAATCAATTCCAATACAATAAACATTTTTCTTCCCTCTCTCTCAACAGACAATTGAAGATATTTCGAAAATGAATAGCCAACATGCACAGCCAGGAGAATCCTATCAGTGTAATATCGACATTGCGCTCGCGATCTACCAGATCCTGAACGTCTTTCACGCACCCACATTGTGCCATAGTATAATCCCCATGGTATTCCCATCGGCACCCTTTCTCATACACGAGAAATAAAAACAAAATGATCAAACTGCTGTTTTGTGTTCAAAGAGGTACAGGTATAGATTACAATGGATGTTGCCCGTGCCAAAGCTTTACATTGTCTTACGCGTGTTCACCTTTCCTACCTTTTTTCCGACGGTTTAAGGCACACAGCCGCTACACAATATACATACAATGCGATGCAATGCGCCAGATCAAGCCACCGATGTCTTGTGCTATTGCTTGCTTTTTTTTTTCATTATTCAGACGATATAGCACATTATATTATTTTGGCATTGCAAAAGATCTGCTTCTTGATGATATCGGAATTACTGTAATCTCAGATGTATCAACAACAGTGTAGACAGAAATGAATCGACATAATGGAGGAGAATTATTCAATAAATTGTATTCAATTGACGTAATAATTCGCACCTGACAATGATACTGTCTTTGACCTTTACCCTCAAGTATTTCAGAAGGTGGAATAATCTTGGAAATGAATGGTCTCACAAGGAGTCTGTAGATAATGCGACTGGGATAAGTGCTGAATGTCGTCTCGAGTCCACTTGGATCCATTGCTGCTGGGCAAGATGAGAGAAAGAATAAGAAGTGGAATGGCTTATACGAAGGGATCTGAGGAAGACGACCAAGATAAATACTCAAAGAGAGAGAGAGAGAGAGGAAGAGAAAGAAAATCGAAAGAAGAGATACTCAAGATTGCCAAGAATATATATATGTATATTTTTTTATTATTTTTTTCTCAACGATAACGCGGGGCGCTCGCAAATGTCATCCAATGAGGGTAAAGTAAAGGGAAAACAAGTAAAATAATGATAAAAGGCGGAGCCGGCGGCGTGATTCGATTGGTCGAGATATCGCGGGCGTTTGAGTCAACGTTGGAAAAGAAGAGGGGATATTCCACTCTCTGGATTCTCCTCCTCCTCCTCCTCTCGCCGCGCCTTTTCTCTACATCTCTCTTCACCTCATCTCTCTAGTTCCTCTCGCGTCGTTTTTATCTCTGTCCCTTTTACCTCCTTCGTGTGGACCACAATCGTGTCTCGACTCTAAGCGAAGAATTCTTATTCGTTTTCGTCTACATGTCCATCCTTAAGCTACATCGAGATTATATTAGAAGCAATATGATATTCCCCATGGTCACACGTGATTGAACTTCTAACGCCATCAATATTCCGAATAATGTACAAATTTGTTCCGTAACTTAGAGTTTCTATAATCACAATTTCTGAGGGGGGCATATGCACGAGAAATAAGAAAAGAAAATCAACAAACCTATATGACACATACAATTTGCGTATATGTACCTATAAAGTAACCGATTATCCTTTGGCGAAGGGATGGTAAAATTGTGGGACAAAGTATAATATTGACTCATGAAAGACCATCTGGTTCTTTCCACCCTTCATCTAAATTGCTATTGGTGAAATTAATAAGCCACTATACGCGATCTGCTCAAATTGGAAGTGGCTAATTCTTGGTGGGTTTACTTTTCCTATCACAAAAACACCCTCCATCTCGCTCTCCTCTGTTACAAACATTTTTCGAGATGAATCCCCTATTCTTCTCGTAATGTATGATATTGAAGTATTAAAAGGGAGACAAGGCTTCAACAAATCGTGTGGAAGTTAATTTTATGTAAAAATTCGATGCTTTTTTTAAGAAAAAGCTTCAACGAATTATAGAAAGAAGTAATTATTAGAATTCTTGGTGTTGATTGAATCACATTCTTTTCCAATGGAGCATGCTAATCCCAGGCTGTCGTTGACTCTAATCCGAAAATTCACGCAACCGTCGAGGAGGCAACGAGCGGAAGATCTCCCTATTCTCTTCATCAAGATATCGTACCTCTTGTGTTGGTGGTTGGATGATGATGGCAGTCCAGACCCTGGAAAATTAACGCCACCGCGAATCAAGACGACAATGTGATTCATCAGTTAAATCCGCGTGCATAATCCTTTACAACGGCCTGTTCACCCCACACGCTCTCCTTCCACAGTAATACACACACATATACGAACGCACAGACACAATCATAAATGCCATCAGCAAGAACACTGTTGTGTTGATGCGCTTCTGATGCTGTATAGTTCGTAGAGGGATGTGTGCGAAACAGAGAACGCGACAACACACACGTATATAACCAGGAGCTGCGAATTATAATCACAGTTGTGGCCAGCAATGGATGGGTTTGGTACAGAAAGGGCTAGGCAGGGCCTCATCCCCGAGAACCAAAAGGGGAGAGAGGGACAGGAGATTTCCAGGGGTATTTACCCGAATATACCGAGCGATGACACAGGGATCGTCCTAGCTGTGCCGCAAAACTGTGGGGTAGATGGAAATCTGCAGCATTTGGAGGCACTGGCCAAGAAAATTGGCTGACAACATTCACACTGGGAGCTTGAATTGCCTGGACGGCCACGAGAATAGAGGGAAAAGGGATGATTCTATAGTGGAATTGTCAACGTGGGACAATGATGTAGGTACTAGATGCGTAGTGCAGAGATTCCACAAACTACGACTAAATGTGGAAGAAAAATGGCAGAGGTAATTGCAGTCTAATAATAATTCTTGGTAACTTGAAAATCACTTGAATTTTGCGGCACCAGATTCAGAATGAATTTCTATCTATTGAGTTTCGAGTAAGTGTTGAATGAGACGCGTGAAATATGCGTGAAATTAACTGGCTCGATCGTTGATTGCTCCTGTAACGCATTTGCTTCTAAAATACCATTAGCACGTGTTGTGTATAGAAGCTACACGATTGATGATGTATTGACGGAGCCATGCTCTGCGCCACATCTATACACGTGCACTGTATGTAGGTGGAGAGCCAACGTGTCTTTCATAATGTTAATTCTAAATGGGCGTTGAGCCTCAATCAATTCTTTCACTCTCATCTCGCCACTTTTAAACACTATCATCATCATCATCATCATCATCTATTCAATCTATTTTATGTAATGCGAGCTAGAATGAATGATTAATTCCATATAATCTGTTCATCCATAATTGGGTAAACAAACGCTTTGAGGATAAACGAGACATTTAGCACTATCCAGTTGAGGTGGCTGTTCCTACTCGTTTCTCTGATTTCACCAGAGTTAGAATTCACATTTATCCTCTTTTCTTTCTCTCTCTGCATAAAAGCCAATTCCCATTTACGTGATAGTGAGGAAAGTTTATACCATACCACAGTTTTGTTGAGTGCGTTACGAGATTTGTCTACTTCAGTGGACACTTAGAATTAGGGGAGTTGCCACTGGACATATGGGAACACCATGTGGCCACTGCGAAAACCACACAGTTTCGGGGAAAAGCCTTGACAGTACCAGCCCCTATTCGGAAAACTATCACCCATATAGCTCTTTCGCTATGTAGAGAGTATAAACGAAGGGCGGGAACTGAACGTGTGCGATTCACCAGTCGGAAGCTAAATGCTCACCGCAATTTGTAGCAATTTGTTAAGTAGCTAGCCAGAACATTACCTATATTGCATTTTCACTCCTCTCGAGAGATATATATACGTGTGTGTGGGTAGGGATGGTCGACGATGGATTTATGAGTCTAGCAATGCTACTAGAGCCCAGGACCCTTATATCCTCTTTTCGTTATCTACATTTCGAGTAAACAGAAAATCACAGGAGACATGCACAATAATTATGGCTTGAACATTCGAGAAATCGTTCTCATCTTGTGCAATGAAAATCCATGATATGAATACAAGAGTTGAACTTTTATGATATTCCTCCAAGAAAATTCTGCATTAAAAACTTGAAAAAACCATGAGAATCAGACGAAATCTTAGTTTCCATCGTTTCCACCCTTAGTTTGATCGTATCTGTGATTCAACAATCGAGTTTCCTAACGGGGGTGACTCGATTCTTTCTGCGGATGCTTTTAGTCAATGAGTTTGATTTTCTCTTACCATCAATATATCCTGCAGCCTCTTCCATCTTCACATAATGCGCGCGTGTATCCCGTGTCGTTTTGCGTTCAGTTATAACTCCCTACTGATGTTATCTTTCTTCTTCTCTTTCACAACTTCAGAATTAGAGGATTCTCATACATATGTAACAGTCGCCTGGTATTAATGACGAGGGTTGGCAGAAGGTGGAGTCGTTCCTCTGGAAAGACAGAAAGACAAGTGATAAGTGAGAAAAAGAAAAACAAACTGATCCTCTTATTCTTTTGGAATCACTGTTAATAGTCTTTACTTTAATCTGGTAATTATAAGTGAATCTTTGGGATTCTGAGCTATTGAAAAATTTATTCGGGACTTCATAAAGTGATGGCAAACGATCTCAGCTTTCATTTGCAATAGAACAAATTTCATCTGGAAACTAAAGAAATTTCACCTTCCAATTTTCGCAAGAAAATACATTCTCCTGAATTTGACATAAAATGAATTTAAAAATTATAAATTTTCTCAGATTTCGATTGAAATCATTTAAAAAATCCTCTTTCAATTTTCTCATCATCAAAAATCCATCATAATTGAGGTCTCGCTTGGAGGGCTAAAAAAATCAACGAAATAGGATACTGAAACAAGCAATGATATTGTCCACGACAAAAGAGATACAAGAATAATATTATGCAGATAAAAATATTGAATTAAGCCATGGGCGGACGATTTCGGATTGGTGATGAGAAAAAAAATTGCTGGTTTCCTGCCGCTGATTAATTTTCGTAGAAAGGCAAGTCTACACTTCACGGAGCATCGCTTCTTCCTCCTGGTGGACCCTCCTTGATTCCTCATTCTCTCTTCCCCATCGGCCACCACCGAAAGTGGAGTAACGACTTTGCAGACGGTTGCGCAAATCGATTTACTAATGTTTATTTCATGATTTTAAAACACGATGCCAGAATTCTCGCTCGTATCCAATGGCAATTCAACCCTTATTCTTTCTTCTCCAGCTATATTGGTACATCGAGAAATTTCCAGTCAACTACTGAAGATGAAAAAAAAAAAAATCCTTAAAAAGACTGGAACTAATTTGGACAAATGGTTACCTCCCACTACGAAAAACTATTCAGAGACTACGACCTGTTACATATCCTCCATTCCTTTTCAACAGCATTCAACCGGTGATCTTTTCTTTTACCTTTGATTTGTTCTTTTTCTCCACTTTCCCTCAAAACTCATGCCATCGTAAACTGCCACTGCCCAGTAAATTCGTCGCGGTATTGAGTTAAAACTTCTAACTGATAGCTTGTTCTTAATCAACGTAAGATAAACTAAGAAAACGTTCCTGTACATTTTTTTTCCAGTGGACCACCTGTTTCACACTACCTCAAACATTGTCCCCAAAATCTAGATTTGTCTCGTGTATGCCAATGGTCTATTCAAAAGCCGACACTCCTATTCTTCTGTAAATCCCATACTCAATCCTCTTCTATTACGTCAAAAGTTTCTTTTACACTTCTCCTACAGAAGAAACTCCTACAATGAACTAAAAAATTGCGGCAATTCTAAACTCTACCATATTCATGTTTTCTTCGCCATTAAACTCTTACTAGCTAGCGGGTTCTTTCATCTTTGAGGGAAAGAAAAACGAAGCACCTGAGATAATTTTTTTGTCCGCTTCAAATTTTCAAGTCTCTCAGTATCAGTTGAAAAAATACAATATTCAGCTATTAACAGACGAGTTAACCAGCTCTCCACTCGATTCAGTTTCATCTGCAAATGGTCCCCGTGCGGCAGTTATCCCGTTTTGTACTCCTCGCTTCGTCGCCCTCTTTTACGCTTCTTTTTTTTATTTCAGGGTGTTAGAACGTTCATACACGCATTGCAGGGGTAGAGAAGACCAAATGTACGAATTACGTGAGCAAGACCGACGAGCCGTGCAATCCTTCGGCCACCAGCGACGAGTTAAATTCACCCCATGCCCGCGGGTTACGCTTCATACGCTCAAGATACGAACATGTGGCATCATTTGTTACCTCTCAACCCAGCAAGGACTCGGCTGGGGTTCCATGACTGAGTTAAACAATAAATGAACTGTAATAAGCTGGTCCATAACTAGAAGAAAAGTTTCAACTAGATACTATTCTGAAGGTAGTCGATTTTTCCGTATTTTCCGAGCAAGTTAAAAGCCTCTTTTTCAACATGGAATAATTTTTTAAACCGATTTGTACATCTCTGTGGACATATGGTCAGCCCAAGCGATATCGGGGAGAGGGGGAGAACGAATGACAAAAAAAAAAAAGGAACGATACAAAACGGTGACAGAAGTTGGGAGTGTCGTCAAGCGATATATCAAGGCTTAAACTACTGTCCCATCCTACCAGGGATATATCCTCTACGCTCAGTTCACTCACGCTCTGCGTATGTCTTTATACCTTTTCTTGTGTGTGTATATATGGGATTCTCTCAGTACACGTATGGCATGACGTTCTACAGGGGTGGCATTAGTTAATAGCATCGATGGTGTGGGGACGTTAATACGGTTCTACACCCTGCATATATGCGTCTGACCGGATGCGGTTTCCAATCTGTTACGTTTTTCATACAAGATAAAAAATATATATTAACGCCTCCGTGATACTCACAAAGTTGCACTGAGTTTATTTTTTTTTCTTTCTTTTATGACGGTTTGATGAAAGGAAAAGATGATAAAAAAAAGACGACGAAGAATCTGTATGATATATAAATACATAGCCAGGTACCTCGTTACACATTCAGCACGACTACAGATTATCATACTAGCTTTCCTTTGATACACAACTTTTCATGATATAAAAATCTCAGAAATCTCGGAGCTCAAGAGAGACGAAGTCATCCTCTCATCCTAGTTAGTTCATCATTTTTCTTTTTCTTCCATATCTCTCATCCCCACGTTGGGCTACCAGAAAAGACTGTCCAGGGAGTCCGTATCTCGGGTATATATACGTAGCACTTTCTTCGTAACTCGCTTCGACGCGCAATGAATAAAAACCGTTTGAAGTATCGTAAGGTACAAATTAACGCATAATTGTCAAACGTAACGAGAGAGTGAAGCCCGGGTGTGGAGGACCGGAGGCGAGCCTCTACCAATATTAACCCTCCAAAGGAAACCCCTTCACCACGACTTTTTCCCTGGGTTTGAGAGTTGTGTCTCCCTACACCTCGACCATTCCCACTTGGCCAATCCAAGAGCATGGAGAAACTTTGATTATTTTTATAATAACTTCAGAGAGTACATGCAGATGTAAAAGAGGGCAGAGCTGATGGAGAAGGGGGCCCCCATCTCATATTCTTTCATGCCTTGCGTTATTCTCTCATATTGACTCTCTCAAAGTACCTTCATTTCATGTTGAAAGTAAAAAAGGAAGAAAAAAAAGAAAAACAAAGCATAGAATCTCTGAGGAAAACTCAAGTGGAGATCAAGCATTTTCTCATTTGAATTAATTCTATTATAAGGAAAATTCACGAAATATATCATCATTGCAAAGCTCCCATTAAGAACTGTAGAAATAAGTTACACAATTATCATAAATCCTTATTTTATCAGACATACAAGATTGAATGAAAAGTGATTTCGCGTAAAACTGTGGGGCGCTACAATGGTTTTTTTCTTTCATTACTACGTGACTACCATTAAAGAGGTTAGGAAAACAAGGACAATGAATATACGACAAGAAAATGTCAGATGAATTCGAATGGATGACAGCAAAACGGAGACAAGGAGATTCTCAGCAGCGAGTGTAGAAGAAGAGGGAAATAACTGCGACCTTGATTACATTTTATATATATAAAAAAAAAAAAAAAGAAGAAAAAGTTGTTGCGCGACGAGTCCCCTGGGAGGTGCAGCACCACCGGGAGATCTGTCTTGGATCAGCAGTTTCTCATAGAACCAGTTTTCAATTCATCGTAACTGTATACATACATGAGTGTACATTGCCATTCTGTGTGATACACCAAAGAACGTAGATACCTATTGAATGATAGAAAAATACCATATTTAAAATTATTTATACTTGCTTGATATTGACATGCGTAGCTTCATCATCGAAATCCTCTTCCATTGTCCCAATTAATCCTTTCCATTTCATTGAAAATCTGAAAAAAAAGAAGAAAAAAAAAGCCAATTGGAGAAAAATTAATCTCTATGAAATATGTTGTTACAGAACTATGTCAAGAATTTTCCTTTTATCGAAAAATAAAAAGAATTAAAGACATAAAGAGAACGGTAAATAAATCCGATTTAATCTCATCCATAAATTAACACAGAGTGGGTAATCTAATTAAGTGCTATTTCCATTATTCTTCACCACGCGCCATGGCACGCGTGTTTTGGTCAAGAAACGTCGTTTTATACAATCAATCAGAATAGAGGGATCTAAATTTGCGTAGCACACGCTCTAAACGATGAATCGTGCCAATTTTTAACATTCAACCCTTTTATTTTGATTTTATAGCAATCGAGTGCAGTCAAGTGTGAATCTGAGATATTTAGTACTCTTTTATATTTCTTATTTTCTTTTTAAAATCGGTAGCGATCATTAAAATCCTTTAACGTTTCCACGGTACTTAGTGATCACCTCGGCGTGTACTTTCTGATGCTGGGTCACGCAAAATCAATTAACCCGCTCAGAGATCGCGAGACAGTCGAAGGATTTCATAGTGTGTTAGGGGGAGAGTTTGGACACGTGGCTGGGACAATAACAGCCAGTGACTCCCCAGTACCAAGCATCATCAATTGCCATTCTCTCTACCGTACCTATGCAACGAACAACCCTCCTCGCCCCCCCCCCCCCCCCCACCCTCAAAATACCAAAAGCAAACAGGAGTTCAGTAAAGAGAGGACGCGATAGAGAAAAAAAAATGACATTTACCCAGTGGCACCCGGTCGCCCTTGTGCCCATGGGCGTTTCTCTCTCACGCCATGAACGCGACAATCCGTGTGTGTGCGCGCGTTTTGTGTTTTATTGTCCGGAAATTAATGATCGACGGGAGTAGGTGGTACTCGTTGTATTGCTTGGCTTTGATCTACGACTATCAGTGAACAGTTTCACCAGACATATATTGGCGCATTTTCATTCTTCATTGTTTCTATTCGCAATTTCTTTTTTTTATTTATGTAAACTAGACTGATGCACGCTCTATAGGTGTGCGTATGGCTTTACTTTGTGGGCTAAATGAGCATGATTGTATTTTTAGTTTTTTTTTTCATTAGAAAGAAATAGGATAATGAAAATCGGACAAAATTCTTTGAACCTGTTATGATGAGAATATCGGGAGAGCGAAAAATCAGAATTGGGACTAATATGGGACTCTACACGTAATTCCGGCTGCTCATTCCAATTATTCCACAAAAAGTTCATGAATTCTCTTTGATGGGACCCTGAACACGAATCATTTATTACCCAAAAACGGACTGTATATACTATATATACTCTATATAGTATATATAAATTAAATCATCGGGAAGGTGGGGCAAAATGGACACATCTAGATTTCGAGGTAAATATTATGGAAAACTCTTGAAATCGATAGAAAAATTGGCGCTAGCTTGTTTTCGATGATTTCATTGGAAAGCTGAGGAAATTTCGGGCGGAAAACAAGTGCAACAATTGATTTTTTTGAGTTTTTGGAGATTTTGACTTTTTTGAGCATTTTGAAGGGGTAAAACACTTCCTTTTTTTTGAAAATTTTCAGTTTTTTGAGAATATTTTCGGTTCTATTTGTCGTAGCGTAAAAATTCCGATGAGAGGTGAAAGGTGAGATCATTCTCCATCGATTCATAGGGTTTTCAATGAAAAATTATCGATTTTTAATGTATTTATAGGAATTTTTGTGGAACAGCTTTGTGAAACAGTTTTTGGCCTATAACGATCCCAAAAATTGATATTTTTGAATTTAAAACCCCATAAATCAATGGGAAATGAACTCACCTTCAATTTGAGACCAACCCCGAATTGTTAAGATCAATAGAACCAGAGATATTTGCAAGAAACTGAAAATTTTCAGAAGAAGAAAGGCTTTTGCACCTCAAAAATACCAAAAAATATCAAATTTTCAAAAAAATCAAAAAAAATCCATCTGACACTCGTTTTTCGGCCTGAATTTCCTTAGCTTTTCAATAGAATCATCAAAAAAAATCCATCTGTAACCGTTTCATTATAATGCCCATTTTGCCCCATTCTCCCCTATATACTATATATTATTATACTATACATAGCAATTTCGCGGTGACATAAAACCGATCATGCTTTTTCTCATTCAGGATGATAATTATCGTCCTCTGTTTCTGCGTGAACCGAATATAAGCCGAACGCTTTCAATAGATTCCAAGTGAATTCTTATGATCTATGTGAGGTTCCACGTGGCCACAGATGGCTATTCGTTCGTTTCCTATTGCTGATGGATGAAGATTGATGTTACGTTAAATATCAAAGCACGAGCAGCACGTGTTTATCACATCTTTTCATTGGCCTGCCCTTTCGCCAATTTCGAGGGTATTGCCAGAATACAATAGTTAGCTTTCTTAAATACCTTTCCATACAGCCGTTGCTGCAAAATATCCCAACGGACGGAAGAAAAATTGCGCGAAATATTTTCAAGATTCAAGTGCGATTTACTCGAATATAATGTCGTCAGATTTTTTTGTTACATTTCTCAATGTGAATCGGCAATAAACAGCGACCTCCAAAGGCCAGGGAATCCCCGATCACCAACTGTGAGTATATAGACGATTGTCGTAAGAAATCGCGCGCTCAGTATCGGAAGTTTCATTGGCTGGTTTATGGAGGAAGAAAGATAAAGTGAAAGAAAAAAATGACGATAAAACGGTGGAAAGATCCGTGGGAGGTCCACAAAATGAAAACCCCCATATCTATTCAATCGCATGGCATATTGATATAAAAAAACCATCCACGATGCCCAGACAGAGAAGAAGAGAAAGCCATGCAGAAAAAAGGTGAATAAATTGCCGAACTTCCTGGTAAAAAGAAGGAAAGAGAACCGGTTAGGGGTATGCATTATACTTTCTCTCTCACTCTTCTGCTCTCTCATCTGCTGTGTGAACCATAAACCGATATATCAAGAAACTTTTGCAGGGGCTTTGGACAATTTTGGTCTGATGTTTCAAAGCACATATAGGTTGGAATATGTCCCTTGGACAATGTTCTGATATATCGCAGCTTCATATGACAGTAAAAAAGTTTCAACAAAGATTTTGTCTCGACAATTGTGCAGCAAGAGTCTTACTAAATTTTCCCAAATAACCAGTTATTATGTGTACATTTGTAAATTGAATTAATGAAAGAGAAATTGAATCTAAAAATTAGAAGTTTTGGTTCATTAGCATAAATATGTATGACTGCAGATATAATGGTAAAATCTGTTTAATCGAATCCTAAATGAATGGAATAGAAATTGTTTTCTGTAGTTTAATGCGAATTCGTTTCCAGTTTTGTTTTTTCCCATTGAACGATTTGCTGTCTCAATATATCCATCAAGCAATTGGAATCCAGGCTCATTTCTCATCTGTATTTCCTAGTGGTTACTGTTTTGTTATTGCGCACAACAAGTTAAAAGGTAAAAAAAGAGGACAATCGACGCTCGAGGGGTTGCACGAACTCCGAAGAGTGAACACTGAACTTTCGTCTAGCTCTGTACTCAGTGCAGAACGTTACGGTTTTCCGTGTTGTCAGACCGGTTATTGATGGTCCAAGTTTGACAGCAACCTAGGGGCTGACCGCTGTGCCACCTACGTTGCTAACGCGAAAATAATGCGCTCCAATCGTCTCTCCTCTCCCTTCATTTTTTTTTTGTTCCCTGTTCCCCTTTCGTTTTTTCCCCTCTACGTGGATTTAACAATGCAGTTTTCATTTTTTTAAATTCGAGGGGATGGTTACAAATACACACCTTTTCTCACTCGGTTGATTTTGACGCAGCATCTCTATCGATTTCTCTTCGAGGCTACGTAGAATGAAATTTTCACTAGTCATCCTGAATGTTTGACATATTCCTATAGAAGTAATGATCCATATAGTAGGAATCGTTCCATCAAAATTTGCTTTTCAACATTTAACGTTTCAATTACTTCAAAAATTCTAATAATTCAAACTGCACAGGAAGAAATCATTCGACAATCTGAAAAAAAAAAAAAAAAAAGAAAGCAAAGTTTTATTCCTACAAATACTGATTTCCAAATTCATATGAAAAGCTTCAGTTACTGGGTAAACAATAAAGTGACGCAAAATGTAGCACGTGTGTTTACCGATTCGGCGAAGAATAAACGCGCTTTTGCATCAACGCTTACCCTACTCGCGTGCAAGTTACATGTCACCAAGATAGCGAATCCAGTTACAGGACTGATACAAAACATGCTCGGGAAGAGAAAGAGAGCTAGACTAGTTACATAAATCGTGAGCTACGAGTATCTACATTGAGCTAAAAAGGGGGCATTGGTTGAGAATGGTGAAGTATCGGATCAGACTGTGCCACGTGGCCCACGTGTTTGCCGGGTACACAAAGCTCAGTGTTTGGTATACACAAGCTTCGAACGTGGCACAATGCTCAATCGGTTACCAAAACAGTGGCAGGACGTCGGTATAAGCGATATTTATGTCAGCATAAAGGGCAAGGGTATACGCGGTAAAAGAACAACGAACGTCACTTCATACACGATGCCTCTTTCCCTCGCCCCTGTCCACCCTCCTGAACTATTGAGCCAACACCACGGGAGTGCTGACAAGAGAAAAGTGAATGGCTCTGCAGTAAAAATTACTGGTCATGCGAAAATCAAGTGGATGATCTTGATGAAATCATATCTGCTGATTCTGATATTTTTTTTTTCTTTCTCAGATATTGGAGAAAAAAAATCCATTGTTACATGCATTGTTTCTCTGAATCAATCATGATAGAGTGAAATACTCTGTTCCTAATGTTCTCCTCATGAAGAACATTACAAACTACGAATTGATTACTACTTCTTGTCATTTTTTTTTTTTTTTCATCTCAGATTCTCTCATTGTTTACATTTGTCAATAGTTAGTCGACCAGTAAAAGGTTTAATCTGCGGATTTATAGAGACGTCACGAGTTGCAAAGAGCAACTGGCGGTTAAGCACGACCTATCGTGAATTGTCATTGTTTGAAATTGAATGAATGGGAGGGGAAGCGTGGAAGCTGCATGGTTGTACTCTGTGTATCATGGATAGTTAAATCACGAAAGATGATGACAACGGATTAGACAGCCTGTGTTGGCTCCCACGGAGATCGGCCACCAGGAAACGCGTTCCCAAGTACAAATTTTATTCAACAAAAATTGGACAATCCAAATCCTTCCTTTGGAATCATTCAAATTAATTAAATTTCTAAAAAAAAAAAATAATAATTTACGTGAAAATTTAGATGGGAAATAAATAATAATGCAGAGAGATGAGAGTGAAATAGTAATGCGTATCATTTTCTCTCTCCCTATCGTTGTTAAAACTCTACTGTACTGTATATAACCAAGTAGATAGGTGTAATGGTAATTTACGTGTCCCACGAGACCAGATAACTTGATATCTTCACAGTAATCATTTATTCTCTCTAAATGGAGAGAGATGAGATTACTTAAATTGAATTAGATAACTCAACATCGTCTTTCATTATGGAATATTTTTACTATGATTTGTTTATAAAAAGTTTTGGATGAAAGCAGCAGGTTCATTTGGATAATTGTGTTGAACTTGCTTAATTCAATAACGACAAAAAAAAAATTGAGGGGTGCATATCAATGTAGAAATTGATTTTCCTACGTAAAGACAAATTGCAGTGGAGTTTCAAGGACTTCCTGGAAAAGAAAAATAATATCTGTCTTTCATTTTTCTCCTGAAAGAATTCCTAGGGATATCTCGAGACCCATCTGCCTATTTGATCTTTATCGTTCAGAAGCGTGGATGAACCACGCTTGTTTATATATCGATCGTTCTAGCACAATATCCAGAAAAAAAAAAAAATCACTGCTATTGTATGAAAGTTGTGCTGACTGTGATCGATCTTACCGTGACTAGAGACTATGAATCGTCACGATGAACGTGGTACGGATGCCCTAGGGACTGCTGCAAGCGATGTAGCTGACTAGAAATCACACCCCGATAAATTGACCCTCTGTTACTAAATACCCTTTGACATTCCTCATTCAACAACGCAGGAAAATGAAAACTTGGGGTGAGATATTCGCGATACATAGAAATATGAAAAATACAAAGAATCATTGTATTGGTGATATGGAGAATTGATCATGACAGTGGAATTTCCATTCAATGTGAAGATTAAGTGATTATTCTTATTTTTCCATCATCATTCATGTGACTTGCTGAATATGCTGTAAATCTGATTGATTTTGACATAATTCCTGTATTTTTATTAACTTCAAATTACAACTAAATGAGAGCTATTGAAAAAATTGCGACTCATACTTCCGCTGTTTGTAGCTCTACGTCCTTTCATAGTTCATGTACTTATAAAGGGTAACAGGAAAAGCAAAGCACTGTGTTTTTTTTTCTACTAGCCCAGGATCTTGTGCCACGTGGCTGAGATTAATGTGTTTTGATTTTTAGACTTCACATTATATCCGCGCCCTCTAAGCCTTCCCTATAGCCCATTGTGCTGCATCCCTTCCACGATATGTATTGATACGGTTGTGTGCTATTCAGCATCGAGTGCACATCCACCCGTTACTGTATATTGTATACAAGGTGGTAGATATGCCACAGTCATCCCATTGTGTATGATCAGCTCTCCACAGTCCCTGTGGACGAGATAGCAATAACTACCTCTACAGTTGATTTATTCTCTCTGACATTTTAATAAATTTGATTTTTCAATCCTAAAAGAGAATTATGAATGTCAAAAATCATTCCAAACTGCTTGATTCAGTGGTGAAATAAAGGAATTTTAGCAGGCAAAAGGTTTGAATTAAATGGAATTAAAAGGGAGAAAATACTCTCACAAGTTCTTGGAGGGACTCTATAAAGTAATCCCAGTGAGCAAAGACCTCCAAATGAGATGAAAATACCTGGTGGAGTTAGAGGAGTCTTATGCTCGTGCTGCGGAGCACCTTCTCTTTCTCCAGCTTCATTCCCCTCTCTCTCTCTCTCTCTCTCTCTCTCTTTGCTTCTACTGTTCTCAAACAAATAGAACAGGAGTCCTTGTATATATACTTCCGTGGACTATTACTCGCGATTAAAATTTACGCGGTTAACACCGTGGGCTTAGAGAAGGCAACAACAGAGATGGATCCATGGTTTTTTTTTCAAATATTTGCATATTTACACGTGATAAGAGTATGGAATGAGACTGTGTTGTTTTTCTTCTTTATATTTTCTTGAATGTGGATGGAAAGAAAAATTTCTCTCGATAACTGAGCAATCTGCAAAATTGCAGATTCAAATGGAATAGTAGTCTGCCAATAACTACTTTCTCGGAGATGAAGATATGCTAAATTTATGAGATCCTTTGATAGAACACTGAAAGGTGTTAATCTAACCAATTAAGTTAGCTCTGCTATCAACTCGACGAAAAAAAAAAAAGAAGAACCCTCTCATAAGAGTACAACCATTCTCCCAAACACTTTTAGAATGAAATCGACATTCTCTTGGATTGTAACGAGGACCTCAGAACCCAAAGGAACCGAATACTTTTCAGTGGTATTTCGATTGGAGGGAAAAAAACCGTACACCCACGCAATAAAAGTCTGAGTAGGGGGAAGCAGAATTCGTTGCTGAAGAGAAAGGGTGGTCGTTCAAAGTAAAAAGGAAAAAATACCAACACACATACACACAGAGGAACGTTAAAAAAATGTACGAAGAGAGAAAAACGTCTGGGTTGAGGAAAGAGAATAAGGGTGAGAGAAAGAGAGAAGCAAGTTACTACGCGATGTTCAAAGTAGGCGGAGATAGGAGGGAAAAGCTTTCGATCCTCTTCTCTGCACTCGCTTTGTCCCAACGGCTTTGATTTCTTCCCTCTTTTAGATGCCACGGGTATATATCCCCATCCTTCTACAGTCTCTCACCACCCAATCTGAGTAGTGTGCATGGCCGAGAAAGAGATGGTACTCTTTTGGAATAAAGACGGAGATATTTAAAGCGGTAGAGTGAGCGATATTTACATGCGATTTGCATACTAGTTGATCCCTATTGCTTCCATCTCCAACGAGCTTGGTGGAAAGAGACTAGAAGGGGGGAAATAGAGAGAATACTTTGGCCTCTCTCAGAACAGCCCTCTCCTTTTCTCTATCACTATCCTCTCGCCCACTCTATCTCGTACATTCTCCAGTATACCATATATTTCAGTACACATACCCACCTGAATTCATGTGCTGTATATACCGATACAACGATGATCCCCTTAACGCCAAAGCGAATTCGAGTCAAGTGGAGTTGGATCATCCCTTAAATCGCGTCGTCCTCGTTATCGTCACCCCTACCTACGTGTACTACCACAGTGTTATTTGCAAAAACTCGTCATTCTTGCATATATTCTTTTCTTTTTTATTCTATTTTTTTTATCTCGCAACCCATTAGAGAAGGCCTTCTGTATTTAATCAATGGACCATACTATGCTAGTTTACATTCAAAGGTCACTGGAGTGGTTCCCTTATTTCGAAAGGCGTCAGAAGAAGTATCACTATTGGAGTAAACTCATGCGTGAAAGGTAAACGAGATGTGCATGTAAGGACTCTTGTACGAGTGTTTGTTTGGGTGTGAGTGGACGTCGTTCTGTCCGGAAGACTAAGGGTGAATAGTAAGTGACTCTCCCAAGGTGCTTTAGAGTCTATGGACCAGGGGGAGAAAGTGATAAAATAGTATGGCAAATACAATTTAGTGTTTCATTTTGCAAAAAGGAATCCTGTTGAAAGAATCATTTGAAATTTTGTTGCAGATAATACTGGAATGTGCAGAAATGATTGGAGAATTGGGGAGCGTTTTTTTTTTTCTTCGTCCACATAGAAGCCAGGTCGATTGATATCTAGTGGTGAGGTTGTGAGCCACGTGAGCTCTTGGAAGCACGGCCGCCTAATTAACTCCGTGACTGGTTGACCCCGGCAAGACCTCTGGCATACATGGCTCTTGTATGGATGGCGCCTACGCGGGCGCCTTCACGAACCACTATATCCACCCACGCCCGCCAGGAAAACACGAAGACAAGCAAGCAAAGAAGAAGAAGAAGAAGAAGCAGAAGAAGAATGAAGAGAAAAAGAGAGAGTGAATGAGTTAAGGTCCAGCAATGGATAAAGTCATCATCGTGCCACTGCTTCTCCCCTCGCCGTGTGCCCTCGGAAGGTCAGCTTAACTGAAACAGGTATTCAAACAATTTTTAGGGCTCCCAAGTACTTGGGAACTCGAGATAATTCACACGATCAATTTTTCAACGATAAACATTCCAATCACCCCGGAGGCCTGAGGAGAAGAAAGAAAACAGATCCTGTGTCCTTAATTTGCTGATTTGTTTCTTCATTTAATTGAAAAATGGGGGAAAAAAAAAACTGGCTAGAAACAACATTCAGGGGATTCCATGGTGGCTCTTTCGTTGCTGAAATAATAATAAAATGGCTAACACGCAAAAAAATAATGCTCTTGAAATGCCCAAATGGAATTCACAATCCAGAAGTGAGTGAGAAAGATAGAGAGATCAGTTTAATGTGTGTCGAGTAAAACAAGCATCGTAAATAATCGGCGCGCAATAATTGTCACGTATCCTCTCGCGATCGCCACGATATACGATGGTTCGTGGACCCTGAATGGTCTAATACATTGTGCAAGAGAGAATGAGAGAGGAAGATTGGACTGGAGCTCGCGATGGCTCCCGCGGTGTTTCGTTAATTAAAACGAACGAACGTACGGGTTAATTTTATGCGGGTGGCATGCCCACGGGCCCCCTGAGCGTGCATGGCTTTCCCATTACTGGGGCCCCTCCTTCACCCTCACACACTAACAACTCTACATTACCTTCATCCATCAGGCCAGTGCAACGAACGCTCATGATACCACGGATCTTTCCCTCGATAATCGAATATCTTTTCAATGCACTAAAAGAATTTGTCTTTTAATTCAGAAAAGTCAAAGAAAAATATGTAGAAATTATGTACAATTCCGAAAATATTAAAATTTGAACTCATAAATGAATCATGAGTCTTTAACAAGATCAAGTAGGTTTTTCATGAGATAACTATTAAGGCCCTATAAGGTTTTCGAGTCAGCACGAGTTAGAGTCATTAGTTTGTATTCATTATGATTAAATGTTTGTAGCTTGTTTTAAATTCCATGGATATCATTCTTCTTTTTTTCTTTCTTTTTGGTAATGGTTCTTCACAAGAATATTCACGTGTAAAAAGAAAAAGAATGATACACAATTTATTGCTGACAGTACTGCTGAATTTCTAGCAGTCATTATTGGCCCTCTCTCTGCTTTTGCTTTTATCTCAGTTTATTATTAAGTATAACTGCCATTCAGATAACTTCAGACAAAGTAAATTGTTGAAATAGAAAATTAATGCTGATACATTCATTATATTTATCACATTTGTGGTGAAAAATTTAACAAACTCTGAAAGCATTGTATTATTTCTTAATCATTGTAATAGCCACCGGTCTATCTGAGGCTGCTACCCTCTTCTCCAAGAGGTGATAAAAATGATTAATGATAAGGACAGATGAAAGCCATTTTATGTTATAATATTTAGCGCTGATGGAAGTCTTTATGAATGCAGAATATAATGGCGCCAGTTTCTTCTTTAAGCTATTAATGATATTCACTCTGTTTGCTCTTTTTGGCACGAGGGATAACGTTTGAAAATGTTACCGTCTTTATTATCATAATTCGTTTATGATTAACGGTATTTACTCCTTCAAATCTAATGGCATTAACTGTACATGCAGGTATTCTTAGCGTTTATCCAACGAATTTCATGAATCGTATGCGGAATAATAATTGATGATTTCTTTTTTCGGGACACACCCTGTCTGAATACCTCAGGTTTCGCATGATCCTTTTACATAAGGAATATTCAAAATCTCGGTCGAATTTTTTGAATTTAGTTATCTCCGTTTTTCATAAATTAGTTGTGGAAAATTTATGTTTGATCATGGCAGACAGAGATTTGATTTTTTTCGATTTTATTTTTGGGTATTCTGTATTCGAGGAGTAGTTACGTGATCACCTACATCGAACCACATGTTATTGTGTTCGTAGGAGCAGACTCACCTGAAACAACACAGCTATTTTCACATCACTGATCCCATAAGCGGTAAAACGCTACCATTTTCATCCCTCTATTGTAAATTTTCCATGGCCATTACATCGATATACTGTTATTTATGTCGATGAAATTGAAAACAAAAAAAAAAGCAGAATGCAATAATTTTTCTTGCTTCGAAACTGGAAAAAAATTACAAGTTAAAACGATTGGCATGGAATTTGAATGAAATTTATTAATCACACAAAGGAATGGAGCACGTACTGATTTACTATAAAACAATTCTTCGTAGTTTGATTGCCATGTGAGTGAGTACGAGGGAATTATCAGAAAACGTGAGCCTATACTCTTATGATACAATCGAAAAATCTTTTCGTCATGATCTGCCAATTAAATCAGGCATCTATGGTCAGTTAAATCGCCGTGTCTCACAGTCTTCGTTATCGCAAAAACTTACCCACCCAATTAGGCATCAACTATATGGTTACTTCGTGCACACTGTTCGGCACCTTCGCTTTTATTTTTATCCCTTCTCATCCAAACTTTGTTCTCATTAGGTCAGATTAAATTATTTTCTATTATAAAATTATAGTGATTAATTTGAAATTCATAGAGAAAAAAAATTACGATATTTAAATTGAAGATTTCAAGTTTATGCAGACTCGAAGAACAATATAATTCTCAGTAATTCACTGCATGCTCTTTAATTCTTGTATTTCTTCTGCATCGGTTTCTCGTAGATGTTGAAACTTCTCGGGAAGAATGCGAAACATCACCAAAACTGGTAGCGTGTGAGTATACGTAAACTTTTCAGGACCACACACGTTAAATGTCGTGAGTCTGTAGGTCCGAAAAATAAATTACACCTTCTTCTCTTCAATTTTGACAAAAAAAAACTGATATAAATGTGCGAATGAAGAAATTGAAAAAATTTACATTGATAAAATGGCAAAAAGAGATGAAAAACAAAATCGCAATAATAAAAAAAAAAAAAGGTGGGGGAGGGAGAAAATCAGAGAGCAGTGAACGTTTGTATGCGGACGAGATATTGTGTGGTAATATGCAAAGCAGAATCAAGCAGAGAATGAGGGGGTGGTTATAGTAAAAGGGAAAAGGGGGAAAACGAACGAATGAACGAACCGTTGGCATATAACATTGGAGGGTAAATTTGTGCCCAAAGGGGTGGGTTTTGTGCACGCGCGAATATACAGAGTGAGATAGAATGAGACCCAAGGGGTGATTAGCGGGACAAAAGCCTGAGCCGCTACAAGTGGAACCAAATTGGTAGAAAATTGATAATCAACCACCAATATCAACCTCCAAAACCAACCACATATATGGTATATAGCGACTTGAATGAGGTGAAGAGGATTGAAAAATTTGTTTCTAGGGGAAGTAGAAGCTGATAGGGTTCGTTTAATAACAACGTGTCTATCACATATGGTGTGAGAATGATTTCTTCGTGTAAATATAGAAATCAACTTCTTTATATCCATTTTCCTTCTTTCCTCGCGTCAATATTTTCTCCACGAGTGGTGATGAAAAAAAAAACTTGAAAAAGAAAAAATAAATCCATCCAAAGATATAAAAAGCACATAACTGATTTTTATTGTTTCAGCATAACTGAACAAAAAAGTACAAAATTTGTGGCAAAATGTATAGCCTGACAAGCGAAGGGGAAACAACACTCGCATTGGGATACAGCGGTGACACACCCTTGGGGCCGATATAACCAACGACAGGAGTGAGAAAAAAAAATACACCAACATATCGCTTCTGGATCGACGAACGACGCTGCTTCCACTGATGTTCACTGTTTCTAGGGTCCTCATGTCACATCATTTGTGGTCATGCTCTCAACGTGTACAAACTAATTGTTTCCTTGTTATTTCCCACAACATTTATCAGAGATATAAAATTCTAAAAGCATTTTTTTCCTATTCAATATCACCCACTGTTATTTGTAGCTATCAACAATAGCACAGCCAAAAAGAAACAAATAAATATAGTTACTGAAAATTTTATATTTTCTATCTTTTTTTTTATGACGAAACCATAAATTCATGCCACTGATTCCAGTAGAATGTCGGCATTTCCCCTGTGTTGTCTCCACCCATTAGATTTATGGACTTATAGATTCTTCCGCATTCCAAACTGACTCCTGCAACGCCTTTATATACCGAAAAATCTCCCGACCTAAGACTTCACCCTCCAACGTTACATTTTCATTTCTTACTTTTTATTTTTCCCCTTTTTTTTTGTTTTACCCCAAATTCTTCCGTACTGTGTTTGAGTTTCTTTTCTCTATTCTACTGTCGTCATAGTGCCTTTACTTGCACAGCCCGCTGCCTGTTGGTGGACTCTTTCAGTTCTGCACTGAGTTATATTCCCAAAAGAGGTCTCTGGTTCACATAAATTTATCACAAGTGTCCTTCCATAGCACTGCCAGTGTAAGGATGAGAAGAACAGAAAAAAAAACGAGATAAAAGGATGAAGAAAAATTCGTTGCTTGTGAAAAACGTCGTAACTCTATGTCCACATGCATCCTCGCGCAAGAGTAAGCATAAAAATCCCTTGGCATTATTAAAGTAAACCTCTCCTTGCATGCATATCCTTTCTCTTCCTCAGCATAGTCGAAAATATGAAAATTTACGTCTACATGACTCCAGTACCTACAAATTCCAAGTATGCTATGAAAAGAAAAAAACAAAAAAAAACCACGAGACAACAATAAATAATTGGGATATATAATTTAACAATTAAAGATAATAAATCGTCAATTCAAGTGAAAATAATGTCTCACTACGAGAGAATAATAAATTAAATCGTGATCCTGAAACTGTTTGAACTGTCCAACACGAAGAATCATCAAAATCCCCAAAGGATTTCACCGGCAGAGAGGCATCCCTCTCTTCCCTCCACCACGGAACTCTTTCCCTCTTCATCACCAAGATGAAAGAGCAGTCCATCTCTACCCAGCAACCCCCTTTTGGTGAGTACCACGATGGGGGCCTTATAAATATTCAATAGTCACGCGGCCAAGATAAACTAATTAAAACTTAGATCTCGGTAGTCACTTTAGATTTTTTACTTACACAAGAAGCACATTTCAGGCCAACATGAAATAAAAAGAATGAAAAAAATAAAATAAATTAAAACAAAAAAAAAAACTAAGAATTCTACAAGATCTCCAGTTGTTTGTGCCTTCAAAATACCGGTTTATATATGTGTTGCGATGACTATGTGAAGTACACACACCCCCCATTGGGACGGATACAATTTCGACGACTAATGCTTGAGCATAAGAAAGCTTTACTCTGTACACTCATTAAGAAACCATACCACTATTTTTTTTTCTTTTTCCTCATCTATGCTTCTTTCACATTTGTCTTTTATTTACTTATTTCCGTGTGAATAAACGAGACAGTGTCGCATTAATATCTCTAATAGAATTTAATGAAGTTTCGTTTTATTTTCAATTAACTTGAGACTTGAAATAGATAGTTTTTTAATCCGAAATTTAAGAAAAGAATAAATAGATTACTACAATTTATTAACCAATATAAGTGTACTTCCTTCAATGTTTCTCATTCTGTTATTTTAATCCGTTGTTTGTGCTCCGTATTTTCCCCTACCCAAAGTCTGCCGACACAGTACTTTTATTCTTTCTTTTTCCTCATTCGTTTTCAACCAGGTTTACTTAAGATATTAAAGCATTTCGCCTTTCTTACTACCATCTTTTCTCTCTTTTTTTCTCTCCAAATTCCACTTCTTTTCTTGGAGATCTCGGTAGAAAGAGTCTCTTCTCGTATTCGGTGTTTTACCGGCAGGCTTTATTTAATTTGTAAGCGAATTTTTGCACTAATCAACGGATTTGCGAGTACTATGGAAGAGCAGTAAGAGGCATCCTCAAGAAATACCAGGAGAAGAATCAAAAAGGGGAAGGAGAAAAAAGATAGAGATGAAGAGGGGACAAGAGAAGAAGGGAGAAAAATTTAAAGGAACTGGAAAGTCATTTGAATTTATTTTAATTATACTAACGAACGCTCTCAACGAGAGAAATGGAAGAGCCTAACGAATTATTTGCACGAATATGAATTGTGGAATGCTGAAGTTATCTGATGAACAATTGACCGGTTTTTATTGTTGAATGAATTGTCCTCTCATCTTTAAAATATAATTTGAATTTTTATAATTCTATGAAAGAAAATATCATAATGTGAATATATTTTAATGGCTGTCATCTATGGAAGATTTAATCCGGAAATAACAGGGAAATGACGTGGATAGGGACTCGATGACACGTGGAAATGAGTAGCGTGACCAAATGGGTCCATGATTCGATACGAGCTATACGAATCGAGTTGTCGCCTGAGGCAAAAAAAATGAAACAAGAGGAGTTGCTGATCATTCTTGCGTGTGTGGTTTTGGTTTTGGTGGAGAAAGCCTGCAGGGGTTGGATACTCGCCTCTAGGGTAACCTCCAAGCACAGCCACATCCGACCCGATCAACTCTGATGTTTCTACTGAACTCTATGTGAGTCATCCACAGTGTACGACTGCATTGGCCAAAACGATATATATATACACATACACATACACAAGTACACGTATACAGGGAAATGTTGGGCGGGGTTGCCATTTGCAATGCAAATGGTAACACACCGTGTCACACGTACGCTCACACAAATATCGAGATATGTTCAATAACATAGAAATAGAATAGCTGTGAATTGTTCGGCATAATTTCAAGATTTTCTTCACTCTTCAATTGCTTGAAAAAACGTAGAGAGAAATGAAAGAATTATCGAAGTAACTGATACATTTCGTATACTTTTAGATTCTTGAAAATAATTCAGTAGTGAAATGATCGGAAAGAGGAATTGAATCACTGGAAATCTCATTCTGAATTCCCAATGGTAGTCTCTCAGTGTGACACATGAATAAATATTATCACAATTATGAAAAAATATTTGTAAAGATTAATGCTCATTGATTAACGAGGGTCCCCGGAATTAATCTAATACATTGGAGCCCTCAGGACACTATGAAGTGGGCAGTTAATCTGTTTACAATCAAGCGAAATGAAAACACGTACTCCCCTTGGATAGAGATTTAGACTGTTTCACTCATTGGACGAGTTGCATCAATAGAAATCTATGAAGCTACACATAATAGAGAGAAAAAAAATTCAAGAAATTGATGATAAAGTGTATTTCTGGTTTTCTTTCACGCTTCTCCTTCCATTTGAGACTTCAACCCCCTAATGGCAAATGGCAGGTAGGAACGATACGAAATGCCGTAGCCGTGGCACACGGAACATCCGTTTTAGCAATGAGTATTTCCAGTTCAACTGTACTTTAACATTCAACCTCCTGCCGCAACAACCACGCTATAATATACCCTCCCGAGTCCACCCCCTGCTTACAGCATAACACACACAGAGTTTGATACTCAGCACGCAAATACAGGCTTATATCAACGTCTGCCTCTTTCCCAACGCAGTATGGAATTCTGTAGTGTGATGGTAGCAGCAAGTGGAGGGGTGATAATTAATCATTTAGAGGAACGCAAGTGGGCAACGTTAGAGAATTAAAAGGCTAGCGCCAACTGAGAACTGGCCTAGAATACTATTTCCTTCTATCAAAGGGTTAATTTCCCTCACGCACAAACCAGCACAAATGTAATACGTAGTATATATCTACAATCCACTTCTATGAAGTATACATTGTCTGTGTGTCCTAATACAAACACTCAGATCAATGATGTTAGTAGTGACTAACTCACTCAAGGAGGCTCTATTCTAACTGTACATTGTATAGGATACATTGGTGGCACAAATGTTCGGTATATGTACTTCAATGGCACTCGGGATATGTTGGCTTGCATATGTTCCTTGTGGCAGTATCGCAATCTCTGTTGCCTCGATGTAATAGTCACTTATACGATAGAAATCGTTCACAAACACGCAAGCCTCCTTGGCACCCTGTAGCACCATGGGATTGCTATTTCATACAGCCAATCATTTACCTAATTCTAGGATCGTCGAGTGTAATAAATTTTTCGGATAATTAAATTAATAATAAGATATCATTGAATTTGTCACGAGTTACATGACTAATTGCCGAAAATTCCTGCTGGGCTGAGGTAAAGCATGTTAAACATGGGAAACCAAGTTACAGTATGGACAAGGTGACAGAGGAAATGAGAACAGTGATATCTACCGTTTGGAAGGGTGGTAATGTAATCAGGAAACTCCTGGAGACAATTTGAGAAGATTCTCGAAGGACAGCTAGAGGATATATACTGAATTAGAGGGGAATGATAAGACGATGAAATCCGTGAACGAGTCAATCCGAATAAAGTTAGATGGTGCTAACGAGTATCATGAGAAGTGTCCTCTGGGTGTGAAAATACGCGAAAGGACCCTTTTGATTTGAAGTGGATCATTTGCCGTGAGCGTAGTTTCTGTCCCTGGGGCAGCCATTATCGCTTTCCACAATTCCGCCATTATATCTGACGTTGGCTACGAGAGTAACCCTCCTTTTGTCGAATCACGACCCCACTCGTTAACTATCCTGCAAGACTATCGTTTCCTTCGAATACAGCACTGTACGCACCACCCTCTCATTCACAAGAGAGGAAAAAAAAATATGAAACCATTCTTTTTCTATATAGATAGAAAAATAATAAAATGGAAGAAAAAAAATGAGGATTCATTTATTTCGATAATTTGGTGATGATCTAATAATATGTTGGCATACACTTTGTCATATTCTTCTTTTTTATTTTTTTATGACGATAAAAACACACACACTAACTGCGATTAATCCACAGCCCATTTGACTTTCATAATTCATCGTGTGTCTCGTCACGCTTGAGCCAATGTGATGGAGCGAAGGACTGAGAGAAATCGGGGTGAGGATATGTGTACCTTGTAGAATCGTTTGTGTGGATGATTGATAGATCGAGGCGAGAGAGTAAATGGAGAATGAGTGAAGAAGAATCCTCAATGCTTGTCACAATTTGAGTCTGCACAATTTATTATAATGATAATTATTTGAAGAAAATAAAAAAAAAACTAATGAAATTAGATCGGTATAAAGATGCTTTTTGTTTGAATAATCTATTTCTGAATACTACTGAAAATCGATAGCCATATATTACCAAGCATTAAATCAATCGGATGGAAACAATACCGTCAGGTTGTGTAATAAATCAGGGTTGGAGGTTAGAAGGGGATATTCAATGAATTAAGAAATTGCCTGCTTAAAAACCGCAATGATGTTAATTCAACCCACCCATGCTCATTCTTCAAGATACTCAAGAAATAAAAATGAGGTAGAACAGTGTTTTAGTAATGGTAGGGTGGAATAAACTCGGAATAAAATCATCGTAATTCAATCGTTCTAGCGTCTTGAAAATCACCTTTTATTTTCGTTGACAGATGAAAGTAAGTCGAGTAATTATGCATGACAGTTTATTCTCAAATCGTAGGGAAATATAACAAACTCAGTGTTGAGAAAAAGATGAATTTTAATGGTTATATTATTTGAATAAATTATTCGTGAAATAATGATGAAATATGAGGTAATTTGTTGAAGCTTTCAATTAGGAAAGCGACAACAATCTGAAACTCCTCACCAATTCTGGGAGATGGATCTACGCACATGGTCCATTGAGTCTGACTGAATACAAAATTATGCATACTGCAACATTGATTATGAGAGCTTGGTTCGTACGATATATTTCGCGTTTCCATGAAATCCTGTTGGTTGTAGATGCAATGAATTCCATAGAGCGATAATTATATCTACAATTACCATCATGTGATGATTATGAGGAGAAGCATTACCAAGAGGGGGGAAGGATGAGAAGAGGGTAAAGTTCATAGAGAGTAGAGACACTACCGGATGATCGTCCAGCCAACGATTGATTGTCGCATACTGTTATAAACCGTATGGACGAACGAACAAATGTTACGCTTGGTAGCATTAATGGACCAATTAATTATGTAATCCAATGGTAATTAAGCTTGTAAGCTGGTATGCGACACCGTAAAATATGTTTCCGATTTGCCTTACCATGTATTGCACAGAGTGCATACTTCCAAACAATCTGTATTTCGGCTTGAATAATCACGTTTCTAGATTTTCTAGCTCATTTCATAATGAATTATCGCCTCCAATAGCATCAATCAGAAGATTATTTGCCCGGAAAATGCATTAAAGAAATTCCCATTCTTCAAATGAGAGAGGTAGTGTTGATGCTATTGATGTTAATAGGAGAATCTTGCGGAAAAATCAGTATAATAGAAGAGGGTTGTATCGTTGTTGCCACCTGTCGTGCCTCGAGTCATTTGAAAAACCTCGCGGTTACGTTGTTTCGCTCTGGTATTTCTTGGGGTGCGTGCGAGAACAGTGCTACGGTTATTACACGCGTCACGCAGTACCCACCGTCACGCTCCTCTGTTTTACTCCTTGAGAGCGACCCTTATCAGCACCCTTTATCTTGTCAACTAAGAACTGCTCCATTATACTGCTTGCAGGGGCTACATTATCCTCTTTTTTTTTCCTTTCCTTCCATGATCAGCCTTCTGTACATGCTGTTTTTTCTTTCCTTCATGCAATTGTTTCAGCATTACTGGCTTCTCTAATTATGATTGCATATAATTACAATATTACACCTGTTATCTATCATTATTATTATTCCAAAGAGAGGGAATGAATATGAATTTCTGGTGAGGGGAGTTACAAAATGTCTCCTCTTCTACATTCTCATGTACTTTTTTCGTGTTAAGTCAAACACACATGATTGATTATTTCAAAATTACCACAATGAAATTAGAAAGTGATTAGGGAATTTCCCAAGTAACTGAGGATATTCCATTTTCCCAAGAAGTTTGCCATAAAAGCTTGGGCTCAAAGTACATGTCCACACAGAGTGCAATCCACAGGCTTGTTGTTTTATAGATATAGATATAGATGCACAGGATCCAAGGGGGGATGCAGCTATCCCACAGGATCCCAGGATCCATGGTACAGCGTCTTGAGGAGGCGGAGAACGAGTACGGCATCGTTATCAAGAAGAGCGTTGGTTGGCCAACTATTCCACCAATAGCGCTCTGGTCTCCAGGTTTTCTCGATTCGCCTCCCCCGAAATGCTCGGGCGTCGGCGTCCATGAAGAGAGAAGGGGCAGGATCGGCTAGTATATGTGTAGAAACTACTAGTGAGTCCGAGACATATATCACGGCTGGACGCCACTGCCCACCGTTTTCATATCCCCCTTTTTCCCTCATATAGAAACAACCATCGAACCATTCCTGGATAAGCCACTTCGAATTACATCCTATCCTGCACCCCCTCATGTTATATATATTTCTTTCATTCCTTTTGTATATTTATCCCTAAAGAATTGTCGTTTTTTTTATTTCTCTCTACTCGCTGAATTCTCTCCCTCTCTCTTTTTTTTATTTTCTGTTGCCAATAAGGATAAGAGAAAATACTCTTCGAGTCTTCTACTCAGCTAAAAAAAGAACAGCACTCTTCTTCTTTTTTTTCTAACATAATGATTTAAGATTTCGCCCCAGTGACTCGTTTCACTTGCCTCCATAGTTTTCTTCACTGAACTACTAGCAAAGATGTATCACAAATTCCATCCTATATGTTTTTGCAAACAAAAAAAAAGAAGCAAAGAAAAATCCAACTGATGCTACTTCTTCTACCTCAATCTACTTTTATCTTTTTTATCAACTCGACAAGAATTCCATAATTTACACTCCTCGATCGTTACTTTGCACTCATGGTACATCAAGTGAAAGCCATGGTAAAACATGAAAGGAGGAAAGACACTGGTGCCTCAACGACGACACATATAAATGGAGGATTACCGTCGTTTTTTTTCTCATTCTATCTCTCTCTCTCTATCAAAAAAAGGAATCGAATCGCCATCAAAAGAACGTGGTGTACTGAAGTGTCGGTTCTTTTCTTCATTCCATTTGAAGAGAGGAGTGTCCAATCAAGCGTGTAATGTATACCATCTTATCTTGGTAGAACGATCAAGCGTTATATCATGTAGAATAAAGAAGGTGGACACTTTTTTTTCACCTCAAAATTAAACGCATAAATATTAGAAAAAAAATTCATTTGAAGGAGTATCTTAATTCTCATTAATTCGTTCATCGTAATGAACATTTGAAACACAAATTCATGAATATGATGGTGGTAAACCTGTAGTCACACGTAATTCCACATGAACCAGCTGAAAGTAGTCTATTAAAATGAAGTAAAAAGATGAAAATCCTGCAATTAAATTGCAAATCAAAAAACTAAAAAGCGTAATAAAATCATGATGATAGGGGAAGAGAGTACGAGAAATGGATGAGAAGAGAGGTGAATAATGTGAGAAACGACATGAGCTATTGATAACATTATCATAAAAGGCGCGTTAAATGTTTAAGCATTGCTGTATGCTCGTGCGACGGCACTCCACAGTTAGAATTCAGGATAGATTGTGAAGAAATATATCTATACATGTATATAAAATAAGAAAAAAGGGCAAACGGTACTATAAATGCGTTTGCTTTGAGCCGTAAAAGCGCTGTGCTTCAGTTGGCACCGTTAACGTATAAAAGCTGCCGGAGCGAAGCACTGCTCTACCCGTAAAAGCCCTCTTTGAGGGATCCGTTTATTGGTTGCTAAACATCAATATATTGCTTTTACCGGAACGAGAGGCAACGAAGAGCGAGACATAGAGAGCATGAGTCTCTCTCTCTCTCTCTCTCTAGTTGACGGTATACACAGGAGTGGAATTTTTTCCTGAGCTTTTAAAAGCACATATTCACAGTATGTATAATACACAAGTTGATGGAAAACGATGAAATATATATATATATTTCCACGCCTTCAGAGTTTATGGAGCTTTAACTGATCACAAAAAAATACTTTTTATTCGTCATAACTCTGTGAATTTGTGAATTAATTGATTTTGATTGACTCATTGAGAAGTCAAGTGCTTACGTATGGCAAAGGTCGTTCAAGACGTTAACCACTAAATTTTGATAGTCTTATGATGATAAAATATGTTCAGCTGTCAAATACTGGTCCTTTAAGGGAATAAGGAATACAATTTCTATACGTAACGTGAAGGCTTCCAAGCTGTTTCATTTAATGGACTCACGTTGAAGCTTACGATGTTGCTATACGATTAAATGTTAGTGTCCATTCACTCAGTATGGTAAAAGTCATACCAGATCCATTTCAGTGATGAAGGATTTTGGATAGCCAAGAATCTTCAAGGGTTGCTGTATTAGGAATGAGAAACCCAGGGCATTTTATGATGTACCTCGATGTCGACAGGTTTCTCAATGTATTCTCAGTGGTATTGACATTTTATTTTAAGGCTCTTGGGTTTCATCCAAATTGAATAAAGGGATCATATATTTTTTTATTTCACGAAGCAACTCTTCCAATAAACTTGGAGATAAATTTATGAGTTGTGGAATGTGTTTGCTTTTGAAATTGTATAGATTCCAATGAAGGCTGTATATTTCATTCGAATATCCATGATGAAAATGAATGTAATTACTTGTTTCATGAATTAGTTGATTCCATGATACCATCTCAAGTATTCCATCAGCGTAACCAAGATTGTGTATGGACACGTAACTCGGCTATTATGTACACACACGAAAAAGAAAAAAAATGGATAGTATATGATGGGAGAGACGTTCTTGGCATCATTTTAGCTTCCATCTAACGTGTCCTGTAACGGGTATGTGTTGAGACATGATGAATCGATCGTCGATCTCATGGGGATAACGTCTCGCATCAAACTGAGGATCAACACCTAGACTAGCAAATAACCAACAGTGTGAATCACCCTCCTCCCATCGCATCCCCCATTCCATCAACTTAAATATCTCATCCTCATACTGATTTTACGTTTTTTTTTTCTTTTCTTTTTCCTCCAGAGAATATTTTAGTCAGTGTGCTACGATGTTTGTACCATTACTCTCTTTTTCCTTCCTCCAAGTTAAATCATGTCACTTTTTTTTTTTTTTTTTTTGTAATCACAGAAAGTATTTGCGGATATAAAAATCCATAATACATCGTTATTCTCGTTGAGTTTCACGTAATCCTGTTTTTGATTCGCAATTCAAGAGCTGCTGTTACTGCTACAACACGTGATGTAATATCCTGATGAATTCAACAGTAAACAGTAGGGCCTATGGATTTACTCGATTGCCGGTAGATGATCCTCTTCAGATAAAAAAAAAATGACATTTAATGTATTCTACGTCCTCCATTCTGAATCTATGTGATGGATAAAAAAATCTCGGTGGAAAACACTGGTGAATCGTTCCATATTGACTTTGAATGGACGATGGAGATTCATAGGTTGTGACGTGTGTCATACTGGAATGGCCTTTTCCCTGCGGGAGAGTGAGCCAATGTGCAGTTGGTATAGTGGAAAAAAAAGCGAGAAAAAATCAAATAGGAATCTCAGAGCAATGAAAGCTCATAAAAAGTTTTTTTTATGATAAAGTCGGGACTTAACGTGAGAAAATATTTTTCAAAGATTCAACGATAGGAAAAAGTTTCTCATAAAAAAAAATGCTTACATTGCAGTAGAATTGGATGGAGAAATGATAAAGAGAGAGATGAATCAAAAAATTACATGAAGATTCTTTGGCTAATGTCTCTGGAATTGATTTTGAAAAAAAATTTGCATGTTTACTCACACTTTTGAATAGAAATTTTTATAGAAAATCCGGTACGTTTACGATAACGCAGTGAAATATAGGAAAAAAGCAACATCAAAGCTCACATGGATGTCCATCAATCTAGAATCCAATTCAATGTCGCTTTTTTCATATCTCTGATACGAGATTGCACGAACGAGTGTGGGATAGTAACGTGAGTGCTGCGTGCAAACACTCTAAAATTGAGTCGAGGTGTTGAGCACACTGGCATGAAAAAAGGGGGAAAAGAAAAAAATATATATATATATATAAAAGATAGGAGTCACTCCCGTTGCGTCACAGTAACGCCCATCCAAATTTACATGAAATTGCTTATTAAATTACAGTAAGTTTTTCATAATGATTTAAGGTTATCCAAGGCCCATTTGTCTTTCGGCTTTTAATTTCTTCCTACTGTTCAACATTTTACCACTGGTTTCCAGAAAACTTTTACTCTACTCTTTTCTACTGGCCGTATTTCCTCCCTCCTCACTTCTACCAAACAATCATTAATAAAACGTTGGGAGTTGATGTATCGGTTTTCACGGTACACGCAAAGAACTTTGAGAATAATTTCTCCTTGCGGGTAATTTAATAAATTTTCTTAATTCCACACCTGAGGTCAATTTTCAAAATAGTTTCTTATATATATTTCCATCTTCTTTCTCCATCTCGTGAATTTTCAATCAATGGTAGAGAGGGAAAATAACAACAGCTTGACTTCATATGACAGCATGATGAGCACAATGTGGCAGTGACAGCCAGTGATTGACCCTTCCAGCAGTCATTCACTTATTGTTTCCATTTCCATTGAGAACAAAAAATGGAAGGGATAAACTTGTTCTACTTGCTCTAGCCACAATGATTGACAACATTTGCACTTGTGGAATTTCCCACACGTGTCGTGAAATTTAAAAATACTCAAGATGTCCTTAATACCCAAGAAAGTGCCAATAAAAAGAGGGTGAAGCACCTCATTCTTCTTCTTTTCTTCCTCTGAAATCCCGAAGACTCAACACTGCTGTAGCAAAGTGAAAAGGGTTTCACCTCCGGTTACAGTTTCCGGCTAAGCCGATATGCATTCATTACAATAAGAAATGTAGTCTCGAGTGAAAAGTTTTTGGCGCACCGTGGCTTATCAACTCCCCTCTCCCACTCCATCAGAGAATTTTCTATTATTTAACAGTACGCTTAAAATCATCCTCTTTCTTTCACTCTATTTCTGTGTATAGGTTGCTCTTTATCACGAAGCTTTCCTCTGGCTCTGGTCCTCTCTTCTCGAAACTCTTTCTCATCCCACAAGTCTTCTCCCACTCTGATTCTACCACTTTGGAAAAGTTAACAAAACTTCCTTCTTCTGTTCCAAGTAAAGCCAAAGATGCATGGCATTTGAAGTTTACTAAATATCATTAGCATATTTATTTGTTGCTGAGAGGAAAGTAGTTCATATTTCTATCAGGAGTTATTTAAAAGTGATCTGTACGAGAAGTTATTGTAAAATCGATATTGGGAATGAAACTCCCTTGGAACGAATAAAAATATTGGATATGTAATTTTTTTTAATGATTTCATTGAAGAAATGGGAAAATTTTCAATGGAAAACATGTGTCAGAGATGATCTTTTGTGATTTTCAGAAAATTCTATTTTTTTCCTCATTCTTCATTATTCTCTACTTTTACGAGTATGATATCTTGACTTTAGTCACAAAATTAATAGCAGTAAGATAATAAATTACATTTCTTTCTTAATCACCGAGTGCACTTTATTTAATTACTAATTTTTCTCTGTCCCTCTGTCTAACTGATATGTAATGAAAGATTTTTTTTTACGATATCAATAAAAAATGAAAAATAAGTAGGTTAACCATTTGCTATAGTTCTATGAAATGCACGGATATATGGTAATAGTTGGCGTTAAAAAGTAGTAAGATATGACGGTCAAATAAAAATACATATGTGAAACACGAAGAGTTTCCATTCAAAGTGCCATGCAATTTCTCGTCATCAAGGGGTTCCATACATGGTGTTCATATTTTTACAATTTCACATTACTTTTCTTATCGCTTTCGTGCTTTTTCATTTATAATATCTGGCTAAACTCGACCTCCGACTTACAACACCAGTAATATATGACTCGACTGATTAAACTCTCTTGACAAATCTAAATTGCATTAAAAGCTCATTCATCATTTTTTTTTGTAATTAAAATAGGATTACTGCTGGTTGATGATTATTTTGGGAAATGGAAATGAACTAATCGCAATTTTTTCATCACTGCCATTGGAAATTGCTAAAAATAATATATAAACGCAATTTTAAGTCTTTAAATTGTTGAAAATATTCAACAACATCAGAGAGAAAGAGAAAAACCGTAAATTCTAACGAGACGTTATGCACTACTCGTTACGTATATTTTTCTTATGGTCACCTCATACCACCTAAATTCCTCTCTCACTCTCTCTTCCATCCGTTGATTTCGTGAACGAACCCCAGCGGGGCCTCGCAAAATTTAGTATTTTTGCAATTCCGCATGGATGAATGCAACAGGCGGCTCTTCCCACACACCGATAAACGCACGGAGATACTGTACAACAGTTTCTCCGTATATTTTTTTTTCTTTGTACAATAGCCACACTAGTGAATTTTCCAACCTCCCCAATGGCCCCACACCAATAACATCCACTTGACTTTCGTGTATGTGTTTCAATGTTCAATGTTTGTGTAAATACAATTTTTTTTTTATACCTCCAGGCTTAGAGCAACATAAGCATTCTGTTTCGCTATTCTTTCGCTCCAATAACAAACGGTAGATTACATTCAAAAACAACTTTACCGTTGTGCAATTGGTGAGCTTTTTTTCCCCATATATTTTTCATTCGCGTGATTATGTTCCGTAATTCATTGAAATATTGTTAAATAAATGCACTGTCGAGTTTCAGAGATTGATTTTATTCGTTTACCCCTTTTTAGGGAATCAATCATCTTCAATCAACTCATTGAGCGAATTTTCTTCTTTCAATAATCGCAATTTCCATTTTTTTTCAGCGAATACAAAAAAAAAGTAGGGGAAGGGGGGGTAGAATGGACACTTCAATCGAACGGTTCGAGATAGGAATTTTTTAATGATTCCATTGAAGAACTGAGAAAATTTTAGGCGGAAAACATGTGTCAAAATAATTTTTTTCAATTTTTCGAAAATTTACTTTTTTTGACAAGTTTCGAAGGTGTGAGCCTTTCAAAAATCGAAAGAACTCACTTTATCGATTATATCTCCGGTTCTACTGGTCATAGCGACCTGGGGTTCCTTTCAAATGGAAGATGAGCTCATTTCCCATCGTTTTATGTGATTCAATTTCTTTTTTAAATCAATTTTTCAAATATTTATGCACAATTTTCTGAAAATCAGTTTTTGCCTTATGAGTACTTGAAAAAATTGAAACATTAAATTATTTTCCGTTTTAGACTTCATAAATCAATGGAAAATGTGCTCATCTTTCATTTAAAATCAACCTTAGGCCGCTACGATCAATAGAACCATAGATATTTCCAAAAAACAGAAATTTTTCCAAAAACAGAAGAGTTTCAGCTTCAAATCTTGCGCAAAAAATGAAATTTTTGAAAAATTCAAAGAAATAACTTCTGACATATGATTTTCATGGGAAATTTCCTCCTCTTTCCAATGGAATGATCAGAAAAAATCCATCTCCAATATTTCCATACGTTTCGAGTAAATTTCATAGCATAAAATACCAAAATCAACGCATGTCCATTTT
Source organism: Aleiodes alternator (assembly GCA_963921955.1). Classification (NCBI taxonomy): domain Eukaryota; kingdom Metazoa; phylum Arthropoda; class Insecta; order Hymenoptera; family Braconidae; genus Aleiodes; species Aleiodes alternator. The sequence continues at coordinate 2,895,730 of OY998107.1, read as the reverse complement.
ACACCTTGTGTCCATCTTACCTCACTTTCATCTCCAATAAATTGAAAAAAAATTCATCAATACTGATTTTAAAATAATAAAATTACAGTGAGTTTCAAATCCTAGGGATTTTACAGAGACTTTTATGGCTTCCCTGAAGACCAGCTGTCGGTTACAGTGAGCGTCCCAGGTGTTGTGTGTGTTTTGACGCGTTCATTTTACTGACAAGTTTGTGAAACAAAATCGATTAATATAATAAATGAAAAAGTAATAAGTTTAACTTATGAATGAGAGAATAATGCAAATTAATTCCCCGTGTTTTTGATCTTGTGGTATTGATCTTTTCCTCTCAATCTATTATCTGTATTATGCATGGTATAACCTTAAAAGAATGTGATGATCATTATAACTTATTTTCCTATTGATTTTTTCAGTATGAAGGAACGTGGAAAAAAATCAATAACAATGACAGATCCAAAGCCAGCAGATTCATCAGAATGGAAGCATCCAAAGGAGGTGATGCAATTGCATCGTTTAAAAATGAGAAAACGTGCACTTCAAGCACGTATGAATCGTACATCAATTGGCCATTCAAAACCAACCCTTGACATAACTATAACAGGACCATTGAGTGAATTAGCTGCTTCAGGCACTCAAAAACGTAAAAATCCATTTGTAAAAAATGACAGTAGAAAAAAAACAAAGGATGACGTGCTAACTGATCTTGAAGGAAGTACAGACTCGGTTTTATTTGAATTGATGAAGGGAAACACATCAACGAGTTTAAACGATGAAAATATTGCACCAAAAGGAAAAGAAGAGTCTGGTCTATCATTCTCGAGTGTTTTAGCGAAATTAGAGAATCCAGATAATTTTGTAGTAGAACCAGAGGGACCCAAAGGTATGCCATTCATCCCAATTGACTGGACATTGAATACTAAAATGAGATTTATGTCATTGAAACCATTTGCGTGGAATGGTAAATTGAAAACTAGTGAACAGGCATCTGGAACAACTGGCTTTGTTAGGTGTCTGGACATTGGAGAACAGGAGACAACATTGGATACTAGTCCTAATGCAAGGTATTTAGATAAATAAATAGGATTGAATCAATATTTCAATGCAATAGTTTGAGTTGGATTTTTTAAAATGGTTTCATATGTTTTACAGGTTTCATCAATGCTGTTTAGTATGGCAACATCCCTCTTTACCATGGTTAGAATTATTTCCTCGTTCAGCTGGAAAAGTTAGTGCAAGCTTAGCCAGCAATTCAGCAATAGCTAATAATCAATTCATCAAAGATGCATTGTTTTCTGAATGGAGTGAGAGCTTTCGTTCACTGTTTCATTTACTAAGAGCTAGACAATGTCCATTTTTCTATGTTTGTGCTAATAATTTCACGGCTCTCTTTCGAGCTGCTGGAATATGTGGAGTATCTGAGGTTCATGTTCTTCTATCACCTACTACAAGAGGATTTAGGCAGGCCTTGAAGCAAGAGGGTAATTATCTGATTGAATTTATGATGATTCAACCAATGATCGGTATATAATATAACATCGTCATTCTCTTTTTTATAGAAATTGAGTATACAATGCCATTGAGAACTGGTGGAAAGAGACGATCAGATGCAACCGACTCTGGATGTGATACATTGGATTCCAGTACATCCAATACAGTTATTTCGACTGATCAATTTGACGATTGTGAATTAAATGAGGATGAAGATGATGGTGAGGATAATTTACTGGAGAGTCTTGGAATTGAAGATTCAGAAATTAGAAAAATCAATAAGCAACAGGTATTATAGTATTCAATTCAGCAGTGAATTTCATTGGAGATTGGTAAATGGAAATGTGAGTCCTGATTCTTTGGTTTTATTTCAGAAACGAATTGAATTCGAAAAAGAAGCCGAGGTTGACACATTGAAACAATCACTAATTTTTGTCAAGGGTGTTGATGCCCAAGCACTATTTAATTTTTTAATCAATTGTAAATCAGCAGTAGCAGTGACTGGAGCACTGGCTGGTATACCACCTACACTTCTTGCGCCAGTCGCATTTCATGGTGCAACTTTAAAACCCCTTAAGGTGAATTTTTCAAGCATCACTAGATTATTAGAGACAAGATGATAGAAATTTGAAGAAAATCATTTTTTCAGGTAAGAGAAAGTGTAGTACGCGTTGATAAAGAAAAATACCATTCATTGGAGATCAAGGGACCATTATTACCACATGTGTTACCTTCTCTCTGTTATCTTCTGAAATCTAGTCATATAGAACAATTTTCGGTTAGTTTTGCGCAATTATCCACAACAAATTCATTTTCTGCCGCAAAAAATGGTCTAGGTGAGTTTTTTGGACTGTCAAAGATGTTAACAATAGTTGCTCATATAATTTTATCATTCCAGAATCTTCCGAGGAGAAAACTTGTGGAGAAATAGAACCACCAAGTGTGTTTGGACAAGAAAATCTCTCTGACTGTGGATTCAATTCAGAATTACTTTCGCACTTCTGTAATCCTGATTCTACTCGCATTGATATTGTGGAGAGTTTGAAATTCTCAAATAATGCTTACACATGGTCTTGATTCTAAGAGAAACGAGCAGAGGATGGGAATAAGAAAAATCAAGGATTAATTCAAATTCTAGTAAATTTCGCGAAATCGTTAGATAGTTGGGTAGTTTTTTTTTTTCATCTAGTCTATCGTTCGAAATCCAGTAAATACTCGCGCATTTGTTCCGTATTTGTAATATTTATTTAATTTATTCAAGAAGACGTATCAATCATCAATCCTGAGAGACCAGTACAAATGATAGATTTTTTGATTTAATCAGCAGAATTGAAATAATTAGTGGAAGGTGAGGAAAATGGACATTCCGAACGAACTATTCGAGATAAAGATTTCCCAATGATTCCATTGGAAAGCTGAGAAAATTTTAGGCGGAAAACATGTGTCAAAATGATTTGTTTTCAATTTTTTGAAAATTTCACTTTTTTTGCTAAGTTTTGAAGGAGTGAGCCGTTCAAAAATCGAAAAAATTCACATTTTCGACGATATCTCCGGTTCTATTGGTCGTAGTGATCTGGGGTTGGTCTCAAATGAAAGATGAGCTCATTTCTCATTGATTTATGTGGTTCAAATTATTTTTAAAACAATTTTTCGGAAATTAGTAGGCCGTTTTCTGAAAATCAGTTTTTGCTCGATAAGTACTTGAAAAATGGATAATTTCCCTTTTTCAACTACAGAAATTCATAGAAAATGAGCTCACCTTTCATTTGAGACCAACCCCAGGTCGCTACGACCAATAGAACCAGAGATATTCCCAAAAAAGTAAAAAAAAAAAAAAAATAGAAGGTTTCCCCCTTTAAATCTTGAGCAAAAAATTGAGTTTCTGAAAAATTTCAAAAAAATAACTTTTGATATATGATTTCCATGTAAAATTTCCTCAGCTTTCTCATGGAATCATCAGAAAAGGACTATCTCCAATATTTCTATCGATTTCGAATGATTTTCATATTATAGAATAACAAAACTAATAGATGTCCATTCGATCTGTGTCCATTTTACTCCACTTTTCCCTAATGGACCATAGAATGTAAATAATTATTGTTACACATTTAAGAATAATAAAGTTTGACTAATTTCGTATCAATTCGTTATGTTATTATGCTATTACTATCCTCCAAATTATTTCAACAATTGCTAGAGTAACTGCAATTTGTGGAGAAATTTGTCTGTAGGAAATGGTATAATCTACTGCAAAGGGTTCTCAACAAGTGTAACAGAAACTCACCATCTTACCATCACAATTTCTGGCTTACCGACTTGAGGTTACATACCAAATGAAGATCTTCCTCTGTGTAATCAGTGATCGATATCAAGAGAAATACCTCCTACTGGTAATAGTAATCATTGTTCGGGAAGAGTCACGTTTAACTTATCTAACGAGAATCAATTATCAACAATGCTCCTGAGCAATCGAGTAATAAATTAAAGAATTGAAACAAACCAGATGTCCACTGAAAAACGCACAAAGTTCCCCTCTTGTGAAAAAGTAAATTTAATGAAGAATGTTTCATCAATAATTTAACAATCTTAACGATAACTAGTTCCCATTCTTTATCACTAGATAATTTTATCTTCAATCGCATGAAAAATCTCAAAAAACATTGGGAAACATGTACTTGACATGAGAAGGGATACTCCAAAATTTATACTGGCATTGATATTATTGAGTTAGTAAAAGGGGTTTTGAAAATTCTCTGTACGTCTGGAAGTTACGTTAGTAATGAAAATATCGAATTTTCAAACCACTGAACCCGGTGCTTTGCCTCCTAGGTGGGGGGCCCCAGCATTGGGCTGTCCCTAAAAATACCAAATCGATATCGTCCACTGCCCCCGAATTACTCAACCGGTCACTATTTGCGCAACAAATACATTTTCATTGGGATATTTTATAACTAATTCATTTTAAAAAGAATTGCTTGTTCAAAAGAAACTTTTTTCTGTTGAAAAATTCATTTTTCTATTCTTCCATACTACTTGAAGAATCATGAATTCATGGTACACGCATCAGAATGAATTTTTTCGTTTATTCGTTTAAAAAAAAAAAAAAGCGTCTAGATAAATTTATCTTTTACTCAAAAATATTCAGTCTTAAAAATATACTGACTGACTCAGTCGTCAACTCACGTCATTATATCTTCAAAATGAAACGTAAAAATATAGTGAATTTCCTTGGAACGTTAAAGTCATAATGGAAAAACTTCAACATAATAAAAAGATAAAAAAAAAAAAAACGAAACGAAGCAGAAAAACTTCAGATGTCCCCTTTAGTCGAGTTTCGAATTTCACGTTTATCCCCTCTTCGTCACATATATCGCAACGGGGCGATGGAATCCCCAACTGTCTCTGGGCAATATTCTAAAGTCATTTGGCGACATCGAGTCACCATCATTTTCTCCAATCAATTCATAGAAAAATAGATGAATAGAAGCTTTTTCCCTGTCACTATAGTAACATTTGCATTATCATTGCTTTTGGTACCCCTTGCTCTCCATCACATCCGGAAAACCAGCAGTGAACCGAAAAAAAAACCTATTGATTTAGCTCCCAAATTAAAAATAAAGAGAGCAATGAATTAAAGTCAAGACGCAAAAGTGAACAATTTCAAATTAGAGAATTTTCATGATTCCCAGCTGTTTTTTTTTTCTTTATTGTTTTAATGAAAACAAGAAAATCGATCCTGTACCCACGCATAGTGAGACACTTTGGTAAAGGCAGCCCCTCGCTGTTGGGAGTCCAGGAGGGGCTACACCAGGGTTGGATGGAATTGCCGGGGGTTGCTTTGGCATACAGCGAGGCAGAGGGAAAGACGTGGTATGAACGTGAGGGAGAGACAGTGCGTTTGATACCACGGATACGGCCTTGCCTGGCTCGCGTTCAGTTGATAGGGAAACACACTGGATCTGAGGGGGTAAAAAGGGAAAAGGGGCGAGGGTATATAGTATTGCGCGTGGAGAGAAAAGAGAGAAGACGACGAACGTGAAAGGGAGAATTACGTGTAGGAAGAAAAAAAAAAGTGGACAAAAGGGGAGGAGAGAAATAAATAGGGCGAAGAGAAAAAGCACGAAATTTTGTATTGATGCAAACATTTATATAAAATATTTTCCTTTTTTTTTTTTAGATAAGCTATTGGTCTCTGTAGATGAAGAGAGAGAGAGAGGGAAAGATTCGAATGCCTGTGGAGGAGGAACAGTAAATGGAGTTATTAAAATTCAATCTTTAATTGCTCCCCACTTACTCCACGAGGAAGACAAATTAGATGAATTCTCTTGAACTTAGAGGTTCCTAATAATTAACGTTATTCTTAATAACTTAAGCTTTCATAACTCGTAATACAGATAGTTTATAATTTGATACAATAACACATACGGCTTGTGGGGTTCGAAAACTGAGAAGAGTGAGAGAGTAAGAGGGAGAGAGTCGTATCACAGGCTGAAACACACGAGTTTATGGGCTGTGCGAGGCCACCGCGTAGAGGCGTGCGGGGATTTGCCGCCCCCCGTGAGTCTCTCAGTTCGGTTAGCCTCTCCCTGAGGCCCCCAGTCACCAGTCGTCCCCCTGCACTGATATCAGTCGCGACTCGAGCGAGGGAGCCACAACGTGTGCCCCTTTGCGCGCTTACAATTACTCCAAAACTCCAGTTTACACTTCTCAATGTGTTTCAATTCTGTAATAAATATAATACAATAATCGAGACTATTTGATTTCTTCATCAGTGCCCTAGATAGTGGAAGAAAGTGAAAATTCTTACACTTGCTGTTTAACCATTGAAATATTAATATTCTTGGTGAGTTACATTGCATTTCGTTGATAATACTAGTTTGCCACTTTTTCTAAAGGGAATCACATGTTTCAATTTCACTTGTAACTTTATCTGAATGTAAACATGGATTAATTTCTTGAGGGTCTGACTAAATATTGAAGAAACAAGTACTTTTAAATAGAGACTGGGACACAGTTGTTATTCCCTCGTATCAAAGGTGAGCCAGTGAATGAATGCGTTGTGTATTGTAATTTTTCGAGTGCGAGTAAATACTCTAGACTATATATATTGTGACAAAATGGTATCGATACACATACAATTTTGTCGCAAAGCGTGTGCCAAGAGAGGTATTAATAGATAGACAACTTGGCTGTCTATCGTGTACGCGCGGATCTCACCAAGGGGTCGAGTATTGCGGTGGGGCACACTATGATGAATGCATTTTTAGCTAAAATTTTTACTCATATCACAATGCAATTAATGTACTATCGGTCAATTGTTCTCTCTATGAGTCATCCTGAAGGAGTTACTCTTATCAAAATTAAATAATTCGATATCATGAGGGTACCAGTCCTCGATATTCTTATTCTTCAAATAAAAAAAACAAGCAATGCCATGAACAAATCGGAAATTGCTGAGACATCAGAAAAATATAACGTAAATATGGAGTGTTACGAATTAAAATGGAATGTCAACGATGAAACATTTTATACCGGAAGGTTTTGGTGCATGCATCAACAGTACTAATTATAGACACGCTGGGATACCTAATCCACACTGTTATTTTCCCGCAACATCAAATGCACCATTAAAGTTTATCGAGAATTTCTTCATTTATTGATTTTCTCATACTCTTCATAGAGACAATTTTTTTCATTCTTGTGAAGCACCTATCTTATCAAAGGGCCCCACCCATTGTAGAATTCTTTGACATTATACTTCGGAATAATGACTTGGAAGAATTACGTGGTTCGAATTCAAGAAAAAAAATAGAAAGGAGGATGTATTATTTTCTTCCCAATAGTTACGAAAGAAAGAGCAGAATAAAATAGAAAGAAAAAAGAAAAAAAAAAAAAAAAGGGAACATTTCGGAGGGCCTAAAGAAAGAAGGCAAAGTCGTGCTGAGGGCAACAACGAAATTATGGATCGAGTCGATGAAACCTCCCTTTTGCGCATGATCGCATAGTCCTTGCGTTTATTCTCCTCTTACCCTCCCATTAGCCCGTATCTCCCTTGCGCGAACTCTACACCCGCATATTCCCCTTTCTTCTCTCTCCATATCTACAAACTTCAGTTTATAAACAGAGAGTGAGTGAGAGAGAGAAAGAGGAATGTGGCGCAATGTTAGCGGGACCAATTTAACACGTACGCATAAGCTTCCTTCATATACACGTTTTGTGTATATGAAACTAGAGTGATGCTTGGAAAATGTAAAACATTTGATACACTAATTGCTCGTAATTGAAAGAACTCTTTTACACTTTCATAATGAATCATGAGTGGAAACCAAGTGGAGATATTTATTCTCCATTTACTTTTGAACTTAAAAGTGAATTTAATATAATTTTTTTTTATCAATTTTCAGATTCAAAAATAAAGAAACAAAAATGGGGGAGAAAACATTCAACTTAACTTGGAATAATCATTTGGCAAATTTATCTGGTCTCTTTGAGGGACTGTATAAGAGTGGATCATTAACAGATACAACTCTAGCTTGCCAGGGTGGTATGCTACGTGCACACAGACTCGTACTGGCTGCATGCAGCCCCTACTTTGAGAGAGTCTTCAAAGAGCATTATGGCGAACAGCCTATCCTCATTCTTAAAGGTAAATTTTCAATAGTAGCAAAATTATAAACTCTGTAAATGAATTAAAACTTGAATAAATTTTCTACAGGCGTTCCAATCGAAGAAATGGAGTGTCTTCTCGATTTCATGTATCGTGGCTCTATAAATGTAGCTGAAGAACATTTACCCTCGCTCATAAAAACTGCTACAGATTTAGAAATCCGTGGCCTCTCCGGAGATTATAGAAATGAAAGCAACAATGTTTACTCAAGAATTGAAGCCCGGGGTCAACCGTGTCAGGCTGAAACTAGACTGCATCAAATGGAGTATAGAAAAGCTCATGCTGTTCCATTTTTAACGAAACCAGGTTGTCGTAGTTCAATTTCCGGTGAAGTTAAGATGGAGGAAATTGAAGTTGAAGATGATCCAATGATTATGGAGGGACATGAAGACAGTTTTGAGGAACCTCTACCATTAGCCAGAGAGCAAATTGTATGTCTTTTGGTTAATTATACCTAACCAGTCTATTTTACCCTGCTCTCATCTAACTTGATCGTTACTTTTTACATATCTATTCAATTTCTAGAGACACATACCACCTCCTATGTTCAAACACCAGGCTCCATTTGAGGGACAAAAACGTAATTCAGTTAATCGCACAATCAAGGATAATGGAAATACTAGCAAACGACATTTAGAAATGGATGAATCTTTCGACAACGAATCACCTCTAGAGAGTGTCAAGTCTGAGTCGGTATTTAATAGTAATCAAGACCCAACAGTACCAGCTATACAGATGAACGAGGACTCTATGGATCAAGGAAGATCCAATATGGTATGGAGTTTTGATGTAGAAATTTAATACAGGAAAATGAAGTAAAATGGAGATTTCAATGAGACGGATTGAGCTAGATTGTTTTATATAATTCCATTGAAAAGCTGAGATAATTTCCGGTGAACAACATGTAGCAGAATTGTCTTTTCCTTTATTTTTTGGAAATTTCTACTTTTTTATGCAAGAATCAGGCATTTAAGCCTTTGCGGAATTGAAAAATTATAGTTTTTCCAAAAAATTCTTGAAAATGAATTATACCGTAGATTTTTCAATGAAAACTTTCTTGGCCTTTCAATGGAATCATTAGAAAAGACTCATTACGAATATTTTTACTCATTTCGAGCGAATCCACGTGCTCCCATCATTTTGATAACAAAAAAAGAAGCTTCAAGCAAAACCGAATTGACAATTTTCGTTTTCAGCACTCGCCTCTGCAGATCAATGTGGATTTTGCAAGAAAACAGGACGTGAAGGCAGAGCTCAAAGTGAATAAGACTCTAACGAATCCTGGGAATGCATCAAAGGATCGTAAAGTTGCATCAAAGAGTAAAGCCCAGTATAAACCATTTCCATGTGACTTGTGCACATTGGCATTCACCAGAGCTTCCCATTTGGCACGACATCGACGAGTTCACACTGGAGAGAGACCCTTTGCCTGTAGTCTCTGTCCACGTATGTTTGCACGCCAGGATAAACTGAAACAACACTTGGATTCCCATCTTCAGTGGCCAAAACGAAAGGGACTGAGTCTTGGTGGATCACAGCAACAGCAGCAAACTCCATCGTCATTAATTGGAAAAGGAAAACGTGGGAGGCCAAGAAAGGTGAACACGGGAACATCTATAATTCGCGAAGAGCCGGCAGGACGTGACGACTGAAAAACCCCCATGGGACGTCGAATCGTGACTGCGACCGGTAACAATCCGCGACAAAAAAATTAATTCATAGCAATTCAAAAATCTCAATTTATCTTTCAATTTGAGGAATCTATGACAGACGAATCCTAACGAATTCATTGAATACACAGTTAGAATAGTATTTGGTATTTTAGTACAAGATAAATTAAGATAAATATTATTCGATCACTGATGCTATTTTATCGATTAATTTTTAGGTATCAGTGGAGCAGAATGCATTGGAGGAGATTTTCAAATTCGGTGAATTCAGTTCCATGCTGAATAAATCTTCATATGCGAGTAGTAAAAATGGAAGAAAAGATGAAGACAATGCAGAATTGAGGAATGAAGGAGTTGAGGATCTGAGAGCTGTTAAAAGAGATAGTCAAGGTTGTCAAGTTGAAGATGGAGTCAATGTAAACTAAATTAATTCATCGGGTGCGATTTTTTGAGGATTTCTTTCATTGTTTCCATCGTTATTAAACTGGATAAGATGTACTTTACGTCGAGTGGGATCAGTTTTTTGTAGGTGATCATCAAACGTACCTGAAAACTCAATGGTTCGAAAACAATGATGCAAAAATTTGAAAGATATTGAAATGAAAATGAGCTTGATTGTAACAGAATAAACCTGACCAAAATTGTTTTGAATAAATTAAAAGAAATACTATGGTTTGATCTCTAAACGAACCAAAGAATAGCAGTGAATATTTTGTCATACGCCATAACGTCGAGTACAAATTTTCAAGATAACTAGAAATGACAAAAGAAAATTAGGCATTATTGATAAGTGTGTGTGCGTTTGACTGTGAGAGTATAAGTAATGAAATTTTTTTTTCATTTTACCTCATATCTAGAAAACTGCAATTAATTTTCATTAATTTATGGTTATTATTTTCTATATTTTATTCAGTTGAATTATTTTTTTGTTTGATAATTAATTCTGATGAGTTATTAATCGTTATCAGATAGGTTCGTTGTTGTTGTACAAATACATTTTGTTAATTACCTATTACCATTATTGTTGTTCATGATTTAACATACGACTATTAGTTCATTATCTCGGAAAACCGTGCAATTACACAATCAGTGTCATAAATTTGTCACTAAGGTAATCTGTATTTAAGAATAAGTAAATCATGAAATGGAAGAAACGAGAAGATTTTAGTCAAAATTCAGAATGATTCTTGAATCATTCTTGTAGTAATTCATGAATGTGCAATTATTAATAATTTGGTGATTTAATATTCCGGATTTTCATATCGTATTGTATAATTGTGTAGTATGTGTAAATAAAGGATAAAATCCTACTCTTTTTGTCTATTTTTCTTTACTTAGCTTGAGAACACATGATTAACAGGAAATCATCAGAAACTCGATTTTTATAAAATATTCGAAATGCCACCAATATGACTAGTTGCATAACACATCGGTAGTTTTCTCATAGATCTATGACTTGACGAGAAGTTTCCTCGTGGATTTCCAACGTAACGATAGACTTTCCGTGGCTTCAAGGATTTACGAAAAAACTTTCCATCAATTCATGGATCCAGGGTAAAAGTTTTCGTGTCTTTAATCAGCCATGGATCGTCATTCATCTGGGGTGCAAATAATGAAACCGATTTGAGAAACTCACCGGTCGTTGATGATTCTCAACCTTTTTTGATGCCTCTTCCAGTCCCTGGAACCGCTTTCCCGCTCATTTCCCATGAAGACATGATCGGTGTCCACTAAAATCTGTAATGAAATCGATTATTATTATTGTGGCATTCGTTAGAAATGTTCAACAGACGAAAACAATGAATTTCAATCTTTCCAATTGACTTTGACTCCCATCGGAAGGATATTAACTTTTTTTAGTCAGCAGTCGCTCACTATTCTTTACTCAAAACGAGAATAAAATCTGAAAAATATTCAAAAGGACAAAAGAAAAAAGAAAATTCTACTTTTAATCACGAGCCATGTGAGCCTGCAACCTCTCTGTCCAACGTTGTTCCTCTGACTGACAAAAGACGATTGCTAGCCCCCCACGCACTCCTTCCCTTCCCCCACCATCGGCGAATGCATAAGATTCTCTAAAACGTTCGTTCATACCTTCTAACCTTTATTAGAGACAAAAGAAATCAAAATTATTTTATGCAATGTATTCAAAGCTTTTTTGAAAATGAGAAGCAGTCCAAAGTCAGCTCATATTGTGCTGCCACCTTTCTCGCCGAAGTCACCGGTTATGGTTCAGTCACACGAGAATGAAGAGGGGGGAACATGATGCAATGAGTCGAACCGCAAATTCACCTCCGGTTAGTTAATCCACCCCATATAAAGAAAAATGAAATTTTGACTATACCAACGGATTGATAAGCATTAGAAAGGATTTGATACGAAGGAATTAGCGTTTGATCTATAATAGCTTTTTTTAAATTAATTTTTTAAAAATCTGAATTTTTTAATGGGAATTTTGGCCTCACAATTTTCAAAAATGGATGAAAAAATAGAAAAAAAAATGATTACAATAGGAAAGCGTTTGAGAGTGATTGATAGATAACAATCACCCCGATTCAATCAGCCAATTAATGGGATAAAAATACTAAAACTCGCATTCCCCATTCCTATACCAGTCCAACCATAGAGTGCTGTGTATAGTCAAGTGCTTTGGCGCCATATTGCTATATTCAAAATCAGCTAGGCTCAAGCTGGAGCAATGAACTCTAGACAGTGCTCAGTATTTTTGTAAAAATATTTGCATGGGAAATGGGCATAATATCTAGCCGAAGGTTAGAAATGGCTTGAGAAATGCGAAACGTATGGAGCACCCCCAGATTTCCCGTTGATTAATTCAATATTCAAGTACAGGGAGCAGTCTGAGTTGTCACTTCTGATTTTTAGAGCCAGTCCTATGTTTCACCTTCCTCCATTTCCATTGAATGAATATTTGACTAATGTACATCATTTTCAATGATTTTTTCACGAAATAATGCACATTTTTTAGGCTTTTGCCATGGAATTCTCGACTCCAAGATATGAAATGTTATTTTTTTTCGAGTTTTTTCGAGAAGAACAAATTTCAATTCTTTAAATTCGATGAAAAAAAAAAGAAGCTACTACTAATGCTCACAAGATGGCGGTTCCAGTTCAAAAATTGACATTTCGACATTCTCATCATAATTCTCTTGTTTACAATCAATAACGTCAGACGAAACAAAGCAATAAAAAAATCATCAAATCATTGAAAAAACAACGAGATATCATTTTTGACTCTCAAAAAACTTTATGATGAGTCACAGAAAATAAGAAAAAAATAATTATCACCGTGTTTCTCATAGTCTCCACGTACGTGCTGCCAGCGCTATTGAGCATCCGCTTTTCTCGTGGCCTATTGGCTGTCTCGAGCTCGCCTTTGACGTCCATTATCCATCGGGAACTTTCGAGAAACGGTTGTATATCTCTGCTTGTAGTAATATTCGAGAAATATACACGGTCAGCGCTGGCCGATTTTCTTCAGAATTCATTGAGTCTTCGTTGCAGGACAATTTTTATTTTGTGATACTCGAAAAATTGTAACACATATACTGGAGCTTAGGTAAGCATAATAATAATAAATTAATTTATATTAAGATAGAGTAATATATAAATTACAGTCGAAGAAAAATCAATACCTCGAGAAAATTCTATAAATTTTTTTTTTTATTCTGTTGGATGAGAGAGCACTTGGGTCTTATTGTAGTCGTCAAAGTTACGCGTGTTCGACCATGAACTGCGTGTCGTAATGAAAATTCTCCATTTTACATTAGTTAATCGAAAATTTTCACTGCTGAATTGTCATCTGCATGACTATAGTTTGAAAATCCATATTCAGAATTAATGATTTAATATATAGGAAAGCGCATATGCAATTTGCATTTATGAAAATTCAATTATGGAACAATTGCGTAGGTATTGCGGAAGAATTCTCGTATTTTCTATACATTTTATTGAATTGTGTTCTCTACTCAATTTGCGTTTTTTTTATAATCAGTCCTCAGCTTGAATATTCGAAGCAAGGATTTATGTCCAAAACGTGCTCACTGTCCTTCCAATTGCATATCACATTGTCAAGCACATTTCCTATTCTTTTTTTTTTCATTCAATTGTGAGTTCATAAGACCTTGTTTTAAGAATTAGAATTTTTTTAAAAGCCACTTTTATCAAATCGTGTGAATATAGGATTATTTCTGCTCAATACCGTTTTTTTTTTTCTGTGAGTCTTTATGTAGAAAGGCTGATTCCAATGCCCTGACGCTAACGTCCGCCATTTTAATATAATGCTAATGAATACTCGGTTGCTACCTTGCCAAATATCATTTTCTAATAGAATTTTCTGTATCACATGATTTATCTTTCTGATGAATACTTGCGAAATTTTAATTATCAATATTTTGGTAACTCAGCATGCTCTCGTTTTTTTTAACCTTTCCCCTTCACTGGTGAAATGCAAAAAATTTTGTTCACACACGAGGGCGAATAGGTTTGTTTATTGTCTTGACATACATTTACTATCCTCACATTTCTCTTAATCCTTTGAGGCAATTAAAGTTCATAAAATTTCATGAATAATTAGCTTGGTGATGAAAAATTATTTAGTTCTAACAATTATTGATTTCAGATTGAGTTTCCTACTGGGCTATTGATCCAATTTTCAATCAAGTTGGATAAAAGTCAAGAAAATGGTGAAAGAAACCACTTTCTATGATGTATTGGGTGTTAAACCCGACTGTTCTCAGGAAGACCTGAAGAAAGCCTATAGAAAATTAGCTCTCAAATATCATCCTGATAAAAATCCAAATGAGGGTGATAAGGTTAGCATTTGATTCATTATTTCGATTTATTCCAATGAAAAATTATATTTTTTTCTCTTTTTGATAATCTAATTTTCTCCGACAGTTCAAACAAATTTCTCAAGCTTATGAAGTATTATCGAATCCGGAAAAGAAACGTATTTATGATACTGGAGGAGAGCAGGCTCTCAAAGAGGGTGGTATGAGCAGTGGTTTTTCATCGCCTATGGATCTCTTTGATGTTTTCTTTGGTGGTGGCAGTGGTTCACGTAGGAGAGCCAGAGGTGAAAATGTTGTTCATCGGCTTTCTGTATCACTCGAGGAACTTTACAAGGGTACAACTAGGAAATTGGCATTGCAGAAAAACGTTATCTGTGATAAGTGCGAAGGTAAAGCACCATTTGAATTTTCCAGAATTTACTAATGAATTTAATCTTGATCATGGAAATTAATTATTTTTGTTATTTTAAATTTTTTCATATCAGGATATGGAGGAAAAAAAGGTTCAGCACAACAGTGTAGCACTTGTCATGGTACTGGAATGATTGTACAAATTAATCCAATTGGCCAAGGTGTTGTTCAACAGATCAGGGCACCCTGCTCCAATTGCAAAGGAAAGGGTGAATATTTCGCATCACGAGATCGTTGCAAGCAGTGTAATGGAAGAAAAACAATCAGAGACAGAAAGATTCTTGAAGTACACATTGACAAAGGCATGTCTGATGGACAAAAGATTGTTTTCAGTGGTGAGGGTGATCAAGAACCTGGTCTTGAGCCTGGTGATATTGTCATCATTCTCGATGAGAAGGAACATCCTGTTTTCAAGTAAGTTTCATGAAATCCAATCAATTTGTTCATTTTTATGCAGATATATGTGACAGTGAATTAATGAATCTTATTTTTTTGACAGACGATCAGGGCATAATCTTATCATGACAATGAGTCTTGACTTGGTAGAAGCACTCTGCGGATTCCAAAAAGTTGTACGTTCTCTTGACGATCGAGATCTTTTGATAACGTCATTACCAGGAAATGTTATTAAACACGGTGATCTAAAGTGTATAGTAAACGAAGGAATGCCAGTCTATCGCGATCCCTTTACACGTGGAAAACTTACTATTCATTTCACTATTGATTATCCAAGATCAATTGATCCAGCAGTTGTTGCAAAACTTGAACAATTTTTGCCACCAAGAGAAGAAACAATTATCCCTGATGGAGCTGAGGAAGTTATTTTGGAAGACTTTGATCCTATTGCTGATGCTCAAGAGCAAAGAGAACGTGGCGAGGCATATGATGAAGACAGGGGTTCATCTCGTGTCCAATGCGCCACACACTAATTCAAATTTTGTAATAACAATAACGCTAAAAAGATAATACAAAACTACAGACCACTTTCAATTCCAAGATGAATAGAAAACGAAAAAAAAAAAAAGAAAAGTAATAAATCGATGATGCAAAACTAATTATTTATCCTGACTATTTGACAAGCGATTTCATAATTGATTCGCTGGATCTAAAAGTATTGGATGTCCAGGATTCAGGTCATAGATATTAGGAAATATAATACATTCGATTCACAATTCATTGATCGAGTGGATTCAACAATATCAATGTAAATTCAACGAAAATTTCATACTTTAGGAGTAAAAAGTCGGAGAAATTTTATTTTCAGAGCTGAAAGATCGATTGATAATTCTGAAAATAATTTGTAACATCTGGAAATTAGAGAAATAGATTAGTATTAATTAGATATCATCTTTTGCTGGCAACTTTTTCAACTCTGAATAATGCAACTGAAATAGCTTATTCACTTGTCAAATTTCGAATTGATCAGAAGTGCATTGCAGATTTCCACTCGATTGCTGAATCAATGAATCAAAGACATGAGCTATAACGAAAAATAAAACATTGAAGCACTGCTTCCATGACTAAAGTTATTTCCGATGAAATTTCAAAAATGAATATTGAAAAACATAAAAAATGCATTTGGCATATTTTGTGTTGCAAAATAAACATCATAGGTAAATTAATTGAACTTTAATAAAGATTTTTTTGGCAAATAACGTAAAGATGATCAATGAAACCGATTAATTGTGTATTTTATCAGCAATCTTAATTGATTCCATCTCAGAAAGCTGAATGTTCCTTCTACATGTTGAAATTCAATGGACGAATATGAACAGGAGCAGAGTAGAATGATCATGATAATTAATTACTCTCACTCGACTTTCTTCTTTGTTTTATGTATTTTTTTTTTGATTAATTAGAATTTAGAAGAAGACCATTGTTGCTCGGCGGTCTATCTGCCAATTGATAATTTGTTGGAATTATTTTTTTCCAGTTTCATTTAATAAAACTCCTGAAAATAAAATAAAACTATATAATTATATTTTTTAGGCGTGCTTAAACTATCAATAAGAACTCTTAACTAGCCGCTGAGCTTCAAACATAGTTAAAAAAAAAAAAGAAAATTAATTTAATTATCAAAGAAGGCGATTCATTCCATGTTGATCGGCCCAGGTAATCAATGTAATTAGAATTGGTATAGTTTAACTCATGTCTTAATACTATAAATTACATTTTTCTTTCAAAAATTCATTGAATAATGAAATAAAAAGAAAAAAATAAATAAAAAAAACACTTGTATCTATACTAAATAAATACTTTGTACTCGTCACCTAATTAATTTATCAAGTGTAACGAATACATTGTATTGTGTCCTACATTAATCTGGTAAAAATAAGTTTCCTGTCGTAAAAAAAAAAAAAAAAGAAATAAATTCTAGGACCGCAAGGGATGTAACATGAACCTCAACTGGTAATTATCTGTACTCTATTAAATGAAAAAGCAATGCTGGTATCAATTTCCTATGAAACTATTATTTAATCCTATGATATTTGCATTGAAGAAAAACCATCTTGATTAAAATTTTATGTTTTGATCTTTCTTTGAGACCGAAATGCAGTTTTACTTGTAACTCGTATTGTTCAATTGTTCATTTCTCTAGATTTATTATATAGAAAATAGGAAATTGTCTTAGATAACTCAGAAAAATGATCAAGGCACTATTTAATTTTATTATTCAACAGTTAAATGAGAATAAAAATTGGTTGAAACAAACAAAGATGTCCTTTTTTGTCTTACCAGAGTCAAAAACGTGATCCTGAAAATAGCATAAATCTGACAATGCATAGTATTTTTTTTTTCACAAATTAATTATTTTTCAAAAAATTAAAAATATGCACATGTAGAAAATTCAAAAAATTGTCTTGCAAATTTTTTTAATATTTTTTTTTTTAATACTTTATTTGTTTAAAAAAATTGTCGAATGTGTGTTAATTTCATTATCATGTCAAAATCATCGTTCACAAATTATTTAATGCGAAACTTTAATTTCAAATAAACCGCCACTTGTGGTGGTGGCCATTTTGAATGAACCGCACTAGTTTCACGTCACGAAACAAGATGGCAGAAACATCAACATGCTCCAATGTTTTCACAAAAGTTAACATATTTTATATTCATTCTGTGTGTGTGTGTGTAACAAGTTGGCTTCTCAAGATGCCGCAAGGGGCTCTGGGTACACAGAGGGAGCCATATTTTTCCAATATATCAGTTACGCGAAAACAGCGCACGTATAGACATTGTGGGCCACTACTGGGATGGGATTATTATCGGTTACTTGGCAGCGATACACACGGTTAGTACGTGTTTGAGGCATTCGTTGGGCCCACTCGAGGTGGCCTTGACGTGTGAATCGTGTGTCGTTTACAATTTACTTGAATCACGCGTGTGTTTTATTACAACAAGTAAAAAAAAATACATATATATATATATATGTATATATATCTATTAAATATGAAATAAAATACAGTATGGAAAATTCAGAGAAGTGTGTGTTTTACTAGAGGGGAATTTATGTATATGATAAAAATAAAAGAATCAAGCGAAGTGGGATAAAAAAAAAAGAAGAACGTCGAGCACTGTTGGCCCGTGCAGGTGTTCAGAGCAGTAGTAGTATATAGTACAACGTTAGAGGGTTAGTTAACTCAAACCCATAGAGTTTGAATTCCCGGCGAAGCGTTACAGTGGTTTAATGTATGTTTTTTTTTTTTGTATACAGTGGTTGTGATAGAGTAATATTTGTTTTTCATTTTTTTTCTATTTAATTTTTTGCTCTATTGAGAAAAGAGAATGGTGATAATTGGAGTTGGAGAAATTGTAGTGTCGGTAGTGGTGATTCTGCTGCTGTGACGATGACATAGACGTCATAATATACAACACTCGGTGTATTTCAACGTTTTTATAATATATATAAAACGTGGTCCGTGCGTGTCTCTACGGATTAATGAATAATTGAAGCAACTAATGGAACACAATCAAGCATTTACTACATAGTTTATTTTTTTTTTTTGTAATGAAATCCTTGAAATGACTGCTCACTCCAATTGTGAGTGTTAGCTCTGTTTTGTTTTAATATATTCTTACAATACGAGGGAAAAAAAAAAAATTGAGAGATAACAATTGTTATCTCTAGTGTTATGAGTGTATTATATAGTGATTCGAGGAATAAGGAATAATTATTTAGAGAGTGAAGATTTTTTTTTTTTTTTAATTTTCATTTATTCTCCAAGCCAAATTTTTTTTTGTTTTTTTTTTTTTTGTTGGAAGTCGTATAGCTATTTTTAATGGAAAAATAACGTGACAGTCCTGGATATGTTCTAACCCAGTGAATAAGTGGACTGATAATTCATATTACGTGTTTTAATATAAGAAAATATATATATATATATGAATTCACAGGTTTTTTTTTCAATTTAAAATATACAATTCGCGTGTGTAATGTCAACGGGATTTGTTAATCACGACTCAGTTCGTACATATGCATCCAATGCACGGTACAAGCTGTTACGCCATAGGTAAATACATCTATTTCATTCGTGCCCCTCTTTTTTTTTTTTATTTCTCTGTGTCTCCAGTAAAATATTATTTGTCCTCTCTTCTCTAACCTCCTCGTGTTACATCTGCCCGTGTTGTTTGTCTCGTCTGGTGCGTCACACCGCACGATGTCTCTCTCTCCCTCTCATATGTGTGTATATATATATATAGACATATATGTGTATATGGGTACACATATATATATATACATCGTCTCGTTACCATTTTATCTCTCTATAGATGATTTAGCTCATACGCTTGAACTGTCAACTTGATCGAACATGACCTTGCCCCAGCTCTCAATACTCAGCAACGTAATATATACCCTTCTAACGATAATCATATCCAATACATATTGTTTACAAAATATAATAATTCAATTAAACTCAAACTTTCCTCGGCAATTAACATTTAATCATTCAAATTGCATGTTATCATTGTGAAAGAAATTTTTAATGGAAATGAAAAGAATGAGAGATAACCTCACTTTCTCACTGAATGTATGTCTTTACATTCATTTAATTTTTCATCATACGTAATTTACCTTAAGGCCTCATTTTGTACATTGACTGATACCTCGAGGGCACTATACAAGAAACCAAAAGAGAAAGCGCGGGCACGAATACGAGTGACGATGCCTGTAATACTTATGAATTTTTAAATGAAAAAAAAAAAATGGGGAAAAAGAAAATTTTGAAATGAAAAGAAGTATTAATTATTGATAATTATAAATGACGAAAAATTAATTAAAAAATTATTTTCAGAGGATGCCTCAGGGGCTAGTAGAGGGTCAGAGGCGTGCGCTGTGTGTTCCAGTGATGTCGGTGACGCGGCAGCCTGCACTGCTGGACCTGGACAATGGCCGGCAAACCTGAGCAGCAAATCTCTCACCCTGCTCCCCCGAACAACATTAATCAACAGCAACAACAACAGCAACAGTCCCATTATCAGCAACAGCATTATCAATCAAATAATCAAACTAATCGTCGTACAAATTTATCACAAAACGATACACAGAATATACATGAAAACAGTGTTTTGGTTTATGTACCGGGTGATAATTTTACATACACAACAACATTGAATCATAATGCTGATGGTTTGTATCAAAGTAATCAATCGCAGCAACAACAGAATCAGTATACCGGTATTGTCTTACCACAGGTGGCAAATCCGGTTGCATACAAAACAAATTACAGTATCGATACAACACAAATTGGTAATGAATTAGAGACTGATGTTGATACTGATAGTGACTGTTGTCTAAAAACAATTGATATTAATTGCAGTTTAACTGCTGGGCCACAGTCACAATTGTCAAATGATGATACTGATGATGCTGGTTATGGTAAAAATTATCGTAATAAAACAATTAATTTGAATAAAGTTAGGGCGACTGGTTCGCCCAATAATACTGGAAAAATAGATTTAGGAAATTCAAGTATCGCTGGTAGTCTTGGGAGCGCTAGAAGCCCATCACACAGCGATGCTGATAGTTTGAGTGGTACTAGTGACTCTGGTGTAGTTGCAACAGCATTATCAGCAACTAGATCAGCGCTCCCAAGTAGTGCCGTTATTGTTAATGATAATGATGATAAAACATATGCATCACATTATGATGTACATACGAATATTTACACGAGTTATAATAGACAATGTGGTGTTAATAACGGTGGCTATCATGGTGTCATTGAGACTAATCAAATTAATAATAAGCAACAACAACAGCAGCAGCAGCAACAACAGCGTGACGATACAATTAAATTGAATCGTATCAATGCGGAATTAGAACTGCAAAATCGTAATGTTATTACGATTGAACGTGGTTGTGATTCAGTTAGATCTGATACTGGTGAATCAGCATACAGCAGCAGTTTGAGTAGTCCCGAGTGTCAAAATTTACAATCGTGTGATAATAATAACGTAAACGTTGGTGTTTCTGTGCAGCAGGCTGCGCGTTTAGTGACACAAGGTAATTTGTGTAATAGCAACAATGTTGCGCTGACTATGAACGGTAGTGTGGTGCAGCAGCAGCAGCAACAGCAGCAGCAACAACAACAGCAACTACAACAACAGGGATCCATCGCAGCACCTCGCGGATGGAAGAGGATATGCACCAACGGGGTCATCATATATATCAGGTTAGTGATGAACCAATATACTGTTTAGAGGGATCAAATTATTTGGAAAAGTTGGACTGAGATGGACACGGATTGATTTGGATATTTTGAAGGTGAAACTTTTCTGTTCTACTAATAGAACCAGAGATATCGCCGAAAAAGTGATTTTTTTTCCATTTTCAAGAGAGAAACGCCTCCAAAACTTGACCGAAAAAGTTAATTTTTCAAAAAATGGAGAAAAAAATTTTGATCCATGTTTTCCGCCTAAAGTTTTTTGAGCTTTCCAATGGAATTATTAAGAAATTTCTATTTCGAATCGTTCAATTAAAGTGTTCATTTTACCCCATCTTTTCCTATTAACAATGGTTCCCATCCCTATAAATTAATTCAATCAATTCACGAATGAATTTCTTGAGTATTCCGTATTTTTATTACTTGATATAGCGTTGAATTTACCACACTCTTTGAAACATCTAAAGTTCAAGGGTGTCGACCGATGCGGTTGGGTTACGATGAGCGTTTCGGGTCGCACCAAATTCGTAACCTAAAAGGTTTCTTCTCCACCTCTATATATAAGAGCTCTCTGAGTCGGTGGGATCTTGTCGTTCCATCTCCCTTGTGGGCTTCACTGTCGTTATAGTACCAACTTTAGTCTAAGAGAAATTTACTCAGTATTGGGCAAGGCAGACGACACGCTTCGTTGTATTCCCATGAAATATATTCTACACGTTTTTTTTTTTTTTTATTTTCCGTCACTGCTCCAAATTGACGTGGAAAGTTAATTTTGGAGTATTATTCTACGTATTTATGCATTACGTAAATGGAGACACCACTCTAAGGCTCATATTAAAAAATATTTCAGTAAATTCTTTACTTGGGGCTTTATAAGGGGTCTCGAGAAAAGGGGATGATTTTGTACGTGCTGTAGAGCTTGGTAGTCTCGAGGCTAGATTTGCATACAGTCTCTCTCCCCTAGATGAACTGTGCATCACTGTATACATTAGTTGTATCATTTGAAAAGCGGATCAGACCGTTTTAGGCATGAGCAGGCCAAAGAGAAACCCACAGACGTTACGAGTTTACAAGGTAATCCCCATTGGTAGGTTGAAAATAAAAATATGAAAGGAAGAATCTATACCTTTGTCCCCCGAGGGGCTGGAACCATCTTACCGTGGAATGTTCCACGTGTGACCTCGTAACCTCGCTTCTGTCTTTGATTTCCTATAACATTTACCCTCATATCAAACCCTCCTTGGAGTTTCCGATTTTTTTTTTCACTCATGAAAGAATGATGAGACGAATAGGGTTGGCGTTTATTTAGGATAAAGGAGCTGGTATTGGTATATGAAAGAAAGGGAGGTAGTGAAGATGGCGTTATATTTTCTTTGATCCATAATCTTTAGGGAAAATATCTGCAAGCGAGGTATCACCGAGATTTCATGTAACTCGATATTGCGTGAATCTCACTTGTGGATCAACGACTATCTCGATGTTCCCTTTGTGAAAACGAGTGACGGCAATGGAGAGGAAAAAAATAGAGAGAGAGTGCTACCTGCAGCTTTGAGAATGTCTCCTTACTCTTCTAATAAAGCGTAAAGGGCAACGGCTCTACATATAACTGTCGTTTGTATACCCATGGGTCCTCCTGAGGCATTAGGAAGTCTGACCTGATCTTTCCCTCTATTTCTCTGTCGCTCTCTTTCTCTCTACCTAAGCCTCGTTAAAACGATCCTTTCCGCCTCAACGGGAAACGGCGGGTGGCTAGAGTCACGGTTTAAATGGTGTTTAAAGGGCTATACGCTAGATAATAAAGAGAATTGCTCTTACTTTTAACAAAAAAAAAAAAATTTTTTTCCACATTCCTCCAAGGTTAGTCCAACAAAATTTCATCCCTCAACTTTCTTCATTTTCAATTCATATTCTCTCTCTCTCTCATATTAATCAATTATTCAGTATATTGGAATCCACGAAATATGCTGATAGCACTATGGTGACGACGTTTTTTTTTTTCATTTTAGTCTACACAGTGGTTGGATCAATGATTTATGGTGGTGTGTCGTAAATACCAACGGTAATGTACGACCATGACCGCAGTGCCAGCTTCCTCCTCCTACCCTATCATCTTCCCTCTCACTGGTTATCTCTCTCTCTTACTTTTTCTCCTCACGAAACGTTCCTTGATTTATAATACCTATTGACGACAATCCCCAGTATTTTTTCTTACTCCTGCACTCCCTTATATCTCACTACTTTTGCGTCACCATCTTGCGCACATTGCTCTCCCTCCGGCGTTTTCTACGCAGTGGTCGTTCTTCTCCAAACACCAAGAGGTTTCTTCGTTCCTTTTTTTTTCCCACATGTTTTCTTTTTATTCGTTCACCAGTGGACCTCTGACTTGGGGAGTCCCCTATTATTTTTATTTACTAAGGAAGCTCTTTCTTGGCACTTATACAGTATACCTTCATCGTAAAACCATCAGCTGGACATAGGTTCTCCAAGGTTCTTGGCAAAACTCAATGCGACAAATTTCCATTCACAAATGCCCAGCTCTTTGAGCCTTCTCATGCTATCAAATTTGTTATTGGTTTTTGTTTTTTTTTTCTATTTCCCTCTTTCATCATTATTTATTCAAGGTTTCCTCATGAAAGTG
The DNA here is from genome assembly GCA_963921955.1 of Aleiodes alternator. Classification (NCBI taxonomy): domain Eukaryota; kingdom Metazoa; phylum Arthropoda; class Insecta; order Hymenoptera; family Braconidae; genus Aleiodes; species Aleiodes alternator. The sequence goes on along the minus strand of OY998107.1, from coordinate 2,871,383 downwards.
GACGGAGAATTGATTTTTTTTTTTTCCAAATGTTTGAAGAGTTCCGGGGGAATAACAAGCTAACCAATGACATTCAGAATGATGGAGATAACCTTTAATGAAATATTAGGCAATAATTTCCATATTGATTCGCTTGATTCCAACTGCGGAGGGTCCCAATATTATGAACAGATATTACGCAAATGCAATAATTAATTGCTCCGGTATTCTCTCTGTTTAATGACTCGATGGGTCGTTCGGCCAACCACGCCAAATCGCCAAAGCAACGTCACGAAAATCGCTACAGGTGCATCGTTGCGTGACTAAGCTGTTAATTTTCCGCGGTTGCGCAACTCTTCATAATACACAAGATTCTCTCCCTCTCTCTCTCTCTTCTCACGTCATCTCAGTACTTGAGACTGTTTGCGTGCTAGTCCTCATTTCCTTCAGAGTCTACGGATTTTTTCTAAGAATTATTTCTCTCAGTTATTTTTTTCTCCTTTATTTTTTCGTTTTTTTCCTTTCCATTCTGTTCTTTTCATATCGGTGTCCCAGATGTGCGGTCGTCTATTGCGCGTCAACTCGATTGACATCAGTTTACAGCAAAGTGACGGGTAGAATATGTGTGTATTTATAATAGTCCAAATGGGGACGTCGTAAGACTCTTCTTCACTCATACTCGTATAAAAAACGACATTACGTCCTTGACCAAGATCACAAGTTGATGCGCATCATGTATAGAAGAAGGAAAAAAAAAAAGAGGGAAAAAATAAATAATTATCGTAATCATTCACATGCAAATTTATTCATTGACGGATGATAGAAGAGCGCTCTCAAAACAGGCCTCACATTGTTGAGTCTGTCACGTGTAGTGGAGTAGCAACGCGGCTTAGTTTAGTGTAGTGCACAAGTCGTTAGACTTTAGCGCTGAGCATTCAAGGTTCAAATCTTAGCAATAGCAATTTTTATTCTTGAAAAAAAAAATATATAAATTTACCCAATGATGACAATCTGGTTAATTTCTCAGTCAGAGTCAAACTTGCAGCTAGGGACATACAAGCAGGGTACTAGAAATATCACATTTACGAGTTACCAACAGTTAACAAGTCCCGGGAAGGTCTGAGATAAAGTCAATTTAATTAACGTTCTAGACGGACGAGCTCATAGGTGGGGGGCTGCGGTGATACCAGAAAGAGTGGGACAATTCGGAAATCAATTGACCTAGGAAGCACTGAAAATAGCTGAGGTTCTCCGAATTGTTCCAATGAAATGTCCCGCGACTAGCAATTTAAGTCCAATCTGCAAGCCACGTTCAGTTGAATTAAAATACGTAGAAACGTGGAACTCAATTCAGACTAATCTGTCTCTGACTGTAAACCAGAAAAAACTGAGGGTAATTCTTTTATCATTTGAAAATAATTGCCAGAATTGAAACTTTATTTTTTCCAATTCATCGGATTCAACAAATAATTTCATTCAATGAGAATTCTTCATTCGGAAAAACTAGAGGATACAAGAATTCCATTCGCATGTAATATTTCATGCAAAATCAAATTAAAAATTGTCCAATGTTACTTAACAATTCAAATATTCCTAGATTGCAATCTCTCTCTCACTGTCCCGTCAACAATATTACTCTTGTGTGCCATTGTTCGTTAACAGAGTAATTGACTGAAACCTTCGAAACGGAAAACCCAGCGTTTTTTGCTTTATCACTGTATCTGTTAACATCCGGTCGTTACATTTCAATTATCCACAAATCAGAAAATACCAGCGATTTGTTAATTTTTTCTTCTGCTCATTTTTTGCTCTCCCTTCATTTATTTCTTGACTATAATTTCAGTATCCAGATGCATTAATTACGAATAAAATATTATACATTGCGTGCACACATCTTCATCACACTGGTGACCAATATTCATTATAATGTTCTGTAAGTGGGCGCCCTGTGATTATTTTCGGTACGTCCTTGAGTCACTTTCCACAGCATTCCCTATTGAGTAATGAGCTAATTTTACGCAGATTTAACATTCACGCGTTCATCCACGATTGTATAAACCTTCCATGAATTATTTGGGCTTTAATAGAATTTCATTCTCATTCGAAATTCTTTGAAATTATTCTCATAAACAAATAACTGATTTAGCCCATAATTATATTTACAAATTTGTTGAAGTAGTCTCCTTTCTATTTAAAGAAAATTTGTGTAGATTAAATGCACGGTTAAATGAGAGCCATTTACCAAACAACTTAATACCAATATAATCCCAGTATTATTATGCTAAACGACTGTTTATTATGAAAATTAAAATTATTCATTATACATTGGGATTAAGTTCAATTTATGTGGTAAACATTTGCATTAAACCATTTATAATCACCATGTTGATGATTTTCAAAATCAACAATTGTTATGGGTAAATTGTTAATTAACGGTGCATCCACAATAATTGCTTTTCAATCAGTTTAAATCGATGAACGAACCATGCATCAATTTAACAATCATGTTTCCCACTGAATTCTATTAAGTGTAAAAAAAAAAAAGATAATTGAGGAAGTTTGTATTTGTATTTTGTTTTTTAAACTCCTGTAATTCATTTAGTCTTCGTTGGACAGGTATGAGTATGAGTAAAGTGGAAAAATACAAAATTGCGGGCAATCGCCATCGATCGAAATGGCTCACTCTCGCTCTTTCTCTCTTTCTCACACGCACATACACATTCATGCTAACAATATACAACTAAGAGAGAGAATATACATGTTATTATTGCACAGTCAGCGGTGGGACTAAATTAAACGCGTAGGAGCGAAGGTAATTTGTGCTGATAACGAGCTACCCACGTAAACACGAGAGTTCACATTAAAAGAGGGAGAGAGCAAGAAACGAAAAAAAAAAGTTACGATCACCCGCATTAAGACCGATACAAACGTACTCATTATTTCATTTGGCCTCAATGTTTTTGCTCTTCCCTCCACTTTATTCAGATATTCTTTTTATTTCTCTCAATATAGCATACGTAATCGTCTCTGAATGCTTCAGACTAGCCACAGATACAGAAACAATTACCAATTTATATTTATAAATCAGGGATAAATGTGTGGACGATTGAGAGCTTTATTTATCCACAAAATGTAGAGACTCATCGAGACCAGATATCAGGGCTTCCATTTTTATTTATATATTACAGCAATTTATAAACAGTATTATCGGATTACTCATCATATTGATTGAGTTATTTATGTTTTTATCATGTTTTGTAAATACTACAAATTGTTTATTAAATTTTTCGAATTATACATGAGTTATATCAATGAGAATTTTTTTATCTTGAATAGGAAAATACTGAATTCATTGAAATAACAAATTAGAATAATTGTTAGTGCGAATATGAAATATTCATGTGATTCAAATCATTTGTTTTTTTTTTATTCTTCTTCAAGAATGTATAAAATTCATCTTCTAAAAATACTCATCACATTTTTCCTCCTCTTATAACGAAAAAAAGAAAAAAAAAGGTCAAAAATAATCATGATTAAATAGTTGAATAAACATTCTTCAACTCAAAGGCAAATATTATTTTTGCTCGTACTATAGAATAGCCTATGGCCACTTGACTGTGCATCTCAAATATCCCATTGTTATCCTCCCTCTACTACATAATCTGCCTAATGATGTTTTCTCAAGCGACTAACCAGCAAAATTTTCCAAGTCTCCCTATATTATATTGACAATAGCAAAAGTGGTAAAGATCACTGGTTAAGTAGGTATTTGTCAACAAATGAGTAGATTAGGTAGATATATTTTTCAATTTTGACTTGAAGAGAACCAACTGGTTGTGGCTTAACATGAAAAGATCAACGGGTGGTCCAAGACCCGTTTCTGTAATATACACTCACACAAAAATGACAATCAGAGCTCAACAGTGTAGACCTGACCCTACTAACGGAGAAACACTGATTATGGCTTTTAACTGTTTTCATTATTCCACTTGAGGCATTAGATTAGAATAACCGCATGGATTATGATTACCGCCCGAGTTTTACAACCCTCAATGTCGATTAAACTGTAGGCAGATAAGATTTCAAGTATCATTCGTGTCCACTACAATCATTTATTGTCGTGAAATATTCACGGTAAAATTTCTCTCTCATGGGAAAATAATTTCATTTTTGTTTATTATAAATAAATAAAAATAAAAAATAATGGATGAAAATAAAAAAAACGAATAATGTTAAATTGACCAATTCCTCTGGAAGTATTTCCATACATGTTGTTAAAATCATAAATGTACCCTCAAAGATTATATGTGAAGAACATACATTATATAGGCATACTCGTATAGCCAGAGTTCTCGCCTCGAGGTGGTAAGATAATCAGGTATGTGTTTGGTACTTATGGGAGCGAGGAGAACCTTGAACACGAAGAAAACGTCCCCGTCCTTAGTCACGCTAGAAGGACACACATACACATACACACTATCTCTCTCTCTCTCTTCCCATTTTTAAAACCTTGAACAAGAACAAAACCTGTTTCTATTTAGCAACAGGGGAGCATACTCGTGTTCAGTACATATACATCAGATGGCTTTTCAATATCATTCAAGCATCCCATACATATTCCATTGTTCAAACTGTCGTGTAATCATCAATCAAAATAATCATAAATAATAAACAAAAAATAATGGAGGTAAATGATGCATCATTTGAATTTAATGGTGATATTTCAGATTTTATGAACCAAAACAAAAAAATTGTCGGTATTTCCTTTCGATTTGGTGTTTTTCCTCGTCACATTGCCCCGGCGGGAACAATTTTGCGGCTCGTCGGTCCTGCAGTCCACCCTGCTGCTCAAGACCCATCTTTTTTTTATCTTCTTTCATCTTTCTCATCCCATACACAAAAACTTTTCAACTCTACGAGTTGGTGTCTCTTTTATCGTTGGTGTGAGAATGCGTGAAAATCAGCCTTGGGTCAGTGTTATTTAATAATCCGAAATAACGATGCAAAACTTTCCAGCCGGACAATATTCTCCCCTCGTTTCATCTCCTCTTCCTTTTTTTTCCGGTATTTTATTTAAACTGGAAACTTCCTTTTCCCACAATTTATCGTACCGCATCCAGTATGTCTTTTTATTCGTTTTTTTTTATATGATTTTCTATTCAGGAACTGTTGCGTTTCACAGCTGTAAAAGAAAAGTTTATTGATTTTACTCTATTTTCCCATTAAATTTAATGGTGAAAGTCATCAACTACTGTAATACTGGTAGACTGACAGATTGATGACATGGAAAAAACAAGAGGAAAAAGAACTGCCTGGGATCTGTGACTTGATTAGTCTCGTGAAAGGTATCAATATCTCGGTAGTTGCTTACTAAAGTATCAATACAACTTATATAGTAGCATATAAATAAGATGAAGAAGAAATAATGTGTGAAAAAAAAGATATAAATTTAAAGAAAGACAAACGATGGAAAGTATGATGATAGGTGAAAGTTCTTTCAGCGAGTTAGATCAAATGCGCTACAACGATATTTAATTCTGAATGGTGAAAGCTATCAATGTTAATCAAAGTGTCCTTTACAGCTCTACAGCACAATGGCGTTCTAGTGTACTTGAAAATTTAAATCGATTAATTGATTGAACAGTGATGAAAAGGCACGTTGTAAATGACTCTCGCCAATACATCTAAATTTGAATTACAACACACGCCACTTGACTTCTATTATAGTGAAACCCTTGGGGGCAATGACATTATAATGAAGCAGGTGCTAATTCTTAAAAATTAATGATTGCAATTTAAAAAAGTGCCTCTACATTAAATATTTATAGAGTCAAACTAGGGTATGAGGTACTAATTTCATTCTTTATCGTTAGTAATCATTACAATGAGTTTTTTTCTTATACTGATGATGATATACGAGGTTTCAACCTTCCAATCTAACAGGAATTCATTTTTTCAACTGGATAGTAATTATTTCTCAAGAATGATTAAAATTCAATTTCAATGAATCTTTTTTTTTCCACCATTTATTATCCTAATATGGACTAATGGAATATTCATTGCAAAAAAAAAAATGCTTGAAATGAATTCCTAAGAAAATATTTGAATTTCAAAGTGATGGCTTAGTGTAGAGAAATTAAATCGGACAGTACAATCAATGACAAATTCCAGTGGGATTGAAAACGAAATTCCGCAAGTCTAGAGTCGAGATTCCCCCGATATTTCTCTCGTCGCTTTGGCACACATACACAAAGGCAGTTTGAGAAAAGGAAAAAATGGAGAAGATAGGAACGCGATTTCTGGTGGCTGTACGAGTGAATATTTCGAACGATGTTGGTGGCTGGAAAAGGGCCCCAATGTCGTGAAGTGCCTGAGGGGGAGGCAAAGAAGAATTCTCTCCGGTCGTAGACACGTGAAGTGCGTGCTAGTGGGAAGAAGACTACTACTATATTCTGAAAAAGGGACGAGAACACCCCAAGGCTTTTCTTCGTACTTACTACTATGTACGAGAATGAGACAGCACTCGTGTCGACACTTTTTTTTTCCGTTTCGGACTGAAGAGAGGCCACCTAGAGTCACTTGTATTCGCATGAGTTTCGAGTTCTCCTGGTTTTTTTAATCCCCTCTTCTTCTCCTTTACTGTCCTTATTTATTTCGTATTTTCAACTTGCTATATGTCTCTCGCCCCTTGTGTCATTATTAATCACAAAGACACAAAGTGTCAAGGGCTTTTTGATCGACCGTGGATTACACGTGGATACAACAATAATTATGCCCCAGATAATTCTTGAGCCGTGACACGGAAGGTAATGCTGAAGAGAAGTATCAGATCTGAAAAAAAAACAACAATGTTGATAAGCCAATGGAACAGTGCCTCTTTTTTTCTGGAAATAAACACTCGTGCTTCAATGCCACAAAGTGACAACAATATATATATATATATATGCCCAACTTATCCAATAGAAAAACGAATCAATCCAATTTTAGCTTTCCACTCTCGTTGATTAATGTTTGCCATAAAGAAAAGTAAATTAGGTAGCATGAAAGTAGAGAATTCAGAATGTTTTTTTTTTTCTCATTGAATTGTCACAAAGGAATTTTTTTCCAACTTTGGTTTTGACGAGTTTGCAATCAATCGTAATTACGCGGTAGACGGCTATGCGTGCCCAGTCGCATTCACGCGAAACGCATTTAATGCTTTTTTTTTTATTCTTTAACCCTGTCTTTTTTTCTTTTCCATGTCTCCTCTCTTCACACAGACATTTATACACATGTGTCTGCCACACCCGACTGTTATTATCGCAAACCAGTCTTTCGCGTTGCCATCGGTCGACGTGTCAGGTTCCCCGTCGAAACTGTCCAGATCCAATTAAAATCCTTGCTATACACTCACAATGTTGTTTTTTTTTCGTTTTGAAATTTTATTCCACTCTCTTTATTTTCATGTTTTTTTCCCCAACTCTCAACCCATCAAACCCATCAGTAGACCGGTTACGTACTCATGCCATTGATCGATTCATAATTACATCGTAATTATACCAGAGACAGCTATCAAGGACAGGAGCAATGACAGATGCTAATAAAAATACAGTCTCTTCATGCAAAAATAGAGTCATAATCAAATTAAGTGGATTGTGAATAAGATTTCTCGACTTGATTAAATTTAATATCATCACAAATAATCCCAGAATCGATGAAATTAATATTTCCAATGATATTCCCTATCAGCAGAAAGAGAGAGCAATCGATTGAATTTTAATTTGTCGAAACAGCCATCATGGGGAGCTGATCAATTTGTGATTATCTGCAATTACTAATCAGCCAAGCAACATGGGAATGGGGGCAAAATTTGAGTATTCTAATTAACGGGCAGTGTCCAATGATGCTCATTTGGCCTTGTATCTACCACTAACGTTGATAATATTATCATCTACGTCGAGTTTTCACCAATGTAGAAGTGTATACGGAAAGCCGATTTAATCCAAACGTCACAGTGTTTCACTGACAACGCCGAGGGTAAAGAGGGAGAGGAATGGTAAGAGGTATAGGAAAATAGAGAAGGGAAGGGGGGGGGAGGAAGGGGGAGAGGGCACTGAAAGGGTGGCAGAATGGTTAGAGATAGAGGATGACGTTGACTGGAGCTCTCATTGATTGCGCGAAATCGAGGTTTCCTGCTCTTCTCCCCATTTTACCATTGTCGATTCACTGTGTGTTGTTACTGGTCTCTCTCTCTCTTTTCTCTTTCACTCATTCTATCTCTGTATCGTCGGTGTTTTGTGTTGCCGGTAAATTGGCAAGTGCGCCACTCGTAATCAATAGACGAACGTGGCAGAGAAACGAACGCATAACAGAGGTAGACTTTTAAGGGTTTTTTTTTTTTTTTTTGTTAGCGAGTGGGAGAGGAATCATGTGAGTTAAAAAAAATGAGTGGGAAAGAGAGAGGAGCAAATGCAGAAACGCTAAAGGGGTGTAACACATCCCCTTTCATACCCTCTATCCTTCCCTCCTGCACAATTGGAAGAGAGGTACAAACGATGCAGCTTGGGAGAGAGCACCGGATAACGACGCCCCAGCGAGTGAATAGCCCTGTGAGATTCGTGGTATTTTTTTAAAGCCTTCTCTTGTTTTTTTCCATCTTCTTTTTTCACCACTATTTTTTTATTTCCATTGCCCGGGAATTTTCGACGATTCGTGAGCGAGCACCAATGAAGAGCAATAGACGTTGAGAGTGTGTGGATAAAGTGGCGGAAGAGAATATGAGAATATAGAGTGGATTTTTTAATTTTTTTTTTTTTTTCTTCTTTTTTTCTACTCTTTTTATCCACGGAATATAGATTTGATCATTGGAAGATGCATGGGAAATATCGTTTCTGGGAGATTCAGAGCCTGTATATTTTATATCGATCTCCATATACACCAGAGTGCTGGATTTCTATCCAATAAAAGGTGCATTCATGGAAATAGCAGTATTTTCAAATGATATTTGTTGAAATTAAATTGGAAAAAGAAATCTCGTAGATTATAGATTCCAATTCTCCATTTGATTGTGAGATGAATTCAATTGAATTCATTTAATTTTTGATTCAAAGAAACTTCATTTCTTTCTTCTGCATATGTTTTTTGTTTTGTTCTGCAGTTTTGTGAAAAATTCTGGCGTGCCATTTTTTCTTTCTTTTTCAATTCTTTTTGTACACATCTGTCCGAATGGTTCTATTCTTGTTCTTTCGACTATTCACCTATCCTCCTACGCTTCGCGCGTCACTCCAATGACTCTTTGTCGGAACAATGAGAATGAGAGGGCATCCTCTTTTATTTTTTTTTCTGCTTCGAAAAGAGGCCTCCGTGTGGACACGGCAGTAAATCATCCCCAGACCCTCTGACTCGTCACTTTAACGATTTTTTTTCCTTTGTATCTTCACTTTTTTCCGCATGTTTTGTCGTCCTCAGTCAATACGACCTTTCCATGTTCGAGCAACGAGAGGTTTCTTTTCACGTAATAGTTTTTATACTTTTTTCCTCTCGGATAATGGTCTAAAAAAATCATTAGGTTTGCATGCAATTTGTTTACGAATCAACAGCACCAGTCTGAAGTATTAGAATTAATTGTTGCAATTCATTGGAAAATTTGTCATTTGTCGCACAAAAGTTGTTCGTGAAAAAATGGATATTTCGATGGAACTATTGGCAATAAATTTTTCTTGATGGTTCCATTGAAAAACTTAAATTAACGTGAAAATTTCTTGAAAATCTTGTGATACAAGCTTTCCATCACAATTTTTCTCATCTTATTAACGCAACCATCAAAAATATCGTATCTCAAGTACTTTTAATTATTTCAAGCAAATTTGAACTTAATTAGCCGATCATTTTTCCTTTCAACGTAATCCGGTATATCGTGACAATGAATTATAGAACGAGTTGATAATTGAAGAGATATGAATAATGTGCGCATGATTGAGAGAGGATTGGCGGTCGGTAACAAAGTTCGCGAATTCCCAAGAACATCATATCTGTCGGTAATAACACAAAACAATTTTTTAGATACGAACTGTGATACTGAGATTAATAAAAGAAGTGAAAAGAGTGATAAATCGATATATTCCTTGGAAGTGCATTCGATTGAACATGATCCGACCCCAGGGGATGCAATTTCATGCCGGATGCATTGAGGGAAGCGTGAGAGGGGTACAACTATGGCAATAGTCCACGAAAAATCCAGTCAGACTCAATTTTTTTTCTTCCACTTGTTTTATTCACTTTTTTTCACTTTGGTCCGTTCCTGTAAATAAACGACATTTATGCACGACTGAGAAACAAATAAGGGGAATAAAAATCGTTTGGATGAGAGAGGAATTTTATTATGCAATTGACAGAGACAAGAACAAACATATATATATATATATATATATATATATATATATATATATAGAATATAAAGTTGTGCGCGGAAAGGTAAAACAGGCTCGTTCCCTGGGGTTTGTGTGTGCGCGCGCATCGATAAATATTTATTGACGCAAGAGGAAAAGGAGAATAGGACAAGAGACGAAACGTCACCCGGGAATGTCGTGTAAACGCACGCGCAAACCTTTTATAATGTGATACAGAGTATCATAATATACTGCTCCGAAATGAAAGAAATAAAGAGAGAGGTCCCAATAAAAAAAAAAAAAACTGGTAAATACTGTTAAATTGATGTATTTCCCTCTTTTAATCTAATTTTCCTTCATCTCAATCTACTTTATTAAATTTTTATTCTATCGAGAAGAAAAAAAGTTTCATCCCTCTCTAATTTGATTTAACGATAGCAAAAACTATTATCTCCTATGAAATATGTTTAGTTGATTCAATAAGAATCCAATGGAATTGTTGAATCAGGATTATAGGGGGGAACTTCATAACGAGCTCGTAGATAAAATGATTTAATGAATGAATCTGTTTCCGGAATGTGTTTTCAAGGTAAGGGGGATGAAAGCAATCTGCGTGGCTCCTCATTATCACTGGGAGTATAACCTCTCTGTGAGGGGCTTGAAAACGAGTTGATATATATTTGCTTGTGGGAGAAAGAGGGAGGAGTTTTACTCTCTCTCTCTGTGTGTGAGAGAGTAAAAAACACAGGGATAAAACTTTTCGTGAACAAATGAGAGAGAAAAAGCTGGGGAATTGAACATTATTTTCACTCACAATTTTCTCTTGTCCATGTGACAAAGTACAATTTCAGTAATTCTGTCTCCGAGAATATAAATGAATGATTCAATGCGAATCATCCCTGATAAATCACATTACTTCAGTTCTCAATTCTTCTTCTACTTGTATGTATAGAAATGGATGAGTTTGCTATCCTCCAATTCCAAGTAGCAACTTGTCGTTTGTGAGAGTGAAAGAGAGAGAGGCAAAGAAAGAGGAATCGTAACACGTGTGTGTCCCTCCTCACACTGTCAATCTCTCACTCCATAATTCTTTTCTCCCTTCTGAAAGTTCAATGATCCGAATACTCATCGGGGAAAATCGCATACAAGTAACGCCAGATAGAATACACGTGATGCTTGTTCCATTTATTCACTGGGTAATTTTACAAATATGGACAATTGCTTTTTTTCCTTGTTTTTAAAAGCTATTACTGTATCATGAATTTATTCACTCAATTGAATGAAATAATTTAAATACAAAGAGAAAATTAGTTTTGTATAGATTAAGAGTAAATTTATAGAACAGACTGGCGGTGCAAGAGAGCGAGTAATGTGCCTGTTTTCAATGTAGTCGATAACAACGGGCGGTCTCTCCTCCCTTCGTGAGGTTATGTTAGATCCGGTTATTGTTTTCCGAAGGTGCCCTTCTCGCTGATCGGTTCTCTCTTATATAAAAAGCCCCGTAGGCACATACCCGTTGAACTGGAAGTGGCTCCAGAGACAAACGAGGTACCCGATCATATTTATGTTGGTTTTTCTGGCTCATGTGGTTCTTCTACCTAAACGTTTTGTCTTTCTTCATTTCTTTACCAGGTGTATTATCCTGGGGTCACACAATCCACTTCAAACCAATACACAGTGCAAATCGACCTCGACTTTTAGCCGTTGTCGTTGAGTTATATTTCATCATGACTGTGCAATTTTATACTCCAGTGAGATGAAGAAAAAGACTTTTATTTTTATTCCTTTCTTTTATTGCTTAAATGTTCGACAAAATATTCCTTCACGATTTTCACAAGGATTCAATGATATATATGGTTATTTTAAAAGCACTGACTTGTATGTTCTACACATTTCATGTATTTTCTCTTCTCCTCTGGCTGCAGATTTATAGGCTGCACAATCATTCAAGTGAAACTAAATAAAGAGTCAGGGGTATAAAAATTGAAACTAGAAATGAATGAGTAATGCAGAAGGAAATCCATTGGGGAAGTAGAAATCCTCTAGTGTCCCATCATGAGAACATCAAATGCATCTCTCATATGGATCTTTCACTCGAACTGTCCCTCGGAGATCTTACGTAATACTGTAAATGTTATAAAGCAGCTGAAATAATTTGCAACACAGACTTAAAAGGTAGTTGATGTTTATTGAAATCTTTGTTTCGATATTCATCTCCAAACATCTCCAGGCTTTTGAATGCTAAACAATTCACCGAGAGATGAAAAATGTTGAAACTTTCATAAATAATAAAAATCAGTTATACTCTCTACTGTCAGGCTTATTCATAATTTATCCCATGAGAGTTTATTGCACCCAACGAGTTGCATCGAATAATTGTAATGTGTACATACAACATTTAAACATGCGAAATGTTGAACGAGCATCCATTAACTAAATGCTAGGAAAATGTTATCGCTACTAGCATGGCATAAACGTTTTCGACATTTTCTACAGGTGCATATTGCTACTAACTATATCTGGCTTCAGAGGGAAAAAGGGTTAGTTAGGAGAGGGGTTAAAGCTTATCGTTTGTGTTCGTCGTGCATTGCGTTTTACACAAGCCAATACCTTCATCTGTTTATTCATACATCTACTCACATATGAACACGTAATGTGATGATGTCGGCTCGTTTAACTACAGCCAACGCTTTCACCTTCACCTTTGCCTTCACTGGCGCCTCCACCTGTTCATAACGCCCCCGACATTCCACCATTATCTAGCCTGCGATTTAATTATCTAATTTATCGATCTATTGTTCAGCTAGATTTTTTTCTCCTCCTCTCTCCTCTCTCTGAGGAGTAGAAGAAGTATTTCCCAACCTCTGAACGTCCTTCAGAATGCTAAAATCACCTTACTTCTTTAAACTTGACGTCACAATTTTTTTTTAACGTTTCTATCTGTGAAATTATGTATATAAAAAACGAAAAAAAAGAAGTTTGAAAGCTTTGCTAGGGAGGGAAAAAAATGAAAGTCCTTCGTAAATGCCGTTAACGGGAATTGGATCCGACAGATTCATCTCCTCTCTTACCCTTCTTTTCATTCTTCTCGTCTGTATATATATTTCTTTCTGACTGCGCCACTTCTCTCACATTCTCCCTCATTCCAATTCCCTTATTTTTTTTTTCCCTTTCATTCTCTGTTCCACTACGCGAACGAGTGCGTATTTCCAACGGCCCCGACCTCCGATCCTTGAATTAAATCGCACGAAATCTCTTCTTGTCTCCTCGTGCTGATTTTACCAAGGTTACTCGTCGTATTGTATATATATATATATATATATATGCGAAGAAGGGTGAGAAAAAGAAACGGAGTCAGCTCGAATTATATGAGAGTATTTCTTCATTAAAAAAGAGAAAAAAAAAGAGAAATGATGGAAGAGAAAAGTATACGTGTATGTAAGATTACGAGAATTTTGGGGTTTATGGCTGGCCATATTTTTCTCCTTTTTTCCCCATTTCCCAAGTGGATAGAATGTGGAGGAAGCTGTGTTTATCCAAGGGGTCTTTTGAGAGAATTAATTCTGAGGTTTTCGAGATAAATGGAATTTGAAGCTGTAAACTTTTTATTTATCTCTCTTATTATTATTCAGCTTCTCTTCATATAAATCCATCAAGTAAAATTATTCAACTTTCAAATTATGAATGAACAAAGAAAACTCTAATTATTTCTAGGTAAAAATAAATGAAGGAAAAAAATGAGGGATAATGAATGACCTCGATAAATGCACATATTACATTGAATGTAAAATGTTGAAACTCATGTGAATTCAAGAGAGTGTGTCTATTATCTTCAGTGTAGACGGAAAAGCCTCGGGCTCTCGGTCGATAAAGCAGTCGTTCGTAGGCTAAGGACTACCCATTCACCCATTGCATTCAACACTACATATTTCCATGCTCTCGGTGTATATTCTCGATGTACGTTGGGAATCGCGTATTCAGCCTCTTGGAAGCCACGGTAGCGTCGACTCAGTGTGAAAAGGTGTGGTATAGGTACGAAAGGAGAAGAAGACTAGAGAAAGAGAGAGAAAGAAGAGGACGGTCGTGGAGGCCGGATGGCGATCGATGCACCCGTGCGCTACCACACGATACATATATCCAACGCAAAACGAATGCGCGAGAGAACACACATGCCTTCATAGTAGAGGATAGAGAGAAGTTAAGCTTACGAGCTTTTTCAAATGAAACATCGCTTCATCTTCTTCTATCTCTCGGTGAATAAAAACCATCGACCGCTTTTTTTCCCCATATTTGAGTAACGCTTTATTCTTCCATACACTTCGCCAATTTCAATGATATATTCTTTTGAATTCTTCAATTTTTCTCTTTGATAATATCCACAAAGTTATATCAACATCAATTCAATTTAGTACTCAATCAACTGTGAAATCGAATAAACGAAAAAAATACGATCATCTAGTCTATAGCTTTAAATTTTTTGATAAATCAATTTATTTTGTCTTTGATGAATGAGAGACAATACTGATGGGATAATTATTATCATGAGGAAAAGTAAAATCATGCAAATTTCTCATTATGAGACAAGCGGATGAGCAATACCAACCACCATGCAAACACACATCAACGTTACACAATACGTTCATTGTTATACCGACTACATATGACAATGGGCCATTTGTTACGGAGTGGTCCTATCCTATATTCTAAAAAAGTGCATACAGAACGTTGAAATGCGCCCGGTCTATTCATTATTGGTTGAATCGGCCCTCGCGGCATCACATTGTCAGACTTGGAGTACGAATGGGGGCTAGAGGGTTGAAAATAGGTTTATTCGAGAGGGAGAAAAATTTGAGATGGCAAACACATCCTGACGACCTATTTTCCTCTTTACTTTTCCGACATATCTAGATTCTCGATGACAAATATCATGTTCCAGTAGAATTCTTTTGTCAATAATGTTTTATTCTCAATTATGGGCTTTCGTATTTTCTATCATAGAATTATCAGTGAGGAAGTATTATTGGAAATAATAATATAATTCGATCAACATGAATACATGGATTCGATCTCGTAAAATAAAAGACGTGGTATGAGTTTTAGGTCCATTTACCAACGAGTCATTTCATTGGTACACCTGTACACATTTCATACAAGTTATCTACCCTCTTTTCCTCATTCACAAGCCATTCCCACCCTCTCTCTCTCTCTCTCTTTCTCTCGCAGTGTCAAGCGTGACGAACGGGCCATGGAGTTCCCAGTAATTGCATTGGGATCGCTCATGGGATTCCGAGGGAAACGGCTTTGGTCTACCAGTGCTCCCATTTTCGGTGGGGAAACTCCAATGTGAAGGCGAATAGAATGATAAAGGCAACAAGAGAAGAGAGAGAGAAAGATAGAAAATGAAAATGGTTTGGAGGTGCACCGATGAAAAGGTATAGTGGTGTTAGAGAGAACGCTTGGAAAAGGAGAGCCAATTAATTTTATGATGGCAAACAGTGAGACTGTCGCAACACCCGGGCATTGCTGCAGTTCACCGAAGTAATTAAACTTTAAATTGTTTTGAAGAACAATAACGGCTGTCTCGCTCACGGTTGTATAGCATCTTTTTGGTTCTGTGTTGAGTTTTAGTTATAGAGGAAAAACTGTCGAGTGAGAGAAATAAAAGGAGAGTTTCCTTGTTGTAATGGGATAAAAGGGAAGTAAGGAGGAGTTGTGTACACGTAATAAGGTCTACAGCGGCTTTACAAAACACAAAGAGAGCGAGGAGAAATGTAACGGGGAGGAGATTTTTTTATTTTTATTTATCTTATTTTATCCTGAAATCTTTGAGACATTCCAGAAGGAATTGGGTGTGGTTTCAGATACAACAAGGAATAAATGTGAGAGGAAATTGTGTGTAATTGTGAGTGGAGTCATCTCTTTGTTTTGGAAAGTTCACAATGTTCTCTAATATTCGTAGTGGAAGATGCAATTATCTGTTTACCATATTTTTGAGATTCTCCGTTTATTCTCTGGATTTTTCTCAAATGTGGTTAGGCAAACCACTCAACCATGAACGAAATCGATAGAAAACGATTTCAGGCACTAAACTATAGGGGAACGTGGGGTAAAATGGACATTGTGATGAAACAGTGGGAGATAGATTTTTTTTAATTATTCCATCGGAAAGCTGAGGAAATTTTAGTCGGAAATCATGTGCCAGAATTAATTTTTTTACATTTTTTGAAAATTAAATTTCTTCTGGCATTTTTGAGGGGTAAAAGCCTTTCGATTTTTGAGCAAATTTAGTTTTTTGGAAATATCTCGGATTCTATTGGTTGTAGCGACCTGAGACCGATTTTAAATGAAAGGTGAGATCATTTCCCATCATTTTATAGGGTTTTGAATTCAGCAATATCGATTTTTCAGATAGTTATGGGAACTTTTATGAAAAATTATGATCACTGGTTTTTGTCCGATAACTATGTAAAAAATCGATATTTTTCAATCTGAAACCCCATATAAACCCTAATTGGAGAAAAGTAATTCTGACACATGTTTCTTGACTGAAACTTCCTCAGCTTTACGATGGGACCAATAAAAAAAATCTATCCCCAATATTTTCATTAATTTCAAGATTTTTCCATGATATATGCATAAAAACTCAAGTGTGTCCATTTTACCCCTTATGTCCGTATTGCCCCACCTTCCTCAGCATATTTTCTTTTCTATTTCAACGTAATTAAATAAGGAATGAATGGGCTAGGCTGACGATTTAGCTTGTTCAGTATTCTTCCTTGTGTAGGTTAAAGATTGCTCATTATCCTCACGAATGCGGCTTGAGGGAAATCGCAAAGTAATAAAGTAGAGAGAGTAAGTAGTAGTAAGACCGTGATAAAGCAGTGGTTGGGTGTTAGATATATAGTTTCACAAAAGTACCATACACACGGAAAACAGAAGCGTATAAGAGTTGCCCATTTTACCCCATTCCTCTGTATTCCTGCAAACTCATTACCAGGGTCTCAACCAGTTCATATGCACACAACACTGATACTATATCTATACATATATTTTTCTCTCTCTCTTCTCTTTCTCTGTGTTTTCATCTACTACGTTGGAGTGTGGAAAGAGACGTATTCAAGCCACTAATTATAACCATGATCATGCTGTGCATTAACTCTCCTTGTACAGTAATTATTAATGAGAACACGGCCGATCGTATTACATGCTCGTGCTATGTGTATGAACCTTTGGCAGTACTGTAATTGGAGAGTCGTCTCATCTTGTCGAACGTAAAGATGATGAAGTTTGTCTCTGTTCAACATTAAATGCTAGCTTTTCATTAAAACTTTGTGAATTTACCAATGGTATTTAACTTGTTTATTTGTAAAGAATCATAGTCGAGAAATATTATTTAATTATTTTATTTTTATTTTTTTTCATTATTCTATTTACTCGAAATGAGTTGATAAAAATCAGGGCAAATTAATAGAAAATTGATCTTGAGAAAATCATTGTTCTGAAGAGTTTCTTTTTCCCCATTGATTTTGTAGAATTCTTGAAGTATGAAATTGGATACTTTGAAGTAACTTCTCTGGTGAAATGAATGTTGAAAGTCAATTGAGAAAGTACATAAAGAACTCGAAGTAACACAAATTTAAAAGAAGCATATTATTAAACTTTCCAAATGAAAAACCAATTTTACCATTTTAATATTTGTTCAATTGAGAAAAACTTTTATTACTAAAATCTACGACAGAAAAAAAAAAATAATCGAGTTATTGATAAAAAGCAAGATGAAAGAATTTATAAAATGAATTTTTTTAAATATGAATAATTGAATCACATGTATAGTTTAATCAATTTCGATTTGTTTCACATATGAATAACATTGAAACTGAATCGTATAACTCTTGTATTTGAGAGTTAATTCTCTATCGTTTGTGGTATCATACCAATCGATGCCCGAAAAAAAAGTACCCTAACCGGTTTCTCCCTTGACCTAAATCTCGACCACTCTTGACTCGAGATAATTCAACTCCAAAACTCGATTTCTTATTTCATTTATTTCTCAACCCAACAACTGCCTCCATCCTTTTTTTTTTTTCATTATTTTCCATTTCCATTATAATATTAGAGATCAAATAATACAGCCGATTGCGATAGGGGGGAATTCAATGATTCAATGTGTCAGAGATAATATGAATAAATAAATAATACAGATAGGAAAAGACTAAATGTTGGATAAAAAAATTCAACCACTGCATTAACAGTATGACTCTGACACGCAAGTAGTACCGCACGAGTGGTAATCACCGCTAACTCGCCTCTAACTATTCATAGCACGCGCGCAATGTCGTGGTCGACACGTTCCTACGGCGTTGCAAGCGAGCATTGGTCTGTAACCCTCTATATATATATATATATATATATCTCTCTCTTTCACACGTGTTGTGTTGTGTCCATGGCGTTTCTACACTGGCCACATCCATTCCAACCACCAATGCCACTTGACTGTCTCTCTCCTCATGTATTTGTGTTTGTTCTACTGTTCTGTTATACATGTGCGTATGGATTTTTGTTCCATTGGAACTCACGTGCTCGCAAAACCCAGGTTACCGGCTGCTTTTAGTGTTGCATGACAAAATAATCACAATATGAGAGAATAAAACTAAATAAAAAAAAAAAAGAAGCACACTCGACTCTTGACCAGCAAATATTTTCACTCTAATTGCCATGTTGATATCCCGAATTTCCAATATTTATTCACTAAACTTTTTTCAAGTGTATTGTTTAGATAGGGCACGTGTTACTGAGTTTGTTCATTTTTTCGAACGAAAACAAACACAATAAGGAGATGAAAAGAAAAATAGCAAACATTTATTTATTATATACTGAGAGAGTAATTGAGTAAATAGAAAATTTTTCGATATATTGGAGGAGAAATATTATTGACTTGATTGTGGAGAAGTTTGTACATTTCTATCAATCATTTTTATATTTCTTCACATGTTAGTTGAATGACGGTGTTAAATGGTAACTGCTCTGTCATTGCATAAATTGAACATGGCAGAGAAACTTGGCGCTGGTGGTAGTTTCGTACCGGACCCTCGCGTGCAAGAAAATTGCTAACGGACGGCCGTAAGTTTTGCGAAACGTCAGAGTTTCCCCCCCTTTACCTACCCTGTTGAGATTGAAGTTACTATGCAAGAATAATAACACTGAGCATGTGTTATATGTATGTACTGGGGATTGTTGATTGTTCAAGAAACTCCGAGAAAATCATATGCATAAATCGACAGAAATTCGATGAAAGGAAGGAAAGTCTAGAGACTATATATCTGAGGTAGCTCAATGTAAATTTTTATAATTCACTAGCTGAATCGTGAGAGTTTACTTGTTGTTGAACGTACGATTATCTCCTATCTGTTATAACGTGAACTGTAGATCAACCATGTAAATGTATACACCCACTCTCTTTACTAGGTGCACTTTCGTATTGTATTACTTGGGAAAATCTTTCACTCGTTAATCTTTGGATCTCGACACTTTTGATTGAATAAATAATATCAATGGATTTCTCAGAGAGCATATTTCAAGAGAATCCAATGAACGTGAGGCAAAAGAGATGAGATAGATCTCGATATTATTTATTTTTTTGGCGTGAAACTTTGCATAATTCGTTTTTTTTTCTGTACAAATATTCCATTTATCTCCCCTCAGACGGCAATCTCATCCTGAACACTCTGTGAGGGAGCTTCCGATACCACGAGAGCGGCATACCAGACGCGTTTTATCCATACTAGAAAATTCACTGGTTATACCGCGAAAGGAAACTTGCATCGATCGTTAATCTAACGCCTATTGTTCGATTTTCCATCGAAAACCTGACAACGATAATTTGATATTCTCGTAGCTTTTTTTTTACCCCTCTTCATTCATTGGATCTCTTTTGTCTGTGTAACAAAGAGATGTCTGAATTATTATTGAACGAGAATGAAATGAAAAAAAAAGAAACGAGAAACTCCAATCAGAGTGTACTCTTGAAAAAAAAAAAATGGAGAAAAAAAAACAGTAGGGATTCACAATTTCATCGTGTACATGTACATTCATGAATAAATACAAATGTAATACAATCTTCTGATTTATTTCAAATGGAAAATTCGTTTAATTTCACTCTGAAAATATTTATGCAGAGTAGTGCGTCATTGCCCTCGTAAATTTACCGATAGGAAGTAACTAAAACATCATTAAGGCCTGGATTTTATTGGCTCGTGTTTTAATGCGAATTATATTGCAGTATGGTGGAAAAGCATTTGCAATACTGTAATGCGTTTTAATTCGAAAATAGAGGAGGCTGTGCTTGGAGTAAACCGGATGCTAGTAGCTATATTGATATGACATCTGTTCACTAGAAATTCCCCTGACCCCGATACTCAATTCCATGAATTCTAAACAAATTAAAATGTTCAAACAATCAACACCAGTGTAATTAATTTGCAATTTCATTTGTTCTGTTGCAGGTATGTTGAAGAATTCGAGAGAGAATCGTTTGAATTCTTGTCCGATTGCACATAATTCTCATGGACTTGGTAAAGTACAGAATCGATAAATCATTGTTTTCGTTTGAATATCAAAGAGCGAAATTCAGCTTTGGAACAATCAGAATACAGTGTCTTTGAATGAAGAGAAAGATATTTTTGAAAGGAAGGGGGAGAGAAGAGTGGCAAGGGGAATAAACGCACGATTCCCGAAAGTGGTATTTGGGGTTTGCATGCTATTTGCAGTTGGCTTTGGAACGTTAACTTGACCTCGTTCTTACCGCATTGCGACGAAACCACCGAGAGAAACAAATGCCATATTTCCAATTTCAATCAATGAATGTTAGTATGGAGAATAGATTGCTTTAGAAAATTGGAAAGTTGTGGACAGAGAAAGAGAAAAAAAAGAAATTAACATCAATAATCAATTGTCCTACTTGAAATTATAAATTCTAAAAAACAATATAATTAAATTTCTAGCTCGGTTTAATTGTTAATTTGCTTGTGCATCAAAGCATACTTGGCTGAATAACGTTGAATTTTTAAAATTGTTGAAATTCCATTTTACACTGATGTATTTCCTCGAGTCACAAATTTTCATTAGCTTGATGAAAGAACCCCTTTATTTAATGACTCCATTAAATTATATATAAACGTTCAAGCATTGATGGAAACAAGAGCGCGGTTAATTGAATTTTTGACTCGAAATGATGGAGACAATGGAAAAACTATTATGCAAAGTTAAATCATGTGAAAATGCAATTTTACGGTGAAAATGATGGTTTTTTTTTCTTCTGATATGCAATTACGAATTTATCCCTTCGCACTTAATCCCCATCATTGAATTTCCGCAAATCTGTCTTGTATCGCAATCTGAACGATTTCCCATTGGGATTTCATCAGTGTTGTAGTATTAGAGGGGTTCAAGACTAAATCGTATTATATAGCTCAACCCGGTATTTAAGTGAGGAAAGAAGCTAAATGTATATAGAAAAATAAGTAACGTAGACTGCAACCATATATTGTCGATTATGTGACCCCAGTGATTCAGAAGCCATCTCGTTTTGCCTCAGACTTGGGGATTATAACACTGTGAAGCCCCAGGGTTTGTAACAACCTAACTCCTCTTTTAGTGGTACTAGGTATATTCACTTCATCTCGATTTCCAAGGGAGTGAGAAGGTGACAGGAAAGGAGGAAGGGGAAATAGCAGGCTACCTCGTTATTGAATTTGTGCGTCGGAGTTACCCGTGACGATATCGCCTTTCAATATCGCTTCATTTGCCTTCAACGTTCATTCGATTTAGCTTCAATATATAGATATATACATATAGATAGAACTGTTTTCGTTCATCGAGTTTCTCTATCCATTTCTACATTCAAACATACCCATGAGAGCTAATCCTTTTTAAATATTCCATTTGGAATTGAGAGAGAATTAATCGAATATCTTCCATGCAAATTCTCGTTTATTTCCACCAATTTACGGCAACAATTTCAATAATCAACGATAATGTCATTTCATTTGAACTCTAATTTAATTATTGGGAAAATTGTGTGATAATAATTTTAACAATGGAAAATAATTTCTTCCACTTCATTCTCATTGCTTTTATTCAGTTGAGGACAAACAGCTCCCGAAGGACTTGGCATGATTGGTGATAAATTTGATATTTTGCTGACAAAAACCGCACGTGAACTCAATATGCAAATGTAACTAACATCAAATGAATCTTCCCAGTCGTTTGAAGAGACCCACTTTCACCCTGACAAAGCAATTTCGTAATTTCAAACCGATTTACACAGTGTTTTAACAACAACTTACATGAGCCATTTAAATCACGATTTCATGCATCCTTACTTTATAATTTATATTCCATTACAAATAAGGAACATATAAATGTATGGAGAAAGGCAAATGTAGAAAATGTCGATCGACCTTTCATTTAATTCGACTTGGCCTCTTTAAATTGCTTGGTAATTCAGCTATACAGCAATAATAATTGATGCGTTCAAATTAAATGAAAAGAATGAAAGAAAAAAAATATAATTATATAAAATACAGGAAAAAATAATTAAACTAAAGGAACGTCACAACGTGTCATTAATATCATTATACGAGGGCGATTAAGCGTAACGACGTTGTCGTTGTTGACGTGTGCGCTTTCACCAAATCGCTATTCTCATTTTATTTTCTTTCTCTCTCATACTTGAATGCGTATTATGTATTCCTGTGCAATTATTTCAATCGTTGGCCACAGCAACATCACCCTGGTTACCTCCAGGCAAGAGAACTTTATTCGAGCGTAAACGTAACGAGTGGTTATACATATAAAAACGTGTACTTTATACGATATATTGCGTTATATCGATGGTAGATTATGTGTAACGACCGGACATCATTGCGATATACCAAAGTCGTCACTTTTTATAGTATACAGGAAGTTATTTTTTAACCAATTACCATATTCTAGTTATTCATTCTTCCATTTCTAATCTATGAGAAATAATTTACATGATTCAGGATTAATTCAATTTGATTTCTTGGAGAAACATGAAGTCAAAGCTGTAAAAATAATATGAGATGCTCTCTATTACTTCAAAACAGGTCCATCAAGCTCAGCCATGTTTCATGCATCGTCTCTACAGCTCTCAGAATTATGGCTCAATGTCCTTTATGAATCCAGTATACGATGTAATCCACAGAGCGACTATGCAATTCTCTCCTGTACTGGAAGACCCAAGGGTTTTGCCTTTATCACTTTTACGCCAGTGATTATGTTATAACGTGCACGCTAAGGTGGAAACACATATATATATATATATATATATATATGTCTATACGTAGAGGCCATCACCATTGTATGCGGAGGCGTCACTGAACCGCTCCAGTGACCGTGGGAATGGAGGCATGTCTATGGAACGAGTACACGAGGGAAAAAAAAAACTTGTCGAAGAATCACATCTAAATTGGTTCAAACGTTTTAGAAGAGGTATTGCACAGAAATGTAAACTCATCTGGATTTCTTTTCAATGCTCAATCATTGGGAATTGAATACGTCAGACTGTAAAGGCAATTGTTTCCAATAGCTCCATAAGGAAGAATTATTAATGCGACAGAATGAGAGAATCGAACGATCCTGAAAGCACTATTGAGTACCAGCTGTGAGAGCCAGAGCCGAGTTATGCTTTATTGCAAACCAAACTGGGAAAATATATAACTTGAGAGTTTACGATCTTCAGTTATTGCTCGTTTTCCATCAGTACAGGAAGGAAGAGTAATATATAACCCTGACCACTGGGTATTATAACGAACCTCGGGTAATTCATTGGGTTGATTGAGACAGAGGCTGTATTCCAGTTGAAGCCTCCCGGAAGATCGACAGCATGGCAAATGGAAAAACCACTTGGAGCAGCAATTCACAGACAAGGACAAAAACCACTGGAGCTGTAAATAAAGATCGTTCACTCTACTAGTGTATCATAAATCACGATTAAAGACTTGAGACGTTGTGTTTCGATTCATTGCTTTCCAATTAATATCCAATAGAGCTTGGAAACGTATAACATTTGTATCTGCACAATGTTTTTTCTCTCGAGTGAAGAAAAAGAATGTAGTTCATCATATTCAACTCATAATGAGAGATTCAAGAAAAAATATAATTCTTGTCAAAATGCTGACAACACTGAAGCTAAAGAAAATCATCTGTTTGCTGAATCAACTGAGAAAATATTACATTTCGCTTCTCCCCAATGACGAGATTCTCAAGAGACAACTTTCAAGTCTCATGCTCAAAGAGTCCGTGGCTCCCGAAGGCGTTGAGGTACCCTCGGTGTACTGAGTAAAAACAAAGTTGCTGGTTGAGCAGGAAACACATCGAAAGAGACAGGAGAAAAAAGAGATCTTAAAAGATATTTCTGCAAAAGTCCCCCCCCCCCCCCCCCCTTGCTGTAGAAAGAGGAATCGTCCTCAGTCACTGAATAAGAACGGAAATATAATGAAATGGTGCTGTAGTCTCTTGTACCATTTTTTTTCTCCTTTCGTCGAAGAGTTGAGAGAAAAAATTGACAATGAAAATCAACGAGCCACGTCCAATTATTTGTTTGCTCCTGTTGCTACGGTATCCTTATTCTCAGGGGGGAACTGTGCGAATTTCAGTGGAATAAAATTCAACTGAGTTTATATATAATTTTTTTTTTGCTTCCTTCCCTGAGGCATTCCTCTGACATCGCTCAGAGGGGTAAATATTCAGATTTGGCTGGTAAGATCGAGGGTGGCGGCTTTCAGGAGCATTCAAAAACTTTGCACGCTCCAAAAGACGTTGAATATCGAAAGCACTGAGAGGATGGGATGGTTGTGAGCCAAAGTATGAAGGAATAAAAAAAGAGGCTCGAGAAAACAAGGGCAAAAGAGTAGGGGGCACGCACGTGTTCGCTTCATGCTCTCTCCAAGTACACTGGGGATATTCGCCCATCAAGAGGAGATGAACGGATACATATAGGGGTGCGTCAAGCAGCAATACACGAACGCACAAGGGAGTTAACTATATGAGTGAACAGAGAACGGGTTTGACCAAGCATCGACATTTACGAGAGTGGTGTGTGTGGTATAACAGGGGGGGGGGGGGGGGACAGGAGTGGCTGAGGCAAGTGAGATGTAGCACAAGAGAGGATCATGCCGCAAGCTGGAAAGCTCGACGACCTGATTCCCTTTGGTCTTTGGTACGGCGCGCCAGGGAATTAGTTCCCCGTGATCGGTGCAACTACCAACAACACGAGAGATCGAGTATACCGAAGAGATTACACAGAGGGCGATTGCTAGCTGGTTCAATGTCTACCCTGTTTGGGTTTGTCAATACCATAGTAGATAATTGAGTTTAGTAGAATCGGTTATTCCAATAGATTTTGCTCTTTTATTAAATCATTATCAGAACAGTTGACTCGATTGATTTCCCCTTTGTGCGACAGTTGATTCATTGGGGATTTCAGCAAATTTAATAATCCAATTATCTTGTCGTATTGATGCGATGAAAGAATCATCGCATCAAAATTTATTGCGGTACAATGGCTCCTTTTTGTACTGTTATATATGCAGAATTTTCATGTAGTTCTAGCCCCTGATAATGTCAGGTATTGAAGATTTGAATAATTCGTTCTGCATTGATAATGACAGCTTGTCGAAACTATTATTGGATTGGATCGTATGAAATTACATGGTTCTTATAGAGCCATCACATTGTTAATAATAACCCATAGAAAATGACTTTACTGAAGAATGTGATATCACATATCACAATGAAAACTACGTCCGCTAAGATATTAATAGTTTTTTTTTTTTTTTTTTCATCCAACCCACCAAACTCTTATGTAGAAGCTTACATAGGCGATCTATGGCATATAATTTCCGGATCACTTGAGAATGGGGTAAAGTTCAATATACCCCAGCAGTGGAGAGGCTTTCCTTCAACATTATACAAGTACAAGCCGTCCCACTCCTTCACTTCTTGTGGATTATTAACCATCACACTATTCAAGAGTTGGGAGTGAGCTGGCTCTTAACCAGCAGTTAATGGATTTGCAGGAAAGTTTCGCTTGCTCGCCAACTCGCAACATATATCTTATATTTTGGAGTCTCTCTCTCTTTCTCCTTCACCTCCTCAAACTCCCAAAGCAACTTGGCAAGATTTATTGAAGAAACATACCGTCCAATGATAAATGCCCGTACCAATTCAGTTTTCCATTTCTATTCAATTACACGGAACCTATTTATCCCCCACTATTGCTGCAGAGTTTATTTAATTTTAGTTCTGGCAAAACACACAAATTTTCAATCCAAACTACATTATAGTCAGATGAAATAAGGTAATTGAGTAGAAATTTTGATATAAATTTCCGTTTCGAATATAGAGAATGAATTATCTTATGGTGCTCGGTAAATCATTGATGAAACATGTGTTAATTTCATGGTTGAATTTTATCTCAGAACCTGTCAACACGAGATCTAATGTATGAATAATTCAGATAATAGAGTCATTGCGGGTTTTTCTCTGATAACTGATAATATGATCTTTAAAAAAAAAAAGTAATAGGATTATTATCTTTATTGAATTACGAGCTTGATACGTAAAAATTCACTGATGAAACGCGGTCACGCTCGTCATTATACGTTTACGATGTCATTGTCCATGCTGTGATTAGTAAAACCGGGTCACTCGCGTGGTACCACACAATGAAATCGTTTTGCGTGTAAACTAATCTGCTAACTTCACTTCCAACCACATTCAAGTGACTGTCTCATCAAACAATGGAACACATATACGCAAGCTCAGTAGCCATTTGATGAAAAAAAAAAGAAGCACAGTCGCCAATCTATTTATTCATGAGTCATATCCATAAATAACATTGTTTTAATTAATTTGTTAGACGTTTTTCATTTTCTCAGCTTTTTTTCTCCTATTATTATTATTTTCGTCTTCATTTTTTTTTTGCCCTCAGTTTATATCCTGGCTTCTTTCCACTTTACCAAGTACCTACGTGCCAAAAATGAAAGAGATAAGCGAAAATGGGTGTGCAGAGAGAATGAGATGAGTGCGCATGTACAACTCGAGTCTCTTTTCTCCTCTCTCTCTCTCACTCTTTGCCGTGCATCCACTCATCCCCGCGGTCACGCTTTCCGTATGCAAATTGGCCCAACACCTAGAACTCTCCAACCACAAGCGCCTTTCGTGTCTTATCTTCATCCCCCTCTTCTCGTATTGCTTTGGGGTTTTGCGAGTTTTTTCAGTATAAGATTGCGTGCAGCATAAAATGTTTCTCTTATATATATTTTTTTTTATTATTGTTGTTTTGGCTCTATTTTCATCAATTTCTTTATAGTAGAATCCACAAGACATGAAGAATATTCTTTACTCATCCCTTAACAATTTTCCAAGCCGACCTCATGGTTTTCTTTTTTCTCCTCATTGTAATTGGCTGGTATATCAGAGTGGTGGTCGTGCCAGGTCATCCATTCTCGGTGATCAGCTTCATACTATCTAACCTCTTACCTACCCACTTTACTATTTTTCAAAGCGAGTACACTTCATTTCCCTTTGTGTGCCTCATTCATTTTTCACTTTTATCGCTACTTTGATAAAATTACACATTAATTAGAGCGAAGATATCTAAGCAAGTTAATTATCAGCGGTTAAGCGAATTTAACAATGTGAGTTTCAGCGGTTCTTGGTGTTTATCGTTTCTTTTTTCTCCCCATCCTCATAGCTCCGTATTAAATAATATAAAGGGGCTAGCATATTAACTTGGTTGATTCTCCACTAGAATAGAAATTCATATTCTCAACTGGAGGAAATCTCCCTCCATGCAATTATCAAAGAGGATTGCCAAGTTTGCAGTTTACCACAAAATCAGGGGAGTTGAGATGAATCAATTCTTCCAAATCCTTTGAAAAGGAATGCAATTGGCCCAACAACCTTTGATCTTTTGTGTCGTACCGCGATTTGAGTTTCACGGGGACGTCTTATTCAATTTGGAAACTCGTTAAGGCATTTGCGGTTGGAGGTAAGTAGTCGGTGAAGAAAGAGAGAGAGAGAGAAGGGAAGTTTACGAGTCGACCAGTCGCCTCGTTATCCCCGTAATCCCAGAGCAAACACTTGGCCTTTTAGGACCCAAGGTATATTGTACGATGCTCGCGCACACTATCAAAGCTTCCTCTTTCTCTCTCTCTCTTTCCCCTCTTGCCTCCCCCTACTTTTATACCTTTTCAGTCTGACACCCCTTTCCTTTTCACAATTTCGTCCTTCTTCGTTGGTTCTTTCAGAGGTGCCTGTACAAGCAGCACTGTGTGGCGTGGCTCGTAATCGTCCACCACTTGGTTCACCGTAAATTGCCCAGAAAGTTAAAACGCGCGAAACCCAGGGCAATCGATAACTCTTTTCCGGCCTCTTTTTCTCTTTTTTTCTCCAAACTTTTTCCTGTTGCAAAAAAAAAATAGCTCTTCCTAAGCGAAATTGCTCGAGTGAGCTGTTAGTCACTTGAATGAAAAAGAATGAAGATAAAAGAAGCAGCAATGTTTACTCCTAAAAGCGAAAACAATGTGTAGAGGGGGATTTTATTAATGTGCAGTAATTTTGTCATTTTCCCAACGTGTCTTGCTACAATGAATTCTCTTTTTCTCCATTATCCATTGGATAATACAATGAATGGAGATGTGTTATACTGAGAAAGAACAATTGACGATACTCAAACGTTGAATTACCAACAGAAGGCAAAAGAAAAGGAATAGTTTCAGGGTGGACGCTTTCGTGTTGGGGTAATTGCTAGAGCTTTTAATTAACAAAGTACAATGGATGGATAACGTTGCCTCCACACTCATTGGTACCATATAACTTGAGTATATCTATTGTTCAGGCGTTGGGAGGATCTGTTTTAGGTCCACCGTTCAACATTGTGAGGCTGTAAAAGGAGAGAGAGAGAGAGAAAGATAGATGGAGAAAGGAAGAGGGTGGCGTTTATCCGGTTCATTCTCGCTTCGGTCGATTATTTAACGTAATTATCCTCCGTTCCGTGAGTCTCTCCTTTCCCCATGCCTCGAGTTCACCGTCGTGCCTTCATCGAGTTCCTCTTCATCCCCTTCTCCTTCTCTAGCTCTTGCTCTTGCGCTTTTAGCCCCCATCCCTCTGGGCCCACGCGCGATAGCAAGAGAACTCTCCTTTGTTTCTCTCTCTCCGTCTCTCTCTTCTTCTCTCTCATCAACCGTAAGCCAGCCGTATCGATTAGAGAATGGAGGACAACGCTCTGTGAACGTGTCTATCTTCGTTTTAATACAAAAGAGAACTTTTGGTACGCGGCTCGCCACGAGAGAAACTGTGGAGGGGATACAAAAGGCATCTCACTGCATCCTTTCTCTCTCTCCCTCCTTTTTCACGACTCACTGACAAACGGCAAAGTTCGTTAATTACTATCTGGGATTTCATTCCAGTGGAATGGTCTTGTTGGGAGAATCAGAAAGACTCAATATTTGATCGTGTTAATGAGATTTCATTTTAATTTCAATCAAATTTTCCATTCAATTTGTCACATTGTGATTTATTAAATTGAATAAATTCACTCTCTTGGGTTTTACAACGATAATTATTTTTAAAATTATTATTCTAATAAAGTACAGTTAATATCTCATTATAGAAATAAAATGTCTTCATTTGGAAATTTAGTCATTCAGATTCTCTTCATCATTCAATAGGAAGAAGTATTGAGATCGATAACAATCGTCTCATTCTTAATGCAGGAAGCATGCAAATGGCTGTCGTGACACTTGAGAACGAGAGTCTGTCCAATCTCATTTCCATTTATTCTCTCTCTCTCTACCTGCATAAGTATTAGTATTCGTGATTCTGTAGTCTCGAAAATTTCAAGTGAACTTTCATCAGTAGATGCTGATGAACACTCTGGAAATATACATATATATATAGAGGACAATACTCCACAGGGATAATAAACTCTGAATGCAATAAAATTAATGGAAATTCAATTTCGTATCAATTGAAGGCTTAAATTCAATTGGCACTGAATACCTTGAGAATTAATTATCTCAGGATTGAGTATTAAGTGACCACAAACATCCATTAACGTTGGCGCTTGTAATCTATCATTCCAAAGTTTGCATTCACTGTGCACAAGTTTGACGACTTTTTTTTTTTACCATTATTCTCTCCATCATTGAGAATTTAATTAATCAGTGGGACTCTTTAGAGTGGAAGTTTTCGCTAATTTTTCTTCTATTGTTGACTGCTCAAGGTGCAAAGTCTCATGACTCACCTGAGTAATACAGCAGTTGTTCATCATATTCGTCATTGCATTTAATATTTTTTTTCTCGTCCTCTCTTGCTTTTTTTTTGTTCTCAACTAAGTGCACTACGTCGAATCCGATAAAAAATATCAAACTGAGGAATCGGGCTTGGTAATCGTTCCACTATAAAAGGCCGGTCAACCCCTGTGGTAAACAGTAGTAGTAGAAAAAGAGCGGGTGTGCGCTGGCGCTTATCTCGCGTGGCTCGAGGGAACTCAACCCCTCTCGAACCTGCACTAAAAGGAAAGAAAAAGAGAGGAAGGCAAAAAAAAAAAAGAGTGAGAGAGGGCGAGGTTGCCGACTGCGTCGATAAAATCCTCGATCTGCGGGGTGGACGTTCATACACAACCCTTCGTCATATTCTTCAGCGGTAATACGGTTTCTTTGAATAATAAATGATGAAATAGACTATTGCTTTATACACAGAGTGGAGAAGATTGCTGGAAAAACGTCAAACAAATAATTAATTCAGTGTCAATAAAATTTTCACGATACATAAAGCACTTTGAGAACTTCACGAAGAGTTTAATCAATTGATGAATACTGTTTATAAAGTGGATAAAATCAATTGCAGTGCAATTACTTGAACTGAGTTATATACCAGTTGCCAGTTTCAAATGAATTGAAGTATTTCGAGAGGGTAAATGTCAATAGGGTCGATTAGACATCAAATATCTCGAGAAAATCTACTTTCACATTACATTGGAAATAGTGAAAGAGAAAAAAAATAAAAAGACAGAATACACTGAGAGAATATAAAGGAGCGACAGTATATATTGGTTATGCAGAACGAATACAGCTTCTAACTTCGATCCACTGTACCAGGAGACTATGATAAAATTCAAAGGAAGTAGAAAACAGGAGGAAAAGGGAAAAACAAATTGAATGCTATTGAAGACTCTGAGAAACTAACCACAAAATACCAACAGATCTGTGGAATTTCCTTACTCCTTTATCATTCAATGTGGTCTCTTTTTCCTGCACCGTCTTTTTCCCTTTTGTCTTACTCACCCCATTGAATATTCCCCCCCTGTTACACACTTCGAATATATCGAGGAGCTGAGATGCTACGTGCCTCGTGGAGCGTTTTCCAACCAGCTGCCATTTACCCTCTGTACATATTCCTTTATCGCTAACCAACTACCGTAATTCCGATCGCGCTTGACTCAGCTTTTACCTATAGAGAAACCAGAGCCGTGAAATTTTAAACACTGGAGAGAGAGAAAGAGTATTGATTTTCACTCAAAATCTTTTACACCAAGATCAACATTCAGATAGAAATAGTTTCATTTCAAATATTTCTTCCAGCATTTGAATAATTCCTGTGGAATTCATTCCATAATGGAAAATGCCCCTATAATTTTTTTTTTACGATATAAACTTTGGAGTTTGGTTATTTCCTCTTGTCTCAATTTCATCGAGTACTCGGTGGACTTTGTCACCAGACGAGTTGTACCTCCTTCCATCATTTCGTTCTCTTCCAGAGCACCTCTGAGACTTTGACTCAAACTGTACGACGAACTCGTGTCAGTTCAGTTTTCTGTCTCTCTTTCTCTCTCTCTTTCGCTTCGCTACCCTTTCCCCGTATGTCTTCTTATCCCTTTCTTCTCCCGTCTTGCTCGTTTCAACTCCCACTTGGCCCACCCCCCCAGCGAGAGAGCCAGTAATCAATAACTCCTCGCCGCGGAGTTACCCGGTCTCTTCCACCTCGTAGTATAGTACTAATACTACTGCAACTATGCTTGAGAGTAGCTATGTACTACTGGTCTCTCATGCTGCTATTGCTGCTGCGCTATTCCACTGACGCCGTATCGCTCTCGAACATCCGTCTCACTTCATGCTACCCTGTAACCCCTCCATCTTCTTTCTCTCCTCGTTTAATGCACCTTAAGACGTTCAATCCTCTCCCACCATTTCTCAGGGCGTGTTACCTCGTAAAAACAATGAGGGGATAGCCCTCTCTGCCTCGTTCTCATGTTAGACGATCGAAGATCAACTTTGTCCCTGGTGAAATTGCCCCGATAGACGCCTTGGATAGGGCTTTGAGAACTGAATTACGACACTCATGGGAATTGACGAGATGCGCTTCACTTTCTTTCGTTTCTTCTTTTATTTCTTACCATAGTGGAAAATTAAGTTTCTTATGTCTATTCATCATTCAGCTTCTTTTTCCCCCTTTTTCTTTACTACATATTTTAACGCCCAAGAACGTAGAGTTACGTATAGCTCAGTGATATATTGCTCAATTCTTTGTGGGTTCATTCTTTTGAATTAATTTGGAAGGATAAATTCATCACAATTGAATAAAAAAGGAGACAAATATTTTGCTGGAGCTACTCTAACTCAAATCAATGGAAAGTTTGTGAAAGTATACTTCATGAGGGCCATCGACTCTTAACTTTGAACGTTTTTACTGAAGGATGAAGAACTTCATAGAGAAAAGAAAACTCTACTTGTGTTCAGGGACTTTGTATGTGAGTTCTTTGGAGAATTTACTCCCCTATTCGTTTGGAGAATGTGATGTTTTGTGGATAAAGGGGGTGACAGAGGTATTTTCTGTTTTTTTTTTCCCCGGAGCCACTGGATACAAAAATACAACACCCTTGTGACATGTCCCTGTGGCAAAGTGATTCAGACCTATCCTCAACTTTTTTTCCTGCGTAGAATTCATAATATGGAGGAAAGTGAGGTGAAATGAAAATTTCAATAAAACGGCTTGGGATGGATTTTTTTTAATGATTCCATTGAAAAGCTGAGGAAATTTGCGGTTGAAATGTTGAGTCAGGAATGGATTTTTGTATTTTTTGAAAATTCTATTTTTTTGCCCAAAGTTTGAAGGGGGAACCCTTTCCATCTTCGAAAAAATTTACTTTTTCCAATATATCTCCCGTTCTATTGGTCCTACCGTAAAAATTCCAAATGGAGATGAAAGGTGAGATCGTTTGCCATTGATTTATAGAGTTTTAAATTGAAAAATACCGATTTTTAACATAGTTATGGGGTAAAAACTGATTTTCACAATAGTGTTCGTAATACCTTAAAAATCGATATTTCTAAATTAAAAACCCCATAAATCGATGGCAAATGATCTCACCTTTCATCTCCATTCGGAATTTCTACGCTATGACTGATAGAACCGGAAATATGTTGGAAAAAGTGAATTTAAAAAAAAATGGAAAGGGTTACCCCTTCAAACTTTTACCGAAAAAAATTCTATTTTTAGAAAATACAAAAAAATCATTTCTGGCACATGATTTCCACAGCAAATTTCCTCATCTTTTCAATGGAATCATCAGGAAAAATCTATCCCTAGCCATTTCATTCTAATATCCATTTTTTACTAAGGTGACACTATGAAACATGAAATTTATAATGTGTCTTTCTCCTATTCCATTATTTTTCAATCAGTGAAATACGAAATTGAATAGAGGCCGATTATATAAAGAATACAGCTTCATTAAAATCCAGTTGAAACCGTTAACCCCTGCAATAATGACTCAACAAAACTATTAATATGATGTCTATTTCAATTCATCTCTCTGAATGGTGCTTTTCAATGCCCTCCATAATTCACATCCACTCAGGCGAAAATCCTTGCATCAATGAGTCGGTGGTGACACGAATGTTATTAATAAAACATTTCCGTAGTAATGGATTTTTCATTCTCTTTTATTCTTTATTTTTCCACCACAACCACCTCTTTTTTTTCTTCTTTTCATCGTATTCGATGAATTCAGAGAAAATTCTAGTAGCGTTTGTCTCCAACAACGAAATCCGATAGACGATTCGCGGTGCTGCTCGTTGTGCCGTGAAAACGATGAAGTGGGTTTCGTTTCAACGACAATGGATAGAAGGGTTGGAAAACAGGAGGTGGGTGGTGGTGGTAGTAGTAGGTAGAATACGAAGGTAGAAAAGGGGTGAGCGAGGTGGTCTTGCCAGGGGTTAACCCAGTTCCATCTTCGTAATCGATAGAACAATGTTCGTGCAGTCTGGCGCAGCCACTTTGTTTCTCTTTTTCTCCTCAAGGCAATCTGCTCTCTCTTCATATCACTTTTTCTCTTCTTCTATGTCACTCTACTTGCACACCTTCAACCTTATTATTATACATGCACCGCAACGTTTTGTACTATCCGAGTTTACCTCATATCGCCTATCAATATTTGTCTTGCCCTCAATGCTTTATTCATACAGACCTTTATGTGACGCCGCTGAATCGATTTCTTGGCACTTACCAACAAACTATATCGAAATTATACGATAGTATAAACTAAATTATCTATCGACATTGAAAGTTACTCTTTTCTATCGAAATTTATTACGTAAATAAAATGCAAATTTTTTTTTTCAAATGCCACAAAAGTTAAGGCGTTACGTGTAATTTGATGGAACTAATAAAAACAGTCCAAATACCACCAACACTTGGATTCTTTTATTCTCTCAAGACAGTGCTGCAATAATACTATTTTCCTTCTTTCCAAAGTTAACTCTCAAGAGCAGCCGAACTACGAAATTCTGTCGATTCACTGTAGAGTCAATGATACTCCAACATTCTTCCTGGTACTACAAAGATTTTATTTGTAGATAAAAACACGTAGCTTCCTGTTTTTCGTAATACTCGTATGCTACCAAGTGAAACGTTAAAACGGATTTCCCCCCCTTTTTTTTTTTTTTTTACTTTCTGTTCTATTTCGAAATTCAGTATGGGTTAGAATTAAATTGACTTTATGTTTTTATTGCACAGTTTATTTTTATTAACATGATTTTTCATAAAACATAAATAGTTCCATTAGCAAATCTGAAAATTCATCTGAAACTGAATAAATGAGGAGTACGTGTAAATATGTAACATTGTTAGTTAAAGGAAAAAAAATTATAATAAACCATCCTATGTTTCCTGAAAGGCTAAACCGAAAGATTTATAACATCAGATTGCTAACGAACCGCAAAATAGTCTCTCGTCGTTTCTCTACGATGTCCCACTTGGCTTCTCTCATATCTTTTCGTTGTATTTTCCCGAGCGTGTCGCCGGTCACGTACAGTTTAAACGCTCGTGTCCAGCTTCCAGGTATGTCATATACTGTATCTTATTGCTTAAAATTTTTTTGATAATAATATGTGCTTGGAACGTTAAATGCAGTAATACGTTAATCTGCATCAGTAAAGCAATAGCTTGCTGTATACAGTGTATCCACTCAGTAGGATTCTCGAGATGAATCTCATTGAAAAAATAGTGTACATAGTCAAGAATACAAGGATCATCATTCTGTTTCTTATGTGAGTCATAAAGGAAAACGGCAAATCCTTTAGAGTAACGAATAATAAAGTACTTTGTAAAGTATGAAGCTCTTAAGCCATTCACTTTTCTTAAACTGATGTTCTTTTCGCTCATGAACTCAGCTAAAGGGGAAGTAATGGCTCGTACACTCGTTGATTCATCGACTGTTCAGTGAACCGGAATTTTCTCTTTTACCTCAATTCCTCAATTTCCGACTGTTAATTTTCCTCGTTGTAGACCCATTATGTCTGAACAATCAGAATCAACTCTTAATAATGAGGAAATGGGATGAAAAAAATCCGATTACTCAATGCATTTTAAATCTTAACTACAATCATGAGTCCATATTAATGGATCATTAGACGATTTATCATAGAATCTATGTATTCATTTGGCTTTGCTGCTCACACAACAGCAGGGAAAACCATTAGCAGAGTTTATGTTAAGTAAGCCAATAACTTTCTAGTGATTTTCTCATCGTTTCGTATGAGAATACTTTCTACAATATCCCTCACTATTCTTCCAACATTTATCATACCTCATTGCACAGATGTGAACACTGAAATTCACATTACAAACTATCTGTTGCTTCTCATGTAGCCATTCAATTACATAAATTATCTGTGAATACATTGTGGGGATTATTTTTGATGGAGATTGTGCTAAATTATTCGTAACACTCAATGAGACATGTAGGTGCAGAGTTTCGTTGCTGCTTCAGGATTCCCACAAATTGGCATGCTGAGATTTCTAGCTGTGCAACAGGAGATTGATGTTGTGATACTGATCTGCAGCTATGAGGGGTCATTGAGCGAAAAGATTCCAGATCTTAATCCCAAAGCCTTTTGTTTACCAGAGATATCTAAAGGGGTTATTTGAAATGAACATTCAAATCTACTTGTTACAAAATCCTATTGTTCTGCCAAAGTGTGGCGCTATTCGTACCACTTCTCAAATAACTCAGTGGAGGCTGTCTATATGTGCATACGCAGTTACTGTGGAACCAGAAGCCAATTAACTGTAACCCATGGGATCTACTTGCCAAGTTGAGCTTACCAGAGTAATGCCCACTGAAGCCCCGCGTCAAGGGCTCTCCCCTATGTGAAATGCAGCGACAGCGATTCTAATACACCACCAACGACACTGAGCCCACCTGCAATAGGGACTCTATGCTAGTCTTTCAAATCTATCCCTTGGCCATGTCTTCTACCCCAGTATTTCTAAAAAAATAATATTAGCATGGATAAATCAATACATGAAAGTGAAAGACAGGGAATTTCGTAATGTCCTCTTCATTGTACCATCAAATTCTTCCGCAAAATAAAATATCAATGGAGTCTATTGATTTTTTTTTTACAATGTGGCAGCTTTCTATTCACGAGGAAGTGAAAAAG
The DNA here is from genome assembly GCA_963921955.1 of Aleiodes alternator. Lineage (NCBI taxonomy): Eukaryota > Metazoa > Arthropoda > Insecta > Hymenoptera > Braconidae > Aleiodes > Aleiodes alternator. The sequence goes on along the minus strand of OY998107.1, from coordinate 2,834,005 downwards.
AGCAAGAGAAAACACTTTACGGATATTTTACTCGAAAAAGAACGTCACTTCGTTAAAGCCGGATTACGGTCTACCACAAAGTAGTAGAGGCCCAATCCCGTGAATCGAGGAGATGGTGCATAATCATCGTTTCACAAAGCTGCACTATACTTCCTAGAATTCTGTCTGCCCTCTTTTATAATTATCCCCATGGACAGCTGTACAGTGTATGCAAATTACCAGAAGGATAATTTCAATCGGATCAATAGCTGACCACATGCTTTCATGAACTTTACGGAAGCGAAGAGAACGGTGGAAAAAAAATGAGTTTGAGTAAATGACAAACATTCTAATGGCCTCGTAAAATTTAATACGAACCTGGCACGTTTTATTTCTCTACTTCTCTATGGCTGTGCAGTTTATAGACCGTGGACGATGACGGAGTCTTCATGTGTATCTGTTCCAGGAAACGGAGTTTCCGCGCGAAATCCTACTAATGAAATTACCAACAGAATTGATAGCAATCTCATCTGGATTCATCATCAAATTATTTCAGCTCTAATATAAAACATCTGAATGACTCGTTTAAATTATTCTATTCATGAAAATCATTGAAATACTTGAAACTCTATACAATTCCAAATCTAAACTGAGCATGAAGATTTGACCACAGAATAGATCTCATTTCTGGTTGGCCAACTCCAAGTGCCCTTGTTGTCTCACACAATCTCTTGACTACAGCAGTATGATGAAGGGATAGGTAAATGTCAAGTTGAACGCCGGTGGTCGTTGTCCAAGTACCATGTGGTAGTTTACAGATAGGCATACCAAGTCAAGAGAAGGAGGCTAGAGTTCTGCAATCATGGTAACTTGTGGCCTCCACCACACTGCTGTAACTGAGACAAGGAGATTCCACGAGAGTAGGGATGAGGCAAAGGAGGAAGAGGCACGAGGGGAGTGTAAGGATAGGCCAGTGTAAAGGTCGAGAGAGCTTGACTCGCGGCCATTATGCACCAACAATAGTCTCATTGTCCACCGTTCGCAGTGTGACATGCCAGAGAGGGAGAGAAACAGAGACAGAGGCAGAGTGTGGAGGCATCTGAGATCGTATTGCCGATAATATTGTCCTGTTCGTATTATTCGAACGTTCTTCTTCTCAGTTTCGATATAGTCTCCCTCGCCGTTTACCTCACTTACAATCGCAGTATATATCCTTTTTCTCACTTTGCTTTCATTTCTCTTTTGGTTTCTTTGCTTCTATAGATCTCGTTATATCGTTCCCGTTTTACGTTATTGTCGTTGTTTCCTTGCTCCTCTACTTCGCATTCAAAAAGAGAACTTACACAACAATCAGAACAAAAGAAATATACGATGGCATGAGTTACTTTGCTCAATGTATTGAGGAGAAAATAGACATGACTATTGTTTGATCAATTACAAAACAGTTTTAAAAGCAATGTACATGATTTTATCCCACGAGATTCAAAAATTCAACGAGTAACCGATCGATTGAACGCTTGGTTCACATACCAATCCTTTATACACTGTGTAAACCTCATGCCTTTCGCTTAAGCCCACTGCACTTTCCTAGACCCATGAGTCATTAACCGCAGTGAAAAGCCGTTACGTTTGCGTCTACTGGAATCTTCGTACGTTCACCCAGGCTTTAGCACAAAGACACTTGATTTTTTTCTACAACATTGATAAAATGAAAAAAAAAAAAAATAACTTCTTGATGTGAGATAAACTCTTCAGTAATGAAATTTTCATATGGAAGATGGTAATTGAAAAATCGTGATCGATCAAGACGTACAACACACGTGTAGGTTGATGTTTATATTTTATCTTCTTGATCTATTGAACACCCACGGCAATGTCGTTGAAACCCTTTTGGTGTCACTGATCCATAGAAACCTCCGTTACATTCATCAGCGGCCAATAACCCTATCAATATCATTGAGAATACTTCTGTTTGATAGATCTTCAGGAACAGCATTTAGTTTTTCTCATTTATAATATTGTCGACATCCATATCATTTATCAATTTCATGCCTGCTATTTTCATCCATTGTGCAAATGTCGAAAAGGTGATGGAGCGAAATCATCCCGGGTGGGCTATGGCATATCATCGTATCACGCACCTGGATAAACATCGTGATTCAAGGTAAACGCGTCAGTTTGCCGTAGGAGGAAGACAGTGGAAGGAGATCACAAACGCCAGCATGACGTAAGACCGGACATCGTCGACTGATTTCAGAGGGTTCTTATCTTCAATCAGAGACTCTCTTGGTCACGTGTATACGCACGATTACACATTTGGCTCTGGTTTAATACATATCCCAGGGATATCCTTACACAGTTGGTGATATATCTTGTGTATACTGTTACCATTTTAAGTGGTCCTCAATTGGGCGTGTAGATCAATAGGGCTCACTATTGATCTTGCTAATTTGCTATTGATACATTTGATTGTTAAGATAGTTTGGGGAGCACTGATTGAATTGGAAGTCTTCTTTAATCGTTTTTTTTTTTGCTTTAATCTGAAATTGAAATTCTATAGTTTGAAAGAATTAATGCTCAATCAATTTGCTGGCCAACAGAAAATCCATTTTCTTGTGTAAATACGGAGAAAGGGGTTTGCCAGATATTCATGTTACCACCCTCTAGAGTAGAGGCTTAAAATAACCAAGCTAATGCCATCTCTACTCATTTATTCAAATACCTTGTCAAGTGGTTTGTGTAGTTATACTAAAGCTCTCATGAAAATTTCATTCTTTTAGCCCATTGGCATACAAAATATCAATTGAATTTCGTTGTGATTCGTCAGGTGCTGGAACTTGGACATGTTACCCATAAATACTAGAAAAAGTGAAAGATAAAAGGGTATACTGTGAAACAATGAGGAAGTCAATTTGAGTAAACTAATCGTTTAGGATATTTTTTCATTTGTAATCATGAAAATTATGTTATTTTCACATTGGTAAGATTTCACTTCGAGAATTCACAGTAAGCCTGAAGATTTCTTCAAATTAACTGGTCATTAAACTCAGGAAGTGAGAAAAAATATATTTTTCTGCTTGGTTAGTAAATGAAATCTCATTAAATGATTTATATTTCACTTCATCGAAAGCCAGAAAATCCTATAACCATTGATCACATAATTAACTTTATAAAAATGCAAAGAATTAAATTTCCGGTTTACAACGATCTCATTGGCTGAAAAAGAAAGCACAAGTGTGAAATTTTTTAGGTCATTATCGCGCCAACTTCATGGCCGGTTTACTTTCAACTACTTTTTTCTTCCCCTCATTTTATCGTTGACTTAATTGGTATGATCCTTTGTCTCTTTTCTCTCGCACCTGTACTAACTACTGGCAGTTTACTTTCCATCTATCAAGCGAGAAAAACAATTTACTTTCAACCGCTTTACCTTCACGAATCATTAAAGCGAGATCACCATGCAATCTACATTGAATTTCAATACGTCATCTTCGAATAATTCCCTAACCAAACACCTTCATTTTCCCTGTATAATTTTAGCCTCACTCGTTCACCCCTATTTCATAAAAATTAATTGATGGTTACCACATTCACGGTTCGTATACACGAAAACAATTACGGCAAAGTGAAACGAGGGATGATACTATGGTTATTCGTATTATCAAAGTACGTAATATTCAATGAACGTTGGACAGGTGATGATCAGAATAAAAGCACTGAGTTGAAAATGGTATCACATTCCTTGTATATGCCTGCAATTTTAAACCAAATGCAGAAAAAAAATTATTCACTAAGCAAACGTCTCTGATTTCTGCATGTATAAAGTGATGCCCTGGATCATGTGTATTTGGGTCAGTGAGCACTATAACGCCCTCGCTTGTATGCGCTCGTTCAGTGGAATTACACTTTACTCTCTAACCCGAACGCCTCAGGGTCCACGACAGGCTAAGTATCGATAACCTGATTGCCTAATAGCGTGTACAAACATTCCTTTGGACACTTGTGCTGTACCACAAAAGCGCCTTATGGTACTGACGTTATACGAGGTTAATGAACGCAATGCTCATTTACGTAATACTTTATTTCGATGTGTAATTTTTAGGAAATTCTTTTTTAATGGCCTTTTATTTTGCAACGTGTATGCAAAAGTATAAATTATGGGTGTTCAATCATTAAAAGTTATTCTTGAACGACTGGGGAGCAATTATAAAGTAGTCAATGCTGAGCAAATAGAGTGAATTTTATCTGAAAAACTTTTTATGTGTTTTTAAATGAGTTTGCAACATAATTCAATGCTCCGTGCAAGCTTGAACAACCAGAAAATCAGGCTTCAATGATAACCAGCATAATAATAGGTTAGAAGGTGAAAAGAAGAATGAATGGGTCCCTTGAGATAGAGAGAATGAGATTTTGTCGACGAGACATGGAAGAGTGGAACATGAGAGGGTTCCCAACGGCGATAGCTTGTGTGACAACATACGAACAGGTTACTGATGCTTTCATGAGGGTCGTAACGTGTATATTCTCGTTTGATTGTCAGAGAATAAAGTACACTACAGGAATTCTCCCTATTTCTATCTCATACATACAATTATATGGGTCTATTAGGTAGAATTTTGGTGTGATCTTCTTTCTTCTTCTACATACTATTGCCTTTGATATTCAGTCGAGGTTTGAAAACACGTTCCATTGATAAATTATTCCCTTAACCATGGTAGACTGAGTATCATGCGATAGGGAAATGTTCGATTCGTGTCGAGGCCAATTTCCACGCTTTCACAACTTGAAATATTAATGGACTCGTTCAATTTCACTTCAATTTATCGTTAAAGTATATTAAATTAAATCGATAATGATAAAAATGGCTATAGCATCAACAGTTTCTTGTCATGTTTTCTTGAATTAATGAGATGTTCACTTAACTCGATATTTTATACTACATGAACATCAATTATGATTATTGTGGTTTGATTCGAGTAAGTTGATCTGTTTCATCCTATAAATATGAAACCTGATTTCATTATTTCATTGTGGTCCATTCCTGTTGATACGCCGTGAAAGAAAACCGGTATTACCTGAGAATATAGCATTTACGAGGTAACTCTTTTCATTCTTTTTTTTTTCTTTACAAAACAATTGAGCGATGACAGTTTTCTCTGTAAGAAATTCTTCAGCATTGAAATTGGATACTGGTTTTTGGCTAGTATCTTTCTTCTCTCATCTATCTCCTTCTGTATTTTCTCTGATTCGACACTCTGCACGAATATTATCATGATAATTGCCAGCCACAATAAAGTAGCAGGATGCTGCTTCATTGAGAGAACTGAGATGAGAGAAAGAGGCTCTTCAAGAGACTGAAAACTTTTTAGATGAAGAAACTGGTTTTATCCGTACGATGCTCACGCCCAATGCTTGTCACGATTTTTGCCGCCGACTCATACGCATTATATTCACCGAGAAGTGGCTATACGTAGCTCCAATTCCTCTCAGTGCCTCTCCATTATTCCTCCACGTCATTGACTGAACATTCATCTTTAATTCAAATGAGAATAATCTCTAGATTCAACAATGGAAAATTCCTTGTAAAAACAAGTTCAATGAAGCGTATTAATAGAAGCTTCAGAATAAAATTGAATTATTATCATTTCAAAATACATATTGAGATGATTATCTACCATCTTTATCGGATTCTTCGATGGCAAAAATATTGAAGTTATTATTCCTTTGAAAAGCTACTTGGCGCTGATTCATTCTTAATTTTGTGGAGAAAAAAATACCAACATGTATTTAAATGAAAGACAAGTCGAAAAAAAACATGTTCGAAACCTGTCCAGATGAATTCGAAAAGTATTCGTTGTACATACTTCGAATAATAGGCACAAAATGAGCACACCTTTTTGCCTGGTGTATTACTTCTTCGAAGTAAGAGGGAAATAAGATAAAGCGACGCCCTAAATAGGGCAATTATGCGCAGTACAGAGTGAAGAGAGAAGAGTGGAGTAAACCCAACGGCAACCGGTAATAGCTCCAAGTGCGAAGAAGCTGTGCTCCAAGACTATCGGAGAATTACGAAGCGTGAATTCCCAGTCTCTCTATCTCTTCTCCTGTCTCTGTGTGCAAAAGCAATTCTTCCTTACCTCACGGACACAGGGTATAATTACAGAGAAGAGATGGTGAGTCGAGTCCTTGACGACAACTTTGCCATTTTGTGTGGACTCACCCCTTTTCAACTGCTGCAGATACCTTGAGTATATATATTCTTTAGAGCATTTAATCGGCCCTGACTAATTGCCCCTCCATGTAATCAGTGCTCTATAGAGCCAACGAGAAGTCGCGATTGAATCATTCGCTCCAACAATTTCCTCCACACCCACCACTCAACTCATCCAATCTTTATTATCATTTAATACTTTCTTTTTCTCTTTTATCAACTTTTATTTGCCAAGACTTCATCATTTTTAATGACACCTCGAGGCTAGACAGGTTTTCTCAGGAGATCTCAATATGTGGCCATTAAATATTAATCGTTACTTCCTCCCCTTGCCCCTGCAATGCTTGGCTTTGTCAATTACACCAAGGCAAAGATCATCAAGCGTTAAATGTTGACGTTAAATAGCCCAGTATGTATATACCACAGCTTGTCCATTAAGCGTGCTGTAGAAATTATAGTATGATTTTCTATCTCTCTCGCACACTTGACTAAGTGTCACGATTTAATCATAATGCTTGATCAGGAGTAATAGATCTGCATTCAGATTGCTCCGTTAAACAGTATAACGACATGGTGAAATTATAATCACTACCAAATTATCACGTTCCAGTGATGTTCCCAAAGATTTTATCACAATTCTGTGTATCATTAAATTAATGTCAAGCATGAATCAGATACTCTCTCCCTCTCAACATATCTCAATGTGTGATATTCACGATTCTTTCATCTCACGTTCCATTTGATCAGAATTGAAAGATTTATCATTTTCTATTCAAACTCGCTATTCATTTGATGAGCCATTTCAACTAACTTTCATTTCGCATTTCAAAGACACTTGAGAGAGTTTCTGCCTTAGGAAGTTTTTATATTCGTCCACGAGATGCCAAGAAATGCGTTTCATTCCGTACGTCTTGGGGGCCGCTGGCCAGAAAATGTATAATGGCCTATCGAGAGATGAAAAAAAAGTGAGCAAAATTGTGCATCTGCTGCTTCTGCTCAGGTACTGGTTATATACACTGTCTTGTAGGCTTCTTCTTCTCCCTCTTTTTCTCTTCTGCAAGCCTAACTGCGACGGGTGTGATTACCGGCAATTACCCACTGCACCCAGATCGATGATCATCTCTCTTTTAAGGTGCTCCTTTGCCAGTTGAAAAGAGCACGATTCCTGCATACGTGTAGATGAAGAAGAGGAAGAAGACACTGAGGCGCTAGCACAATCGACTAACATACATAACAGTGGTAGTTGTGAGGGCCCCGAAAGGTGGATATTTGCTGCTGGACGACTGAAGTTACTCGTAAAAACCATGACGGCTAAAACATTTTAAAACTTTCCAACAACACCGTACATAATAACAGACCACCACAATGCCGCTTATACACTTGACGGCTTCCTATCGTATTATACTGAGTATTTAAAACATCTCAAGTTATAAAATAACTATCAGCTTATAATTTCACATCATAGGATGTGCTCTTCTCGTTGTTTCTATACTTTTTTTTTTGCTGCACAAGAATCATGCTTGTAGGCATGAAAGATGGTAATATTTTCTCAGTTATATCTATTATATTTCTTTTGTGCCCTCTGGCTTTTGTCCAGATATCTAACAAGATATCTCCGTCAAGAGACTCTATTCCAGTGGTAGACTGCTTCTTCGAGGACATAAATTCTCGAATACAACGATGATTCACTACTCCTCGTGACGCATCGACGTTTTCACCAATTTTGCGGTCGTTGCACGAGCAATTTACATAATGACAAGACAGTATAAATAACCCCTATGGTATCCAATCGCTTGTCCTCTTTGAGAGCAAAATCGTCTTCCGTCTCAACGGTGGTCTTGTAATATTTCTTTATTATCCATATCTCGTTGATTAATGGAACCATAAGCATCTGCTGTGAATCTCTGCTGGTCAGGACATTGATGCTTGTAATACATATGGTGTTCTCTCGTCATAGTTGATTGAATGTTTCGCCGTAAATAAATTACAAACAGACCCATAATTGTATACGGCAAATTGTAAAGTTAATGGGTCTCGAAGGATCTATCTTGGTAGCAATAAGACAATGCCACGTCGAGCACTTCTCCAATGTTATACTATCTCCCATTGGGAGTGCTAGACTAGGAGACACCGTAACAGAAGCGTAGACACTAATCCCATTGTAGAAGGTATAATTGGATCCGTCCACCCTCTGTCCACTCCCTCTCTACATTTCTCTCTCTAATATTACTCTTCACAGTGGTTGACTGTGTGTATGAGAAAACTGATTCAAAGTCACACAAGTCTTCTAACCCCCACATGCCTTCGTTCGATACAGATGTCCTTCATCTTCCTGCTCTGTCTAGACTCGAATTTTTTTTCACCATCTCATTTTGCTGGATGAACTTTCGACTTTGTTGAAAAACTTTTCGTCCCCACGTTGGGCAAACAAGAAGCTGATAAATTTCATTCTTTTCATAAAGTTTTTTCCCCCTTCGATATTTCATTGCTTATAATGAAAACATCATCACTGAAACTCGTTATAATGCATTTCAATTTTGGCTGATCGCTTTTTCAAGTTAAATAGGGACGCATCATTATAATCCACTGGGTATCAAAAATAACGATAATAAAAAATGTATCATAATGACTGGAGTAATTTTCCCGTATCCATGAGACAGGGTGACGATGGATCGATGCAATCGATATACACGTAACCTGTATTCTGATCTTTCTACCTGATAATGGCACCTCCATGTGTTCTTGGAGTTGATGGCTCGATTAGCCTCAGGGGTGCAAAAGAAAAATATTCGGTCGATTCAGCAATGCATATTTCTTAAAAAAATCAAGGGCATTATTATTCCGAACTCGTTTATTCACTTACTATCGAATTACAACATTGTTCTTCACAATATAAAAAAAGTGAAACATGATAATCAAATGTGGCGAATTAATTGACTGGTGCAATTATATTTTCAAGATAATTATTACTGCCAATTTATCTTTCAAGTACTCGCAGAAAATGAAAATTATACTTCAAATTACTACTATTATTGATATCATTTACATAATTAATGATGTCTTCATTCGTAATTACAATCAATGTGAAATTCAATTTCTACGTAATTTTACTGATAAATCCAACTGATAATACATTTCTCGTATCATTACACTCTAATTGATTCACGTAAAAATTTACAGTATCGTGATAAAGTGCATTCATTCGGAGAGAAACTTGAATAAAATGGTGCGTTAATAATTGGATCACACCGATAAAACTTAACGAGAAGGTTACATGAAATTAAAAGTGGTAGAAGAAGAAGTGGATTGAATGAAGAAAATTGAGAAACGAAATTTTGTTCGTTGCAAAAAAATTTACTCCTAACATGGTATTTGGTAATTTCTCAGTACTAAACAATAATTGTACACTGAAATTGTGGGGAATAATATTATTTTATCGATGCACCAGTATTCTAAATTACCTACTGTACATAAATGCAATGGAAATTCAGTGGATCATTACGTACGAATCCTTACAGACGTTTATGCTAATCACCTCTATATCGTGTTAATTAATTGAATATTCACAGCATTGCGTGTTTGCCCCTTGTTTACCAGACACTTTGGTTATGTCTCACCATCTTAAACTCTGTCGTTTCTAAACTCCGTGATTCTCTTCACAACATTGAATCATCAAGCTGTGAAATTTAACGTGCGTGATGAATAAAACGGAGCTCAATGATGCATTCAAGAAGAAAATTTGTTGTATTCACAATCTCAAAATCAGATAATATTCATTCGTTGGTTGTTTTTTTTTTTTTTTAACCTCAAGAGTATGCGAGAGATCAAGTGGAGAATAAGAGGAATTTCTCAGGAGTTTCAAGATTCACGAATTTAATAGTGAATTTCTCGTGAAATGCATGTCGCTCTTGAGATAAATTTGATTTTTTTTTTCTCTTCTTATGTATATTTATAAAGGAATAAAAGAGATTTGAAGTTTCGAAATGGTTTTAAAATCAGTCCCGTTGCCTTTTGCGGCTTGAAAAGAATTTCGATTAATCTGCAAGCGGCACGTTACCGCTTTCGTGCTTGGAATAAACGAGTAAACGAGGGAAAGGGGTCGTGGCATTGCCAGAAAGCCTGTGCATTCAGTCCAGAAACCATGAAAGAACAGTGCAAGTGTGGCAAAGACGAAGGAAAGAAGGAAAAAGGTATCTTCCTTGTGCTTGTGTATATGTATTCTGGTAAAATGCTGAAACGTGCGCCACACAGTATGGAGACCCAGGGAATTGAGAGGAGAGAGAAAAAAAAACGAAATGAGTTAATAAAAAAAAAAAAATCGGAATTCATGGTAATGCGCCTTCTGTAGATGGTTATCAGGGACTACCTAAAGTCGCTCGTTTGTATTAATTAGCCAAGAGCGCGTTCGATTTCTCAGCACTGGCCTCATCTCCGATGTGAATTTAAGATTCTACCTCGTATAGTCACCCATTCTCAGAATAATATTTAAATTTAAATCAATGACTGTCATACTAGATTGAAAGTAATTATTGAATGAGCAAAGACGAATTCATTTAAGAAAAAAAAAAAAAAAGAATCTGCACGCATATAAAAATATCATCTTCTCTCATTTTAATTCAATAAAATTAAATTTTATTCGATATCTTGTTAAGCTATGGATTTTTTGTTCTTCGTTGAATTGAAATCGTCATATAAATAATAATAAAATTTTCATAAAATTTGGATTGTCACATAAATATCAGTGGGAATGTTAATGTCATACGGACAATTTGAAGTTTGCATGCGATAATAACGTCAACTGTGGGCTCTCTCGAGAGAGGTGAAATGAACTTCTTGGTTGTTGCTCGATTCTCGCTTGTTTCCATTTAACGAGATGCGTGTCTTTTTCCCCATTGCTGCATCCTCAAGTCGTTTGAACGCCTACCCATCGTCAGATTCTCCTTCAGTTGAGAATGAGTGAGATAAAATTGTTCATGTGAATCTTCTTCACCTTCACGAGGATGAGAGCCAGAAATCGTGATAGTTTCTTTTGCATCATTCACCATATAGACTTGTGTATAAGCCATATGAGCTGCCAACCAGCTCTCTGAACGACCCGTTCCTCTTACTTACATCCACATCTTCGTCGAGGAGAGAAATAAAATAAAAAATTAAGAGAAGCTGTGTGTATTTGCTGCAGCTTTAGCATTTGTGATTTATCGTTCATAACGACGACGCAACATGCTACGATTAACTTTTACAGCTGTACAGATCAACCGTATTATATTTGAAATGTTCCCTTAAAAATACAACTAAAATTTATTTTGTTATAATCTTATAGAGATTATAGTTGTGCGTCATTGTGCGATTATACATATTATCTTAAATTAATTTGAAATTAATTTAATTAATGCACTCTATAAGTTCTCTTTTTTTAATATGATGAAAGACCATAATTTTTGTTAATTTGGCTGCAATATTTCTGGTGTAAAATACTTTCACACTTGCCAACAGCCTCCGGTAAATTAAAAAAAAAAAGTAATGATAATAATCCCGGGTGGAAACACATTTTACCATACAAAAATGAAACATTGCCCTGAACCTCTTGACAATGGTCAAGGGAGAAAGAATACAGCATAGTAGAGAAATTAAATTTTACACTTTGCTCTTCTTCTGTTGTTTATCGCACTGTGGAATTGGATGAGCAAAACAAGTGAGTCCGGAAGTCGACTCGAGTGAATCACCTGCCGTTTTTCTTCGCTTCGAGTTTTGTGTGCATATACACATTTGGCAAAAAAAAAAAAAGCGAGAGCCAGCAAAAAAAAAGGAATGAGTAGAGAAAGGTTTAAAAAAATTGAAATAAAAGGGTAGCCAGTTTTTATCCGCTTGGTAATCATGAAACAACAAAAGAATATGAATTAAAAGATATGATAAATGCCTGAGGGTGAGGGGGATAAAGCCCATACACTCTCGTTTCTCCTCGTTATCGTTTCAGCGGATAATAAACAAATTAATAATTCCATTAAACAAAAGGAATGCTTATTGAATTAACGCATTACGCTTGTTTTCATTAGCCTCAATCATCTCCCTCGCTAAAAGCACATTTTATTCAAATGAAAAATAATAGGATTTTAAGACAAGGGAAAAAGCCAACTAACAAACGCTTTTCCTTTATATTAATCGTTGGCCCTGTGTAGTTTCTCTCGTCTCCCTCTGGGAATCTTTGAATATTCACAGGGTGTAAGAAACGGATGAAGAGGAAGCTATCTAAGCCTTTTGCTGTATGAATGAAAATTCTAGAGTGTGAGTCAAGTGAAAACGATGAGAAGAAGGAATACAAGAAAGTCAAGAACGGAAACTCGTGGTACACAGGAGAGGAGAGAGGTAAGAGGATAAGCCAAGTTGAATCTGGTATATACAACAAGAAAAGCCTTTATATTCACCAATTAGCAACTTGTATTTCGGATCTTGGAAGTTGTACATTCCCTCGGGCGAATCTCTTCTCTGCAACTGAAAGTAAGATCGCTCGAGGAGTGTCTGATTCGCTTCCGTTTGTCAGTTCATTCTCATTTGAGTTTTGAAATATACACAATGAGTAGAATGGAAAATGCGAAATTAATCCATTCAGGAGAGGAAAAAAACAGAAGCCATAACCATGTGAAATGAAAATTATGCACTCATCACTTCATTACTCGTCTTCCGTAACAATTCAAATGATTGCTCTCTTTATTTTTTTCATTGTTCTCTACTTATGCCTATAATTATTATAAATTCCTGAGAATACTTATCTCGTAATTTCACTTAACCACTGAATTTAATCTACTCTCATAACTTGACAGTTTCATAAGAAAAAAAAAATAATACTCTTTATATTCTCTTGGCTCTATGTACATCACTTTATCGTTGTCTGCTCCATGAATTGTGCATTATAAAGTCGATGCACGTTAGGTAGGTTCCACGTGGCCTTCTTTTGTCTAATATATATATGGCGCTACAAGGTGTTCAGGAGTCCCTTTTAGCGGTGCTCTCTCAATTCCCCCCCTTTTTTTTTATCTTCTTTACTTTTTCAACGTTGCATCCAGCGGTGCCCGCAGTATAACGGGGGCTGAGAAGTCTGCGCGAATATTAAAATGAGCGTGCGAAGGGACGCGGAAACATGCAGCGGACTTACAAAAGAGATTTTCCACTTTATGAAGAAGAAAAAAAATGTTAAGCGAGATAGAGAGGCCAAATAAGAGAGACAGGAGAGTAGAAGATTGTGGACGGTTGGAATTGTTGAAAAATAAGGGGAAAAAAAGGAGAAAAATAACAGAGAGAACAACTACCAAAATACGTGGCTCCCGTTTCTATTTTCACTTCTCACTTTAATTTTCATTTTTAACGCTCAACGTGATTGTACCTTTGTGTGCTTGTTTTTTTTTCTCTTTTTTGCATTTTCATCTCTCACTCTGCAGAATTCCATTCTCTCTACCAACTTTTTGTTTCTCTATTTGTTCTTTAAACTTGATAGTTGATGAAATTTGAACAAAAGTACAGAGTGTAATTAAATTTTTCACTCTACTTTATATTATTATCATGATTATTACAATAAAAATAATAATCTACTTAAATTTCATTTGTCTGTTTGCAGGTACGAATTTAATTCCATTAAGAATATGGAGTGGCTCTGATGCTTGAATCCAGCGTTTTCTTCATAAGTAAATAAAGGTAAAATATCACCAGCATCATCTCTTTTGTTTTACGTGTAAATATTCATTTGAATTATTCATTGCTGAAAAAAAAGGGAATATTTGTTGCTATATTTTCCTCATATAATCGTGTCTGAGAATGGGTGAATTAAATTATTTCAAAGAAATCTTGATTTATCAGCACTTGAACTGATTTTGCATGTTTATCGTGTTTCCTTTTGTCCCCCTAATTCTCACTAATTACTGTGAAAATTATCCGCCAACAATGTTGGATAGAAGGTAGAAGAAAAAAAATTATTTAATAACTACTTAGAATCGCCCTTACTGTTGCAAGTGACGTAGTAAAAAAGAAATGTAAGAAAAGAGAAGAGAGGAAAAAAAATTCTTTATTACCAGAGGGCATGAAAATAATGAAAACAAACTCTCGTGACGCGGAAATAAGGGTAAGAATGATAAGGGGGGTGAGTTTTGATGCGAGAAAGAGGCAGAGAAAAATGAGGGTGAGGGCTGAGGGTAAAAAATTATGAGAAGACATTTTTTTCCTTTTTACTCTACTGTCAAGACGATGACGACAATGTGAAGGTAAAGGAAAGAGAGAGAGAGAGGTGGAAAAAAGCTAGTGGAGCATCGTAGGGAGAAAGATACAGTAGGTATAGGCGCGTCGTTGTCAGACATGAGCTCTCTCGAAGAGTAGTAGCCGAAGAGACGCTAGGAAGATTATAAGTGTCGCGTTCCATTTGCCGCGTGCTTTTCTACCCCTCTTCTTCTTTTTTCCTCCTTTCTTCTCTCCCCCTTCTTCTTCTTCAAGCTTGAAAGCAAAGAGGGAGAAGGGAGAGAATGGTTCTTACACAGGAGACTCGTCTCAAGATCCTGGCTAATACCCATAACAAAGTCTCTACCTTTCCCTTTACCTCCAGCCTCTCTTACCTCCCGCATTTTGCCGTTAAATAAATCGTCGGTAAAGGCAAAAAAAAAAAAAAAGAAACGAGGGAAAAGAAAATGCCTTCAGTTGAGGAGAAAAGCTGGCGTAAATGGAGAGAGGGGGAGAGAGACCAAGTGGGTAGTTCAGTTCAAATTGGCCGTCATGAGAATCGAGATAAAAGAACAAAATAAAATGTCAGCGTCACTTAAAGTTTCCCGTCATTTAACGACGAGTTTTTCATTAAAATCGTTTCTTTACTTTTTATTATGGTTTTATATTCAATGCTAATTGAAATATAAATGGGCTTAAACAATTGAGAGAAAAGTTGTTTACTGGTAAAGGTGTTTTTAAATAAAATTATTATCGAAAAGTTTCAGCGTCCAAGGGGGGAGACTGACTAGAAGTTTAATGAAATTAAGGATCATTAAGAGGAGAAAGTTAATTGTCCTTGTAATTACGTGAAATAGGAGGAGTTAACTCTGTATTGAATTCCTTTTGCTTAAATATCTCGAATTTCGCATGTCAATTATTTCTACCTAAGCCAAATTAATTTGAAACAATACCTAAACTTTGTCATTTCATCAAAATTATTTTGGGTCCAATTCTCTTGAATATTTTCTGGTAGTTTAAACCCAGACAGGGTTTACCTTTTTGTTGTCATTCCAGCAGAATGTGAGTCTCATATTCAACTGGAATTGAGAATAATGGCAATGTTTTTTTTTTCCCTTACATATGGGATGAACGAGGGGAGGAATTGAAGAGTCAAAATGGGAGAATAAAAAAGAGTACAAAAAGTTATGCAGTAGTGTGAGAGGAGAACTATATGGCGCAAGGTAGATGAAGCAAGACAGACAGATCGGTATGGCCAGCTTTCAGTGAGAGGGATGAGGGGTGAAGCGACCGATTGTTCACAGTATGGTGTGGTGTACGCCACCCAGAGAAAGAGCTTTTATAAAAGCAACCCGCTATAGAAAGAGAGAGTATGTGTGTATGTGTATGTAGGCACTCTCTTTCTCGTTTGTTTTTGTGTTTACGCGAGACGAGATTGGGGAAACAGGATCTCCCGTATCTCCAGCAGTAAATACAGGGTTATCTAGGTACACTGTTTGGAAAAAGAAGAGAGTACCAAAAAAAAAAAAAGGAAAGAAGCGAAGAGAATGGGAGAAAGAGTGTATAGTGGTAGTCAGCGCTTGGGTGCCGACGCCCAAGTTATAGAGAGCTCACTGATAGAACGTTAAGTGCATTTGGCCAGCTTCCAGCTGTACAACCCGTGGTGCGCGGCTTTTCCCGACGTAAAATCGACGAGACTGGCCTTTTTCGTACTACCCAAAAACTCTGCCAACTTCCCATTCTTTTTCCTTTTTTTTTGCTCTTTTTTCGTTTTTTCATCTTGAGAAAACTCCATCTTGAGAAAGAGAAGAGCCGAGGGATAAGAAATAGAAGGAGTGAGGGAGGAAAAAAGATTTTTTAACCCTCTTGGTCTCTTGGTATGAGATTTCGTTTTCCCCTGGGTCCTTTGCTTTTCTTTTATCGTTCCGGAGGTTTTTCTCTTTTTTTTTTTAAAAAGAGAGTTTCAACCAATTTTTACGATCAAAGCCAAGAATCGGTTAAAGTATATGAGAAGGACCCTTTTGCTTGCCAGAAAAAAGGAGAAAAAAAAAAGATGAAAATTCTTCACTGAATATTTATTATGGTTGGTGAAACGATACCGATCCTTTCGAATGCTTGATTTCTCTCTTGAATCCATATTTTTCTATCGTTTGGGATTTTCCTCTGCCTCATTCGTATATATCCTTTGCTCCCTCGCCCCTTATTCATCTCATGATTCTCTGTGTGTGTGTGTCCAGTTTCTGGGCAACGGACCAAACGTTATAAATTCCTGCTTTGATCTCAATAATTCCGTGCTTTCCATTGAGAGATCCCCTGCATTCAATTCTATTCATACATTCTCCATCCAATTGTTCGTATCATTTCTCCTGATATCAGAGAAGAATATCCATGAATAATTAATTGAATAAAACGATCGATTGAAAGGATCATTCTCTTTTTTTTTTTCATCTTCACGCTCCACCTGAAAATCCACTCAATCCATTCATTTTGAAGATGTTCTCTCACAAATTCTACACAACGAATCTTCTCTCATTCAAATGAAAAGAAGGAAAGAAAGGAAAAATGTAATAAAAAAATCTTCTCTATCTCATGGAATATTTTGAATACAATGTGAATACGAGTAAAAGAATTTTTTGTTGAATAAGGAAAAAAGTCATACGATGAAAAAGTAGAGTTTATTTGGCATATGCCAACAATGTAAAATAGACGAGTACCAAAGGGAAATCCCCAAGATCGCTTGTCGTTGTCAGAGAGCGAAGAAATGCGAGGAGTCATTCACCCACGAGTACAAACGTTTCTCTTCTATTTTTTTTTTCTTTTTCCTACCATTCTCTCCTTTTTTTCCACTGTCGTCTTTTCCCTGAAGTCTGTAAGCACCACATACATACGCGCGCAGGGGTATATGACTCGGCGGAAAATGACGAGACGCAAGAGGACGTTCTATACACAAATACAAAGAAAAAAAAACCCTCTCCCCATGTAGACTACTGGTATGTACTCAACGGGGTATAAAC
The DNA here is from genome assembly GCA_963921955.1 of Aleiodes alternator. Taxonomy (NCBI): domain Eukaryota; kingdom Metazoa; phylum Arthropoda; class Insecta; order Hymenoptera; family Braconidae; genus Aleiodes; species Aleiodes alternator. The sequence goes on along the minus strand of OY998107.1, from coordinate 2,816,602 downwards.
CCTCTTCTTTCATCTCCTCGTTTTCCTACTCTTCACTCTCGTGACTTTTTACCCTTTTTCTTTTACCCTTCACCCTTTACATTTTTTTCGGAGATAACAGTAACAAGGTGGCTGGTACACACAGTGGAGTTTATATCGTGTTGTGAATCTCAGAGATATGAAAAAAGGAAAAATCCATGTGAGATTCTCCAAAGATAGACATTTAATTTATATTATAAAATTTCAAATAATTTCATTTTCCATTATTTCATTTGATTGTATATTTGAAATTCACAAATGATAATAACAATTATGTTTATCTCAAAAAGATTCATGGGACAGTATTGCAAACATTCTAGTGCCTTGTCCCCGCTTTTACATACAAGAAAACGTATCTCTGAGATACGCGAAAAAGCTTGCCGAGACACATTAGTCTCGCTGTGGGGTCAACGAGTGAAAATAAATGGCCCATTACCTCGTCGAGGCTCTTGGGTACCGCGGAAGCGTATATACCCAAGCAACGCTGTGGCATCTTTTGCACCACCTTTTCATTCTTACGTTCTTCAGTATTCTCTCCTTTCTCTTGTTTTTCTTTATTCATTTTTGTCTCATTCACATCCCCAGGCACAAGTTTATCTTGAGCATCATTCCATCAGTTTAATAATTTTCTTTGTCTTGAGTTTGCTGAAAATTTCATTACTCTTATAAATAATTTACACGAACAATTATTATAATATCGAATAAATATGCTATTTGCTTTTTTTTTCATTTCCATTTGATGGGCGAGAGAGTAAATCGAATGCTTCTTCTTAAATTAAAACTGTCAACTCATGCAAACTTCATTTCCAATTCATTTTTATTCCAAAGATACATTTGATGGAGCGGAAGAAATCTGAAGGAAGAGAAGGAGGGAAAAAAAATAACATTTGAATTAATGGACTATTTGCATGGAATGAAATTCCGGGGGAGAAAAGAGCTGCGCGTGTTTGAATTCAAACCAGCTTCTTCCTTCTTTTTTTTTCCTTATTCCTTCAATCTTTTTCCCTTTCCACCTCTTTTCATTGCCATTCAATCACATAGAATTGAATTGAGGTTCCAGATCATAAAATATTTCTATTCGACGTTGAAATGGCAGTACCACACACAATTTACCGTTGAAAAATGCATCCATGTAATAATATTCATGACTTTAATATTCGTACTCAATATATGACAGCAAAGAAAACGATAAAAAAAAAGCGAATAGTTGAGTAGAAGAAGAAGAATAATAGGAAAATTCTTTATAAGCCATTTGCATTTAAAACAGCAATGTCACTACCACTATCAATAGATAATTGGCATTGCTATTCGATTAAAATCAACATTGTGATAGAGATTACAATACTCTGCCACTTTCAATGCCATTGTCAATTTGCTGCATCAACTCTGTGCAGAAGCGTAATGAAGCAATAGAGTCATTAGTTGTTTGCAATTCAGTAACTACTGCTATAACACGATGAATATGTATATAAAATGTGAAAAGAAAAAAAAATTACCACTGACAATTCATTCGATTGCGGTAATCAAATTAATTGCGACTTCATAATTTGTTGTTTTATTCTTCAATCTTTGAGAAAATTAGCGTCAATTGTGATGAAGATTGACGGTATTTTTCTTATCTCTTCACAATGGATTATTAGTGAGGATGTAATTAATTCTCTTGTTATAACAAATTGAAAAAAAAATCATCACTCTATAATCTCTCAAACACACAAACGGCCTATCGGAGGGTTTGGTAGTTTCCTGTGGCTCACCACATCCTCCAATGGACCCCTTTATATGTACATGCGTTTGGTAATTCAGTTTTGTGCGGATACCCGTGGTTAATGCCTTCTATCATACTGCGTTCGATATATTACCGAGTAAAATTCTGATCAGTAGCCCACAGAATAGAGTATGAGAATTATATTTGCCGGCAATAACAACTTTTCGATGGATAGTTTTGACAGATGACGGATAAACGATTGATATTTAAATTGGAAATTTGATAAACGATTTCTCAAGATTTATCGCTCTTTCATTATCAAGCGTCAAACTAAGTTTATTCAGGCTTTTTTTTTTTTCATTCCCCTCGAGGATTAACAGGCGGCATGAAAAAATTGGCAGCTACTCCTTGGAATAATTACATTGAAGTTATTGTTATAAGAAAGCTTTTTGCCCTCTGGCTTCTCTCATTTTGGGCCACAGCAGACATTTAAATTTCTCCTCTTCCTTCTCTCCCTTTGCATCGTCGGTTTATTTTCTGTGTGTTTCGTTGAAAGTTCGAGAGCAACCCCAGAGGTAGATAGTGGCACGTGACATCATCAACTTGTCGTCGACCCTTCTCATACCATTCTTTCTCTTTCTTCTTTTCTCTCTCTCTCTCTCTCTCTCTTGCTCGCTTCTCTCTGCTTTTTTACGCTTATTCTTGTTTACGCTCAATTTTCTTTTATTACACTGACTAATTCAATTCAACCAGGTGCACAAGGGGCCACTTTACCAGCTGCTCTACGATGTGAAAAATTGTGTCCAGAAATTAAAAAACATAAAATTAAGGGTAAACGAGCAACTAAAAGAAAAGCATTTGCAAAAATTCTCAATTGTTCGGTAATAAAGTTTATTAATTCTTTCATAGAATTGAATAAATGAATCGTGTACAATAAATGAAAAAATGTACATTCAAATTATTTTTCAACTGTTTTATAATACATCGTAATTTTCTTTATCGAGATGGAAAAGGATTCAATCTCGAGTATTATAGTAAAGTATATAAAGCCAAAAGCGATTCGATCTTTCTCGCGTGATTCTTCAAACGGAGCGAGTGAGAGAGGGGGAATCAGAGGCATAACTTCGTGGGGTTATGAGAGTGAAAAGGAAGTATGAAAAAAATAAATAAAATGAAGAAAAAAAAACAAAGTAGGATAAAACCACACAGAGAAGAAATACAAGGAGAAATGGCTGATCGGTAAGTGGTAACGCTTGGTGCATGCCAATCGTGAGCCGTATATCTCGACGTAACGTCGATCGTATCTTCTTCAGAGTTAGCTTGCTCTCAGATGTATGGGAGAGAAGAGCGCCCTCTTTGTCTGACTAGGCCGTCTCTAGTGCTCCAAGCCAGAGAATATTTTCTTTTGGCTTTATCCCTCATCTATACAGAGATATCGCATCATAAGGATACAAATTGTGCTTTTAACTTGGGATGATGGACCGTAGGGATCGTAATTCAAACCGCCAACGATCCTAAAGGCACAGCTTCCTTTCTTCTCTCATATTATGGATGTATAACCACAATAACTCATCCAACTACACTGTATCTTTAACTTGAGTGGCTTCCAGGACCTCTCGCATTTCGATATTTGTGGATATTACGAGGCTTTATATATATTCTACAATGTTTTTTGGAATTTCATCAAATAATACATGTTTATTGGAAAATGTTTCGACACATAAATCTTTTTGTTGAAGTTTGTTTATGGCTTCAGTGAAAATATGAGAATTTATATGTCATGAATTAAATTGATCATTCACTTGGAACTTTGTCTTTTTCACATTTCTTCGTGATCAATTAGAAGTAATTTTTGCTGAAGTTGAATTAATCATAAAATGAGAATACAGGGTATTAAAATCATCAGACATTTTCATCTCAGCAAAGAGTGAATTAACCTTTGAGGTTGATTCGACCTTCAATTATGGACTTTTTATTTCTCCTTTTTCTCAACATCCAGAGTCAAGGAAAAATTATTGGCCAATAGTGTAGCATGGAGAAAGAGTTATAATCGTTAATCGCAAAGAGAGAGAGAAGAGGGGTAATACGGACAAGGCGAGAAACTCGACCTTGGTGAGCGTTAGTAAGAGATCCAGGTTATTTCATGTCTTGAAAAAGGAGGAGGAGGAAAAAAAAAGCACCGCAAGAGGAATTATCGACTTGAGTATTACACTCTGGCGCCTTATGCCTCGCCAATTCAATTTTTTCCATTCTTTTACTTCAATGACTCTTGGGTATAATAAAATTAAATAGCTTGAACCAAACTTTATGACTGAAAACGAAGGATTTACAACTTTGGTGGTAAATTCAATGAGCTACGTGAGCTTTGAAAGAGCAATTTTCTAGTCAGAGAGACACGTAAACTATCGTCTGATTTTAATGACTCGTTAGTTTCGATATTAGATGAAATTTTTCTCGATTGTTTGCATCAGTTCATCTTCTATCAGAAATTAAATTGAATTTTTTCGAAATCAATGGATTTAAAAGAGAGGGGAATAATATTCACAATAACTCATTGTCTCTCGGTTTGTATCATTTGAATTCGGTTCATTGAATCAAAAACATTTTATTGTGACATCGATAATTTTTTTTTAACTCAGTGTATAAACGCAATACAGCCAAAGGCTGAATGTCAATCGAGCTTTTTTTGCCTTTCGTACTTGTTGATATTCAATTTGAATAAATTATCTACTCAACCAATGATTTAAATGAAAAATTGAAACAAGAAGAAAAAAAACGATTTAGTAGGTCAATTGCGCAATAGTCGACACTGCGCACTGAGGATCACAGGAAAAAGGAGAAACTTTTCCCATTTCAATTGTAAAATAAGCTCTCGTGGTTTTTCAAGGGAGTGTAAGTACGGTGGCTGGTGAGATTTTCCTCCGTGAATTAACGAGGGTAGGAGAAAAAGCGAGAGTTGCATAAATCTTCAAAGTGGGAAAAGTTCCCTTCCAGTTTGTGCGAGTAAGGTTGAATCTTTATGGTTTTAGAGATTCCATCTTGTTCTCAACTGAATAAATTTTCCGCCTACTTCGCAAAATTGTTCAAACATCTCTGTAAATTACATTCATCATTTTGTCGCTGATAGGGAAATTGAATTAGAATTTAATCTCAGATCATGAAAATTATTAAGAGTGTAAAGAAAATGGGATAAAACGAATATATTGGATTTTAGTGGAAGTTTGCATGTTTTACGGCAAGAAAATTGCTGGGAAGAGGTGGAAATATTTGAGATTGGATGTTTTTGATGATTGCATTGGAAAACTGAGAAAATTTGCGATGAAAAACATGTCTTACAAGTCATTTTTAGAAATTTTTGAAAAATTGCCCAAAATCAGCCCAAATTTGAAGGCTACCCCCTTTTGTTATTTTCGAAAAAATGGTTTTTTTCGAGGATATCTTTGGTTCTATTGCTCCTAGCGCATCGGGGTTGCGTGCAAATGAAAGCTGAGCTCATTTGCCATCGATTTGTGCCATCCTAAATTGATTTCCAACGATTTTTCAATAGTTACGGCTGGTTTCGTGAAAACCAGTTTTTCCTCTATAGCTTATTCAAAATCGTCAAAAATGAACTTGCGACCACATAAATTGATGAGAAATGATCTCAGCTTTCATTTGCGCGCAACCCCGATGTGCTAGGACCAATAGGACCGAAGATATCTTCGAAAAACCGTATTTTAGAAGAATCGCCTTCAAATTCGATGCAAAAAAATGGAATTTCCAAAAAAATATGACAATAATAATTCTGACCCATGATTTCCACTCCAAATTTTCTCAGCTTTTCAATGGAGTCAGCAAAAATCTTCCATCTAAAGCCATTCTATTATAAATATCCAATTTACTCGATTTTCTTCTAGGTTCTTTCCCTCAGAATAATAATCAATTCGTTACTATTTTCTCCAGATATTGTATCTCGCTGTGAGTATATAAAACAGATAGGAGAAATGATAACACCCACACACGATTTAGCAGAAAAGTAGCTGAAAGAGATTCAAACTGAATTGGTTGTTGGTAGTATCATTTTATTTGTGTTCTCCTTGTCTTACTCATGCCCGGCACTCCCTGTATAGGACACTCAATATAACCCAGAGATTCATGCTGAGCTTATAGTTACCGGATTCGGAGAACCGGTTAGATGATTATTTTCAATTAAACGATTATATGCTCATTCAAAACGCTCAACATTATCATTATTTTTTCTATAATCTTCTGAAAAGGAAATGTTGGATAAATCGTTGTGCCTTTGGAAATTTAATACTTGCAATTTTTCTCTTTCTCTCACACTTGACAACAATGAATACCAGTGATACAGAAATGGTTTTTGCATTTATTATTTCCTCCACGAGAGATCAAAAACCGTAGCAAGAAAAGAATCTTGATGATTAATTGGGTGAAGAATATAAACAAAAATAAAAATATCCGGAAATATAAAACAATTCAAAGGGCTGACGGGTGACGACAGTAGTGACGTTAACATCGTTAACGAGCATAGCATATTTCAGCGTAGAACGATGACAGAAAACGACGAGGGTTTATATGCCCAGGCTACGCTAATTGGTTATGCACCGACGAAGATTGCAGAGCAATTTCTTGTCACACTAGAGAACTGTCTATTGCACAGTTGACTTGGCTCGACAAGTCGGGACTTTTTCAAAAGAAAAAAAAAATAAAGACGGGAAGGAGCGAGAGAGAAAGGAAAATAAATATATATATGTATAAATATATATATATATTTGAACGAATTAAATCTTAAAGCATCACTTTGCAGTATCTTTGAAAAAAATTATTCTAAGTTTCCATTTGATTCTCTGAAGGAGTAAAAGAAACGAAAATACCATATTTTCAATGGAATTCAAGTGATGTTGTATTTAATAAGAGAGTAAAGAAAAGAGATAAAATTGCAATAGCAAGGCCACTAAGTGACGGCTTTGGTTTCGCTTGATTAACGCCTCTCTCAGAGCGATATGGTCTCTGGGCCTGGTGAGTGTTCAAGAGCAATCACGTCGTCAGTCTCTGCAGCAGTTGGTGCAAAGCGTGACTCGCCAAAGTTATCTCCCTGTGGCTTTTCGAGTGATGAAGAGACGGCAGAGGGGAGAGTAAGAGGGAAGGTAGACAACACTACAGAAGAGGATTGGGTGGTGTGTTTGGACCACCCTGTTAGCAAGTGGAGAGAACCGGCTGTTGCCTCACAAACAGCTACGTTGATCATCGTTTTGTGGTTGAATAATCGTTTTCTCAACGTCTTATTTCGGTTAAATATTTCTGATTATTTCGAAGTAACAATTGATGGAGATATATTGAATACAATTCAAGTTCAAAGGAATTTACCAACTGCAACACTTCACCTAGCCATTAACTGGAGATCCTGGAGAAATGGAGACATTGAAAATTCGATTAAAAGCGAGGTCTTCCGAAGCTGAGGACAATATTTTGATCTAGACTCCATCCGAGTCTCATTAAGAACTTTGGCTCTCTCTCTCTCTCTTGCAGCCCCCCTTTCTTTGGCCACTCCTTTCTCTCAGCATGCCAGTATGATCCAGCCAAGATCCCGGGAAGAAGAACCGGTGCATGCACCTGGTTGTACACATTGTATGCAGGTGCAACAGAGCAATCCAAAGAGCCCAAAGAATTCCAAGCAATTATGTCCATTGGATCTCTTGATGCATTCGTCTCAAAGACTTGCATTTCGTTCTCTCGAACCTTTTCTCTCTTTCTCATTCACCAAATCACTTGGCACTATCTTCAGTGGTCGGTTAGCTGAAAAAAAAAAATTAGCCCATTATTGTGCAGAAGGCGTGAGGTAATTTATTTTCAAAAATAATCGTACATGCATTAGCTCAACTGATAATTATTTTCGTCAATTTTCGAGAATTCATGAACCAAGAAAATTATCATAAACGTCGTTTCACAATTCAATCATCCTTTAATGAGTTTCATCTTACATTCAACTGTAATTTACCGATGACAATCCCGCCTGTATGCAAAACACTAGCCATTAAACTGATCTCAATGGCGAAAAAAAAAAAATCTATGTACATTCTAATCACAGCCAACAATCATGCTCTTGTATTATTTCATTTGAATGAGCCAATGTGACTGGTAAAGATTAACTACTTGAGATTAAACGCAGATCACTTTCAAGGTCAAGTATTCAACTGATTCATAGACCGAGTAATTGAAGACTCTTGATGATGAAAATAAAGAGCTGGAAAAGAGAGAAGGAGCGAATGATAATAGCAAAAAAAAGAAGGAAAATATGAGGAGGCAGGAGGCAAAAAAAAAAACGAACGTGACGAACGGTAATGGACGCCTGCGGTGTTAATACAACTCTGCGTGGACGTTATACTTTCTTATTAGCCTCAGCCTACGCTTCTAGCCCACACGGCCATTGACATTGATGTATCAAAGCATCTCAAAGCTATTGGAAGATTGTCTCTTCGTGTTTGTGTTCAATAAACTCGGTGTGTAACAGATAATGAAGAAGAATTTAAAATGAAAAAAATTAATTTTTTTTTTTCCCTTCTGTGAATGCCATTAAAGTACAAACTGTCCATCGTAAAATTGTAGTTTCACGTTCAGAGCGAAAAAGAAGAAAAAAAGGCAAGACTCGTGGAAAAAATGAGGAAAAAAAAGTAGAGATTCAACGTCGGACCGTTTTCTCATGCAAAGAAATGTGCGTCTGTGTGTGTATATATGTATACTTAAACTACTGATCTTCATACTACTGGTGGTACCATACAATATGTTTTTATTCCATCGGATGAATTATTACGGTAGACGAGGCGAGCTATATCTCGTTATACCAGCGAGCAAACAACGTGCACTGGTACACCAATGGGAGTCAAGCGTACAGAGACTGTGCGTTATTAATAGCACCGTCAGGTCGTCATTATTCCACTGTTGGCCCAAGAGAGTAAGCTTCACTTGAATTAGAGAGAAAATTTCCCACATGGATTTACCTTTATGACGGATAAGAAGTGAAGAAGCCCCAGTTTCCTCTTACACCCAACTGGGATGACATTGGCGTTAGAATAATTACATTTTGTTGGACACTCATTTATTCCCGAGTTTCTTGTGTGTATACACAGATGAGAAATACGAGCAACTTTATTACATCTAAATTGCATGAATTGCTTTTTTTTTTTTTTATAATGTTGAAAAAATACCTTCCACACAGTCATCTCAGATTTCTTTTTCTCATAATAGTGAATTAATCAAATGTCTCAAGTATGTAAATTCATGTAACACATAAGCCTATTGAGTTTCCTCGTAACTTGTAATTTAATTTAGCCTTTGAATAAGTAGGCAAAAGAAAATTGACATAATAATCCATCGAGAACTCTGTTTTTTTTTTTTTTTGTTGCATATTGATCACAGAGATTATCATTGACTGAAGGAAAAATGAATGAATTCGTATCAATGATCGCTTTTATTCTCCTCATGCAGTGTTGAAACAGTTTAATTGCGTAACAATATGCTTCATTGAATTGTTCAGTGTCTTTCTCATTCAAAATAGTAATTTGCAAATTGGTATAGATGTATTTTTCGTACCTCCATTTACCTGTCTCGCTATACACAAGTTGCGTTTTCAGTGGCAAACACGTCAGCTGTCCAATGGTTTCCTGTTGCACTCTATATAAACCTATTCAATCTGTCTCTCTCTTTCTCTCTGGGATATCTCGAATTTCGAAGGCATATTTCCTCCTACCCCAAAAACATAAAATGCAATTTCAGTTTGTTCGATCGTATTCGTACATTGACCTCGTGCTTTGATACGTCTATATGGTTTTAAATGTTTAATCGATGATGCAGAAATGTAATTTAACGAGAAATAATAATAATAATCATTATTCAAAACCTTTCATGTCAAATATATATTGAGAATTGCAATTGATTTTCCCATAAATAAATAAATAAATAAATCAAATGTATATTCAGGACAGGAATAGAATTTTTATGATGTATTTCCTCGCATTTTTTTCTTTTGTAACTCGTTTCTATTGATAATTTATTTTTTTTTTACCATTTTAATACGTAGTGACATGTCAAATTGATGTTTCAATAGTGTGTTGGGCTTTGAATACAAAATAACTCGGTGATTATGCGTACAGAGTACACAGCTAACTTTATTTCGTTAGTGCTGATGTAGATTGATAGGCATGATGAATGTATACACATAGATTTTCCTGTATTTGCGAGTAGCATGACATTCACAGTAGCCAGTTATAATGCTTCTGTGCACATGCTTGTGATACAAAATTGGTGCTAAAGTATAGCTCTGTCTGTATTTATGTATGTACACGTTGTGTTAATATATATATATATATATATATTTGTATATATGTGTGTGTATATAGAGCGACATACACAGAGCAAATCACAAACCGATTTACGGTAATTGAAATACTGGTGTACACACATTAAATGTGTTTGTTCTGTTTTCCCGTGGCATATGGAGCGTTTATTCTCATTTAATTTTCGTGATTATTGTGTTTTTCATCTGATCAATTTCATTGGATCTACATAAATTGAATATTTCAATTTAAAAATTGTTTCATTATTCTGGTGTGTCATTCGAGATCGTCTATATATATTCTCCAGTACTTTAATTTACGTGAAAATTTAATTTTGCATAATGTCTAGTGATTCGATGGAATAAATTGATTGAATAAATACAAATAATCATTTTTTTTTGGTGATATGCTTCAGAGAGGTTTCTCCATAAAGATACTTGAACGAGTGTTCAATTGGAGTACCTCCCAATGTACGCACGTCACGCACCGATCAAGGTCGACGGAGTGAAGAAGAAAATGAAAAAAAAAAAGTGGAGATAAATGAAAAAAAAAAAAGCAAAATACTTATGTGTTTGCGTGGGTGAGTATGCTTGCTCGATCACAACCGAGTTTACCGTCCGTGAATACGAAGAACGTACGTGGCGGTCTTGATCTCGTGGAGGCGGCAAAGTACCTCCGACACGACGAGATTTATCGTTCGAGATCGATGCGAGAAAGAAAGAGAGAGAGAGAGAAAGAAAAGGACCAAGTTGCCTCAGCAGGATACTCTCAACTGTTTTCATTCGTATACTTGCTCTTTTCTTTTTTTTTGTTGCTGCTGCTCTTTTTACCCTCACGGTCCTGTCGATCTCGAGGATACAACGTTAGTTGAATAAAGAAGCATTAAAGTCAAAAGCCTGGTGGGGGAATAGGTGCAACAGAAGGTCTTATCCTTTCCGGGAATTTCTCGTCGAGTACAGCTTGTGTATTGCACTTGGTTATGTTTCACTGAAGAATTTATCGTTACTTGATGCCAGTATATTCAGGATGAATAAATCCTTCAGTGAGGATCGTTAAAATTAATTCTACCTTTAACGCATAAAGTATATGTTTTTGGAGTTTTTAAATGAAGAATATGTATTTCTTATGATATACATCATTTTTCTCAATCAGTTTATCTCAATTTTGCTGGTTTAATTAACCTTGATTCTTCGTTTTTTCCAATTTTATGCTAATTGAACTGCAAATTGGAGCGTTAAATTGAGAGAATTCTAATTAATTCCGAGATGCAAGAAATTCATTCACATTCTAGTCGCTGAGACATGATTTTGGCGTAGATTTTTTTTTTTGGATTTCAATAATATCATCTTGTCGAGGTCAGAAGGGCCATTGTATGACTGTAAATGATGACACAAGGATACACGTGTCTCATAAAGTCCCCCACCTAAATATAGAAATGAACAAATTATGAACGAGTGACTAATGCGTTTAGGTTTGTGTCCAACTATCCAAAGAGAGAGAGAGAGAGAGGGACCCGTGTGGGCAAGGCGCCGACAGCCACCTTACTAAAGAACCCAAAGTGCTAATAAATTAACGCTTCGCACACGGTTTTTTCCCAACGTTTTTCACGTTCCTCCCATTGTTCTTCATTCCGAGGTCTTTTTATTATTATTTTACTCCTTTTCTTTTTTGTCTTTTTTTTTCCTTATTTTTACCGTCTTTTCTTCGGGTTTGTGGCATTTATTTATTCATGGCAGGTCATTTGTTTGTGTTGTTGCTTTTTTCTTTTCTGACTCATTCTTCCACGCGACTAGCACACGTTTCAGTTTGTTCAATCGTCAGTTACAAATTAGCATTAATTTTCGCGAAAAAAAAATAAAGTCTCAAGCACTTTATCTTCACATAAATAGTTCAAGTAATTCACTGATTTACATGCGAAAATATTTTTCCTATTCTTCTTGAATATACTGTTTTGTCTATAAATTCCATGTGGCACGAGGAAATGAAAAGAAAAAAAAGGAGGAATGAATGAAAAAAAAAAAGTAACTCACAGCTTAACATCTTATTTTCCTTCTTCGGTTTCTCACGCATTTACGAATGTCTCTCATTCAATGGGAGAAGTGAGTCTTCCGCTCGAAATGCGCGTGACACTATTTATTTTTCATGTGAAAAATTTTGTGGCAAGAGGCAAATGAATGAACTGAGATAATACGAAAAAAAAAACCTTGAGTGTATAAGAAATAATTGTTTGTAAAAATTGAATTAAAGGAGAGAAATAAAAAATGAACATTTTCTCATCGTATGTTTCTTCTCTTCATTGTCACGCGAGTTCGTGGCGCGTGACGACGCGAATAATTCGAATATGTATGCATGTACATGATGATGAAGGAAGGTCGAAAGTGTTGTAAGGTGGTAGGATGGAATGAAATGGAGAAAAAAAAGGGGTAGGAGAGGGGGATTTATTTCCAAGGAGTGTCCGTCTGGAATATATTCCTCCGTTGTTCCTCAATTCTTTTTTTGCGCGACCTTCGTCGACCCCTCATTGTCTGAAGGAGGCGAAAGAGAGTGCCTAACACGTATAAATACAGTGTGAATCCGTGTGTCTTTGAAAGCACTCCTGGTCTCTTCTGTTTTTTTTCTTTCTCTCATTCCTCTTTCATTTGAGACTTTTTCTTGTTTTACTTCTTGTATAGGGGGTAGGTGGAGTAAAAAGCAAATTTTGATGAAACGGCTGGAAATATATTTTTTTCAATGATTCCATTGAAAAGCTGAGGAAATTTGCGATAGAAAACAATAGGAAAAATTAATTTTTTTCGAAAAATTTGATTTTTTCGGCCAAAAATTGCATACTAACCCTTCGGTTTTTTTCGAAAAAGTCGTTTTTTGAGGATATTTTTGGTTCTATTGGTCGTAGCATATCGCGGGTGGTCTTAAATGAAAGGTGCAATGATTTTCTATGACTTTCATCAAAGTCCCATCGATTTTTACCGGGAATTAGACAAGTTACATGCCAAAAACTGATTTTCATAAATTGGTCTCTAACTCCTTCCATTTTCGGTCAAATTCGATGGGACTTTGACGAAAATCATAGGGAATTATCTCACCTTCCATTTGAGACCATCCGCGATACGCTACGACCAATAGGACCAAAGATATCCTCAAAAAAGCATTTTTTCGAAAAAACTGAAAGGGGGTAGTATGCAATTTTCGGCCAAAAAAATGAAATTTTTCAAAAATTCGAAAAAATAAATTTTTCCTATCGTTTTCCATCGCAAATTTCCTTCGCTTGTCAATGAAATCATTAAAAAAATCCCATCTCAAATATTTCCACTCCTACCAATTGATTTTCATAATAAAATATTCGATTCCTCACTGAAATCAAATACATCCATTTTACCCCACCTTCTTTTACGTCAGCAACAAATTGTTAAACCACCTGAGAGTGATTTCTTTTCCTGTTGGCAAGAAGAACGAAAATACACTTGCATCCATCTTGTCTCATGTTTTAAAGATCAACTGTTTGTGTTAAAAAATCTTCTCCGTGAATTAAAATGAGGTCCACAATGAAATTTTATCAAGTCATGTACCGTTTAACGTATCCATTCGACCTTTCTCACCGGCAAAATCAGTTATAAAATCAAATTATACAATTCGATTTGCTCCGCGCCACCACGTGTCTCATTCTCCGATACACGGCATTCATAAAAAGTCGAATTCAATGAGGTCATTACGAAATGTTCTCTTCATTTTTTTCCTTTTTTTTTTTTTTTTTACTTCTTAATTCTCCATTCGAAATTCTTCTGGGAGCATTCAGTCACACGTGGTAGATGTGTTTTATCTGTTGATTTAATGAGTCATTTCTTTAGGATTCAGAGGCTGTAGTGGCAAAAATTATATATTTTTTTCTTCTTCTTCTTCTTCAGGCTCAAGTGGAATTTTTTATTAATTTGTGATGATCCGGGAGATTCAATAGAGGAGGAGATATCTCTTAATTTATGGGCCGACCTTTTTTTTATTTCAAACGGGAATTGTATTTTTGTCAAAATTCAATTTTTTACATTCACTTTGGAGCGTTTAAATGTTTATGGTGATGGACTAATTCGATGTATATAAAATAAGGAGGAATGCTGTTAATTACAGTTAAAAATATTACATCAATAAAACAAATCAATTCAATCGAACAGAATTAATAAATTTATTTCAAGAATAAATTCATGATTTTTTTGTCAATGAAAAGATATTTCTTTTATTTCGATGTTTTGATTGTATAGGAGATTGATAAATCGTCATGTTTCAACAGCTGAGGAACTAATAAAGTCCCTTGGGCTTCATTTCAATTTATTCTGAATAAAACCACAAAAAACATCAAACAACGTCCGTTTGCTGTTTCTTCTCATTTTAATACTCTCTCTCTCTTTCTCTGTCTCTCACAAACGATGTTATTCAACGTTGGTGGTAAAAATTGGGGACACTGCCAGTGTCGATCGATCGACATTTCACGATCGTGACCGTGGCTAAAGGATTGAGATGGTGGGCGGTTTTTTTTTTTTGTGGTGAATGAGAAAATAGAATTGGAAGCACAGTGAGATGAAGAGGAAGAGAAAAAAAAACACAAGATTTTAGCTTTTGTCCTGTCAGATGTCGGCGGTTAACGAGCGCCCCCAACTCTCTGTGTGTTGGCCTTCATGGAAACGCCTCGTGTCATGGCTCAACGATTCTGAGATTAACTGTGCACAAGTCGATTTATAAATGTCAATCAATTGCTTTCACTTTTCTGACTCATATCACGAGCGAGTGAAAAAAAAAAAGGGAAAAAAATTCTGAAAATTCGCGAATATTTTAATTGCAATTACTGGAGCATGAATTTTTTTTTACGAATTGACGTTTTATTGGATTTTCCTGGCTCCGTTAATTAATATCCTCCCCATCAGTGAGAATCCCCAATGTTCCTCCCTCCATCATTCAATCATTCTACGCAGAATAATTACGGTGCGAGTTAATCGATTACTCCCACCATCCAGTATTCACGATTAATGATTCAAATATTATTTCCTCTTTTTTTTTGCGATGAATACGGTCAAGAGCTGAATTAATCATGAAAGAGAATCGATGAATCCATTAGTCCATGTATTCGTGTTATTCACGTGATTAATCAACAATCTGAATGGTTGTTTTGTGTAATGGTTATGTGTAATGCTTCTTTCTCCCTTGGACTTGATTATTTTTATAGTGAAAAAGACAGAAAGAAAGTACTCTCTCTCTCTCTCTCTCTTTCTATCTTTCCCCAAGTCTTAGCATGCGTCACTGACCAAAACTCATTATCTCACGCGATCTTCATTCGCGCGACGAACTTTCAGACTCTCCTGAACACACTCGCCTCTGTGTTGTTTTTTTCCTCCTCCTTCATTTCTCAATATTACGTTATCATTTTGCGCTATCACCCATAGTCTACGGCCAAAGGTAGGCAGGACAGGTCTCTCGAACACACAGACCGGTGATCGTTATCCCTCTCTTTGGACTTTTCACCCAGTGTCCGGAAGTGACGTAATTTATGCGTAAACGCCACGGGCTATTTTCATTGTTTATGCCAACAAGAGAGGGGTTAGCACCCGCACAAGTAATGCTTTTTTTTTTTTGCCTCTCTTTACTTTCATATTATCGTATTTTAATCTACGCGAAATGCGGAACTACATCAAAGATTCGTGTTGAAGGAAAAGAAAAAGGGAAAAGAGTTTTGCAACACGCGATAGTTATGTCACATTTCCTTTATTAATTGACTTCTAATTGTCCAGTCGAGGTTTATTTTTATTTTTTCATAATCTGATTATACGAGATACATTATATTTGAATATAATTTGTAAAGATATTAATTTTCTCGTATCATTTGTCATTGTGACTTTAATTATGAATAATTCTGTGTGAGTTTGACAAAATTTCACTTTTCATCGAATGAATTTTTGAATAGAGAGCTTTTATTAGGGACATTAATAATGAAATAATTGTTAATGGCTCGTAATAATCATCTACATTTCGCCTATCTTCATAGTACCATCAGAATAAATAATAAATCAAAGCTCATCCCAACAAACGATTATGTACGGTATAAACGTTTAATGTTCAACATTTCGAATTCAAATCAGCAGTAACACTGATGATCATGAGAATTCAACAACGCATCAGAGCGCATTCGCTAGTGGTTGAGTACATATATATTGCTTGATGGTGAAGAGAGAGGGCGAGGTGGCAGCCCCGTGGCTTCCTGTCCATTTTAATTGGGTTATTAACGGGCACAAGCGTTTCCTGCCTCCTGTGACAAACATTGAATCGAAGAGAGATGGACGACGAGGGAGAATAGATGAGATAGAGAGAGAGAGAGAGTGCTGCTGCTGATGCAGCTGCCACCTCGTCAACGAAAGGAGATCGTGTGGTTGGTTTACTCGCGCAACATAGCATGGGCGCATGCGCATTACATAATTCGGGTAGTCTCATTGTCTCTCTGTTCTTCCTTTGACGGAAACCAATCTGTTTTGCTTGTCTCTGAAGATACCAAGAGGAGGGTATCCTTCATAAATATGCATTAAATGTTATCCACTGTTTCATGTCTCTCGGTATTCTCCTACCTTAATTTGCTGATAATTATAACGTTTCAATATTAAAATATCAAACTGTTGAGAAACGTGAAAACTTTCAATTACAATTAATTTAATTTTTTTTTTTTTTTTTTTAGTCCTCTAAATATCCATTTCAACCTGTTCTTCAACCTGTCATCATAAATTCATAGTAGCCCACAACATGAACGGTGAATAGAGTAGATTGTAAAGTGGAAAAAATAGGAAAAATGCCCTGAAGCACTCTTTTCATACAATAAAATCTCAAATAAAAAGAAGAAACAAAGTTCCGTTGCTTTTTACTTCACGGTAAAATCCTGAAATGCATAGCATATATAATGCAAATTGTTCGGTGAATGTTTGGCCAACGTAGTTGGTGCACACCACACAGAGCGACAATCTCAATCCTCTCGTTTTACCCAAGAGTCACAAAAGAGAGTTGGAAAAGAGGAGGGCAAAAAAAAAAGGAGGAAAGAAAAAAGACAAGAAAAATCCGTAACTTTGTACAATGCTAATAGCAAAAGCGAGAGACTGACGTTATAAAGCTGGGGCGAAGGATCCTGGGGAACAGTTGTTCGTAAATATGTAGAGGAAAAGAGAAAAGTGAAGAGGAAAGAGAAAAAGAGAGATGGCTGATTCATGAATATACAACGTGGGATATATATACCCGAAGGGACTTGGTGCGGACACGCTCGACGCATTGTTCCGCGGCTGCCGGGCTCACCATGCGACTTCCTTCCTTCCTTCTATGTTTTTTTTTTCTCATTTTTTTTTCTTTTCCAATCCAACCTACCTATCATTCAGCCCATCGGCCCTCATTTCCACTTCTCAGTGGGCCAGTTGGCCGATCTGCAACACTTGCTTTATCGCTCTCATCATTTATTAATTCAACCACATTATACTTTACCGTATTAATTATCACATCAGCATAAATCTTCCTGACAATATGTATATTTCATGGTTGTTAATTCATTCATTAAGGTAATTAATTCAATGGATATTTTCAAAGTATCATAATGGATTGATAAATAGAGAATGAATCGATTAAATCTAGATGTCTGTAATGCTTGGCAAGAAAAAAAAATCCTAATCTCCATTTCAATGAATAGAATCATTGTATAAAATTGAATAATTCCACAAATGTCTTGATGATTGTCATCAAAAAGTGAGATATCCTTCAACAATAGAGTAACACCGACCTTCATTCAACAATGAGCCCTTTATTACTATGTATGCGTTCTTGAATAAACATAAACTGCCGGTCTTTCGAACAAGAATGAGATCTGGAGCGTCTTGATCCATATTCATGGATTTAGCATGACGTGCTCTGTTGCTGAACGCCCGCTACACTCTGTTACAGATTCTTTTTTCTTCTTTTATTTATTTCTCTCTCTTTTACTTCGAATGATTTTACCCCTCAACATTATACGTTTCTTTTGAATTACTTATAAACTCAACAGCTGAAAGTCTATCGTTCATCAACGCCAACGCAAAAAAAAACGTTTTAAATCAAGTAATCTTGAGTAATTAAATTAGAAAAAACAAGTAATGCTTCTCATTTCTTTATTGCTTCTTAAACATTTCTACTTTTTTTTCTTCTTCTTTCATTCACTTCATTTGCAGGTCAGTGTAAATTAAATCTGCAGAGCACGCGATGCAACGATAAATGGAAAATATTTAATTTATTCGAAAGCTTTTAAAATATCCAGCGTTTAACTTTAACTAGTCAACTATAGCAATTTAAATAGGAAAAGTGAATTTAATCACTGCAGGAAAATTCTCTTCTGAATTTTCAAAGTTATAAATTTTTGTTATTAAACTCTCAGTGTCACCGAACGAATTAGTTACGATGACATAAATTGCGTTAAAGGATTATTGAGTTTTGAAAAAAAAAAAG
Organism: Aleiodes alternator; assembly: GCA_963921955.1. Classification (NCBI taxonomy): domain Eukaryota; kingdom Metazoa; phylum Arthropoda; class Insecta; order Hymenoptera; family Braconidae; genus Aleiodes; species Aleiodes alternator. The sequence continues at coordinate 2,798,062 of OY998107.1, read as the reverse complement.
AATAAAAAAATCTAAACTATAAATTTATTGGAGGGGAAAAACCGGTTTTTCCACTGGTCTGAGCGATAATGGACTATTTCTACTAATAGTCCAGTTCCAATGAAACTACCGGTTTTATATTGCTTCATTAATTCATCAATTGATATTGATACAATACATTTCGATAACTATCGCAAATTGTGTTTCTCCAATTGTAATACAGTGACTAATCTAAAATTGTGATAAGCCAATGGAAATTCATGAATTTTTCATGATTATAAATTTGAAAAAAAAAAAAAAAAATACAAACTATTCAATTTAATCACATTGAATTTCAATCGTAACTTTCACCTGAATTTATTGGCCATTGTCAATTCAATTTTTATAATATTGTATTTCATAAATTATTAGCGACGTATTTTTCACATGTTAGATAGTGTGTATTGAATGAGAAATAAAGTGGAACTGTAGATTTATAAATGCTCCACGACCATTAGTAGCTCCAGTTTTATCCAGAAAACAATTTCTTACTGAAACAGTTCATTCTTTTTATTTCATTTCTTTTCAATGTTTTTCTCCTTCACATTTGCTTTGAGGAAGAATCTGAAATGGGTTTTCTGTAACTGGGACACAATCCTCCCATTAACTTTACGACCCTTTTTCGAAGGCGCCTTTCGCATTTTGCCTCGATCGGTGCTGGCATCTCCGGCAATTTCTTCTTTTTCATTCGCTTCATTTCTCCATGTTCATTTTAGTTTTTTTCTTTCTAACGAGCCAAGTACAAACGTTCATCGATTGGCTACTCTCTTCTCTTATGGTAAAGTTCTCGATGCACTTTAAATTGATTTTATTTATTTTATTTTTTTTATAGAAATTTTACTCGAAGGGATGAATATAGCGGCACGTACTGAAGCTCCAGACATTCAACGGTCACCATATGTTCCCCATGAAACATTCCACCCTCTTTTATTCTATTTTCCGTATTATTTCTCTCTCTTTCAGTTTCAGTTTGGACGCTGACGATAATTGCCAGTAATCATGATTTTGTTTTGTCGGAAACAGAAATACAGATTGCACACTTATGTTTAATTAACTCAAATTTTTTTTTTGTTCTCCTTTGATGTTAAAAACAAGGCAAACAAAAATTGACGATTTCTGGGAATTATTCTGCAGCTTTTGTTCTTCAATTTTAGGCGCGTGTTTCTCCATTGTTTCGAAAAACAATAGAACCATGTCTAGGCTTGCTTCGTTTCCCTCTGGGGAGCTACATCGAATAATATCCTTTAATTATCGATGCATCAGGGGCGAAATCTGTTGATATCAATGAATTTCAATGGATTGCTTTATTAACAGATATTTTTTGGAATCAGAGAGAAAAAATTTCTCATTATTAAAAAAATAATTTCATCGGGCTTTCATTGAAGCTGCATGAAAAGCTGCTTCACTAAATCAACGTATGAACAATTGGATATATATTGAATTTCATTTTTTTTTTGCCCACTGCATTCAGGTTATATTCATAGGAAGCTTTTCATTCGAATAGAATAGTATCCATTTCAAACTAATTGGAAACAATATTCCCATGTGAATTCAATGAAATTCATAGGTTTATTTTTTCATCCATAAAAACATATTTCAAAAGTATACATTCATTTTTTAAATCAAACGAATGTATTCATTGGTAAAAAAAAATTGTTTACACATTGAATCTACACTGTTTCCCAGCAAATTAACGTAATTAAATCGCAAAAAGTATGAGAAATTCCGTAATTTTTCATTTTACTCGAAATTATTATTTCATGATTGAAACTTTTGCTCGTGAACTTTTAACAAAAAAAAAAAAAAAATTGAAAAAAAACAGCATGGAGCTCAATTAAATTATTTAAAACTCGAGGCATAATTGCTCAATACAAAAGTCATAATTAAATATAATAACATAATACGATAATAACATAGTAATTCAAAAGGATATTATTAACGTCAAAAGAAAAGATAATGGCTGTAAAATAATTTAATCAAATTTTTCAAATAAATTTTACTACCAAGTAAATAATATAACATTTCACATTATTATGAATATAACAATGTAACTATTGTGAACGATGAAGCGGTTGAATGCGGTTTTGTTGACGTAACAAGCCACCCAAACGGTATTATTTGAATCGATTCACTGCTCTTGAATCTCATCTATGTAACACGCTTTACATTCTGACACGCTACTGCATAAAACCAGGAAATGTTGTCTATATTCGGTCATTCTGCCATTCAGTGAGAGAAACTAAGTGCATCATCGGTATCAGTAATTTCCAAATCGTGCTCGAATAATAATTTGTGGTTTGTGAAAAAAACGGGGAGAAGAAAGAAGGAAAAAAAATACGTATTGGCCTCGCGTGATCGTTTTCGCTTTTGATTATTGATGAAACACACGTTTTACCCCCGTGCCGCTTGTAGTCCCGAACATCATCTCGACAATAATCATCCTTCTCCACTTCATCTTCTTTGCTGTTGTTTTTTATTTTTTAACAAAGAGGAGAAAAATTAAATATAAAAGAGGGGTTTTAAAAATCTACAGAAATAAAAGAGAAACGTCGAAAGAAAACAAAAGAATCAAAGGAAGAAGAAGAAAAAAAAGAAGAAAATATCGGCAAATGCTGGGTGGAATCGTCATTATCCACAGAGAGACTCCGTGAGACTCACTGGAACGCGTGAGAACCGGTTTCTTTTTTTTCATCGATTTTTCTTTATCGTTTAAAACTCACCGATGAGGTACCAACGAAATCGAAAATGTATAATTCTCTCGTTAACTCTTCGTAAAGCCAATTTTCCCCCATTATCTCCTTTTGTTATTTTTAAAATTTGATTAGATAATAAAAGTATTGAGAAAATAATTATGTAGAGTTTTGAAGAGTTAAAAAAAAAAATTAGTTTCCAACATTAACAAACATAATTTTCAATAAAGAGACTTTGATAATTTCTTTTTCAACAGTTTTACTTATTTCCCATAATATTATCTTTAATAGGTAATTCTGAAGTGTCTATTTTCTTATCATAAACGACGTACGAAAGGAACACTTTGCATAACCCAGAATATCCCACTTGAAGCGAAAATGTCTTGGTATATTATAGTTAAAGTGTAAGTCAAGAGTCTATGTACTTTGGGTAGGTGAGTCTCTCACAAGGCTTATCGTTACTGCGCCGGGGAATACGTTAAATGCGATAGGCGTTATCCACTTCCATGCAAGAAAACGTGAATAGAAACTGCATATAGTAAGAATTGCACACAAAAGCATTGGCTACAAAGTTATCAATAAGTTGATTTTCATGCTCATAAACTTCTGAACATGTAAATTATTAAATTAAAAAAAAAGACGAAAAATTCAATAAATCCAGTTATCTTTTGAAGTATTAAAAATAACTTTCTAATCTCATTGGATTTGTATCATTCAATATACATACTAATTACTTATACGTGTGTACTAGTGGATTCATTGAAAACTAGTCTCTATCAAGTTTCATATGTAACTTATTACGTAGCAAAGTATCAGCTTTCGTTATCTTGTCACAACATGGCGTAAAACGTTCATTTTATTTAACTACTTACTTTATATACTTTCACAGTGACTAAACCATTTGAATTACAATAAAATACGAGACTCCTCTTCTTCATTTCTTTTTCCCCAATTTTATTGACAAAATATTCAATTCAAAAAATTGGGAGAATTTAATTTTCACGGTAATTAATTTGTTATTGCTTCAATTGCAGAAAAGCTTTCAAAGCATTTAATAAACGAACAGAGGGATGAATGTCAAAGCTAAAGGCTCATTGAATGCTTTTGTGCCATCCTGGAATTTATAGCTTTGACATTTCCAACATACTGAAACCGTCTCATTCCACTTTAATGTCAGAGTTATCGTGGCCCAACCATATAACCTCTTTTCAACGTTAAAACTGTACACAATGCCATCGTAAATTAAACTTTGATTGGTAATTATCGCCCAGACATTATTCCAATATTCAACATGTAATTTTGATTGATTTTCCATTATTTCAATGAAAAATAGGATGTATATGCTTTTGTTCATCGTGGGGGATCTAGTTTAGATCAAAGTTGTAATCTCGTTGGTTATTACAAGCTAGTGCTCTATATACTTTCTAATCCTGTTTGGCCGTCGATATTACCATAGGATTATCTAGCTGTGCTGACAGATTTAATATCCATCGGGTGCATCGTGCATTGCCCCTGGCATGGGTGGTCGTAGTAGTGTTACTACAGGGGGATAAATGCTAAGTTCCCGAGAGCGTTAGAGCGGCACCTCTATATACGATAGACATGTACGATAATGTGCTATGATAACTGTGTGAACCAAACTTGTATTCGAGATAATTGACAGCAATTTGTGGTCATTTTATCTTACACTAGATCTTAAACTCTCTGAGATACAGAGAATGTTCATTTATCTTGAGAATGTGAAATTTTTAGTTAAAAAATTATGAAAAAAAAAGGCTTTTAAAGTTCAGTTTATGGAATTATTACAGTAAATTGGATAATTGAATTAAGTTTGCGTAATTTATAATTGCATGAAGTGAAAGAATTGCACTTAAAACTTGGGCGGTGAACACATTTCAGTTTGAATAGAACAAAATCCTTGAATTCCATAGGTTTATTGACAATAAGTAGAATCAAATGAAAGTTTTACGTAACTTTGCTCGAAGAAAATTGATAAAACTTGGATATACCAAGTAGAAATGGAAAAAAAGTATTGTAATCATTCATAAGTAGTTTGTAAAGTTTCCAAAGTTCTGAGCAAGCTACGGTTTTATGATAATTATATTCAGCGTAGAACCAGTGACTTTGGCATAATTTATTATTATGCCTTCTTCAGTAAATGATGAATCGATGTTTTTATACTATAAAAATCACTTGAAATCTTTGAAAATAATAGACATGGATTTTTTCTTCTAATGATTCCATTGAAAACCTGAGGAAATTTCCCTTCATGTCTAATGCCATTCAACACTGAATCTCTCAACGTTAAATGTGAATTTGCTGAAAACGTTGTTCTTTCAGTCTGATTAAAAGTCAAAAGAGTTTTTAAAGGTCTCTTTGTGGTTCATAATTTAATTGGCACATTCAAGAGGTGGTGGCTGCTCTCGTAGGATTAATGAAGACCGTTGGACCGGGTGAAAATCTTGGAGGCGGCCGCAGGGGCTAAGAAGAATGGCTCCCAGACGGGGCAAACGACCCGGAGTAGTCTGGGACAAGGATGATTACATAATTCCACGGAAGTAAAGAGACAAGCCAGAGGTATAAGAGAGATTTGGGCTGAAGTATCATGCAAAAGGGAGGAGGTGAAGAGCGAGGGAGGAAGAATCTCTCTCTCTCTGAGTTAAGAGGAAGAGACTGCATTTTAGAAAAGGGTTCGGTGTATATACTGTCCAAAGTCGTTTGTGTTACCTACACGAGGACTTTGGACGAGGATGAAGAGAGGGAGAAAATGGAGTTACAAGCAGCTTAGGAACGCCCTTGCTAAATATAATTCATCGCTACTTCAACCATCTAACTCTGAAAACTTCTCTTTCTCTCAGTCTCGTATGTTATCATTCGGTCTCACTTGTTCTCACATCATGGGATGAAGGTGGAATACGTAAGTCCACGTATGCACAACAGTTATTTATGGAATCACAGCTGTATACGGACTCAGGAAAAGCAACAGAGAGAGAGAGAAAGATGGAGGGAGGGAGAAAGAGGCAAAGCTTGGGTCCACGGTGTGGCGGAAATGGAGCGAGTCGACATAACGCTTTTCACCCTGTTCACCCCTTGCTCATATATTCGTCACAGTACATAATGAACTGTTCAGAGCAGAAATGGACTAGTGACTTCAATTTAATTCGTCATCCCGAGTTTCCTACATTGAATTACAAAGACTTTTCCATTTATTAGAGGAATAATTAATGGAGAATTATGCTCGTACAGTTGAAGAGTATGTGACAATGTGGAATAGAAAATTTTCAAGTAACTCAGTTCTTCTGTTTTTAAATAAATAAATAAAAAAGAAGAAAAAGTGTGCTTTTTCTTCCTTTTTCATTCCCATTTTAATTGCAAAAACAGAGACAAAAGCGGTATAATGGTGAATTCTGTGAGTTAATTGGCTCCTGACAGTGGACCAAGAGCACCGAGAGAGAGTTCAGCCAAGCGAAACTCAGCGTTTTATCGTCCTGTCCAATAATTAACCCCCAGCATCCCCCCCTCCCTATCGTTGAGTGGTTCTGCTTTCAAGGGGATAACCTGAGCGTTACGATAGAAACGCATCATCCAACTGAGTATGAGTATAATACTACCACCATGAGGATGGAAATGCCTGGGGTTATTAGTTTAGGAGTCAAACTGGTAAAGTATCTTGAAACAAAGTCTCCCAGTTGGGCGTCCGTAGTGTTCACTACTCCTCTTGGGTATAATCAATATACAAGCAAACCTAACCTCTTTCCCTTGAATATAACAGAAGTTTCCCATTGCCACAGAAACAGAGAGGGTGTCCCCCACCCACAAATGATCCTCCAGTTTTCCCCTATTTCTCTACATTTTCAAAAGCCTCAAACCAAACCACAAAATAATCTCGAGTTCATAAAATCCTTAGCTAACTGAAAATTACCCCATGACGATCCTTTCATATACTCCAAAACTTGTATAGAAACTTTACAACTGTTTGATTTCTCAAACATCCTGTGGTTACTAATTACGTCATAAATTATATTATAATGAAAATAAATTAATATCAATTCATATATTTAATGGTATACCTTAATTACTATGTTTCAGTCCAAGCAGTACAGCGCTGGGTTCGCTCGATCAACTGAAGGAGTACCTGACAACTGCGGGCACTTGCAAGTGCGGTCTAGAGTGCCCACTTAGACCAGAACAAGTCTTCAACTTCGATCCCAAGGTCAGTGCCCAATAGACACTAAATTCTCTTTCTCATATATATAGTATCATTATCTTGCTGGTAACTTTTTTTATGAAATATATATTCATTTATCGAGTAACAAGTTAAATACGTGTTAGCCAGGGCTCGATATAATTAACGTCATGCGTTATTCTTGATAAGACCAGACATATTTTACGATACAGATAATCCTTCTGACTCATTTCTCTCTACATTCGTGGTATTCAAACACATATGGACATTCAACTAATCCTCACGTCGTATACTTTATGTTTGAATGACCTAACTTGTGAGTATTATCGATTATCGATTTCCTGTGTGAAGCCGTATATATACGCACATAGTACCAGCTTCAACCCAATTCGCATGAGAGCTTTTAACATGCATCAATTGGCAAGTACGATTACATCCATTGGTTATTTGTGCAAGCTAACATGAAATCCATGAGTCAGTACTGAGACGTAAATCTGTTTACAGCGTAAATACACAATGATGTAAAATCGTTAATCCATGAGTGAATATTCCGTAGTAGATTTTGCAAATTATCCGAAGGGGAAATGTCAATTAACATTGAATATATATCTTCGCAATTATTCTCATCATTTAAAAAATTATGTGGGAACAATGGGTGATTCTTGAAACCTCCCAGGAAACCCGGGCGTTCCGCTTGAAACTCGCAAAATTCTGCATAAATACTCACGAAAGTAAGAGAAGAGAAAAAAAAATAAGAAAGAAATGAGCGAGAGATACATGAGAGAGCGTATAATTGTATGTGTGCACCTGCTCTCAATTCGCTAAAAATTTCTGGATTCTCCATTTGACAGTGCTGCAAATTATTCAAAAGGCACATTCATGAAAAGACTAATGTACCTACCGAGTGAACGTGAAAGAAATTCAAGAGGTCAAATGTCACATTCAAAAGAACATAAAAACATAAAGGATAATTTCCATCAACACGAAGTGATAATATTTAACAGTCCCTCGTGTAATATAACTATTCGCATAATTTATATGAAATATACCATGTGAAGTGATTTTGTATCTCGTTACAAAAGAGAATTCCCTCGTAAATACAAGTGGTCACGTTTTAGCGGACAAATTCCATTGGTATATAAAGAAGTGTAGGTTACAAACCACTGTAAAGACTCGTAAAACGAGTACCTCTTTTCTCTTGGGTATTTTATTCTGTTACCTACAGTGCACTCTCGCATATAGTCACTCGTTTCCCTTTCATATTACAAACCGTAGCATCCCAACCCTTGACGATTAAATCTACAAAATCTGCAATGCAAAGTCATTTTACCATGGGTGTGTGCGCGCACGCCTTCTGTATACATTTTACTTTTGGAATTTTGAGAGTTTGCCTTCAAGGAAATAATGACAAAGCAGATATAGAGTGAGAAATTCGTTGAGAATATTTGACAGAGTTCTGAAGGGTAAATAATCGTATTACGTAATGAATATGTAATTTCATAGTTTGCATTGTACCGAGGCGGACTGTTCTGTCAAATATCGTAATTGGACAGAGAATAAAGGGATTAAATTCATGTTGGATTAACAAAAAAAATAAAAAAAAAGCTAAAAGTAACATGAATAGCCTCGATTGAATTGTTTCGGGTAATAAAGAGTCTATTATGATAAAAATCTATGAAGCTTGTATGATTCAGAATGATACATTAATAATGCGATACAGAAGGAAGAGAAGATGAAAAAGTGTTGAATAAAAGAGCATGTATAGAGTCAATTCAGTGGCCCCCATACATAACACAAGTATATACATCGATCATTCACTATAACCATCTTCGTTCTCATCTTTTTCATGAATAAAAAAGCTTATCGTATGAGCAATCGAAAAAGACGTATCGACACACTGGCTACAGGAATTACAAATTAAATTAACTTGGACGGTGTATTTCCAACGTCAATTATTTACATCCCAACATATAATAACATATTATTGAATGTCAAATTATGAATTATAAGGTTTGGTTAACTATCGCTCGCAGTTTATAGATTGCTTGCGTGATGGAGAAATATACTCTTGGGTTTATATAGTACGTGTTGTACAGTTCATTAGCATGGCCAAGGCATGGATGACTCTCGGGCGTGGCACGGAAAATGTATTAGCTTGTGTTCTCTCCACCTTAAGTGGCTGCACACGCTTGGAGACACGACTTCGTTGATGTTAATGAGTCACTGGTGCTCTTGTGTACCATTTAGTGTCTCCCAGAGAGACAGTACTTTTTAGATGATTCTCGTTAAATCTTTCCTCAACTTTTCCTCTTATTTCCAAGGATTTTTATTACAAGTTATTTCATTTATTTTTCATGAGGACTAAAAAATATCTATTTTTTATGAATTATTTGAGATTCTGTTGGACTCATAGTGCTCTCAAGTAAGAGCATTATTGAAATCTCCATTGAGTAGTAAAGAACTCGACATTTCAAATAAACATACATTTTTCTTTTGTATCCGAGTATCTGTAAAACTTGGAAAACTCGACGAAGTAATATTTCTTGGTATGTTTGTGCGCACTGAAATATTTTACTTTCTTTTTTTTCTCTTCTCTTCTTTCTGTCCATTTCGCCTTCTTTTTTTCTTGATACTATCAGACAAGATGGTACACAGTTTGGAAAGAAGTTTGTCATGAACGTTCGAATTCCACTTGAAGGAAATAAAATGAAGGGATACAAGAGTTGGTGAGATTCTCTCTGTGACGACAGTAAAACGATTCTCGGGGAACTTCTTTTTTGGTTGGGAAAATAAATATAAAAAAAAGAAAAGGAGAGAACAAACAAAGAACGTGGAAGAAGATACGTAATCTTGCAGACTGTGTCCGGAAGAAATCAAGTCTTTCACTGTGGAGAAAACGACTAAGTGTTGAAAGTTTTGGCACTGGTAAGGCAATCGGATCATTGTACGTGGAAAAAAGGGTGGAAAAAGATTGGATAATACCTTTAAGGCGCTAAATGAAAGAGAGCGAGAGGTAGAATATTCAACCCCTCTTTTGTAATTGCAGAGGGGTTGACAGAGAATAGACACAAGAGTGGAGTTGTGAAATGGTAGTCTCGTTTCGTTTTTTTTTTTCCTCTTTTTTTAAAGAAGGGAAACTTTTCATACTGGAAACTGGTTTAAGAGTTTTTCATTTTTGTTACCCTCATTCTGATATCATAAAAAACCCTCTAATAATGTTGAAAAAAAAGAAGACTGAGAACGGTCGAATATGATGAGAGAAATAATTTTAAATTCTCATCACGCAAAAATGATACTCGAGGATATTCCTGAAGGAAGAGCAGCAAAAAAAAAGTGCAAGACGAAAAAAAAAAAAGAAGTGGAGGAGAAAGAGAGACGAGTGAGTCAAATAAATTACATCTCTAATTGCAGCATTTCATGAATTTATGAGTAAAGATTCCTCGATAATAAGAGCCCTGCGGATTGAATCGGTTTTCTGGGTATCCCAGGGAACTTTTTAATATTCACCTCGCAACATTCACTGCTTTTCATGGATATGTACCAGACTTTAGTACTTTATAGAAGTATATATACATTAAGGATGAATTCACCACTTCCGATAATTCCATCAGAATAATTTGATTTGCCTCTTCACAAATCTACCAATGAGAAAATTGGATTTTATATAGTCAGTAGAGGAGAAGAAAAGACGGATATCGCTTCTATACAACTATATCTGCTTTTCACTTATCCACTCATCTTTTCATTCCCATTGATTTTTTGTAAACTGCCAGAAGAAGACGAATATATTTTTTTTATTATCTTCCCTTTTCTTGTTTCCGTTCTCTCGTTTAATCCTTCAATCACCGTTTTTTTTTAAACTCCTTATTCTTCCCTCATTTAACCCTGACCATTCTCTTTCTCTCTCTCTCTCTCTCTCTCTCTCTCTCTCTCTCTTTCTTTTCTGACAGTACATGAACCAGGACGTATAAATTTATCGCGCTCATTAAATTGAATTATGGCATCGGGTACGTTCAAAGTTTATAAAACTCAATGCAACTGCGTTCATACTGACTAAGGATCCTGTGTATGTGTGTGATTTAAATCCACACAAAATGATTTTGCCCTCTTTCACTCGAAGGTGATCGTGTTTCAAAGGTATCGTTAATACATACTCTGACCTCGTCTCAATTTTAAACGCCATCGTTTTTTTTTTTTTTCTTCAAATAAATTCGTTGAGTACCTTTCATTCACCTTCTCTTCTTATTTCATTGGAATTTAAAAAATTCAATTCAATTCGTATAATCGTAGAATTGAATTACCAATCGAATGACTCACTTCAAGTATTTACTTACAGAGAATAATAAAAAGGATGAAAAAGTGAAGAAGAAGAAAAAAAAAAAAAAAGAAGTAGTCTCGAGAATTCATAAAATGATTCTCAATTCGCGTCAACTTCAGCCTCTCAAAAGTCACCCTCTCTCCTGTATTCTTAATTTCCATTAAAGTAATCCCCCCTCCAATTTCCTTCCAATTGAATACTCTACTCTTCATTGAATGTCGCGCGCAGGTACATTTTCCCCTCAAATGAAAAAAAAAGGGGATAGACGAAAAGAAGGAGGAGGAGGAGAAGGATAAAATGGGAGAAAGAAATAAACATAAAAGTAAATAAAATAAATCTTCAAATGTCAAAGGTTGAAAGTCGTTAATACGATTTTATCCAGCGCACCAAAAGCCCGGAGGGTGTACGGTTGTGTATAGTTTGTGAGTAGTACAGTGGAAATGTGAGGGTGGAGTGGGGTGGGAGGGTGGTTTTTCGGATTGGCTTAAGCTTGAAGCTCCGGGCGAGCTTTAGATTTTAGTTACACTGCTGCCATTGCAAGCCAGTTTTCCCGAGTAAAACTGAATGGAGAAAGAGGGGGAGTATGAAGAAGAGGATCTGAAACGGTCGAGCCATAGCACACTGCTGGGGACACTTGAGGTGAATGTTTTTGCGAATGGTCGGTAGATGTCTGGTTTTGCTCGGGGGCTAATATCGACCTGGGCTGGAGCCGTCGACCTCACCCTCATCCTCATTCCTCCAGTTTCACCTTCTTTTTCCCCCTCATTCCCATTCTCCTTCGCTCACTCCTTCACTGAGCCCCCTCTCCTCCATCTCTTCCCTTACTTTCTCGCAAGAATTTTCAAGCTATTCTCCTATTTATCTACGTCTTTTCCGCGCATTCAAACCCCTTTCACTGTGCAGCCATCGTTCTTCTTTGAGTCGACATTTGTCCCACAGCACACACTCTCTCTTTCTCTTTCTCTTCCACAAATTTCCCATTCTCATGTACAGACGCACACACTTACAACACCTGCTACCACGGTTCAAACTTCACATTCGCTTTATACATCTGTCCTCCGTTGCAAAATTCCCTTCAGCAATGTCCCATTCCACATCTTAGTTTTGCTCCTATAGTCCTTCTCCTCCTACTGTCAAGTATATCTCTCCACTATTCTGTATCTCTCGTCTCTTCCAGTTTCTACGTTCATCCATCCGTACACCCGTGTACTCTTTCTCCATCTTCCTTCCTCTCATTCAATTTTCCAGTGATTCTCTCCCCCCCCCCCCCTCTCTCTCTTCCTTTTGGCTCGAAACTACATCTTCAATCTAGCAGGTTGTCTGGAACAATATGACCCGTACAACTCTCAATTCTGTATACACTGCAACGAAATATCCCTATTCTCTTCAACAATGACAATACAATATACTGGAGAAGTTTCACTCGAACCGTAAATTCTCTCAGTCGCATATTTCCTCCCTGTAAACCAGGAAATTTGTTGAATGCATATTGTGTTTTGATAAAACTGGATTTAGCATGTTCCCAAATCCTTCTTCATCTTCTTCTTTTTTTTTCTCCTTTTTCTTATTACAAAACCAAAATGTATGATTTGAGGTAAAGTTTTCAACTAAATTCAAACGAATTGCTCGTCATAGTTGGTTAAATTATTTACCTTTGTGTATGGTTAATGGAGTGTAATTTTCCTAACAACTTTTGCGGTTGCGTCTTCACTTACAACACCTTCTTTCAACGTATACTTAGACAATGCAAATGAGTCTGAACACTATGAGGAAAAAAAGGAAAAAATTCTACTCGCAACATTGGATGAGCTTTTCTTTTTTTTGAAGTCGTGGGAAAGTGCGAGAAATGCATCGTGAAGATTTTAAAATAAATTAATCATCATAAATCAAGTAATGTTCACGTCTCAATAATTTTTCATTAAAACATTTCTCACACACACACACACACACATATTAAATATTCTCACAAATTCAGCCCACCCACTTTGAGGCTCTCATCTTTGCACGATAAATCATCAAATTTCTACTCCATTCACATTCTTTTTTTTTCTCTTTTTTTTTTTCAAATGAATTCACGTTACCGTTTTATACGTGGTTAAATTTTATCCGCATTTCGGGAGTTATATGAGAGCAATTCAGCTGAATTGAGAAGAGACGCGCGTGAAACGCTGAATCCTGGGGGCTCCCTGAACCTCGAAATGTTGGAGATAATTTACGATGGGTCATGGGAGTATATATATGTGTGTGGCTGAATATACATACATATATATATATATCTATGGGAGAGGTGGACAGAGAGGTAGCAAAAGGAAAAAAAAATGAGGTGAAAGAGTTGGATTTGAGAATACGAATGAGGGAGAGAGTAAGAGAGAAAGAGAATGAGAAAATGAGAGAAATGAAAACGGGTGAAACAGTAACAGTCTGCTTCCGCTGTGAAATATAATTCCATGCACATTCACGGTTGGATAATCCTCGTTCGCTTTACATGAAAACTTATTACGCCCAACGGTAGCACACCGGCCTTCTAGAACGTCCATTGTTATGCTGAAATCCCTCACCTCCTCCACCTCCACCTCCTCTTTCTCTGTAGTCAACCCCGTGCTCCAGAGATTCGTGCTCCACTTCACCATGGAGCCATGACAAGAGCAATTACATTTTTAAATTACGTTACACGATATTAAACTCTCTTTCTTTCACTCCATGTCAGTTCTCTCCTCCCCCTTCCCCCCAAAGTCATATCTCTTTATAATTTCTCATTACTATCATTATTGTTAATATTATTATTATCGTCCATTTCCAACGATGAAAAAAAAACTCGGGTCTCCAGTTTTGTTCCAATTCCATTAGTCTCATTTTTGTGATATTTTTCTTACTCTGTATGTTGTGGATGGGGCATGATAATTCTACTTGGATTAATTTGAAAAAACAAATTAATGACATTCGAGTAATTCTACAATCACAATTTCCCTGTTGAAAAATTGAAAAAAAAATATATAAACGAATGGATATTTTTTTTTGTGTGAATCATTTCATGCGAGATACGAGGACCTTTTTTTTGCAATGTAAACAGAATGGAGATTTGTATGAATAGATGGAGTTCGCGCGTAAAAAATCGCATCGATGACACATGGTGTATACTGGAGAATCACGGAAAAACTCTCTCGAGGGTATATTTTAACTGAAGTTTTTTATACCCCTCTGATGCTGTGTGTTAGTGGGGAGAAAAAAAATGAAAGGGGATGAGATAGAATTGAGTACGACCGCACACACACACACACATATATATAGTAGTAGATGTGCGGGGGAAGTAGATAAAAAAAAATAGGTAGAGAGAGAGAGAGAGAGCTCCTGGGGAAAAGCAACGCGTAATAAATCGCTGGGTGAACTCGGTGGTTCGCGTCGGCATTTCCTCCGATCTATTCAATTTGCGGGCGTTTTGGCGCGCGCCATAGAGTCGCATCACCGCACGTTCTCGTATGCTTGTACGAGCGAGTGAGATATATATATATCTATATATACGTGTAGCGGGACAAATGATTTCACGGTAGTGCGGCTTTTCCGCTCGTAGACGTCGGATACACAGAAATACGTGATGGTTGAGTTAGAGGGAGTGAGAGGTTAAAGTCAGACTAGAATATGGGAAAAGGTCGTTGGAGCGAATGGGAACGTCAGGTGAATGGGGGGGAAAAGGGGTGAATTAGAAACGACGAAATGGGAAACGAGTAGAGAGTAGATGGGGGGAAAAAAGGTACCGCAATGCTGCAATATAGGAAAATGAGACTACTCCTTTTTTTTTACATCCTCTGAAGCACACTGCAGCGTCACGTACTTTAATTATTATCCTCAAATTCAATAGATAAAAAGAAAAGAGTAGATATTCATCCCCTTCTTTTATTTGATTAACAATCTAATTAGGGGATTGAAATTGACTATATCATAGATACTCGAGTCGTTAATTATAACTTTTAATATGATTTTATTTCTAAAAATATGAGGGAAAAAAATAAATAAAATAGAGTTATTAAGTGGAAAGAGAGAAATACGGTAAGCCAACTCGACAGTTTCTCCGTATACCTCATTTTATACATATAAAACGTAGATAGAAGTACATGAGTAAATAACTCACGCCCGAGTAAATTCTCGTGGTCTGAACCAACGTGTAAGAGAGATGAGGTCAAACGCCTTCGTTATGCGGGGTACTTGCTATCTATCTGTCTCTCTTTCTCTGCACTTGTACGAATGCAGTCTGTGAAATTGTGTTAGACTCCTGGATATTCACTGGGCAATGGATATATAGTGAATGAGAAAACAACGATGATGTTTGACTACTTTTTCGAGCATAACTCTCACGGAATATCAACCCTTCAGTTGCTTTCTATCTCTGAATTTCTGTGTTTTTCTAACTATTCGTTATGCCACAGAGAGCGGATGGATTATACATTTTCTCTAGATCGGGGCGAGAATCTGTTGATTTTACAATGTTTATTCTAGACTGATATATGAAAGTCAACGAAATTATTCATTGGCTCTATTTCTCTTCACTTCTTTTTTCCTCCCTTGTCGCTTATCATTCTTCCTTCGACAGAATGAATAAGAGCACACACCAAGTGCTGCAATATTCTTTAACCAGAGAAATATTAGACTAGAAACTGCTGACAGGCCAATGGCCACAGGAAAATATTTCAATATACATTTTCGCATATTCGACTACTCTATTGTACTGAGAAAATATCCACAGCCCATACTTCCTCCTTCACTCTCTATTTCATTCAATCCCAGAAGGGAGAAGAAAACTTCCGTTTACCAATCCTCCTTCTCTCCCATTGCAACTACATCCAATCTCTTTTTCTCATACCTTTAACCATGGTCGAACAGTCGTGCACTACCTTCTATCGTTTTCTTTTTTTCTATCCTCTCTTTTTCCTCTACTATTCTCAAAAGACGACGAATAACACAACAAGAATATATATATATATATACAAATGGAAAATCCATTTTCTATTTTCCGATACTCCTTTTTTCTTTCTCTATTCTTATTTGTTGCAACTACATGTATTTCCTTTTATACTTTCCTCTCAATGCAAAGTATTTTATCATATTTCTCCTGTAATTTTCTTTACTTCAATATTCTGTATCGATTTGAAAATATTGAAATGCTTATTTGAATTATTGAGTGTGTCACTTTGAAATTTGCATCAATATTAGATGGACAAAAAGAATGAAAAAAAAAAAAGAAAGGTCTATAGTCATATAAATTGTGAGAATCACCGGAATGTGAGAATTAGCACGAGTGTGTTGGTAGTATAGAGAGACGAAATAGGATGAGAAAGGAATAGGTTGAAGAAGATATCGATACGAACGATGTAATTATCGAGAATGGCACAGCTGGATAGCTGCAGCGATAGAATGACCGGATGTAAACCTGTCTGTACGTCAAACTCATTCGCATTGTTGTGTATCGATGTCTTCTACACTTCTCCCAATCCCTAATCCACTGTGCATCTCCTTCCCACCCTCGCTTCCATCTGTACATTATAATTATCTACCTGCACATCAAAGCGTCTATTTGATTCGAAATCCATCATTGAAATTGCCAACACTAAGTTTATCAGTATACACATACACACATTGTGTCCAGGCATCGTAATTCACAATCACAAATTTACCTACATTGCACATTCTATCTCTGCCATATCTATCCATTTGTATTTGCGAACAATATGCGGTTTTACTCAGTGCTCAAACATAAATCGATGTTCGCCAGTGTGTGTGTGTGTGTGTGTGTGTTTGAGAGTTTGTTTGAGAAATCAAATGTGTCTACATAGTATATACACGCGAGAACTGCAAAACACCACACGCTATCCATAGCCGCATTTAATTAAACTCCAAGCACACACATACAAGTTAAAGAGAAAGAGAGAGAGAGAGAGATACACTGGTGTTGGACTGACTCGATCAGTGATAATAAATTAGTATTGGCTTGCCTTTTCGGTTATATCTCTCACCTCTGAGAATTTACATTTTAAATGTACAATTTCAAATTAAACGTACTTTATTGTTTGTTGATAAATTGTTTTAAATAAAGAAAGGTTGTAGGATAAATTAATGAGTGTGGGAAATTACACAAACACTTGGAGGTAAAAGATTTTTGTTAATGATGATGCAAAGTGTAATTATAAAAGCCTTTTATTTATTCATTTAATGAGTATAATAATTGTTTTATTGATTTTATAATTAGTTTATGAGCCTTTGGTAATTGGCCAAATTAGTTTAGAGATAGAGCCCTTGAAGTTTAAAATTTTCCATAGACTATCCTATTAATTAAAAAAGAAATAATAACTTTTGAAATTCTATACAAAGATTGCTCTCTCTCTCTCTCTCATTTTCTCGCTTCACGAGGAAAGATAATGAGTCTAAGTGTTGCAACAAAAATTAAAGAGATTCAAGGGGTGGAGAACCCTGTCGTTTTGTACCTCTAATGCCATTAATTAACTCGCGCAATTACGTCAAGATTAATTGTTAAATGAGGAGAAGAAAGAGGATAGAGCGATGTACTGATATTAGACAAGTGAATAAAGGTGTAGAGTGCGACAAGGAGACTGTTGGGGCATAGTTTCTTCGTTGTTCGAGATTACTTGACGAGATATACTCGACCCTTCTTGTGTAGTAACCCCTTGAAATACTCTTCTACTCATACCCAGAGCTTTAGTTCCAATGATAAACCTATATATATAGGTCTATGGAATCGTGTCAATTGCTACTTCGTAAGTCGTACTGAGATTATCCTACACTCCTAAGAAATACATCATCGAGTCTGAGACATTCTCATTAATTACCACATCTCTATATGCAAACATTAATTCCACGTCTATTTATATCAAATAAATGTTCATAATCATGATTTATTCGTGAATTATATAAATTATATCAATTTTCATCTTTGAATTATAATTAATCCTCTCTTTTCTTCTTCCTCGTTTTCACTAATTAACACTTGATTGATAATTATACTGTCTCTTACTCTGTTACAGGTAAGCGAATAGAAAATTCACACTGTGCCAATTAATTAGCAAAGTATCATCTGAAGTGGTGAGCTTAATCAATTTCCCATGAATTTAATTACAATTTGTATTTAACTTTCCAATTGGTTTCATCTCTCCAAGTTTCTCGTTTGTATGCATTGGAATAGGATTACATTCATTTGATACAGTTATTAGTTAATTGAAATAATGAATAATTAAATTTTCTCGTAAAAAAAAAGTTCATTTACAAAAAAAAGAAAAGAAGATTGAATTTTATTCAGTAATTCTCGTTCTTTTCTCTCAAATTGCAAGTGAATGCCTAATTGAAATTTATTTCCATTAAAACTCCAATTTATGCTCGTATTAATGATTAAATAAATTACACAAATTGAATAAAATAGTACGGTAAATTTTGTTCATTTCCTTTGGCATTGAATCTCAAATTTAGCTTTCATTTCGATGAGTTTATAAATATAACGAATCACAATTTCAACATTTTTCCTATTTTCCAATATTTTTTAACGTTTCGTGATAGTTAGGACTTTTGCTGCTCGATAATCGGACGGGATGCTGGAAAGCCATTACGGATGCACACACGGATTCTCGCGTAGAGTAGTACCATATTGGAAGCACCGGATGGTTATTGCATCAAGATAGATATCCCATTCAGATTTCAGAGCCCGTTCTCAATGCATATTAGAACGATTCACGCTCCGGAACCGAACTGAATACGGTATTAGTGCCTTTACACTTGTATATATATATATATGATGTCGTATATATGTATACTGCTGAGCTAGGGTTTATATAGCCTTCCCCTATGTCTAACACTGCAAATTCTCCTACCTCCTATTCCATTCGACTCTCCTGTTTCATCCTGCTTCTATCCTCAAACATACAAAGCTCATACAACTACACTATTATGTACATATATTCCCCAGTGTGATCCGATGTCTTAACCCATGAGCACGCTTCTGTATCCTATCATCAGGAGTTTGAAGGGGTGTTTGTAACACACAGATGCATTCATTACAAGACTATATACCTCCTAACTTCCGGTTGTACGAATACAAGCTGTCCAAATTTTTTCATTAGAAAAATTATTCCTCCTTCTTTTTTCCTTCACACACACAGTGGCAACAACCAACTTTTATTATAAAAATAATTGAATGAAATTATTCAGTAATTCAATATGATTCAACAACGAAATTACATGAGTTTCAAAAACGATTGCACGGAAAAATGAACAAAAAAAAAAAAAAAAAAAAAAGAATGCTGAGAACATTTTGAAACAAATAATTTACTCACGTCTCATTTTTTTCTTTTCGTTTTTTCTCTCCTCTCTTTTTTTTTTCTTGTTTCACGTTTGGAGAGAATAAAAGGGATTTTAAATTGGTTAAATCGCAGATGCAAACAAGTTTCGGGTTTCGAATGTAGCAGTGGTGGTCTGTGTTACACCACCATCGGCGCTGCACGAAAGTACCAAAGAAGTCGAGGTTAATTGCAGGGGCCATCGAGAGACCAAGTTCCCGCCGTATATCACACATATACTATGTATTCAACCCATTTCACATTGGTTACCACAAACCTTCCCCCCCCCTCTCCTACCACCAATGGAACATACATTAACATACATGCACAAGATCCCCTTTGCTTGAGGTCAGTCTGCGAATTATAATAGCTTGAATAGTGCTAATTGCATTCAATCACTTCCGATCTCGCCCGATGCACCTCGCTGCAAATTGATTGTTAATGAGGATAATTGAATTGATCTATCTGATATTACTGGAAAGTCAAATTGTGAATGGACATTTTTTTTAGGGGCATTAGACCCATGGAAACAGATTGTCGAATATCAATTTATTTATCCAGAAGCGAGGAAACTGTCCGTTGTCTTGACACGAGGCCAAGTCGGTCTGGTTTTGAGAAGACGTTTCGGTGGAAGAAACTGCAGCAGATGAGAGAGAGAGAGAGAGAGAGAGAGAGGAAGATTCTGTTGGAGTTTTAGAGACGACGTTTTATTATTCTCGTCTGACAGCCGCAGAAGCCTGCGGACTCGCCGGGACGTCTTCCCTACCTTTCTTCTTCCATTTTTCTCTTCTCTCTTCTGTCCTTTCATTATAAATATAGAGCATTATATTGGGCGACAGGAGTGAGAGAAGAGCGAACGAATAGACATCCACTGTCGTGAACACTGTTTCTTTTTTATTTTATATCTTTCCTTTTTTTTTTTCATTTCGTATAATATCGAACATCACGTTTTTCCCAATTGCTTCGACGAGTTCAGTGACGCTTGTACGAGAAATCGGGTACTGAATAATGGATGCCTTTTGTCGGAACGCGTTAAAATTGAAATGAAAAAAAAAAAAAAAATAACCACAAATAATGATAATATAGCTGTCCGAATTTGGTAGAACATCGTTTGAGTTTCACGATCGAATGCATATTGATGAGTCAACAAATATCTCTTTGCTGTTGAAAATAATTCTTTTTTTCTCTCACAATAGAGATAAATATAAAAAATTACTTCTATGCGCATTTTTATCAGGATTCTTTTGAATTTTCGTTTTTTTCCCCAATTTTTAATGAAAAATTTTCCATCGAGTTTTATCAGCTTTTACCAATATTCCAATGCAAATAAATGCATTCACCAATATCGTCAGTACGATACGAATGGACAGATGAATTGGAAAACGACGCGATGCATCGGAGTGGTAGATGGAAAAGGAGAGAGGGGGGAGGGGAAATTTAAAAATTGCCATAGCCAAATGCGAGAATGAAATCGCGACGGGTCTCATTAACGCCCGGCGTTGCTGAAATCGAAACGCCACAGTTGCGGATAAATCAATCGGACGGTAATTAAGCACTGGCAGTGAGTTTCTGCTAGGTAGATAGAGAGATTGTTAGAGAGAGAGAGAGAGAGTTAGCTGAATTTGATGCTACACAATGAGTGGGTTGAGTGAGAGAGAATCGATCGATATTGTGTCCAGTCTATAGTATCAAAATGCCCCTCCCCCTTCCCCCACCAATCCAATTCGTTCATTCCTCCCCCTCTAGTCAATTTAACAGTGGACTCTCGCTCGTATATCCGGAATTGTCTCGTATAACGATCGGGACACCTCGATTACCTCGGAACTCCCCATCTATCTCCTCTGCATTTGCAATCTCTGTATGTGTGTGTATAGAGCATTTTGCGTGGTAACTCCCACGTAAAATTGACTCGATATACTAGTGATTCAATCATTTCATTGGCTCTAAATTCACGTTCACACAGGAAAAAAAACTGATCATAGAATATAAACTTTCTGTTCATATTATGTGCGCTATGTAGCGCATGTGCATAAAATATGTACTACTGTTTTTTGTATGAAACATGCACTATTAGTACATAAAATAGGCAATAATTGAGCATATTTTTTGTCAAATTTTCAGCACATAAAATATAGTGATCCTGCGCATATTTTATGTCTTCCGTAAATGCATAGAATACGAAATGATAAATAATATAAAATATGTTGAAGGTAAACATATTAGTACATATTTTATGGATGATAATACACATTTTATGCAAAAGTCGAGTGCATGAAACATGCAAAATTAGAGCATATTGTGGGTCAAAGGCCAAATCATATTGTATGAAGTTCTCCGTTCATATTCTATGTCCAGCTTTTTCTGTGTGTTGAAAAGCCTGAAATTTTGTAATTAAATTCATGCAATAACCCGTTGTTATATATATTGATGATTCGAATTTCTCACAATTAATTGCGAATGATGACGATGATGATGAATAATCAATTGGGAATTGATGCTCAATATATTCACAAGCAATTCGCATTCACCATCTTAATTAAATCGATGTAGGTATACGGATTGGACTTGTTAAAGCGTTATAGGGTTGAAGGAACTCACACACACAAACTGGGCACCCGATTAGCGTAGTTATCGGTTATACGGGTATGGCTTCGTTTGGTTGACGCCGAAACTACTAACACAGTTGAATACAACGATATGAACTCAGGGGGATAGAAATCCACTACCTCCTTCTCCTCTTCCCTACCTCTCAGGGCACCTCACTCTAGTTTATGTGTGTTTGGTACATCGTATCCAACGATAGTGACACGATTGGAAACCGTGCACCTACATTGTCATCCGATTTACGCTACGGGATTTAATGTATTAGTATCGTGTCAGCGGACATGGCCGATGTGCTAAATTAATCTTGCTCTACCCGTATACACCATATATAACGTATATAATTCAAACTACGGTGTTGTATCGACATCATGTCGTACGTTTTCGAGGCTCTTGTAAATCTGACGTTTTATCAATAAAGATTAATGCTATTCACATTGTTGGTTTTTTTTTATTATTTTCTTTTATGATATTGATGACGATGATGGATTGGTTTTTCTTCGTAATTGGAAAAACGTCTTTATTGGTGGAAAAAATCGTGAAAAAAATCAGCGACTAAGAATCAAAGAACATAAGTCTTCATCCAAAAGGATGAGAGAAGGACCAAATACAAATAAAAGTATTCTCCAAGGGGTTGCTGACACGGATGTGGTCGTTGTGTACAGTTGGCTCTTCTGGCAAAGCTCGACGCGTGCTGATACACGCAGAGAACACGTACTTGGTACATGTATTCTCTCATTCTTCTCTTTTACTTCCTATCCCTCTCTCTTCCAACTCCTTCACTCCATACACAGTCTTTTTTTTTTATTTTCTTTATCTCTCTTCCCTCACTGTCTCTTGGAGTTGAAGTGAGCGCACAAGGAGTGAGAGAGGCCCCACTGCGAATAATGCATCGTCTCTTTTATATATATTTATACAACGGGGACTCTCGATGCCAATCTTCCACTCTTGGGAAAGGGTCCAGGCACTTGATGCTGCTGAAGAGAGTAAAAGAGAGAGCGAGAGTTGGGTACAATCAATTTGCGAGTCAGCTTTTCACAAACCTCAGAATAACTCTGGCAGGAATAAATCAGTAGATCTCTCGTTCTCAATCGGTTTCAGACTTGACATTTTTTTTTCTTCCTCCTTTCCTATTACGTCCTCTGATAAAATTATTCAGAAATTGTAGAATGATGGCAGTCAAAGCAAAGTGTAATTAGTTTGACCTCTCTCTCTCTCTCTGATAAAAAAATTCATTAATAAAAAGGAAAAGTCATGTGTTTTTTCAAGCGTGAAAAGTGCGAACGTATTGTGCATGGGTAAAACGTGTGAATTAAAAGGGGTCGAGTTGAGCGCCACTATGACTGCATTCCACTGTGTTCTGTAGCCAGTTGGTGATGTTAGTGGAGGCGCGCGAGCTCGTTCTCCTCGTGTCCCGCGCGTTTGCACGTGCA
Source organism: Aleiodes alternator (assembly GCA_963921955.1). Classification (NCBI taxonomy): domain Eukaryota; kingdom Metazoa; phylum Arthropoda; class Insecta; order Hymenoptera; family Braconidae; genus Aleiodes; species Aleiodes alternator. The sequence goes on along the minus strand of OY998107.1, from coordinate 2,774,483 downwards.
CGCGCGCATTCAACGTGGTTATAAAGCCTGTGGATGGTACATATACACACACCGGTTAGACAGAAAGAGATGCCATGTCTCAGAATCTAACCCGTCAGAGAGAAAGAGATCCCTTTAGTTCAACCGTTGGTATCGTTATCTTCTTTTTCACTCTATCTTTTTCTCCCTTTTTTTTTCTCTCCACTGTACTCAAGTGGACATCGATCGAGTTGTGGTGGTACACTCAAGTGGTACAGTGGTAGGGTTATATACACTGATGCACTCAATGTAACCGTTGACTTCTCGTTTATGTATGGTAAAACGTAAATCACTGAGTCAAATCGCTAAATTTATGCTGGGAATAAAGCAAATTTGCCCGAGTCTCTACTGAGTTTTATGCCTTCTCTTCAATTGTAAAGAGGCAGAATTAGTGAAGAATCCTTGGTAGGAGTCAGGGTATTTGTGATGGGTTATTTTTGGCGATTCCATTGGAAAATTGAGGAAATTTGGGGTGGAAAACATGTGTCTGAATTGATTTTCCAGAATTTTTGGAAAATTTGAATTTTTTGGCACTGTTTCCCTTCGTTTTTCTTGGTAAAATGGGTTTTTTGAAGATATCTCTGGTTCTATGAGTCGCAGTGCATCGCGGTTGGTCACAAATGAAAGCTGAGATAATTTCCTATGATTTTCGTCAAAGTCCCATCGAATTTTACCTAAAAATAGATGAGTTAGAGGGCAATTTGTGAAAATACGTTTTCGGCCTCTAACTCCTCTAATTTCCGATAAAAATCAATGGGACTTTAATGGAAATCATGGAAAATCACCTCTGCTTTCATTTGCGACCAACCGCGATGTGCTACGACCAACAGAACCAAAGATATCCTCAAAAAACGATTTTATCGAAAAAAACGAAAGGGGGTAGTATGCAATTTTTGGCCAAAAAAAATCAAATTTTCCGAAAAATTCCAAAAAATCAATCCCGTCATCGTTTGGTCATCGCAAATTTCCTCAGCTTTCCAATAGAATCCTCAAAAATAATCCATCTAAAATCGTTCTCCTCGAAATACCCATTTCCCCTCGAGCAACAATCTCAAATCTCCAAGAAAAAAATAAAAATCTCAAATACTTGAGAAAGTACGACGCTAAATCAAGTAAACACCTTGATGAGATTATGAAGAGAGATGGAGAACGTTTGATATTCCCCGTGTAACATTAGGTACATATCTGACTAACCGTTAAGGATAATCGCATTTCCCTCAGTTGGATAGTAGTCGGCGCGCGTTCAATTAGCCTCACAGCATTAGCCCCATGGGTTTGTATTAGGACTCCAGGGCACTTACGCAGATTGAGCCCTCTTTCTCTCTCTCTCATCTTTATCTCTCTCTCTCTGGTATATCTCTTCACCAAGAGTAACAGTGTTTCACTGAGGAAACATGATTCATCACAAACTCACGATGTAAAAAGACCACGTTTCAATCCCTCCTCGCTTCCACCTTCTCTCTTACCTTTACCATAGACTTCTACGTATGATGATGGCTCTTCGATCTTTTTCTCCCTCGTGATCGTTGAACGTGATTACGCGTTCTTTTTATAGCCAAACGTTTTTCTGCTCAGTGAATTTTTTTCTCTCGTATCTTCTTTCCCCCCCCCCCCCTTCCTCATTCGTAACAAATTGAACGAAAATTAACGACTGGATTTTACTTCCGTGTAATTTCTCTGCTCTTTTAGTATTATATTTATATATTTTTTTTCTTATTAGGGGAAAAATTGAGAGTCAAGTATTCGATGAATTCGTAGTTGCCAAACAGCAAATTTACAGAATCATTTGCCTACAATTACAATGAAGAAAAGAAAAGAAAAATACCAAACTTACATTGCAGAGTGTCACGAATACGGGCAAAGTATTTCTCACTGAAAGAAGTGGAATGAAAAGGGGTGGAGAAAAAAAATCTTATAACAATTCTGGAATTTCCGACTTTTTTATACACCACCTTTCATGATTCTCCTCATCGTTATACATTTGTTATTCTCTTTCTATTTTTACATCTTTGCACGTTCTTTTTACCCCGATGAAGAGAGACATACTCGTGCGTGACTCAAGGTCACGATGTATTCATTGGAAATGAGAAAAAAAGAGTAAAAAATGATAAAAATCCCTCGTGTTTTTTCATTCTCTTCAATTTCCTTTTTTTTCCGTTTTATTCATTCGCATTTCTTTCACTTTTCTGTTGCAAATGCCGCCGTTTCATGTTTCACTCGTATTTATTTTTCAAACAAGGAATATTTCTTCTTTGAATGACAAAAAAAAGAAGGAGAAGAAAAAAAACAAGAATTACATGAATAGCACATCAATACAACGATATTAAATCCCTGTGTAAGCATTTGAAAACGTGTGAAGAGTCATAAATGTGAAAAACATACGAAACAACAGAGATAGAAAATAAGAGAGAGAGAGAGAGAGAGAGAAAAAAAAAATTCAAAAAGGTAAAGACTTTTTCGATTTAAAAAACTCTTCGAAAGTTGCCCTTTCATGTTACACGGATTTTTATCTCATGACGTTGAGTTATTTACGGGCATGCGATGTTATCGCATGGTACGCGGATACAAGTTGAAACCCATGGATATTACAGTATGGCCCAATTTTATTTTTTACTACTTGCCAAATAACAACGAATGAATAAGAGAAAAAATAAATAAAATCAAAATCAATGGATAGATGAAAACATTTAAAATCCACGTATTCTTCATAATATTCCAAAACTAATAGAAAAGTCCCAGTTGCTTATTACATTTCCATTAAACTCTAATGACAATTTGCATTGACATTTATTCACCTCGCGTGTGTTGGAGTCATTCGTTTCTTCTCATTCCTCCTTGGAAATCCTTCTTTTTTCCCTCTCGTTTGAAGAAAATAAAAGAAACTTCGATTAAAACAGCATAGACAACTGTTTAACTTGTAAATGGAGAACCAGCTCTCCCACACTTTGTTGAAATTGCGCAGAATTATTAGGTGCTAAATAGACATGTCGAGACACACGACAAGCCACTGAATACCACTTAAATATACTATTGCATTTAACATCACTGACCTCTTTCAGAAAAAAAAAAATGAAAAATGAAGAAAAAGATACAGAAGAAAGTTTCTGTCGATTTTATCGCTTCAGCTATAAATTACGAAATTTTCTACTTAAAACGATTTTTTCATTAAAATTCTTCAGACAATTGAGACATCTTTCTATTTTCATTTGGTCACCGAAGAGATTTTCCTTCAAATTCATGATGACAAAATCAACGAGTTTGAATCCTAGAGGATGCTTTATTGCCAATAAAATTTAAAATGAGCAGTAAAGTGGAATTTAAAAAATTGCACTTAGTGACGCATTTAATCACGTCATATGTCTCTCTGTGTATATTTGCTTGGCCTACGCTCTGGTTTCATTAGTCTCGTTGTATATGTGCCCTCGTTATAATTCACGTGATATTCAATCTCGTGCCAAATAAAATCAGACTACTCTACGTGATTTCGTTATTATCCACAACAATAATCTTGGTTTATTATAATTCATGTATTTCATTTTTTTTTTTCTAAATTTAAATATGCCATTTAAAATGTCATTTTATCTGACTGATGTTTGAATTCAAAAAAAATTCTATCTCTATTTTAAAATGCGAAACATCTGTTCAATTGAATTTCTCAATTACAAATGATTTATTTAATTCGAATTTTCTCACTTCAACAGATAAAAGTAGATAATTATTATCAGTTATTCTCGTCACATAAATTTAATAAAACATTCACTACTGTCTACAGAAAATCAATAAATGGTTATTTCATACATGTTTCCTATAATTTCATGGAAATTCAATCAAATAATCACATGACCAGATGTACTCAATCATATTTTAATTTTGAAATTCGTATTGTACAATTATATAATGAATAATTCATTAAATACATTTATTAACATGTCAAAAACAATTCACTTTTCGAATAATTGGAATATCGAGAATGCAATTATGTTGGATAATTAGTTTTCATTGCGAATTATAATCGATTTTGTCATTCTCGAGTTAAAATAAAAAAAAAAAAAACAAAAAAACGTCTCTCCAACCCAAACTCGATAAAAATTCGGGATTCAGAGGTGGAAAAAAATCCGAAATATTTCGTTGCAAAATCCACGTTGGATATAAATCGGAATGTCTGAATGGATTGCTCTAATAAATTCATCCATTGGACATAAGTGAGTGTTGTATTCTGAATGCTTGTTGTGTTTACGAGAGACAGAGAGAGAGAGAAAGAAAGGATTACGAATGACGGAATTTTGTTGGGGGATGAGTGCGGATAGTTTCGGAATCGGCTTGTTATTAGCACGTTCACGCATAACTTGGATTCAGCGATGCGTGTGGCACGCTGCGGCTAACACACACACACACACACACACACACACACACACACACACACGTACCAAATGAATACACCACTGCCCACCCTCTCGTTTCTCCCAATAATATTTATGGCTCACGTTGTGCCAACGTTGTCGAGGATATCCTCGTGAAATAAAAGAATAATGAAAAAAATAGCGAGATAGAAAGAGAATGACAGAGCGTTTTCAAGTATTTTTCTCTTCGTTTTCCTGTTAAACGTATGCTGCAAATTTACGAAGAGAATGTGTGTCTCCATTACATTTTGAATGACAGACAATTCATCACTTGCAATATGTTCGATAATAAACGATGAACAGAGATAGAGATCAATGAATGATTTGAGATGAGAAAAATTGAGAACCTCTGGAAACGGACGAGAGTGAGATTCCTGAGGCAGGAGGATGCTAACGTTATTGCGTTGTATATATACACTTTTGGTGTGTGTACATCTTATACAGTTGAGACTTGGTAACAGCGAGAGTGAGCAAAAGGGAGGAAAGAAGAAGAGTCTTTATTCCGATACATAAGACAGAGAGATAAAAAGAATTGCGAGTTATGCCAGGGTGTATATATACACTGTGGATTCATCCGCCTCCGTGTATTTCCTCTCTCGTAATTCCCTCCTCTTTTTTTTTCTCCCCCCCCCCCCTTTTTTCATTTATTTTTCAAAAAACACACACAAGCACTTCAAGTTTGTAGTTAAAAACTTTTTTTCTGAACCATTTGTGTTTTTACTCTCCACTGCATCGTAAGGTGGTTCTTATAATGTGCAATATAAAACGAATTGCAACGAGTCACACAATTCAACGCCTCTAGGTTTATTTTTGAAAGAAAAAGGTGTAAATAAAGATAGAGGATGCAAGAGGGTAACCGGTCAACGAAAGGATGGAGATAACTCTTTTCTTGTTACGTTTTGTAGTAATGCATGATCCTCTTGTTGCTAATTGCAATGCTCACACTAGCAAATGGCCATTGGTATTTTATTCATTTGAAAATACGGGTTTTATCTTCAAATGGAGGCTTGATTACACACACATACAGTGTGTTGAGAATCGTTAAGTTGAGAGATCATTAATCCGATCTACGTGGAACAAATTAAAGTTAATCCAGGGCTCAGGAGAATTGAGAGATAAGAACTTGATGAATTTATTTTGTACCTGATGAACAAAAAAATAATAATGTTTAATTATTTTAATTCGTGCAATTTTTCTGATAGGATTTTGTCGGATTTGAAATTTGCAGGATTAATCATTTATCCACCGATAAAATTCTCAACTGTTTGATTACGAAATTCATATTTACATTAATATGAACGTAAACAAGTAGCTGACGAGTACAGTGATACTGCATAAAACACAGTAGGACAGATAGCTGAAAGAGAAAGAGCCACAAGCCCGTAAAATTAAAACAGGGGTTAAATTAATTGGATTCTCATCCAACTCCACTTCTCATTCTCCCTCTCTCTCTCACACTCCTACTCGACTAGTGAAAATGTAGACTCGGCACAAAATGTTTAACTCTGAGGCCCAGAGAGATGGAAAATACGCTCAGTGCAATCCGGATGGACACCTTTTTGTTTTCTCTCTCCTTTACTCTGCATTTATACATTATTTTTCCCCCCATTTCATTTTTTTTTCTTTTTATTCTCATTGCACACTGTGTGCAGTCTGGTTTGTAGAGACTTTTAGCCCCCGAAATACAAGTGATGAAGGGAATGGATGGAATAAAATTAACTCGGTGGAAAAATTTTTCATGCCAGCTTTTTCTCTCGAGTATTTTCTTTTGTTTTTCAGAACAATTAATTAATTCCGAGGATTTCAGTATTGTTGAAAATATGAATGCATTCTGAAATTCTAATAAAAATGCTGCGGACAGATGGAAAGAGGGGAGAGGAGGGGGGGAATAAAAAATATCGTTGAATGATACATTGAAGAGTGAAAGAATGTCATTCGTAAACCATGAGGTACTGGCTGTCGCAGGCTTTCATGTTGTTCGATGAGAAAATAAATGGAATAAAAAAAAGAGCCATGAAAAAAAAAAAAAACAAAAAGAGAATGAAATGATAAAAACAGATGTGGATCATTCAAGGATTTCATGTGAGCGACAGCAAGGGGATTGTGTGTAGCGTGCGACAGCTATTCACAGAGGCAACATCATATCTCATACGAGTTGGGATCTGGTTTTTCGGACATCCGGGTGATGCGATTTCTTGCCAATCAGCCACTTGAAAAGAGGAGAACAGAGAGAGAGATAGAGAATTTCGTGGAGTAGGGATTTTAAAATTGATTGAGCTGACAATGAGATTTTCTCTTGGGTTCAAATCATTTTGTCAGTGGGAAAAATTCACTCATCTATAATGCGAACTTTTTTTTTCTTTATTTGAGCTTTTCTATTCCACTGAGGATTTCCTATCCTGGGAATTTTCTATTGGCTCATGGATGAACATAAGCCTCCTCCTTCCTCCCCTGAAACCGCAATACGCTCCCGTGGAATTTAATTAGATCGGTCCCATGAAAAACGAACGTCACCACATCGTACATTGACTACTTGCCAGTAGTAGTGGTACTTTATAGTTTGTCTCACTTCAACCAGGCTTTATTCCCTGCGGCTTTTTCGATCAGAACAAATTGACGGCTTCTCGACGTCCATTCTTCGTTCTGGTGTTCACGTAACAATTTGTTTTTTTTCTTTTTTGCATTTCGTTTTTTTTTTTCATTACCAATCTCGCTTATCAGCTTTTTTTTGAAACGAGTTTCACAACTGGATTTTTACTTTCATTAAAATGGATTTCAAAGGGATATAAAAGAGGGCGAACAGGAAAACAAAAACAATTGACAGTGTATTATTTGCTGTTATAATTGAACTAAGAGGATTGGATGAAGAGAAATTTTTAAAAAATGAAGCATTCTAATTGAAAATAATGATCATGCAATATTTTAGATGTGCAAGTTTGCTGCTTGTTTCTTGCGAAGATGTAAATAGAGTACATCAATTACTCTGTTTTTGCCTCAACACAAAAGAAATCATAAATGATTTTTTATTAAAATTAAAATAAATTATGGTAATTCAGTTGATAAATTGTGATCATTTGAATTGCAATATGGAATCATTAATCCTTCACACACATATTTCTCAAAAATTATCGTACAGTGTGTTACTGTAATCGAGGTTACATTTCCACTTTATGCGGTCAGTGTAGAGAGACATAAAATACTCTATTCTTACAGATTTATGGATCGCATGAGTTGAAATAATTTTTTTTCTCACTTTTTTTTTTCATTATTATTATTTTTTTCCATTTTTTTTTGCGGTAAAATAATACATATGGTGACATTGTTGGAAGATATGACGACGTGGTTTCACGACTAACGAGGAGAGATTTAATTCACACAAATTTATTGTACCGCGTATAATATTGCAGTGTGAAAATATTTACTGTTATTTAAGTGAATTCTGGATTTTAATTGCGTGGAAAAAAAACAATGTTTTATTAATTCTTTTTTAGGAAGAAGAATTTGCTTGCGCAGAATTAATAAAAATAATTAATTAAATTAAATAATTAATTATTTCAATCTGGGAATATAAATATTATTATTCTATTCCATAAAAATCACTTGAATTTAGAAAAAATATTGGGGAAGGAATGTTTCTGATGATTCCATTGAAAAGCTGAGAGAATTCGCGATCAGAAACATGTGTCGGAATTTATTTTTTGGAATTTTTGAAAAATCCAATTTTTTTGGTCAAGAATTGCAGTCTATCCCCTTTTGTTTTTTTCGAAAAAGTCGTTTTTTGAGGATATCTCTGGTTCTATCAGTTGTAGTGGGTCGTGGTTGGTCGCAAACGGAAGCTGAGGTAATTTTTTACGATTTTCGTCAAAGTCCCATAGATTTTTATCAAAATTCGAATGATTTGGAGGCTAAAAACTGATTTTCATAAATTCGCCTTCAACTATTCCAATTTTCGGTGAAAATCGATGGGACTTTAACGGAAATCATAGAAAATCATCCCTCTTTTCATTTAAGACTACCTGCGATGTGCTACGACTGATAGAACCGAAGATATCTTCCAAAAAACCATTCTATAGAAAAAAAAAACAAAAGGGGGTGATCTTCAAATTGCGACAAAAAAAATGGAATTTAAAGAAAAAAATTAAAAATTAATTCTGACCCTTATTTTCCATCGCGAATTTCCTCAGCTTTTCGATGGAATCATCTAAAATATTCTATCACAACCCATTCCACTGTAATTTTCATTTTACCCCATTCTCCCCTAAATATCATCCAAAGAATAACTCACGTAACCGTGAAATATATACAAATTATAATTGGATTTTAAGAAGAATAATAAAGTGGCGGAATGAAATTAATGGGTTCTTCTGTACCGACTGTGGATAAAATAGAGTTTAGACTGACGTATATATACATACGTACACCGCTTACTGAGCGGAACATTACTAGCATTATTAATGCGAATCGTAAAGCATCGTGGCACGTATCCACTTCCATCTTTCGTATACCGAGTTGTCTACTACGTTCTCATTCCTCCTCGTTTTCAAAAGCCCTCTTATTTCTTTCTCTCTAATAATTTCTTTCTTTTTTTTTTTCTCGTCTCTCGCTGCTTCCTTTTTTTTCCCTGGAAATACTGTTACCAAAGCAGCACATATACCCACCTCTCGGCACACTCGGCAGATAAAATTACGAGGGCGCCCACGCGCGACTAAATTATCGCGTTTGAATTTTTTTCACAGTTTCAATGCAGCAAGTTGAAAGGGAAGAGAAAGAGAAGACTCTCAAAAAAAAAAAAAAAAGCAATTGAATGTATGTATAAAGAATGATGGAAATAAATTAAATGTATGTACCAACGTGAAAAATATAAGTCGAATCGATTTACGATAAGTAGTCGATCGTTGGCACACAAAAGTCAAACACAATTCAAGAAGTGCAATCTACAAACTTGTTCTGTGCACATTAATCTGGCTTCTTTATTTGTTTGAGCTCAACTTGTCTTTTTAGTTACTCCAGTTTGCATATATATATTTTTATTATAAATGGATACTCGGTTTAATTAGAAATCTTCCATTGTTTCTCAGAAACTCAATGTGATTTACGTTGAACAAATCACTCCTTCATTGCAGGAATCGTCTCTTCATCTTCGTTGAACATGTAAAAATTGTGTTTGATTTCCAGTTACAGTATCTCCTAGTAATAGAGGGCGGAAAAAGGGGAGTGAATGGGGGGGGGGGGGGGGGAAAGACGTTGAGAATAATGACCAAACGAATAGGTATCATTACACTTTCTACAGTCGAGAGAACAATAAAGATAGACGTTAACGCTTGTGCAAGAGGGTTGTAAAATTTTCACGTAAATTAAAGTTAACGATGTGTAGATCAACTTGTGGCCTGTGTTTTGACCCTTACTGCACGTGTAGATTCTCTGTACTATCACGAAAGGGGAGAAAGAAACGGGTAAAATCAAATTTTCATTATTCACCTTCATCTGCATGACTTTTGCGAAAAAATAAAAAAATACCCAATGAAATTTGTGAACCAACTGGATAAAGTGAAACAGCAGAAATAGAAAGTTATGAACGTGTTGTAGAAATATTATCAAAGAATTTCCATAAAATTTCGTTTTTTTTTTCAAATCACGAGCGCCGAGTTGCCTTGTGTCTGACCATTCCTCTACTTTTTCTACTCAAATGCATATACACATTCGCTTCGGTATTTCGTGTTAACGGGCGTGCGATTCAATCGTAAATTGCCACCCGTGATGTTCATTCCTCCAGAGTAAAGGAAAAGGCTCTATATCTACACAACACAGAATGAAGCCCGAGAATGCAAGAAAGAGAGAGAAAGAGAATTGAAAGGGCAATTCGAACGGAACGATCAAGGGCCCTGTCGAGCATCGATCATGAGATTCACGAGCCCTCGTCGCGCGCACAGGGATTCCTTTGCTGGTCACGAGCGTCCGCCAATTACTGACTCTCTCGTCTGTATGTTGTATGTCTTTCTTGTTTTCTCTTTCTCTCTGTTTCTCTCTTTCTCCATCGCCCAATCGCCAAGTGAGGTAGACTATACACCACAACGAATTATCGCATTTCATAAATCGCAGAGTGACTACCCACTGTTACCTCCAACCGTTGTATATTCGTATTTATACTCTCTTTCTCTCTCTTGAAAGGAGGAGGTAGTTAGTGGATGAAATGGAATTGCGAATAACCCGGAAGACGAGCGATTTAATTTGATACTTGAGTAAAAAAGTGGCTGCATTTCATTCCGTGGCTTTTTCAATGCTGCTGATTAAGCTAAACTCAAGAGTTTAATGAATTATACATTTTACGGAATTGATCTGTAGCTTTTATTCACTTCTTTTTTATTTTTTTTTTTTTGATGAAGAAGAATTGCTCATTTGTTTTATTGCTCTTAAGAGCAGAATAGGCATCTGTAATTTGTAATTAATTCTTTATTTTTTGGTGTTTATTTTTGTACAGGTTTCAACACGACCTTGGAGTCCGGATCAAGGAAAGACGAGAGAGATGACAAAGTTGTGCAACCATAAGAGGAAACTTTTGTTGCCAACAGCAGCAGCCAGTCCAGTTGCATCTTGTACACAGGTTGTATCATCAACAATTTTACCAGCTCCAGGACCACCTGCTATTCATGCCAGTGCTGATTCACCAACTTCAACGGATAAGTTGAAGAAAGGTATGTTGAAAAAAAAAAGCAACTCCTTGAAATCATTATATTCTACTTCAAGTCTCAAAATAAGTTTGGATATAGAGTCTTTTTTTATTTGATATCTCAATCGTGCAAGTTTTACTGAAACTAAATTGTGGAACAAAACTTGGTTGGAGTTGATCGGTATGAGAAATCGTTATCCACAGCTATATCCATCCAGTTAACTGGACATGAAAGCTATGCCGTATAATGTATATATATCGAGTCCAGGAGGTCGTTTGGTATAATCATCCGGACATTTATCCGCCATTGGTTGAAGCATGTGCCAACTTTTATTGGAGAAAGACCAAAAGTTTCATTCCAATGTTCCTCCGATAAAGGATTTCGATGAGAAAAAGAGGAGAATGGGAGGGAGACGCAGTAATCAGTAGAAAAAGTTGTGTGAATGAAAAAAAAATTATGATGAAAAAGAAAGCCAAGTGGTTGGAGCATTAAACGAAGAGTCAGAATGTCGAGTTTAATCGTGGTGGTAGCGGTCTGAATAGTGTGGTAGTTCGCAGCAGCTTTTCATCCCTCTTCCTCAGTTCCGTTTCCGACCGCTGCAACCACCCAATCGCCAATGGCATTAAACCGGAATGATATATAACCCGAGCTACCGGTATTACCGGTATACAGTTCTTTTTTTTTAATCCTGAAAAAAAAAATGAACGGCTTCGAAAAGTTTTTAGAAAAAAAGGGGGAAAAATGGAAATACATTGGAATATTCACATTTATGCTTGTAATAATTTTCTACTCCTCTCATTTTTTTTTTTTTGTTTCGTAAACTTGCTCGAGAGTTTACCGACGTTTTTGACATTGTTTATATCACGAGGGGGAGAGTAAATTCAATGAGAAACATCGTCTCCCTCTCACGCGTATAATGTGAAGAATAAAGCGAGAGAGAGAAAGTGGAAATGAGGGAGGAAAACGAATAAAATAAAGAGGTGGGGGATGAATAAAGCCCTTGTTGCTTATACTCTTGGTGTTTCAGAGTCAAACACGTATGTAATACAGGCTGTGTAGAGTAGTTTCACCTTTTAGTTAAGGAGCTTTGAAGGTAAAGAAAGAACCCTCTCAGGATTTTTCCTTTTTTTTTTAGTCACAACATTCATTTGTGACAAAAAGGAAATGTCGAGTGGGGAAAAAGGTATTATACATTCACTCGACGTAACTTGAATTCATTATTCTGTTCAAATAGATTTGCTTCATGAAATCTCGGTGTTAATTAGAAGAAATTCCTTTTTTTTTTTTTATATATTCTTTCTCAGTGAAAAATTATCCAGATGAAATTGTAAATTAGATTTATACAATACTATATTCTGCACTTCAAAGTTTCGAAAGTAAAAGAGAGAATGAGAGATTTAATAAAGAATGGTTGAAGATTATTATTGTCATGATAAATTGGAGAATAGTTTCTATCGACATTTAATTTCCTCCTTTTATTTTTCTTCTCTTGAAAAAGTAAAAACACTTTTTCCACGGTTCTCCAAGTTGAAATCCTATTCATCATTCCCGTCTTCTTCTTTTCCTCCTGACGCTCAATAATTTTCACTGTGTGGTAACGAAGAAAAATAAGAAGAAAAAGAGAGCTAAAAAAAAGTGGGAAAGAAAGTAGAGGACAAAGAGAGATAGAGAGAGATGGGGGGATATTAAATTTCCGGGCGAGCGGTATTAAACTTTCATCGCGTCATAACGTTATTACGGTCGAAGTGTAGAGGGCAGAGAGAAGGAAAAATATAGTAAGAAGTTGGAGGGTAAGGAAGGGAAAAATAGAGGTGAAGCCACTGGAGAGTCGACACCCTCATACCAAGAGTACCCCAACGCCAAGAAGTCTTCTCAAACGTAGAACGTGGAATTTTTCCTCACTCCCCCTTTTCTTTTCCATTCTTTCAACACTTTCTTGGCTAAAGTCATTCGCCTACAACTTCCCCGCACTCATTCCCCTTTATCCTAACTCTCTCACCCCCTCATCCTCTTTTTCCTCCTCATGCCTCCACCATCTTCTGGTTGACTTGTTACTACTCTTTCCACTGTATAACCTCGTTCCAGACGATTCCGCATGGCGACCTCTCTTAGTCGCTCGTGATAACTGCAGATTGAATAGCCACCCACGTCTGGGATAATGGATACTTCGATCAACGGAAATCCAATTCGTAATTTTTCCTATCGTTTTCGCTCCTTTTTTTTCTATCCATTTCCTCCACAATTCTTCATATATTGTAGCGAATAGAATTCACTGGTCGGAAATTACTCAACTTTTTTTTTTCTTCTCTCTTTTCTGTTTGTCTGAAAAACTCCGCTGGGTCTGTTGAATTTTCACTCAACTCCTTTTACTCTATCCTCAAAATCTGTTCTGACAATGAATATGTCCTGCAAAAAAATTAATCCCGCAATGAACCGCACAAGTAGAAAAAACCATTTATCAAAGAAACTATTCAATAAAGTCGATTAATTTTAATTTGAAATTTTTTTTTTTAATTACACTGTTAAAAAGTACCAAGTGAAATTACTTGGATACATTAATTAGTGTTTCAATTCGCGTATTCACAGATTCGATTAAATCCCTCTGAGGTTCATCTCTCTCTCTCTCTCTCTTAGGGCTGAAACAGTTTAAAGTGCACAGTGTGTAAGCCCCCCATTCTCCTCTGCAGTACACTTGAGTTACCCCAACAATGTTGTAACTACCTTACGCCATCCTCTGAATTGCTTTAATTTTCTCTACGCTGGACTTCTCTGCTATGCTCTTCTACCTCTCTCTCTCTCTCTTGCTCCAACTGTTTTACTCCTCTGTGGGAAAGGTTATTTCGCTTTATTGCTAAATACCAGTAATTACCTTAAGCGGTGCTAATTCAATCGAAAACTCCATGCAGAAGGATCGTATTGGATTACCCATCGTTGAAATAGCCATTAACGTTCTCGTGTTCAATTCTATTAAAATTTTAAACTAAAATCGAGTCGAGTTGAAAAGCTCACACTATCCAAAAATTATTCAATCAGATGAGAATCACCCTCCAAAACTTTTATCATCATGAATATACCTTGCTCTTGAAAATTTAATTTTCCCTCTGTGCAATTGAACAATTATTATTCATAGAAATACCGTATGTATATCTCACAAACAATTGGCAAAGTCAATTAGTCCCCAAAGATATCCAAGAAGCTCTAAACTTTTCACCATTTTCATCTTTTCCCTCGTTAAAACATCGAAAAGAGAAAAAAAACTTAATGGAAAGATTTATCAGAGGCTGTTACAACTTTTTAATTACACCCATAACCCATCTCTCTCTCTCTCTCTCTCCCTCTCTCACCACTCATTTTTTTCAACCCCCTCTTTCACGTGTCTGCATGTGCGACATTTATCGATCCTCACAATATCGTGTGTGGGTTGTTAAAAAAAAATACATATATATATATATATACGCACACGTTTCTCACTTTTAACGTCAGCTTTGTTTCGTGTAACGCTCGACAGGGCGACAGTGTTTATGGTGTTTTATGGTCTCGTTTCGACTTTACCATTGCCCTCCTCTCGCTCTTTTTCTATCCCTATCCCTCTCCAGCTTCCCCTCCATTCACTTGCTGTTCTTCTCTCGCTCACTGAAGAGCAAAAGAGAGAAGTAAACTCTGTACCACTTCAATTCCAATTTTCCAACGATATAAAAACCAGTCCAACCGCGCACAACGATATGGCTTTGGAAAAGAGAGAGTAAGAGAGAGAGAGGGTTGAAAAAAAACGAGGGATTGTGACACCGGGAAATGTACATGGGTTTGTAGCTGTTGTTGTTGTTTTTTTAAATGCTTTCTCTGGTGCTTTTAACCCCTTCGTGTATGGGTCTCTTCAAGCTTCCACGAGTACTACCGGACAAAAATAAAAGCATACGCCTGTGCAAGCGGTTTATGTGCTTTTTATGGCTACAGTTGGCACAGTAGCCGTTTGTAAAATTTGTGGTAAAGCAAATTCTTTCATTTTAGGATTAAATAAATAAATAAAAGAAAAAAACATATACTCATAGAATTCTGATGAGAAAAGCGTTTTTATTTCTATAAAAATAGGAATTATTTCTACAATTTAATAATAATCTCATCATTTCATCTCATTCACTCATTCAATTTGTAATGAAATTGCCTGAGATAAATTTTTATTTGTATGAAATACTAGAAGGGAGAGAAAAGAATTTAATACTGGGAATAGATTAATCATTATTGAAGGAACTATCAACTCCAATCGGAATTGATATTATCCAAATGGATATAGGAAAAAAAAAGAGGAAGAAAGAAGAAACGTCTTATCATTCTCTTTTTTTCTATCTTCATTGAATGGTGAATCCATGAAAAAAGCTCCGGGGCTCGTTATCGGATCCCTTTGTCGAATGTCCGTTTATTCTCGCTCCTCTATTCTCATCTTCCTTTAAGAAAGCTCCACAGGCAGCAGAAGGAAACAGAAAAAGAGATAGAGTATACTCAATTTCAACTGTGTGGGATAGCTTTGGCTTGGGGATTTTACGGGGCACTTCTAGTCTGAAGCCGTTGCACTTTTCCTTCCTCCACCCCTCCCATTCCCCCCTTTATCCAAAGATTTCTTTTCTTCTTCTCAAAAGAAGGAAAAAAAAAGGAAGAATTCACTGTCCCATTCTGCTACTCTGCGCACGACTTCCCGGTTGAAGAGAGGAGACCAATCAGCCAGCTCGTGTCTTCTTATCGCACCAAGCGATCAATAAGTCCCGGGAGGTAGAGAAGGAATCCACTCACTGAAACACTAGTGAGTGCCACCGCGTCACTCAGAAGGGGAGAAAATAAGAGGAGAATGGTTGGCTGTATATGTATGGAGAAAGAAGGAGCAAAAGAGAGAGAAAGAATGAAAAGAGGAGGAGAAGTTTATATGGTTTTAGTAGAAAAGCTCAGTTGGCAAACGGGTCGCCGGCAACGACAACGCTGATAAAAGTTAATTTTGGGTACGAGAATATGAGAATCGTTGAGCCTCATGAAGTGCCTGTTCTACGGTTTTCCAGGGATTTAGGGGTGTAGATGGTGAAGTACTAGAGGGTGGGGAGAGCTTTTTATTCCAATTCTCTCTCTTTGTCCGGTTTTGATTCCTGCGCCGCAGTTTCCTGCGCTTCTATCGTATACACTTTTGTTTCTTCCTTTTTTTTCCGCCTCTTTCTTCCCCATTTTTATTTGCCAACTTGCGTCTGCGCAATTCATTGCATTTCAATTGACATTACTAAACTCTGCAATTGTATATCTCCATAAATAGAGTCATTCACATTGTAGCATTTTATCAATTTTCCATGTTTTCTTAGGAAAAAAAAAAAACACTTGAGTAGTTTTTTCTAGCTAATGTTTCATAGTTGATTGGTTATTGATGATTTCTTCACGTTCACCACTTGAATGATGAAAGGCGTTAATAATTATAGCTGATTGAGCGATGGATTGTTGACTATACACAATCATTCTTCATTAATCATCGGCATGACATGATTTATTATTATTAAATCATTGAAAAAAAAAAGCCAACAATTAAATAATCCCATGGAAATATCAATCTCCACGATCAATGAAATTCACTCGTTACTATCGATTTTCTCTTATTTCACATGAATTCCCAGGGATTTAATGTTTCAACAGTGTGTGAATAAATAGCGTGACGGTTCGCTGATCTCCAGAGTAGAAACACGATGATAAGAGTTAATTTTGTTAGATAGGAGAGTGGCGTTCAAGCTTTATATTAAGTGGAATCTACAACAGCATAACACAATGTATAAAATAGAGGAGGAGGAGAGGAGGAGGTTGGGCGATTCTTTTATTCCCATTTTTCAAGTAGTAGTGAGGTTTTTGAGAGTAATGGTAGTGAATAAAGAGGGGGATGGTGGTGTTGGTAGAAGCAGCAAGATCGTTCACTTCTGGGGGATGGACATGCTCGGACGTAACCACTGGCGTTATACACTGTGTATTTCTACTTTGTTCTGATTCTCTCTTATAACTTGCGCGCGCCTTCATGATACCAATATTGCAAGCGCCTGCGCTCTTCTACTTGACTTTGTTCAGTCTCAACGACTGTATCATCAGGTTAACACCTGTCTTTACATACTCATGACATTAATCATTTTCATTGCAATCAAAATTGTCCAAATATTTATTTTAAATTAATTAAATTGTGTATTTTGATTGAAACTGAGTAAAGTGATACGTGAAAGAGAGAGAGAGAGAGAATATAGTGAAGGAGGTTGGTAATGTTGTGATGATAAGACAGCAATTTAAATTTAAAAAATATCATTATCCTAATATTATCTTGACGAATAGTCGCGTTGTATCGGTATATCAGGTATAAATTGACCTCTCGCTCAAGATTTAACCGGAAGTCTTCATCTCCCGTTTAAAGCCACTGGTACTCGGAGGGGGAGGGGGGGGGGGGGTGGGGGGAGGGAATTATCGCGGTGGATTGCGTTAGTAGAAAGACAGGGATGTTAGCCTGTCGGAAACTAGATTCATTACGTTACAACGAAAAGCCTTAGTACTAAGAGTTATCATCTCTATGCACGGTAGAATAGTTATCCTTCTGGTAGAAACTTCGGATAAGTAACTCACTTGTGTTATCACTTGAAATCAAGTGCAACATATCCAATTGAATTTATCGATAATCTTGGATGATTATCGAATTATTCAAATGATTCCGCACTCCATTAGATCACTCAATTTGTTCTATATATTTTTCAATTAATCAACTTTGAAAATTTATTTGATAATCTTGATAATTGTCTTGTCACTTAATCATAATAATCACGTATTTTCATTGTATATACAACGAAAGTCCAATTAATCTTCGGGGGATTGTTTGAATGGTAGTGACAAAAGGGGGAGGAGAAGGAGGGCTGGAGGGAGATACTGATAGCAATAGAATGGGGGAAGAGGGTTTGGAAACGTGATTTTACTCAACAGTACTACTACAACTGTAGTTAACTATACCAAGCGCTTCTGAGTTTCCTCTTTACCTTGGAATTTCGATTATTCTCGAGTTTATGTGTAAACTAAATTACGACAAAGGATTGCCTAGTATTCATGAATACTGATGAGAATGCTCTATTGTGTACATTATTATGTCAATTGAGAATCTATAATGAGAATGAAATAATTTGTATTATGAAAATTTTGTAGATTATCATTTTAATTGAGTCATTGGAGAATTCCATCTAGTATTTCCATCACTCTATATTAATTCGTATTCTACACCAGAATTTCTCATTTTAATATTTAAAAAATTTCTCTTGTTTCAGATGGTCTGAGCAAAAAGAAGAAGAGAAAATTAGCTAACGTGGGAAATATATACTCTGGTGTATCAGTATCACAACTTATTGCACAGAGAGAAAGAGCAATTGCCGTGGCGGGTACAACGGGTATTCAAAATTTGCCACCAAACAACAATTCACAGGTATAGAAAATTGATTGATTTTCATTATCGATAATTGAAATGTTGAGAAGAGGGAAAATTCAAACTTATCAATCAATTTCTCCCTTTTTTTTTTCTTAGGTGTGGCCAATAACTGCTCTGCCAATTCAGCAGAATAACCAGCAGATAGCCCATCAATCACTCAATTCACCCTCGCAAAATCTTGACGTGAATGGTTGTGCAGTGAGAAATAATCAACAACAGAGGCTGAATCAACACAATATGACAAGTATGTTGATGGGTAATCCGTTGATAATGAATCAGCAGGGAACGAATTTCAACAATATGAGTCAACAACAGCAGCAGTTGATACTGCAGCAACAGCAACAACAGGCACAACAACAGCAGCAACTAATGCAGCAACAAATGTCGCAGTATCAACAGCAAAATCAAACGCAATCGATTCACAATCAACAGATGCAACAGATGCAGTTATTGCATGAACAACAACAACAGCAGCAACAGCAGCAGCAGCAACAACAACAAGAGCAACAGCATCATCAGAATGTCATGTCGAATCAATTGAATCATCAGCAGAATTCCCATTATGTAAATCAAATGAATGAACAAACTGTACATAATATGCAACAGCACATGAATCAACAACAACAAATTCATTTGCAACAAATGCAGAAGCATGGTGTTCAACAACATCAGCATAATTCACAAGACGCTAGTCAGCAACAACTAAATAATTATAATAATCATCATGGGAATGATAATTTTGTTCATCACATGCAGAATCAATTGAATTCATCGCAAAATACATTACATCCACAGATGCATCAGTTTCATCAGCATTCAATGCAGCATCAACAGAATACAAATCCACATATGATGCAGAATCAGTCACATGAACAATTCCACATGCAATTACAGCATCCACAACAACAGCAGTACAATAGTGCAAATATCAATCATCATGTTGATATTGTACAACCAAATGGTTCATTAATGCCTGGTATCAATTCAGCCGAGCCACAAATTAGGCACAACCGAACATCCAGCATGAGTGATGATGAAATTAATGCTAAACAAATGTCACAACAAATATCTCAACAACAGCAACAACAACAACAACAGCAACAGCTACTCATGCATAATCACAGTATGCAAAGACATCATGTACAAAATGGCAATTTACAGAATATGAATCATGATAATATGCAACGAATGTATCCACAGCATCAGGTACAGTTTCAACGAAATTGCGATCAATCAAAAGTAACGAGCATGGAAATGAAAGGACACCAGCAGTATATGATAGTTAGTCAAGCTGGAAGAAGTCCAACAAGTGGTAATATAGTCGATGTACAATCGCCAATGGCTCAAAATTTACCAACAGGACAACCAAATAATGTACATTTTAATCAGAGAACTCAAATGTGGCAACAAAATCGAACAATTCAACCATCACACCAGTCACCGCCCGTTACAATACAAAATATAACTTGTAACAGTATAGATCGTGTACCGCCACTTCATCATCATATACCACCTACTGCAACGTGGACAGATGAAGTTGCACGAAAGAAAGCAAAACCAAGCAAATCATTGACCAAGAAACAAAGACACCACATAACAGAAATTAGAAGTAACAGTGTCGATCAATCAAGTCCAAGTCCACGTGATGATTTTGATAAATCACAATCAAACAATCAAATTGGTTCGACTGTTAGTAATAGTTCACCAAGTTTTCTTGATGATCCAAGTGGTTATTTAGCACAACAAACAGCTCTATTGAATAGTACAATATCAAGACAGACTGGTGTTAGTAGTTCACAAATGATGATTGTCAATCCAAAAGTAAGCCAGAACAATCACATTACGAATCAATCGAGTAACAATTATCTATCACAACAGAAGCCTTCCTCGGCAACAAGCCCAATGAGTTCGACAATTAATTCAGTTAAAAATCATGCAACATCACCGGTAGTTGTACACAGTAGTATGACACCAACATCAGTTGGTAGTAATACCAATGATTCAGACAACAGTTCATGTCAGGGATGTGTTACAAGTGGTGATAATCAGTACATTCAAGATCAGTATAAACATCAAATTCATCGTCAATACATGATTCATACAGATCAAGATCCAGTTACATCGTCTACATTTGGCGAAAGATTTCCAACGAGCCAACAAATGGATTCACGACCCATTCAAGGTGGTACAATAAGCACGAGTCACGGTTCGCCAATTGGAACGAATAGTCCAGCTAATTCGGATACACCACCATCATCAACTTCCGGTATATCACAACCAGCAACACCACAGAGTTTGATATCATCTCAGCCATCAACACCGCACAGTTACTCTCAACCACCGACACCACACTCGAGTCAAATACCACCTCAATCATTAACCCCAGTCAGCCAACAGCCATCTCAATCATCGAATAATAATAATCAAGAACAATTGGTTCTCTCAGTAACTTCAGCATCAAGTACAGTATCACCAAGTACATCGCCATCACAAACAACAATATCTGATAATCCATCGCCTCCATTATTAAAAAAATCTATCCAAAGGCAACAACAAACACCAGAAGGCTATCAACCACATCCACACACGATTAATTCTGTACGTTTACCAATTATACCATTAAGTGGACATTCAACGGTAATAACGACAATGGCAAGTGGACATACATTCAGTTGTAATACAATAACATCTGTATTGGCTGGTAAAGCTAATACAGCAACTGTATCTATAAATACACCCTCAGCGATACCAAATCCTGCGATACCAAACATTCTATCATCAAAACCACAGTCAGCTGCATCAGTGAGTATAGCAACTTCGACTGCTGTTCATTCAACGAATTCTACTCCAATCACTCATAACAATCATTCACACAGTGCTATTATAACAAAATCTCCATTGGAAATGGTGCAGAGTGTTGTGAGTAGTATTCAAGTACCTCAAGCAAGTGTAAGTTCTGCTATACATCATCATCAGGCTCAACAACAACACCATCACCACCAGCAACAACAGCAGCAGCAACAACAGCAACACCAACAACAACAACAACAGCAGCAGCAACACCAACAGCAACAGTCAAACGTTCAGGTTCACAATGTCCTAACATCGAGTGGTGTATTGAAGCATTCAACTGGTTCTACATTACCACCAGGGCATATTCTCGTTTCTAGTGGTGGTCAATTGATAATGGCAAGTACTGGCAATGGTATTAGCGGTGTTATGGCACCTCCACCACCAAAAATAATATCAAATGCAAGCTCAATGCCACCATTGTCTGTATCCCCAATGGTAACGAGTGTTACTGGCGCTGTTAGCCAAGTTATTCCGGCTGTTGGTGTAGCGCAACAGGTTATTGGTCAGCCAACTGTTCTTGTTAATACAATTCAAACACCTGTACTAATTCAGCCAAGTGTAATGACTATGGATGGAATTGGGCAAAATGTACAAATACCACATTTAACAGTAGCCACTGGAAATGTACTGCAGAATGCCCAATCAATTATTGAAACAAATCAGGATGTAACAAGAACAGTTAGTACAAATCAAAGTATTGTTAATAGACAACCTGGTTTATTATCACCAGAATCAGGTATTAGTAAGAAAAAAGTTTATAAAAAACGCAAGAGTAATACACAAACAGTTGCATCAATGTTGCATATAGCTTCGTCACAGCAAAATACTGGTATGCTTATGCAGTCACAGTCTAATTTTGCTCAGCAAAATTTTCAAACACAGAGTATCGGTGGTCCAATGTTACAAGCACTTACAATTGTACCTGGCAAAGGTGGTGCTCCAGCACAATTAGTTATGAATGGACAGACTGGTGCTACATCACAATTTAATACTCAACAAATAATAACGAATCCACAACCAACACAGCAAATTAATCTTCTACAGCCTGTTAATTTGCTGAATGGAGCAACTGGAATGGTGCAAAATTTTCCAACTATTCAACAATTTATAGTTCCTGGTTTGGGTAGTATGGTAATGTCAGCTGATGGTACAGCAACATTGCTTCAAGACACTGGTAATCTTGGTATGCAACTGCAAATACAAAATGTTAATGGACAAAATGTATTGACCCCTGTTCAGAGTCACTCGAATATATTCAGTCCAAGTCAGAGTATACTTGCTGCTGGACCAGCTGGTATGGTTATCAGAGCACCACAAGCAGCTGGTGGTAAAATAATTCAACAACACAGTCCTGGTGCTCAATTTTTATCACCAAATAGTGGACAATTCTTGGTTAATGGTACTACCTCATTCGGCAATCAATTGAGTCCAATTGTTGCCAATGTGAGTCCAAATCAGCAAGTTACATTCAATACATCGCAAGTGAGGCCATCTAATATTCAAGGCCAGCAGGAATTTATACAAATGAATGGACAGACCCTCATGGTACCATGTGCTACTGCTCAAAATTTAGCAGTATCATCAGCATCAAATCAGCAGAATACAACATTTGTCCAGCAGAATACGACAATTGTACAGCAACAAACAACAATGGTATCAAACAATCAAATTCCGGATTTTCAAACAGTTGCAACGAGCAATGGAAATGTAGACCAATCCCTGAGCCTTGATCACAATCAGTCATACATTTTGAGTACTGGAATGATACAGGGAAAATCACCGACATCTCCAAAAAGTACAATGAGCTCACCGTCATCCGAGCACAGTATTGATCAGCAACAAACACAACAACAGTTCGTATTAACTAGTATTACTGGTGATGGCAATGAATTTAAGGCAACAAAGAAGAATCGACGTATTAACTCTTTAATGTTTAGGCATTCAGTATCAACGCAAACGGCTGGTAATCAGGCGAACATGGGCCAATCAGCAATGATGAGACAGGGATCACCACCTGATACAACGACTCACAGTCCTGGAAATAGCCAGAGATCAAATAGTCCGGCTGTTGATACTACAACACATGGAGCAGCATCACCAGCACCACCAATCAATGCCAGACACCATTCTTCATCAACGGTAAGTCTAGATAATGACAATCAAATAACTGAAAAACTCTTTCTCATACACATTCAACTAATCTCTGTGCATCTTCAAATTTCAGCCCATGGTCCATTGTATCTCGAGTAGTGAGCCAGATTCTGGTGACATTCAAGGTGCAACAGACGACTGGAGAATCCAGGGTATCACCAAAGAAATAACACTGAATCAGCCTGGTCTTAATGGAAAAACCTACGTTGAATCAACAGTTACAACTGGGATACAGGTTGGTAACAAGGTTAAACCGCGTATCCATCATCTAACTCTAGTTGATATGCACCAGCAAGCTGATACGACACACCCTGAAAACACATACGAATCACAGGAGCACAGGGACACGTCATCACATTTTAATGATACTATGAATACAATTCAAACAATGGATAATACATTGAATACAAGTGAATCAGATAATGGGCATTATTCATCACTTAATTATCATGATCATAGTAATTACATTGTACAAAATAATCATAATAATCATAGAAAACGTTATAATATTGTGCTAGATCATTCGGATTATACAATAATGCAGGACAATAAGCTAACTACATCACGCTTAACTCATGGACAAAATTCCAATAACAAATTTCAACAACAACAACAAGAATCCTGTAGATTCAAGAATAATGAAACAATAATTAATGATAATATTGAAGAAAAATCATTGGTAAATCGTGGTGAAAATTTAACTTTACCTGTTGATAATCAGAAAGTTATTAACTTTCCATTATCAGCTACAGGTCTTTATCCACATTTGTATGATTTTAAAACTCATTCAAGTGGCACTAATATCTTTAATTATCCAACGAATAAAACATTTGTTAATCAATTTGTTAATAATCAATTTATTTACGTGGAACAATCAGAGGATGAAAGTGATGATTCATCTGATGATGATAATTAAATTCACGTATACTGTTTTTTAATTTTTTTCATTTTCAATTTTTTCTTGGAAGAATGTAAATTTATTAATCCCTCGAAATTTATTGATTTCGAGATATCTTAGTTTTTTTTCTCTCATATTGTTTATAGGTATTTTTTTTCTCAAAAAAAAAAAAAAATCAATTCTTATTTTCATCAAAATACTCATTGAAGTAATTCACTTTAGGTATATTATTAAGTTTGTAATTAGTTTATAATTCAATTATTTTAACACGTTTTGTTCATTCATAATTAGTGAGCACTATTAATCACGAAATTGTAGTATTTTCTCCATAATTTAAAAAAACAAAAAATATTCATACAATGCAATAATTGTAATTGATTGGAGGATTCATAAATCACCCATTTTCTCTCTCTTCTATATATATAAAAAATATATATAAATATATATATTTAAAAAAATTATTAAGAATAAAATCATGCTCAAGATAATGAAAAAAAAAACACAATTGGAAATTCTTCGAAAAATTATCCCTTATCATTGAGCATGTTGAGTAATTGAGTTTGAGTTTGACCTTTGCATGTTTCGAAATGGGAAAAAAAAATTTAAAAATATTCCCCCAACCATCGAAATTGCAGGACTTTACTGCATCAAAACTACTTATTCAAATCATTTCTATACAAAAAAAAAAAGAAAAAAAAAAACAATTTCTATCCCCGTAAGAGTTTTTCTCTTTCATGTTTGGAAAAAAAAAATTCTAATAACACTGTAATTGAAAAACTTTATTGGCATGTGTATGGTAGTTGATTAGTGTTATGTGGGTTTGACAAAAGAGTTTTTCATATATTATTTGACAGATTTATACAACAGAGACATTGAAGCAAACTGAGGGTGTCGTGAGCACAATGAGATGCGAGGGAAGGGAGACAATTGGCCGTGGAATCAAACGTAAACTGGACTCAATTCATTCGATGCATTCTACACTGCATGAAGACCAGGATGGTCAGTATTGTTTATTTGTATTTTATCATCTTTAAATTCAAAATGATATCCATAAACACGTACTTTTATCATTTCTCATGAGAATTCTATTTTCTAATGGTAGAGAAAATAATGAGCATTGTTTTTCACGTATTTATGATCAATTCTGAATGAAAATTATGAGATTTGACTTTAATTTCACCAATTCTGTATTTGTGTTCTCTATTTTCTCTGCTATTTACGATATGGTATATTTATGCTGATTGCATGAGAAATTGAATGTATTCATCTTCTATTACTTTTTTAAACTCTTGCCAATATACAAATGAAGTGATGAATCTTTTCACGTTTTATGTATAATTGCTCATTCAATCAGTATTAATTCAAACGAGATGAAGAGGAAGAAGTGATAGAATAAAACAAAAGAGAAACATTTTCCATTATTATTATTCGTCTGCATGCTCATATGTTGCTGGCATGAGTCATTTCGTGTTTTCATTTGCATAAATGTGTTTCAATGGTTAATGGTTTATTGTGACTAATTTCAATTGGTAAAATGAACATTGGCTGCGCCTCTTATGCACGAAAAGCTATAAAACACCTATGTTCTTAATGGCTTCTGGTGAACATTTCAAAATTATGACTAACGGCTCTTTTACTGAATAGTAATTTGCAACTGTGCAAATTTTCTTGTAATTTCTGTACGATACTTTGGGAGAAATTGGGGATTTCACATAGAAATCAGAGGGAAAACTGGGGTAAAATGGGCACAAGGGGCCAAAGGACACGGGTTGGATTTGGTATTTTATACTATGAAATTTACTCGAAATGGATGGAAATATTGGAGATGGATTTTTTCTGATCATTCCATTTGAAAGAGGAGGGAATTTGCCATGAAAATCATATGTCAGAAGTTATTTTTTTGAATTTTCCAAAAATTTCATTTTTTGCGCAACATTTGAAAGGTGAAAGCCTTCTGTTTTTGAAAAATTTCAGTTTTTCGGGAATATCTCTGGTTCTGTTGATCGTAGCGACCTGGGGCTGCGCTAAAATGAAAGGTGATCTCATTTCCTATTGATTTATGTAGTTTAAAAATGAAAAATATCAATTTTTCAAGTACTTATAGTGCAAAAACTATTTTTTAGAAAATAAACTTTAAATATTTGAAAAATTGATTTAAAAAATTTTTGAACTACATAAATCGATGGGAAATGAGCTCAGCTTTCATTTGAGATCAACCCCAATTCGCTACGACCAACAAAACCGGAGATATCGCCGAAAAAGTGAATTTTTTCGATTTCCAAAAGGGAAATCCCTCCAAAACTCGGCCAAAAAAGTAAATTTTTCCAAAAATTGGAAAAAAAATTTGACACATGTTTTTCGCCTAAAATTTTCTCAGCTTTTCACTGGAATCATTAGAAAAGTCCAATCTTGAACCGTTCAATTAAAGTGTCCATTTTACCCCACCTTCCCCTACACAAAAAAATTATATTCCCACTTTTCACAAATAATTTTTTTTCTCCATGATTTCTAAGCGAAATTCCGTTAGCTTTGTAATGGAAACATGAAGAAATTCCATCTTACGAAGTATCGCCTCAGGCGCCTCATTTTACCCCAATTTCCCTCTCATTTATTCGATTTTATCAAATTAATTTGTGGTAAGTATGAGATCTACTGAAGAAGGACAAAGTAATTACCGTTATTCATCCATCAGCATTGCTTTCACCGTGCGGTACAAGGTGCAATCATTTATTTAAATGGAAGCTCAATTTAACTTGACATTTTTCCAATGCAGTGTCAAATTAGCTTGACAGATAAAATGAAGATAACTCTAACAGAGACAGTCATGAAATTAATTCACGAAAATCTATCTAAATCGATAGACATTTATTTCCTGTCGGGGTGTGGCTCACATTTTTTTTTAATCGAGAGAATATCATTCCATTTTCATCATTCATACATTCAAATATTTGTACATAGAGATCATGAAATTCCTGGCATGTGGAATTTTGCGGAAGAAATTATGTTGCTCAATGGTTTTGTATCGTTCCGAGTGAATTTTGTATCCTGTGATTATTCACTCTAAAAGTGAGGGTGTCTAGTTGCTTCATCAGCGTTAACAAACATCATGGCACAAGCTTGGTGCACAAAATTGAATAATCGCGTTAATTTTACTGAGAAAATAATTGGACAAGTCAGTGGTAAAGTGAGAGATTTTCCAGATAATTGATTTTTAATATTTAAATCTACTTGTACCACTCAACTACTGATTTTTTTCTCAGTTTTTTCCATTTAATGAGCAATCACAGCACCATAAAGAGGCTTAGTTAATTCATATCATTCTCAGAACTATTCAAACACATTAAATCGCGTGATTCTCATGGTTTTGGAATATATAATTAATAAATTCATCAAAATCATTAGTTAAATCCAAGCATTTTTCACATCTTGGCAAATGAGATTCTCAAAGTATTTTGAATTTATATTTGATAAAAAAAAAAAAACAATAGTATCAGAGGATCAGAGGGATAGCGGAAACAAATGGAAACTTGAAGTTGGTGAACTCGTGTGGGGTGCCGCACTGGGGAGTCCGGCCTGGCCGGGTAAAGTTGATTCACTTGGTCCATCAGGTACCTCAACTGTTTGGGTACGTTGGTATGGGGGCGGGGGCGGTCTCACCCAGGTTGATATCAAGGAACTCAAATCGCTATCCGATGGTCTTGAGGCACATCATCGAGCACGAAAAAGATTTAGGAAGTGAGTCACCCCGATAGGGTTGATACTATATATAGGGGAAGGTGGGGTAAAATGGACACTCTAATTAAACGGTTCGAGATAGAATCTTTCTGATGATTCCATTGGAAAGCTGAGGAATTTTTAAGCTAAAAATATGTGTGAATTTCGTTTTTTTTTTAAGTTTTGGAAAAATTTCAGTTTTTTGGCCAAGTTTTGAAGCGGTTTCCCTTTAGAAAATCGAAAAAATTCACTTTTTCGGCGATATCTCCGGTTCTGTTGGTCGTAGCGACTTGAGGTTGATCTTAAATGAAAGGTGAGCTCATTTGCCATGGATTTGTGTAGTTCAAATTTCTTTTAAATCAATTTTTCAAATATTTATAGGTCATTTTCGGAAAATCAGTTTTTGCGTTATAAGTACTTGAAAAAATTGATATTTTCCTGTTTAAACCTCATAAATCGATGGGGAATGAGCTGACCTTTCATTTAAGCTCAACCCCAGGTCGCTACGATCAATAGAACCAGAGATATTCTCGAAAACTTGAAATTTCTCAAAAACTGAAGGCTTTCACCTTCAAATCTTCCCCAAAAAATAAAATTTCTGAAAAATTACAAAAAATAACTTTCAACATATCATTTCCATGGGAAATTTCCTCACCTTCTCGATGGAATCATCAAAAAAAATCTATCTCCAATATTTCCATCGATTTCGAGTCATGTTCATAATATAAAATACAAAAATCAACCCGTGTCCGTTTTACCCCACCTTTCCCTATACAAAACAAAGATATGAAGCTAGTAAAGAAAAAACAAATGTTTATTTTCTATTCGTCCACTATCGTCCCTTGTTTCAAGTATAGACACAACGATTTTTTACTATCCGCTTTTATCTTCATATCTAGTTGATTAGTTTTTCATTCTCTCTGGCTTTATCGCTTAGTAATTTACAGTTTAATTTTGTCTCTCCACAATTTTTTTTATCAACAATATATAGTATTATTCATGTTGAGACTCTATAATTCTGTAGAAATTGTAGATAATTCAAACTTTGTTTAAATCTTTTTTTTTTTTTTAAATATGTCCAAAATACGTAACTATTTTATCAAGTAGTAAAACAGTAAATCAAGTCGGTAAAATTAATTGGACATATTCATCTGTATTACTTCACTATTTAATTGTTTAAAAATTTTCCAATAGAAATCGTAAATTGAATATGCAACTGGAGAATGCTATTCAGGAGGCAATGGCAGAGCTGGACAACATGAGTGAAAAACAGCAATCATCAAAACAGTTAATAACCAGCATAAATTCATCAAAATCATCAATACCAGTGTCTGTAAATGCAAAGGAAAAGAAAATTTCCAAGAAATTAATTGCTGTGGATAAAAATATGCAAAAACATTATCGCTGAGATACCACTTCTCTTCAAGAAATAATATATATAACGATTACAAAGATTTAATCGTTATGAAAATGATAAATGAAAACATAATTAATGTAATTATAATAAGTTTTACGCAGATATGTGAGGTATTCCTAAATGGAGAAAAACTGCGTTTCTATGTAAATGCAATAATGAATTTGTACATAATTGATGCCTAACTATTTGTAAAGGAGAGAATTCCATTTTACATAATGGAATCCAATACTCACTGATGAAAGAATTAAATTTAAATCAATCATGTAATGTGGTTAACACATTGAGTAAGGGTGGGGGTAGAATATATATATATATATATCTGTATATGTAAATATACATGTGCATATATATGCAATATTATACATTTGTATAATATTGATAATAGATGAAATTGAATTAACGAGAATAAAGAAAATTAAAGAAAAGAAAAAAATGAAAAGAAAACAGTGATATTAGAATTCCTTTAGTATTTCCAAAAAATAATGAAATTTCGACCAATTTTATGTAGACTCTCTACAACTTGGAGGTTCTTCTCATGATTAATAATGTCTCATCAAAATTAAAACAATTTTTATTGGAATCTCACTCTGTAATATCAAAAGAGAAACCATAACAATTAATTAATTACCTTAATCATTGTTTTATCAAGTGGAATCATTCGTGAATTCCTTTTCAAAAATTTTTGAATGAAATAAAAAAAAAAGGTAATAGTCACATCTTCAACCGCCCGAGTCTTGCCAGTATGTAACTGTAATTCTTCCTACAGTACATTATTTTCAAGATCAATTAATTTTTTAAATAATTAAAAGAAATAAACTATTTTTACACGCCTAAACTGATGAAAAAGAGAAAAAAAAAGTTTAAAAAACAAATGAAAAAACATGATTAATGTGTCATACCGGTTTTAGATTATAAATAACAAAATGAAAAGATCATCAACGACCAATTTTTATTGAACTAATAATCATATTATTTTGAGTGGCACAATATTGAACATTCCTTTTTAGTACATTGTGTATTGTTATCAGACTCTGGTTTCAATCAATAGGAAAAAAAAAAGAAAACTTTTTAAAAAAAATGTATAATCAATGGATTTCAATCAAATTATCGGAATCAAAGACTTTCATGAAAAAAAAAAAGCAATGAAAATTGAAAAAATTGGCATATTACAATCACTTCAATGGAAATTAACGATGGTGCTATTTAAAAAATTATTCTCATAAAATCTGCTTCGATTTACTTTCCTCATAAACACAAATTCCTCATTAACAAATTTAATGAAAAAAAAAAAAAAAAATAACGAGTGTATACAAACACTATGGCTTATATCAACATACGACAGACAATAAAACATTTACAAATATCAAAAGAGAAAATTAAAAATTTATAAAAATGAAAAAAAAAAAAAAATAACTTGTGTTTATCGTCAATAAGTTTCCAAATGCTTCTCAACTAATTTTTCTGATAAAGAAAAACGTGATTTATCATTCAACTCGAACCTCCTATTATCTGTACATAATTCAGTAACCAAAACGAAGAATAATTAAAATAATTAAACAACCATATACACAAAATAATTGTTGTAATACTGTATACAATTCAGAATTAATCAAAAGCTTGAAAAAAAAAAAAAATACAATAAATTTTGTGTTTATCAATTTATCAGCGTAAAGGAAAAAAAAATTTGAAAGTTGCATAATGCCCGAAAAAAAAATAATTTTAAATAATCATAAATGAAATATGAAAAACCGGTAAACCTCAATGGCTCGTCAATAGAATTTAATTTACAGTAAGCACGTAGATTCTGGTTTTACTGATATTTGAAGTAGAGGGATAATAAAAATACATAATTATTATTAAAAAACGGATCGTTCACATATCGCCGGGAAAAAGAGGCAAATAGAGGAATGCTGTTAAATTTTTAAAACGTGAGATCCGGCCAGCCTTGGTGTACAAATCGAGACTTTTAAAAATTTTAAAGTAAATAATACACTTTTGCTTAATTTTCTCACGTGCAATGTCAAAAAATAATTACATAAAAATTCCTTGATTTACAATGAAAAATTCAAAGGTACTGTGAGCATGTTGTGATGTATACTTTTTAAAAACTGGAGGAACTATTTAAAAAAGAAAAAAAATATGGGTACATACCTCATAGAAAACCTATACCAGAATCAAACGTCTTGAATTTTAAATAAAAATGATGAAAAAAAAAAAAAGGGACAAAAAAAAAACTGTAATACTGATATTCTATGTATATTTTTCATTACTGTAAATAGAATGTAATACGCCTTAATAATAGCAACATTGTACGATTTTAAAACGTCGATGTTTTTAAAATGCAGATTTTATAATGTCGAATGCCCGAATGAGTAAAACAAAACATAACGAAAGAATGAATTAAAAAATAATATTAATTGTAAAAACCCGAGTGTTTTTAAGAAGAGAGAACTCTTTGAAATTTAGGAAAAATTATTGATAATTAAATAAACCATGAAAAAGAAGGAAAATGTCGAGATTGGAGTTTTTTTTTTCTTTTGGTGATTAGAAGAATCAATCTGATGCAGTTTATTGATGCAATTTTGATTAGTTTTTCATTTTTAGTGAATCTATGCACTCCAATGTTGACATGACTGGAAAAAAATAATAAATTCTTATAGTACCACCACTTGAATTGATAGATCTGAATGAATTATTTTACTAGTTTCAGTTTATGATGATTGCAAAGTAAATCTATAAATCTATGAAGAATTATGAGGACATTGATATCGAAGAATTTATGCTACAGTATTTTTTTTTCAGTGCATAATATAAAGTAATAATGAATAATTGCAAGTGGTGGTTGTAAAAACGTTGAAAAATTCTCTTCCTCGATGAATTTAATGTATGAAGAACTATGAAACACTGAGAGAAATTGATTAATTTGTAGAAAAAAAAAATTTACAGTGAAAAACATTCAAGCGAATAATCGTAGAAACATGACAAGTTACGGAAAAAAAAAATGATTTTTTTTCTTTTTCAGTATAAATCATACACACTGCAGATTTAAAATCAATTATACATATGATATCAACTATCAGTGGTGTAAAAAAATTAAGAGATGATAATTTTATATTTACACGTAGAAGACTAAAAAAAAAATGAGAATCGTTAAGTTATAATGTGTGTATTATACGGAAAAATAATGAACCCCCACCCCCTTAACTTGGTTACTAGATGAATTAGCCAGAAAGAAAACAGCTACCTTATTTAATAATGAATTTATTATACTATAGAGCATAAAATATAAAAAAAAAAAAAGAAGAAAAGTAAATAAATAAATTCAGTGAAAATGCAAGAGTGACATTTTAACTGAACGAAATAAATAAATAAATAAAAAAAGTATGAAGCTATGTGATCCACTACTACTAGTAGCTTTTAGCTGTAAAGACTTATACTTTATTTTGTAAATTTTGTTTATACAATGTTTGATCGTTCACGCATGATACTATTGTATGTGAAAATAAGTTAATAAATCATTAACACGTGAAGTTAAATTACATGAAAATTATGAACATTTATTATTTCCCATTAAATTTTTGAAATTCAAATGTTCCAGAGATTATTTGGAGATTATTTTTCTAATTGAAACAAGAGCAAAGAGAGAATTTATGAGATGATGAAGGAAATCTCTGCAGCTTTGAAGAAAGGCGCAATGCTGGGATCAATGGAAAATTACTCATCGTTGGCAAAACAGCTTCCACAATCCATTAGAATGAATCTACTGATGTTAATCTCTTTATTTCATCCAAATTTCATCAAACCTGACGAGAATAGAAGCAGGAGCATTGCAGATACCATTTCTTAACGATAGGCAGTTGTATAAGGAATTTTTCTAAATTTTTTTAGCACAAAAATTATCATTATATTAAAGAATGTATCCGTACCAACTGTACGTAGCATGAAAAGCCTTTTTCGGATTGAAGTCCTGATCACTGGAGCTGTGCTAATAGTCTCAAAAGACTGTCGTGAGATGGCACAATATAATCCAGAATAGATTCCTATGGTTATTCGAATAGCAGGAAATAATCGTAAGAGAACTGTCGAAAGGTCCTCATAATATATTCGTACAATCTTCAAATATTCATAGTACAGTAATGTGTATAAGATGAGAATCCCAAGATGATGGACTTTTGCAAAGAGCATCATTTATTAACGAAGCCCATTATATCTTCCGAATAATGAAATATTCAATTACGAATGTTTCAAAAATCATGATATATGGAGAATCATCTAGGAGAATTCACAATGGAAATTATTGATAATCGTTTTCCATTATTAATCGAGAAGAGACTGCTCTCGATTGAAGCCAAATAGCAGAAGATGATGGCGATAGTAATACCATTTAGAGGGTTGCATATGGCATTTAACCAATATAATGGGACTTCCTAATCCACCCTTCGGATCTTCCAATTTCAGGCAATTCATGACAATGTAGAGCTATATCTGTGATTCTCAAGAATTTCTACTGTACTCTAATGAATGTAAATCAATACGTGTGATTAGGAATATGATACTATTTTGTATGGATGCATGAGATTAATGCAAAAATTTGAAACATTGTTATTCTTCTCTTTTAATTGACTGATGGATCATCTCTAATATCATCCTCTCTATAGTAACAAAATACAAGAGACCTTTACGTAATGGAAATTCAGCCTCGTCTGCAACAGACATAAAATTGACTGGTCTTCAATAACACAGATAAACTATCCCAGTTCACATAATGGAATAATCAATGGTATTTTTTACGTTATTCTCAACTTTTTGTTATTTTCTCGTAGAGTTTGGAAATAACAACTCAAACTTGAAAAGAAAACAGCATTATATAGGTGAAGATGGGGCAAGATGGACATCAGGGGTAAAATGGACACATCTAAATTTTTAGGCGAATGTTATGGAAAACTCTTGAAATTAATAGAAATATTGGCTGTAGATGGTTTTTGACGTTTTCATTGGAAAGCTAAGGAAATTTTAGGCAGGAAACAAGTGCCGGAATTAATTTTTTTTAATTTTTGTCGATTTTGACTTTTTTGAGGATTTTAGAGGAATAAAACTCCTTCTTTTTTTGAAAATTTTCAGTTTTTTGAGAATATCTTCGGTTCTATTGGTCGCAGCGTAAAAATTCTGATGAGAGGTGAAAGGTGAGATCATTTGCCATCGATTCATAGGGTTTTCAATTCAGAAATATCGATTTTTAAGATATTTGTAAGCGTTTTTATGAAACTGTTTTGTGAAACAGTTTTTGACCTATAACTATTCCAGAAATCGATATTTTTAGATTCAAACCCCCATAAATCGATGGGAAATGAGCTCATCTTTCATTTGAGACCAACCCCGAATTGCTGCGATCAATAGAATTAGAGATATTTGCAAAAAACTGAAAATTTCAGAGCAGCAAAGGCTTTCCCTCAAAAATGTCGAAAAATATAGAATTTTCAAAAAAATCTAAAAAAATACGTCTGACACTCGTTTTCCGGCTACTTTTTTCTCAGTTTTTCAATTGAATCATCAAAAAAAATCTATCTCTAACCGTTTCATTACAGTATCCATTTTGCCCCATTCTCCCCTACACAAACTTCCAACTTGCCACTGGATTATTTTGTATGAAATTTCAAACTTGTAGTTTATCCTGTAAATGTAAGATGATAGAAAAAAAAACCTGATAAAGTCAAATTTTATAGGAAAAAATGAAATTTAATTAAAAAAACTCAATTACTCTGCAATTGAGTGATCCATCAAGTTTATTAGTTCCTTTTGGCCTTAAATTAATTGTATGCCAGCACTATCGCTATGGAATATTGGACCCAATGTTTGTTAGCCTTTGTATCCAATGTCTAGGCATGTGCGAGACCACCGGTAGTTTACCACCTAGTATCCCTCGGGATAGTGGATGTAATAAAGCCGACTGGTTGGCCAGTGTGACACAAATTTACACTATGCGGATTAGCGTCCTATGTTGCCAGACCAGGTTTCAGATATATATCTCATCGTACGATGAAATATAATTTTGTTATCGTGATGCTGACCATAAAATATATACCCTTTCGTTCTCCACTCTCTCCTCTGTCCACTACCTTTTACTATACCCTTGTCAGAGAGTACTACTGGGAGCTACACAGAATGTACGTAGATTCAACTTCACCTCTCTCTCTCTCACTCCCATCTATTTCCATGTATGTGAGTATGAAAATGAGTTTTATTGGAATAGTACTGGAGAGGAGATGAATAAAATGCACTGTCCGCATTCTATAGTCGAGCATAACCGCAGAAAAACATAAAATAATCACTCAATGATTATGATATACGACCTTAAATATTCAATACATTAAACTTAATGCTGCCTTTGTAGGTCTATGCTGCGTTGAACAATGATTAGATGATGATTTTAATTTTATGTACCAACGTTTCGGCCTTTTTGTAAAATCCTCTTCAGGATACTCATTTCGTTTATCTATAAATTCATTAAAAAAAAAACAAAATAAATATTACATATTTTACATTTGTTAATATATTACTTTTTTTTTAACTTAGTTGTTTAAAATTTAATCAAAATTAACTCTTTGGTCATGCTGCATGGCAAATTCACGTAACCTTTAAAGATTAACACTGTTCTCATTTCTGATATTATAAGAATGAATGTTACTAATTTTTTGGTAATTAATTTGAAATCCTTCCAAGATTCTTTTGAGACTAAATGAGTTAAATGAGTTCAATTGTTTCTTATTTTTATTGCCATAATGCTAAAATTATTTGAAATTTTGATACATAAAATTCAGTCATCTTCTAATTATTGTTCAAGGCAATGCTTGAAAGTTCAAATTTAATGTATAAAATGATGACGATAAAGCAAAATAGTGTAGAATTATCGGGGATGGCTCATAAATGTAATCTAATCGTTTTCCCAACTAATTAATCATCAACTGAACTGATTTTTTACGTTGGCAAGCCGATTTTCTGGAAATTCATATTATCCAGTCTCCGGAATCCTTCAAATATTGATCGTCTGATGAAATGGGGTTAAAAAGCATCCAAAATGATGTGTTTGCAATAAAAATCGTTTTCAATATAGTCGGCAGAGGGAAAAAACGTTTACAGAAAGGATCAATAGCCGTGTGCTTGGATGCGAGTACCTTTTTAAGTACATTTTATCGATCAGGTAGGTTTTTAAAGGTCCTAAGGACACTCTTGAGCAGAATACCTTCGATATTGATGTCGCGTCACTTATATCCCCAAGTTACCGACTCCTAGCCCCACTCTTTCCTCCTTCATCACCATTCCAACTTGGGTATACCCGTCTCTCACCACCTCTCCCTCTCTCTGCACCATCATTCCTTCAAGAGAACCCGAGTTTGGCCATCTTCAATGCAATCTCAACGGAGCCAACGTCGACACTCTCCTGGCCTCGTTACCACTCTGAGGCGCATAAATTGGGTAGATTCAAGCAAAGAAAACTACGTATACTCCTTGCTACCAGTGTACTTCTACGTTTCGTTCTACACAGCCACACTCCTCCCCCCTCCCCTCAACATTCATTAGATAGCCTTGTACCGAGAGTAAGATGCCTGTGCGAAAGGCTGCTGTTGCTGAAGATATCCCACTTCTATTTATGAAGCAATTTTCTTCCTCTGGAGTGCAGCAAACTTTCCCCAACTCTCTCTATCTATATCTTTCTCTCCTTTTTCCACTTCTACTACACCTCTTCAACGCTACTAATAAGCTTTGCATCATTACAGTCTTCTAGCTTCGACTACTGTTGAAATTGCAATATTTGGAAAAACAAACTTCACGAAAAAGATAAGAAAATTTATAGTACACAGAGAAAATCACGAGTTTATTACTTTACATTTTGAATTTAACACGACAAAGTGAATAAATAATATTAATCGAGTCTAGTTTTGTATAAATACGTGTTGCAAAATGTAAATGAGACAGTTTGGTAGCAATAGTTGGATTCTAGAGGATCATTGCCAGCATGATTACTAAATTATGCGATGGTGACATCCGTGTGTGTGTGTGTATGTGCGTTTACTGTATCCCCATTTCGACGTCCCAGGGGAGCATAACCAATATTTAACAGCTATTAGTGCCAAAGAGAATTTACCTTACGGCGCCCATAGGTCCTTGCATCTCTCCCTCCTCTTGTAGCTTCAATTCCGCCCCAACTCCTCCCTTTTTCCATTTCCCTTCTCCTCTATACACTTGTGCGTATATCTAGCTGCATCTCATTTGCTCACTATTCCTGGCTTGCATCTCTCCTGGTATCCTGTCCTCAAACTCTCAAACACAAATTACACGGCATATCTGTTATTGATTTACTGGCAGCAGGTGTCCCGACGAAATGTTCATCCCTTTCCTCCCTTTGCTTCACTTCCGTCATGCCTCGGGCATACAAACGTTATATATATAACAGCCTTTAGTGTGTGTATGGACATCCATCTAGTTAGAGTACAACTAGAGAGATGCATTTCAAATTGGTATCACTTCCAGAATCTCTCGATGCTTCATCACTTTCAACACATATTTCTATATCCCTAAAAATGTCAACGCCAAAAACTTTTTATCCCATTTCATGATATATAACACCAGTAGTTATTTTCCTTGTTCATACTGGAATAACATCTCGCCACTTCATATGTGATGTTTCCCTCAGATATCTTTTATGCATGCCTCGTATTAAATTCTAATCTGCCAGGACAGACTTAAACGCGACTGTATGTACTTTAGTACTTACATAGCCGCTGGCAAAAGACATGATTTATAGAGTTTTACCGTAGCTCATGTTATATACTTTAAACAATGAAAAAAAGGGTAGCTTGTAACCATTTCACGTACTCCAAAAGTACATGAAAGGGTAAAACATAATCTCAAAAGCCCACGTATTCAAATGCTCGGCTCTGTGTAATCGTTTTGCACTGCTTTTATCAGTGTATTGCATCGAAATATCAGCACCTCATCTATTGCACTGAAAAGATGTGCACTTTCAATGAGAATTAATTCATCCTAAAAAGCCAGAAGATAATTTGAAATATAAAAATTTTTCAATATCATACTTGAGGCACTTGGTAAATAGCCTCTCATGAATGTTTGAATAGACAAATGATTGATATTTTTTTCGCAGTCCAGTTTAATCTCCCTCTTTGCACAAACAATTAAAAAGCATCATGTTGAGTGACACTTTGTGGAGAAATAACGAGGCATTAATTACCTCATCAAATTAATAGAGCCCCTAGGGAGAAGCCTCCTGCTACTTTTACCCTTGATGTTATCAGCCATTTTAATTTTTTTTTTTTTTTTCACTTTTCTAGTCTTCCCCTTTTGAATCTTCTTGTTTCCCTTTTGGTGTCACTACCACTAGAGATTTCGTGAGAAGAGGCAAAGAGGCCTTCGCAGTGAGCAATTGTACCTTCCCACAGCATGATATTACGAGACAAACTCACGGCGTTGAGAGATCGATGACTCTCGTCCGCTTTTCCCTTGGCACATCAACCACGGTCTTTCCTCCCTTTTCTCTTCATTCGCGCAGTAGTTTCCCCATCTTTCTCCTGTGCTTTTCTCTCTTTCTCTCTCTCATCACCGGAGCCAGGGGATAACCTCCGGACGCCAACCCTTCCGACGTGACTTGAATTAACGATCACAATTAACGCCGCCATCGTTCGTTATCTCACGCTTGCCATAGCTATATATACATGCTTCTCTCTATCTCTCGGTCTTTCTCGTACACGCCAAACCAAAATTGTCCCGGCTATCTAATTTTATCCCTCTCTGTCATTCACAATGGGACTTTTGATCGTTTTCTGTCTATCCACCACTCTCCGGATTACTCTGTACCGTTTCTTCGATGATAAAATATTGACGCGATAAAAGAGAAATACGTTTAAATGGAACGTTGGAGTGAACATCATACAGCCTGTCACATTCATTAATTCTTTAATTGTGAAAAATTTGGCTGGATAAAATGGGCACTGGTAGTTTTTCAATTGAAATTTTGGAGATAAAGTGGAGTATGACATTTTTGGTAATTGGTAGATTTTTCAGCAGCGTTAATATTTCAACGAAATTGTGAATTCGTCGAGAATGAGGGAGAAATGAAATGGTCAGTGTTGTATTGGATACGTGGGGTTGTACGCATCGTTTTGCAAATTAATTAATTCATAAAAGCCTCCCCTCTCTAGTCAGTAAATCAAGAGGGCAAATTGTGATGTCATCGTCTCTGATATTGTAAAAGTCGTGGAAATAATTCTTGGTGCAGATGAAATAGCACACTATTTCGAAATGAAGATGCTTCATTTCTTCCTACCTGCAGCAGCCCTTTAACCATCCATCGGTACTTCTAATTAACCAGTGAGAATCTCACGTTTCATATGACTCCATTGGCTGGGTAGAGCATCAAGTCAATGCGCCCTGTTATCGACATGCTTGATTACAAGACCCTTTCACTGATAGAGAATGAAACGAGAAGAGGGTGAGAAAGACAGATAGCAATGACTTTGGACCATTCCTTTCTAATGTCTCTTGGTATATCGTGTAATTGGCGTAAAATTGAAAGCCCCAAATGGCATGGGCTGATGTAACGATGGAGAATAAATCTTGGTGAGCCTTGAGGAAAAAGAAAAAACCTAATACATCTAACGATGTCGTGAGTTTCTTTGTGCAAGACTACTTCACTTGAATTTATACTCGAGCCCTTTTCTTTTTTTTTACTTCAATGCCAAAAGACATCTCAAGTCTGATGCTTCTCACTTATTTTTCTCTCCCTTTCTCTTATTCAGGAAATTTCTGACCCAACTCGAAATTTCACCATTCGATTAAGCATCCAATCCTTTTCCTGCTTTTTTTCCCACAAGGGAGAGAAAATCGTAAAAGCATCACGGTATATATACTCTGTTCGTGACCCCACACTAACAGTGAATATCAGGCTTATATAACGCATACTCAAACTCAAACTATCGTTGGAAACTTGTGACTTGACGAATATTTCCCACATGAATTTCATATCCACTGAGATTTACTTCGTAACCTTTCTGGATGACTATATACTGATTTTGTTACTTCGACAAGTCGATTTGCAAAGTTAGATAATTTCATTTGGACAGTTGAGAGAGGCGAAATATTTGATTCAACTATATTTAACTGTGAAGGCCAATGGAGAAGTTAAAGAATCATCATTTCATTGATTGATATACAGTTATTATAGTTGAATTAGTCTTAAATTAATTATAGCGACGAGAGAATTGTTTTGAGATGATTGAATTATTCTGTCCAATATCGCTGACTCGAGGGTGACGGCAATTTTAGAAGAATTCAATTTTTTATTACAACTGAACGAACCTACGCAAACTCGGGTGCTTTCAGTAATGGAAATATTTTTCATGGATCATTTATTTGAATTGAATTCAATAATAGATTTTATCAATGTGGTCATCGGTTTTTATTGGAAAATCTAAAAATATTAGATTCATAAAATTTTGAAAATCTTTTGCACCAGTTTATTACAAATTTAACTGTGTCAATTTATCTTTTCAATTGATAAATTTATTTTTACTTAAAGTCAAATAATCCAAATTCTGTTCTATTCTCAGCCGCAAATAAAATTGGAATTTAAATTTTCATCGAATTCCTCGAGAATTATCCGTATATGCCTTTATAATATAAATTCTTGAAATTCTGTTCTGAAATAAGAGCATTTTTTGCGGATATAAAGAATGGATGAAATTGAAAAAAAGGACAAATATATGTGATTTAGTTCTTACCTTTACTTGATTTCTGTACATATTTGAAGATTCCTCAATTGTAATCGAACATTTAAACTGATTCTGAAACTGTAGAATTCTACGTGATTCAATTAAACATAGGACGTACAGAGTATGACAAATAGAACAGTATAGAATGGAGAAATGGTTGGAAATTCTGTGCAGTGAGGTGACATTAACTGAGAATTTCTGCAACTGGTTGACTCAAACGTCGACCCGTACTACTTGACGACTGTGTTTCAAGCACCGGTGAGTTTCATCGAATCAACTCCACTGACACGTTTGTACGTGGAATGCACGTCAATTTCCATTCCTTTTGTTAGTTTTTCTGTTGAATTAATAGAACTGCTAAATTTCACTGTGACAATCATTTCAAGAGTTTTAATATTAATTAAAAATTTCTCAAAATCTTTGAACAGACACACATTGTCACGTAAAAATGCAAGATGACTTTGGCAAAACAAATTGTACAATTGTTTGAAAAGTTTTGCAGACAAGAGTTTCTTCACTTCATGGATCATGAACTTGATAGTAAGTGGTGCATTGTTGATCTTATTGTTAGTTTCATATAAGCACTCACGTCTGAGAGGGAAGAGCAGAAGTTTATCAGACAGCGAGACTTGAAGACAATAGAAATAGAGAAGAGAAAATGGAATTCTATAGTTTTTGACTTCTTGATGAGTAAACTAGTGGCATTAACTTCTTTATACACTCTGTTACACAATGTTGTATTTATTTGTACATAATTGTCGACTGTCAAATGATCGAATATGATTATGTGTAAATTCAAACATTTATCCAGTTAAATATCACTGAATTATAACTTTTTGACTCGACGCGATAGTTGTTTGAAATCAAATTGAAGGGTTTCAGTAGCTATAGGGGAAGGTGAGATGAAAAGGACATGAATCATTTGAAATCGGTGGTCCATTCCCATTGGGCTATTTCACTAAAAATGATTACGAATAATAATTTCCTTTTTACTTCGAGGACCTGTAGGGCCTATACAAGGGAAATCGATCGATTTTGCATGAAAGGATTGAAATCCGGAGCTCGCGTTGCCCCAATTACAATAATATGAGGTCCCCCCCTCCAAAATATCATGGATAGCAGTCCAATTTCACTTTTCATGGGGTTTTTTCATAAAT
The DNA here is from genome assembly GCA_963921955.1 of Aleiodes alternator. Lineage (NCBI taxonomy): Eukaryota > Metazoa > Arthropoda > Insecta > Hymenoptera > Braconidae > Aleiodes > Aleiodes alternator. Next base: position 2,731,959 of record OY998107.1, on the reverse strand, counting down.
ATATTATAAATATATCGCGTGTCTAAAAGCAAAAGGTCGTAAATGCCAAAAAGGGTCATGCCAGGCAAAAGGTCGTATCTCCCGGGATGTACGACCTTTTGCCTGGATAAACTTGCCTAAATGACTGTTTTTCTTAAAGTCAAAACGTCGTATATCCAGTTTTGAGATTTTTTGGCATATACGACCTTTTTCTTTTTAGAAATTTACCTCAAACGATAGTTTCATTTAAAACGAAAAGATCGTATATCCACTATCAATTTTTTTTTCAACCGGGTCCTATTCATACTGTTATTTTGAAGTAAAAAAGATGAAACATATTTCTATTCGTGCAAATGATGGCGATACACCGAAAATATGACTTTGTGCCGACAGGGCTGGCCCCCCATTGAGAGAAAACGGGGTAAAATGAATACCTTCATTTTTTTTTTTTTTTGAATATCTTCGAAGCGATTGAAGTTAGGGAAAAATTCAATGAGGCCATTTTTGTGAAGAATTCAATTCTACACGAAAAAGACCTCGTGATATTTTTCGTTAAACCTATTCTGTCCAAAGATGTTTACAAAAGAATTTAGTGAAAAATAATTTTACTGATTTTGGATTAAGGTAGAAGTGAGGCAGAATGGACATTGTAATGGAACAGTAGGAGATATATTCTTTCCTAATGATTTTATTGGGAAGCTGCAAAAATATCAGGTCGGAAACCAAGGCTTTTATTTCTAAAGCATTCTCTACCTGAAATTTTGTCTGCTTTCGAATAGAATCATCAAAAGGAATCTATCTCCAATATTTTCATTAATTCCAAGATTCCTTCATAATATATGGGAAGGCGGGGTAAAACGGACACGAAGGGTAAGATGGACATCTTGGAGTTTTTATGCATGTATCATGAAAGAATCTTGAAATGAATAAAAATATTTTAGATAGATTTCTTTTAATGATTCCGTTGTAAGGCTGAGAGGATTTCAGGTGGGAAACAAGTTCCAGAAGTCATTTTTTTGAATTTTTCGAGAATTCGATTTTTTTGAGCATTTTTTAGGGTTAAAAAATGCTCAATCCTCTCAATTCTTGTGAAAGTCCAGTTTTTTTTGAAATATTTTCGGTTCTCTTAGTCGTAGCGATCTGGAACCGATTCTAAATACAAGGTCAGATCATTCCTCATGGATTTATGAAGTTTTGTACTTAAAAATATCGATTTCTCATATAGTTATAGGGTAAAAGCCGATGATGAAAATTTCTCACAAAAGTGCCCATAACTATCTGAAAAATCGATATTTTTGAATTCAAAATCTCATAAATCGATGGGGAATAATGTCACCTTTCTTTTCAAATCGGTCCCAGATCACTACGAATAATGAAATCGAAGATATTTCAAAAAAACTGAATTTTCACGAAAATCGAAAAGCTATTTTGCTCCTAAAAAATACCTAGAAAAAAAAAACTAAGAATTGACAGATTTTTTTACGACATTTTAATTTTAAGAAATTTTTCTTGTTGGGAAATATTCTATAAAAGCAAAAGGTAGTATATCCACTGTATGGTGAAAAGCCACGGGTACATATTACCATGGTGTTTTCATCATTTATTCCATTTTTGCACCTGATTGGGACGATTATGAGTAGATATACGACCTTATGCCGTTAGAAATCACGGAAATCGAAAATTTGGCATATACGACCTTTTGCTTCTAGTCACGCGATATTATTCCACCTCAATTCCGCTGTTCCTTCGGAATTCCTATTCGGCCCCACTTTCTCCGAAGTGCTTCCATTCCATTCAGTAATTCAAAATTTTTAACACTGCATCGAATCAATCTGAATACTTTCATGTCTGTTTGCTCGACAAATGCGGTGACTACTGTGTAACACTGATTGCTAGTACGGCTGCCAAGCCACGATTATCGAGTATCGTCGAAAACCATCCCCCTCCCCCTCCACCCACTCTCTCTCTCTCTCTCTCTCTCTCCATAGTGTAGCCTGAAATTTATCAGGGGAGCCATGTATTTGGGATTTTGGATTAGTCACGACGGAACATTGTTTCGCATGGTCTCACCAATTCCGTTGGGGACATGGTTAGTTGCGAGTATGTATATGTACAGAATTGAACTGGGGAATATAAAGGTGGAAAGGGATGAGATGATGAGATCCAAGTGAGATAGAATTTTAGGCACTGGGACATGTGAGGTTATCGGATGAGGGGGTTAAGGGAGAGATTTCAAATGGTAATTAGTACTCGCGGCCAACATACTTCCATGTAGTCCAGATGCATTCATGTATTGGGAGCATTAATGAGGTGTGGGTGGCCGCAGAATGTCAAGAGATGTGGAATGGAAGAGTATAGATCTATCTGAGTACTGATCCGAACAGATGCAAATGGTGATGGCACATGATCTTGCTTGCATAGGTCATGATGCCCAACTCATTGGTAGTTGAAAGAGATGGAGAGAATTGACTATGTACCCTCTCCCTGTAGAGAAGCAATGGGGCTCCAGTGGCATTGTGCCACAGCCGGAAAGTCACTTAGTATGGTAATTTCGTAATTTGTTTCCCATTGTACATGCCTATGATGTCCTACGGTCAATCGATTTCCCATTGGTGCACACATGCGTGAAATTACCACAGGATACTTTTTCACTGCCTCTTGTCAATTTTTTTTATTTATTTATTTATTTATCAACCTCGGCTTGTGCCTTCCTTCAATACCCTCATTTTCATCGTTATTATTATTTTCATATCATCGTTGACACTGGTATATCATCAAAGGAATCGCTCACTTTGTTTCCGTTATACTTTGATCATCACATTGATGAATCTGATTTTAATCAAAATAAACTCAACGACTGCAAAAAAAATTTAAAGTTATTTCCAAGAGAATGAATATATAAATTTGAAATCGAATATTAGTTTGAAGTTACTACTTTTGCTCAACACTCGGCCAAAACGAAAAAAAAAGTTCAAGTTCATTAAACTATTATTTTTCTACAACAAAAAATATAAAAAAAAAATGAAGAATTAAAATTGCGAGGAAAAAAATCATTCTACCAATGAAACAAATTGTTCGCTCTTTTGGTCAGAGATACGAAGGTCGTATTAGCAACATATATACCCAACATACTTTCCTCCACTAAAGCCCAGAGCAATTACGCGTCAATCGTAGAAAAGACCAGCAAGCCCCGGCAATTCCCAATGTGTGCGGTAAATCCCCGCTAATTGCCACGGACAACGGTATCAGTTCTCCAGGGTTCAACTTACCGCGTACACTCATTCCTCTTTCTATTCCACTTTCTCACCCAAAACTCCAACAGTTTTCTCTCCCTTTTTTTTTTGTTTTTTTTTTCTCCATCTACCTTTTTCTCCGAAACATTTAGGATATGTATACCGTATCTCACAGGAAAATCCCTCAGTCACGTGGCACAACTTTCGGTCTCATCAACACAATTCTCTGGAAATGTTTCTCCATGTTTTTCCAACAAAATCCCCATTTTACGTTTTTACACTGTAAGTAGAAAAGGAAAAACTATTGGAGAAAACTTTTTCCCCTCTGTTTCTCTTTCTCTCATTAAATTATTTCATAACTTTATTATTATAAATGTAAATAATAGCACATGGAGAAGCATGGGGAAAAGGAAAATTATCAAAACAGCAGATGGTCTTCAATTTCATTTAAGAACAAAAAGCTGTGGCATAATCTCTGCCAAGGCGTAAGAAACAAATTGCCCAAAGTAATATGATGAAATTAAAAAGTGTCTATAGTTATAAAACTACGGCAAAACAATTCTACCACACTTCCTCCCTATCTCCATCGCGTATTAACGCTGAAAACTCGTAAAACTCAACTCAGCATTGCAGTATAAAATGAATTTAAATCCCTTCTACTTCTCTATCTCTTACTTTTCCTCATGTACCACTTGATTCCACTTTTCAAGAGCATCAACGATGCTGTCAGTGAATTTTCCTACACCATGGCTAGTTATTAGAGTGGGAGAAGATAGAGCAGACAAACGAAGCTTCTACCCAGCTAAGATGCCAAAAGTTCTTTAAGGCAAGAATAGAGAAAAGCATTGAGAAAACAAAGGAAGCAAGGGAAATGGCAATTCCTGTGCTTTTGTCAGTGCACAGAGAGAGGGAGGGTCCTCCTATCGTAGCCACACAATACGAGGGGTTTCAAGTAGGGGGCAAACCATCAGTTCAATGCTCAGTTGAAGGTCCTTGGTAGATAGCTTATATCGTGAAAAGAGAGATGATTCTAAAGGTGTGTGTGTTGTGTAAGAAGCAGAGCTGGGTGGTTTATTCAACGGCAAAGTCACCGGAAATGAGGAAGAACCGCGTCTACGTATTCAGAGAGAATTTGACCAACAGTGAAATTTATCATTTGCAAACAATAGAAATAGTCTATGGAGTTCATGGTATTGCAGGAACTTGGATGGATTTTTTTCTCTTTTCCTAGCAACCTCATCATTATCTCGTTGTTTTATCGGCATTATTATTATTATTCTTCCCATTCAGCCAGTCTCTAAATGGGGAGAATGCGAAGAGAAAGAAAGAGCGAGAGAGAGAGAGAGAGAAAAGAGTAAGACAAAAAAAATATATACCTTTATTAAGCAGAAAGGTTATCTTAGTGGGTGAGAAACATAGTTCCTCATTAACTCTGCTTAGCAGTTACGGTTATCTGAGGCGAGCACGCGTGGAATTGCAACTCTCTTCTGTAATAAAGACGACGGTATTCTCATGGATAAACAGCTCATCCACATTCTCAAATGTTCCTTTTTTTTCCTCTTTTTTTTGCTTCTTTCCCCTGGCCTTTTGGTGCATTAAAACCACCAGGACTTTTGTTTCTTTTCATTTGCCAGATATCTTTCTTTTTTCTTCACTACTGAGGTTTTTTTTCCCTCAAAAAAGGACTTGCTCTGATGTTGGTCCATCTACTTTTCAGAAGACATCACCAAGTACATTTATCCCAACTTCTCTTCTGCAAGCATGTGGTGGTTTCTGCTTCTTTTTCTTGTTTCCTTTCAGTTTCTATATGGGAGCCTTCTTTTGTTGAGGATAGAGAGGGAAACTTTTCATTCCAATTCGTGGAATAATAAAGGAAAATTGACTGTCTGAATCAAGTAAAATAAATGTACAATCAAAATTTGTCAGTTTATATTAATCTTCTCACCAACTCAAATAACTGTAACTGTGATTAATCATAGTTATTCAGCTGATGAGTTATCACATAGAAAGTTATAAATTAGAAGTACAGTGAAGGCTGGGCACTCTTCATTAAAACTAATTATTTGTGATTATCTAGGGAACTATACATTCTATTGTTTTCACAAATTAGAATGTCATCCCTTGTGGCATTGTATTTACTGGCGATTTTAAACTCTTGTTAACCTTTTAATGTTAATCCACATTGACCTATTTTCATTCAGAAGTTTGTTATATTAAGCGCAAACATTAGCACCCGAGTATAGGATTATGCTTCATTATTTTGCGTGAATGAAACACGAAATCTATCTTAAACAGATGTAATATTGAATTTAACAATACTAATAACTGTCAAATGAACGACGTTTCAACCACTTTATTCAGGCTTCCTCAGGTTCTTAACATCATTATAGTGTACAGTAAACTTGAAGATATAATTCTCCAATGGGAAATCAAAAATATACAAAAAGATTAATATTAACATTGCAGTGTGTCAACATTGCAGAATTCCACTGAAGTTGTGTAACTACAATTTTTTTAATTCAATATTTCTAACGTCCCATGATCCTTACATCTCAATCTATGAACATGGAAATGAATATCACAATTGACTATTTTGAACAGTTTGTAAAAAAAAGTCATGATTATACGCCAACATCTTTAATTTTTTTGCACCATTAATTAACTGCTAGAATAATTGCAGAGTAATTATATCACAATAACTCTTGATAAATTAGCCTCATTGACTATTGAATTCTAAAACGTGGTGTCTGAATTGTATATTGTTTTCATCCACAATACAGACTTTTTTATCATGGTAAAATAGGATAATTGCCGGGTAGTAAGGATCATTAATCAAATTGTTGTATACATTTTTTTCCCCTGATGCAATACGCGCAGTTTCACCTCCAGTTTTGATAAATGAATGATTTATTCATTCACATAATTTCTCCAGCATATTTCTCAATGTTATAAAATAAATCTCTGCTCTTTCAAGTCATAATTCACAAAGAAATAATTTTTTTTTCTTCCACTACACAATCAACCACTTATTTCTATAATGTGCATATCTCTCTTTTATAATTATCATAATTTTTGTAGCTACTGCTTTCACTTTGGTCACAAAACTACAAAGTTTGGACCCTCTACAAAATCCTCAAAACCGATTTTCATAATGCAATAATAGCAGGAGAATTTAATCACCCCAAGCTTTCTATCTCTTTCCTTTCTTTTACTCATAAATATTCATCGTTCACTTCTTGTTTGAACGCTATAATTTGAAATTTCAGAAAGTACGAAAAGTCGATGATAATGAACGAAAATATTCAGTTTTTCATGAGAGAAAAAAAAAATATAAAGCTATAGCAAGGAAAAGTTTATGTTGTATATATTGTATAAAAAATTTATAAGATAGTTTCGTTGAGTCTGGCATGAATTACTCATCTTTGAATGCTGTTTGAAATATTTAACTCGTGTTTACAGATGAATTTGGTTTGAAATTTCTTTAATGTTGGCAGACTTAAAAACTTTTACAGTTTCAACGATTCCGAAAGATTGTGAGAGCCATAAATAATGAGGAATGAGAAACGAAAGGATAAATATTATTTTTCTTCATTAATTAATGATGAAGAGTTGAAATTTATATGAAGAAATTATTTATGAACCTCTTTACTTTAATGTCTCTTGCTATTTTCAGTCAATTAGTATGAGCTTGAGAGAAAAATCTGCAGATAAAATTGAAGAAGAAATCTCCATCGTGTATTGCAATCCGTTTGAAATTATAATTCAGTGTAATAATTTTTCATTTCAACGATAAAAATAACGAAACTCCTGTCCAAACAAGAGAAAAACGTATAATTAAATCTGGACAATGTCTCCCGCACATATTTTATGTCTCGGATAAAATATTTACTCGAATAATTATGGTAATCGTTGTGCATCTGTTTCAGTAACTCTATGCAAAAGATTCTTTTCCTCTTTTCTACACATATATATATAAAGTAAAAGCGAAAAAAAATAAATAAAAAAAGAACTTTTTCAATTTCTTTTATTTCTATTTTCACGATTTTTATTTGTTCTAGAAGAGAAAATGTCCCGAGTATATCTCCAAACTCCTCTGCAGTAGTTAATCACGTCTTCTTTTTCCCCAGGATCGTCCAATCAGCAGTAAAACGGAATAAAATCCCATTTAGCCGCGTAACTAAAGCCAAGGGACAGGTGCGGTATTCGATTGCTTCTTTCTTTCGTCGTTTCAGCCGGAATTCTTCTTCTGCCTCTCTCTCTCTCTCTCTCTCTCTCGCCCATCTATGGCTATTCTCTTTTTTTTGTCTCACAAAATCCATTCAGACTCTTCTATTGGAAGAGTACGGGGTATCACATCCTACTTTGACGTGCACTGTTGTAAATTCACTCGTTCATTTCCCTCCTCCTAAATCACTTTTTTCCTTTTCCCCAACCCTGTCTGTATCACACAAATTCAGGCGCCACTTTGTGTGTGACCAACCGAATGGAAAAACATCTCATTTGAACCAAAACAGTTGGAATAGATTTCGAATAAGGGGAAGAGAGTGAAACAAATTCACGATGGTTCGTTGGGATTAATTAAACGAAAAAAGAGAGAGGAATCACCCTCCTATATCGATAACGGTAGAACAGAAAAGAGGGATGAAACCAAAACCACGCACACGACGCGCCAGGGAATTACTACTCACACCCTCTCTTTTGTCTCTCTCACACACACACACACACAAATTCAAATTGAATTAAATCGTGTCTATCTAATTGTCTCTTGCTCAGTTTCCACACACCTGACGCATATAATCATTTTCATGTGTATTGAAATATAAAAGTAATTACTTTTTTTTTTCCATTCTTCTTGATAATTTGAAAATAACAATTAATAACTCAATGCAGAGAGGATAACTGCCCAAGTGGGAATTGAGGGCATGGAATTCATATTAATTTTTAAGCTCATCATAATTTACAATTCATGAATAAAAAAGTTTTAATTGAATCCCCGTAGGTCCAGTGAAATGTATTTAATAAAAATAATAGTCTCTGGTGAGTTCATTTTAATTTTTATCAACGTGAGTTATTGCATTTATTTCATTTTTTATTGTTCATATATTTATGATGATTTGAAAAAAAAATTAATTTAATAGGAAAATTAAATCTAGAGTAATAAAATGATGAAATGAAAATTTATATTAACGAGAGGGAAAAAAATGGAATTATGTATTTATGAATTTTTTTAATTTGAAATATCTTCAGTACAATTCACTGCTAAAGGTCATAATGAATGCCAGGTCAGTTGAATCCAGGGGATGAGAAAGAGAGAATAAGAGAATCACCAAATATCTGAATTTCACAAGTGTGTAGCAAAATGAAGGTAGATTTGGGATCAGATAGAACCAAACAAGAGAAGAGAGAGAAAATCTACGAAAACGCGAAAATTCACGTGGTAAAGCTCAAGTTGAAAAGTGTGGTGTGAAAGGGTGGATAGAAGAGAGAAACGAAATACTTTCAACTAACGAGCAGTCCTTGCTTGCTCTAATGAGCATCACAACGGGGTCCCATTTGAGGCATTGTGAATTCCCTTGTCATAGTGCCACGGGCCTCCGTCACCCTGTGATTCATGTGCCAGAGAGATTGTGAGATTTTTCCGAGACTCAATTCAACCGGAACAACGTCTGCTTCAATGTTCCTGACATACTTTTTCATTTGTTCTTTTCTTCTTCTTCTTCTTCTCGTCATTTCTTTTCAACAGTTTCCACAGAAAACAATGCACTTGACGTGTGACAATGAAAAAAAAAAAAAAAATGAAAAAAATGAGGTAATCTTTCGTGACATTGCCACAAACCACAATACTCTGGTAAAACTAATTAAAATTATATTTTAATAGTTATTTCATTGGGCCGTTATTTCGTAAAGTTAAGTAGACAGCACATTGAGTGGCTGTTGGTGGAATTAAATCCGCTTACGAATTGTAATTGCAATAGTTTCAACGGTCATACTGTTTAAGAAAAGTTGGCTGTAGATTTTTCCCTTCTTTGTGTGTAAAAGAAGAGAAGAGAATTGGATAAAAGGCCATGGTTATAAGTGGTAAAAGTAGAAAACCGTGAAGAGAATAAGGAGAATAGAGGAGGATAAAAAAAGGAAGAAATAAATGAAGAAATGAAACGACTCTTTAGTAGCTTCAGAATCATGGTTGAGGATCCACGAAAGAGGTTTTCTTATCTCACTTTCAGGTACTGACTTTTCTCTCCAGTACCTTGGACCCACTGTGAAGCTAGTACTACTGGCCAAGCTGGCCAATGTTGCCATGGCTCTTTCTTTCTTTTTTTTTTTGTCCTTTTAGGTTTTACCACTCGAGAATTGCCCGAGTCGTATGCCCTGTGAAACTTTTAGCTATCACGCTTCGCTAATTAATGCAACGAATACGCGAGGAACAATTATCTCTTTTGTCTCTCTCAGTTTAATTTTCCCAAAGACTGAGAGAGAGAATTTCACGATTCTCCAGCTACTCTATATAAATTTGTGGGTAGAAAGGTGGAAAAAAAAGTGTCGAATGTATTAGCATAGGCTTACTGGATAGTTAAATAAGGGATTTTGGTCTATTTGAATGAAGGAACGTAAGATAAATGCATTTTTGTTAAATTATGTGAAATAATTGAAATGGAAAATTATGAAAAAGTTGAAAAATCAAAGTAATGATTAAACTTGATATTAAAGTGTGAATGAAACATTGTTATAAAATTTAATAGAATACATACATAAAGTGTAATACCACAGATAAAAATAAATATACTCTATTTCAAAGTACTTTTCAATGAATCCCCCGACTTTTCTCCTTGATTCCAATCCAATTTTCCCAAGTAACTCAGACACAAGACAATAGCCATAAAATTCTATTCTCTTTTTACTCACAATTCCATTGAATCTAGAGGTAAGAACACTCATTGGTGTGTATCAAAGAATCTGTAGCTTCTGATTGTTCCAACAGGTTGTCCCGATTACTTGGAATAGCTGCAAAAAAAAAACCCACGAAAAAAAGGCATACACACTAAAATCACAATTTTGCAAATTATTGAGCTCATTTAACAAATTAGAATCATTCCAAATTGAATGAGGCTAGTCGGAAAATTTTTCTTACTAGTATAAACCCAAATCTACTCACCACTGCAATCATGCTTTCTATGTCTCTTTACCAAGAGTAAAACCGCTGCAGTAGCACAAGCAATTACAATTATGACGACTATCGTACCGGCTATTCCCGAGTAAACGAGATTACCAGGCTGAAGACGCGCTGCATTACAGGGTGAAGCTGAAAATAATTGAAATTTTGTGCTAATTACATTTAATGAAAGAAGGATCTAAACTTTTCACTCTCCTTTATCTTCCAAAACTTTTCAATTTCATTAATCAGGAAAAATTATTCATTAATATATTAAGAAGAAAGATAAATTCATTTACTCGAGTAATAAGCGCTCATTTCATGTACTTCATAATTTTATATATATTACATCTCTATTATCACTTCTGAAGATAATGAACATTAAAAGCCCAAGAGTCAATAATTTCGTGGAGTAAGATGATGTAAAATTCGAGTCTTTGTTCTTCCATACTATTATATATAACTATATTCAACCGTGAAAACTAGCCAAGTCAACAAGAAAACTTTCATAACAATTTAAACTCCACTTCTCGTCTTATTAATTGACGTCTCCTGCATTGACTACGTTGATTCTCCAGATATCAACGATAAAAAGGGTCTCATTTTCCCTCACCTCACTGTACTAAATTTCTAACAAATTGCTTAAGAATAATTGATATCATGAAATTACCAACATCCCTACTCCAATCCAGACGAAAACTTTTCGGTTAACTTCCTAAACTTCACGAACTTCATTATTTCAAGTATAACGATTAGAGCCACAATTTTCACCGGGTTTATTTTAATGAAATGTTAAACTTTGAATATTTCAATGAAATAATAAAAATTAAATGCATTCAATGCAAAAGAAGCCTCTTTTGCCCTTCACTTCACTTGATTAAAAAAAATACAAGATTTTTCTAAATGGAAACATTTAATCAAGAATCAAGTACCTGGACTCAGAAAACAGACGATGGTAGTGGTATTGTCATGCGCTTCATCATCGTCTGAGAGACGATAGCAATTGTTAGTGAAGTTGCCTCGTTCAAGCTGACATTTTTCGTTGCATCTTGGTCCTCTCCATTTAACAGTCTCAAGGCTCCCAGTAGTGTCATTCATTCCGTTTCTATCGGGTATCCTGCGGAAACGAGGCGAGACGCTGGATAATTTTATCGTTCACCAGTCACCAGGGTTTGGTGGATTGTCATCGTCTTAGGGGGAAATAGAGTGAGATAAAAGAGAAAAAAAAGGGAGAAAGAAGGGGGGGGGGGTGAAACTGCACTATAACCGATGAGAGTGAATGGAGGCTTGGATTCACTATAGCTAGCACTAAATGCGATTCGCTTCACGTGGCTTTATGACTCTCATAAATACTCAAAGCCAAGTTCATTTATTCGCAAAAAGATGAGAAGAAAAAACGAAAATAATGCAGTAAAGAGCCGCGTCTCGTTTCGACAACGACTCTATGAAATAACCGTCAATGACAAACGATGAGAATTCAAGAGTGGGAATAGTAAACTTATCAGTAACCCCTCCCATTAATTTCTCGAAAACTATTATTCGACTTTAAGATGACTATAAATAAAGTTGAGATGACTGTTTCAAATGAGAGTAAATTATTCAATGGGATTCGTATTAAATGGAGTCATTCTTCTACACGATCAAATTGTGCATTAAATCACAAAGAATTTGTGAAAAGATTCTTTAAGCAATGCTCAATGCATTTCATTCTATTATTCTTATATTTCCCGAGTAAATTACTTTTACAGTACAGTTCTGATAAATAAATTATCTGTAGAAGAGAATAAACATATGGAAAGAGTCTCACCATCTAGGAAAATCCACGTCATTCTCGTGAACTATAATTCCGCAGTACATGGCAGTAGCACAATTTTTACCAGTCCAACCATGAAAACAGTTACACGTCCGGTTCTCAGCATCACAAATCCCATGATCTCCACAGCCACCCATACAAGGGTCCACACATGATTCAACTTGACCCATAGAATCAGCTTCATCATCTTTAACAAAACCCTCGTGACACTGGCATTCATTTGGTGCTATACAATCACCATGTCCACAGCTAATCTCACAAACTGCAGTACAAAGGCTTGAATTAAAAAGATCTAGCATATAACCTTCATCACATTTGCATGTATTCGGTGCTACACATTGGCCATTAGTACATCCATCTCTACAATGTGGCTGACACATTTCACCGTCTCGTTCATCAATTTCTACATAGCCTTCTTTGCATTTGCACTGACTTGGAGCTATACAATGTCCAAAAGTGCAACGACCATCGCAATTTGGTATGCACTCGTTTTTTTCATTTTTCTCATAGCCAGAATTGCATATACATGAATTCGGTGATATACACGTGCCATTTTCACATCCTCCTTCACAATCTGGTTGGCATAGTGTCAAAGCCGAGGCTTCAAACACTATATCAGGTATTTGATCAATAGCCTTAAATCCTGGATCACATAAACATTTGTTTGGTGCAATGCATGTTCCATTTGTACATCTACCGTAACAACTTGGTACACATTGTGAATCTTCATTCATCTCGTAGTCATAATTGCAAATACACTGATTGGGCTTGATGCAGGTACCATTCTCACACTTTTGACAAACTGGATCACATACATATGGATATGCAGGATTGAGTTTATATCCGTTAGTGCAAGTACAAATGTTTGGGCTCGTACAGTGGCCATTAGTGCAGCCACTTTGTCCACAGACTGGTTCACAGTTGACTGGATCATCGGTATCGAGAGCATAACCTTCATCACACTTGCAAATCCCTGGGGCATCGCAAGTACCATGAATACAGGGTGGATGACAGACTGGATGGCAAGTTACGGATTTCGTTTCATACTGGGATACTTCATATCCAAGATGACACTCGCATAAATTTGGTTTTGTACATTCAGCCCATGCACCACAAGGAGGATCACAATGAGGTGCACAATAAATATTATCACCATTCAATGAAGATTTTATTTGCCAGCCCTTTTCACAAGAACATGTATCTGGTCCAACACAATCTCCACGTACACCACAAGGTGGATCACAAATTGGTTCGCATTTTATCGAAATAACTTCATAAGTATTATTGTCACGTTGAAGAGTGAGATTGTAGCCACTCTGGCATATGCATTTATTGGGACCCACGCATATTCCAGCACTGCCACAGGCTGGTATACATACTGGTTCGCAGTGATGCATATCACTCTCCATAGGTGCATAACCAGGTTTGCACTCGCACATATTTGGTGCAACACAGCTGCTGTATTCTCCACAATGTGGATCACAAATTGGTTTACACTCGTCTGCGAAAATTGGTGATGGAGTAGTACTTGCGTATTCACTGATCTCAGTCCTTTCATAACCGACATGGCACTGACACTCATCTGGTCCAATGCAAGTACTGTGTGGACCACAATCTGCCGAACAAATGGGCTCACAACGTGTATGAGGTGAATCTTTACTGTATCGATCAGTAATATTTCTTAATTCATATCCAGAATGACATTGACATTCATTTGGTGATATACACTGGCTGTGAGTGTCGCAATGTGGCTGGCATGAAGGAACACATGTGTAATGATCATTGGAAATTTCATAGCCGCTGTTGCAGGTGCAGGTATTTGGAGCTGTACATGAACCATGGATACAGCCATGGGGACACTCTGGAATACACGTTTGTCCAGCTGAATTCGTTTGCAAACTATATCCAACGTCACAGGAGCACACTTGGGGACGTATGCAGAGCCCATGGGCACAATCGCCATCACAAATTGGTCTGCATTCATTGCTACCGATTTCTCTGTAACCAGAGCAGCACGATGCAACTGTGTACCACTCTGTATTCCACTGTATTAAAGATTAAAAAATTTTAATATCAGACAAAAAATAGTGTAGTTTCTTCTTTTTTTTTCTCATTTGCCTAATTACCTCCCATCTGTAATTGTAACGTGTTACCGTCTTCCAGAATATAAAAACTTTCTTTCTGTACGTTTCAATGTATGGAACATAACGTGATACTCTTCGACTGTAAAATCAATAGAAAAGAAAATTATCCTCCTTTTTTTTGTTGCTATTTCAAGTAAATACAACGCGAATTTACCTTCGTGTTACTCTACAAACTGATGAACCATCCCACTCCAATAATTCACCTCCAATAACAATGAAAACTGAATGAAGCAGAATCACTGATATCAGTAATGCTACTGAGCCCATTATTTGATTCTCTGAATAAACACAAAATTTACCAGTGGGTATTGAGGTACCTCAATACTTTAATACGTTAGTTTAATGCTCCAAAAGCTATTCGATAGTGCTCTACAAATTTGAAATAGCTACTGAAACTTGAAATGGACACACATTTGACTTGGTTATCTACTCCCTACCACCGAAAGCTGATTTCCCAATGCTGTATCATTTAAACAGGATGCAGTGTTACTATCTCATGATGCTCTCTCGCTACTCTTTGTTTACAAATACATTATTAAAATGTCAGAAACTCGGTCAAAAATTGTATCATAATAGTAGAAATAATTTTCCATATATATTAATTGACATTTTAAATAAATTTTTTTAATTGAAATAACTTTTGTATTCTTTTTCCTTTGAATTCATCGTGAAAAAATTTCATGCTATCAAAGAATGCACCTCGGTGAATTTGATATTTAATAAAGAAGAATGTACTCGCTAGTATGTATCATGAAAAAGCCGTCGTGTGCATCTGTCCCCAGTGGGATTATTGCGAGAAATGCCATTGTTATGGAATGAGAGAGTGGAGAGGGGAACCAAAGGTGGAAAATTGTGTGCTATGTATTGAAGGTGGAAAATTAATTGAAAACTCTTGTTTCAAGCTTCTTTGTTTCAATATTCTATCAATATGACGCACTATGCTTTTCCACATATATATATGTATATATATATTATTCCACTTCCTCTCGTGAGCAAAATTTCCTTTGGGCTTTTCCGAGAATCATTTCTGATACTTTGTGCGTCAATCAAATTTTTTTTATCAAAAGTCAAACAGTTTTATTCTCATACACAACGGAAATATGATTCTTTCTATTGGGAGGTCTTTACTTTATGAATAAGTTCAGTACAAAATGCTCTCCATGAAACATTCGAATGAGAGACCAACTTTGATAAAACCCACGAAATTCTAATTCTTCTCTCTTCAGCCATTACCATTGTTCTTTGCATTGTAACTCTTGTTCTAGTTTCATAATTTTGTGTGTTTACTGTTGCAGTTGAACAAAGATCCTTTTTTTTCCGACCTCTCTCTCTCTCTTATTTATGTGCAAAAGCCCAGAGCTAGCTTCTTTAGTTGAGAGAGATTTTCAGTAGCAACGTAAAATGTTTCCTGGACCTTTCACAAACAATGGCCTTTACGACTGAGTTGTATTAATTACAAGAAGTCGGTGTGCAGAAAAGAACCTCTTGTATATTCTTGCATTGTATATTTTCCAAGAGTATGGAGTAACAGTAGTTTTGTTGCATGTATACATGGCCCTCCTTTGTAGAATAGAAAATGCAAAAGCCACGAATGAGTATGAAAGAATAACAGGAAACTTGTATATTTGTAACGTTTACTGTTTCCTCTTTGTTGAAGATACAATCATAAATAAGAATAAATAGAAAAAAAAAACAAAACTATGTTTAAATTGAAAAAATTCACTTGATTCATGCTTTTATTCTACATAAAATGCACTTTTCTCGATACTTTAGCATATTGAACGATTACGCAATTTCATGTCAACTCTTGTGGATAATATTTACGATAAATTTCCAAGTGAATTCAATTTATCGTCTATTTATTTATTCGAATAAATGAGAAGAGAAGAAAGAAAACTTGAAGTAATTTGCAATTTTGCTATCTCAGTTTATTTATCCTTCGCTCTTTCTCTTTATACCTCATTCCTCAGTTTGTATAATAGTTTTTTTACTCTTCTTATTTCAACTCGGAGAAACGAGCAAACTCCAGTAGAAAGATGGATTCGAGCCAGACACTCAAACGCTAATGAGCCTCTACTCTCTCGTTTGCCTTGCGGACGAGAAATTGACAAGTGTCTTGTTCAGTCTCACCTGAATAGTGGCACCTCAACAACGTCAATGATTGCAAGATGAGTCTGTACTCTTCAAATGTATGAGAGGTGCCACGATGTAGGGGAGAGATGCTGCAATTGTAACAAAAAATTTTCTTTTTACTATTACTTTGTTTGTTTTTGGAAATTTGCATTCTAATTCCATCAGGGAGTTACTCTATAGTGTCCTTTATGATACCGATTTAGATAAATAAGTGAAAATTAACATTAACATTAAGGGATACAATTTTAACATGATGCCCTTTGATCAAGTGATAATAGAAATCGAATTATGATGAAACAATAAAAAAATTAATATAAAATACTATGACATATACTGTTCGCAATATGTCTATTAAAGTAGTCATAGGAGCCCCGCATAATAATATTAAAAAACAAAATTATTGCTGAAAAAGTTGTGAGGTGTGAATAAAAAATGTTATCACGCTGATTTTAAAGAACTGTAAATATTGAAATATTGAAACATTATTAAAAACATTGTAAAGAGTTTTGTACACCTCACAAATTACTATTTCAAATAAGTTACAAAAAGAAAAATAATGACTTTTAATGGCATTGTTGGTGATTTGATGGATGTTACAATTGCAGTAACTCTTCCCTACTAGACACTTGAATTGTCCAGCAATAGGCCACATGAAGTATATGTATACCCAATGGAGAGACGAGTACAAAGGCTAAAGTCTCTTGCAGACTCGTGTTTTTTTTGTAGAAAAATAGGGGTAAAAAATCATTGCTGTTGAAAATCTCTGCAGGAACAGAAGAATTGGACTCTTTTTTCTGACCTAAAGTTTGTCAGTAACAATGAGACAATCAGTGAATAGAATTGCTCGAATTTTTCTTTCAATCAGATTGTACTTCACACGATTCCGCAAATTCCCTCATGACACAATTCACGATAGAATGTCGATCGTTTTAAAGTCAATTGAGATAAAATGAATTGGTCAAGGGATGATATCCTGAGATTCGGTGGTCTTCAAGTACGAAAGGTGAGTTATGAGAGAGTTTTACGCTGTGAGAAAGATGAAAAAATAAAAAAGAATGGTAAATAGTCGGTGGTAATCGATCAATGTTAAGAGAAAGGACATTTTAACCTCAATTTTCTTTCTCTCATTTCTCGAAAATTGAACAGGAGGATTGTTCCTATTTGTGGCAAATCCCAACAGCAGAAAGATGTGAATGGGTCAGGAAAACCGATGATTGTACATCTGATTCGTTGATTCAGTATACAACATTACTCTTCTGCACATTTACAACTGAAGTACCAATATTATTTGCTATTGGCCTGATACTATATGTTTTATGGTTATTATATCTTTTTCTCATACTTGGTACAGTTGCTGACAATTTGTATGTAAAAATTTCTCATTATTCTCTACTTTTTCCTATAGGGGAAGGTGGGGCAATACGGATATGAGGAGTCAAATAGGCACATTTGAGTTTTCATGTATATATTATGAAAAAATCTTTGAATGAATGAAAATATTGGAGATGGATTTTTTTGAATGATTCCATCGGAAAGCTGAGGAAATTTTAATCGAGAAACATGTGCCAGAACTAATTTTTCTCAATTTTTTGAAAACTCGATTTTTCCTGACATTTTTGAGGGGTAAAGCCTTTCGATTTTTGAGCAAGTTCAGTTTTTAGGGAATATCTCGGGTTCTATTGGTCATAGCGACTTGGGACCAATTTTAAATGAAAGATGAGATTATTTTCCATCGATTTATGGAGTTTTGAATTGAAAAATATCGATTTTTCAGATAGTTATGGGAACTTTTGTGAAAAATTATGATCAGCGGTTTTTATCCTATAACTATGTAAAAAATCGATAATTCTGAATCTATAACCCCATAAATCGATGGGAAATGATCTCACCTTTCATTTAAAATTGGTCTCAGGTCGCTACGACCGATAGAACCAGAGATATTCCCAAAAAACTGAATTTGTTCAAAAATCGAAAGGTTTTACCCCTCAAAAATGCCATAAAAAATCGAATTCTCAAAAAATTGAAAAAAATCAATTTTGGCACATGTTTCTCGACTAAAATTTCCTCAGCTTTCCGATGAATCATTCAAAAAAATCTATCTCCAATTGTTTCATTACAATGTCCATTATGCCCCACGTTTCCCTATATTGTACGACTAGCAAAAGAATCGATATGGGCTTTCTTCAGTTTCTATGTTTCACCATGTCAATTTCGACTTTGAGCCTCGATCCTTTCGCTAGACGTACCAATGTAACCGCGAAACTATAAAGTTTTAATTAATTCCTTCTCCAGTTTCTGTCCTTCACTGTCAGTGATAGCTACAGCCCTACATTTATCCGAGAATATAGCTGGTGTTACAATCTTAGCATTTGGTAATGGTGCACCAGACATATTTACATCACTAGTTGCTGGTGATCAGGAAATGGTGATAATATTCACTGAATTAATTGGTGCTGGTGTATTTGTCACAGCTATCATAGCTGGCTCAGTGGCAATTGTAGCACCATTTTCAATATCACCAAAGCCATTTATCAGAGATTGCTGCTTCTACATTGTAGCTGTTTGCTGGATATCTTATATCACACAGGATGAGATGATTCATTTGTGGGAGAGTCTGAGTTGAGTTATTCATAAATACACAGAGAAGAATGGGCTCATTGGTTCTGATAAAGTATTATCATTCATTCTCATTTCATCAACTTTTTTTTCCTGTTTAAAGAATTTTTCAATGAAGAATAGCTCTCACCGTTACTCTACTTGATCTCTAATATCTCTTGCACATAACAGCAGTGTGCAAAAAAATTTCATCTAAATTTTAAAACATATTTCATATATACAGCCAACAAGCAGAAATTCTTCTTTGTGTATCTCTCTTGAACTACAGACTACACGAATTTGTTAACAAAAAAAAAGAGGAGAAAAAAAAAAACAAATTCTTTCCAGGTTTTATCTTGATTTACATACTTTTCATTGTGAGCGTCGTTGTTATGCAGTACCACGACAATTGTGAGGAAAAACGTAAAGGTAAACGAAAAAAAAAAAAAAAACTTTGAAAAACTATAAAAATTAAAAGAAATAAAAAGTATAAAATAAAAAAAAAAAAAAAACATTGTTTTAACCACGGTTGCCACATCAATTGAGAATTTTCACGTGCTTTTGGGGTGAATCGCGGGGTAAAGCGAGAATTCCAGGATTACAAGATCCAGAAATGTTGAAAACATTTTTGGCTTACCAGGAAACGGACACAGAGACGCATTTACCAATGAGGTCAACCGCATTTAGTGTCAAAGCCAAACTAGGTAAAATCAATTTATGAAATTCTCTAAATAGTTTGCCATCAACTCTGATATATCTTCAATGGAAATTAATTTAGTTTGTGCATACTAATATGATGCATGATTGTTTTCTGCAAATAGACGTAGCTATAGCAGCAGAAATGGCAAATGTAAAGGCAAGAGGTGGATCCATTGGAATGGATACTCGTAACCGTTCGAGCTCCATTGGTTCATCACAATCACATCGTCCCGTGGGCCTCTTCACTGAATTTCTCTACGACGTAAATCCCATAAACTCATACGATTGGCGAAAATCTACAATTTTCATACGAAGTCTCTTGATAGTACGTGCACCAGCAATGTTTCTACTACAATTAATTGTACCAGTTGTCAATGAGACAACTATCAATCGTGGCTGGTCAAAATTACGAAATTGTCTACAACTTTGTATAACACCAATTGTAGCACTCTTCAAGTTAAATGGTAAAGTATTAAAATCATATGAATGTAAAGTTTCATCAGTCCTTCACAAATTGCACACAATGAAAATTTTAACAACCATTTGCTGGAATAATATTTCGAACCATTTTCCCTATTCTACAACGCGTCCATTGTTTCTGACTAGTTTGGAGAGACAGTCTTGGACCAGTGCCAGTTGTCCTCGTTTTCTTTGTTCTCGGTGCTATTTCAGGAATCATTGTTTTTATTAAAACTGGAAGAGATCCGCCAAAGTTTCACAATGTGAGTATCTAGTTCTTTTTTCTTTTTTTTTTGTTAAATTATATAAGAGGTATGAACTGTGAAGATATTTTTGAGTTATATGAT
Source organism: Aleiodes alternator (assembly GCA_963921955.1). Classification (NCBI taxonomy): domain Eukaryota; kingdom Metazoa; phylum Arthropoda; class Insecta; order Hymenoptera; family Braconidae; genus Aleiodes; species Aleiodes alternator. The sequence continues at coordinate 2,711,407 of OY998107.1, read as the reverse complement.
TTTTAAAATGGGAGAAAAATTGATTTTTCTTAATAATAAATTATGCTTCAACCATTTAAATTGTTTCTGCACTTGAATCAAAACTTTGTGATGATAAAAAAAACTTTTTCACACTTTCAAATCTCCCATTTTCAAATGAATCATCATTTTTTTTGCACCTCTTTCCATCCGGTGATAAAGTTCAATTAATAATTGCAGGCTTTTGCTTTCCTGGGTTTTCTCAGCGCTATGCTGGTAGTATATATAATCGCCAATGAAATAATGGCGGTATTACAGTGCATCGGTTTTGCCAGTGGAATATCGGATGCTATGCTGGGTATAACACTGCTCGCTTGGGGTAATAGTGTGGGTGGTAAGTGCATTCTCAACTTTTTTTTTTCTCCATATAAAATAGGAGGAGCAAGGGAGAAGACAGTTTAGTACTTTTTTCTCTCTCTCTCTCTTTGCACGAGTGAAAAATCTAAAGATAAACCCGGTGACAAGCAAAATGCCAAGTTAATCATTTTAAGAAGAGAAGAGAAAAAAAAATCGTTGCAGTAATTAAAAAAAGCACAGAGCTTCGAACTAAGCGATACTCGTGTGAGTCGAGATGAGATTATTTACGCTAAATGGTCTTGCTTTGATCATCATGGGTCTCTTTTTTTTTTCTTCCTACTTTCTCGTTTATTATAAACTCAACCGCAACTGATAAAGTACTTTTTCTTTCTCCCCTTTTAGATCTCATCGCAAATGTGGCAATAGCGAGAAGAGGCTTTCCACGCATGGGTTATTCAGCTTGCTTTGGTGGACCATTATTCAACACACTACTTGGTCTTGGATTAACATGGACAATTTCAACATTATCAAAACCAAATTATCAAACGAAAATTCGATGCAGCGATATGATGCCAGGTTGTCTTGCATTTCTCCTCTGTTCATTGGCAACTTCCTTCATATACCTCAATACAGTTGGCTTCAGAGCAAGACGCTCCTATGGCTTTCTACTTTACTCAATATATTTTGTCTTCATGCTCATCAATTTTCTCAGTGAGATACACTATATTCATCCGCTTGGTACTGATCATCGTGATGATTAAATTCCCAAAGTTTGTTGTTAAATTTTTTGTTCCTACAATATATCTTGATGGATTATGTATTGGAAAATAAACACAAGTTATAGATGAACTACAAGAACTGAATATAGAATTAACTGTGGCAAAATTTTTCCATACTGGTAAGAGGATTTTCATTAGACCACAAACGAATTTACTTTTTGGAGATGAGGGTGGATTCTTGGATGAAGCTGAAGAAACCCTACTTTTTTCTACAGTTTCTTTGTCTTTTACTTTTTTTTTTCTTCATCACTTCATTTGGCACAAGAGGGACGAAAATAAAAGACAACGCCGTTCTCTCCACGAACAGTCCACTTAATGCGGAATTTATTACAATACGAATAAAGTAGAAATAAAATCACAGAGTCCTCATGCCATTTTCTCTCTTTTTTTTTTCTTCTTTCTTGTATTATTATTTTTCTTTCTCCCATTCCCATCAACTTCGTTTGGGGCTTTTGATGCGGACTCACCCTTGTTTTATTCAGCCTCGAATCTGTCTCTGTGTGCACGGGCTACCTCCTAATTCTCACTGGTATGATGGTAGGGATTTTCTTATGCATTATTTATAAACTATGAGGATCTACAGCTGAGCTTTACTCCTTGTACACTCTATTATTATTATCATTACTATTATCATTATTGTTGTTCTTATCAGAGCAATGAGTTGCCTGTGTTGTCTTAATTTTTCACGATTCTCCTCTGCTCTCTCTTCTTCATTTAATATTTGAGTAGGAGAACGGTAGATTGCTTGGGAGAAATAGAATTATTCGTGATGAGGCTTTCTTGATGATTCCATTGAAAAGCTGAGAAAATTTGCGATGGAAAACGAGGATCTGAATTAATTTTTTGAAATTTTTAGAAAAATTTAATTTCTTCCTCGGGATTTGAAAGCTATCTCCTTTCGTTCTTTTCGAAAAAAAAGTTTTTTGAAGATATCTCCAGTTCTAGTGATTGTAGCGCATCGCAGGTGGTCTCAAACGGAAGGTGAAATCATTTCCTATGACTTTCGTCAAAGTCCCATTGATTTTCACCCAAAATTAGACGAGTTGGAGCCTAAAAACAGATTATCATAAATTGAGCTCCAACTTTTCATATTTCGATCAAAATTAATGAGACTTTAACGAAAATCATGAGAAATGATCTCAGCTTTCATTTGCAATCAACTGTAATGCACTACGACTAATAGAACCAAAGATATCTTCAAAATACCGTTTTTGCGAAAAAAATCAGAATTTTGCTGATAAATTGAATTTCCTAAAAATTCAAAGAATAAATTCTAACACATGTTTTCCATTCCCAATTTCCTCAACTTTTCAATGAAATTGTCGAAGAAATTCCATCTCGAACCACTCCATCAGTATCGCGCCTATTTTATTCCATTCCCCCCAATTAATTCAATTCTGATTTTATTTCTCCTCCGAGTTATAAAATTCATGATATCACATTCTGGCTTTTTGCCAAGAAACTGATAAAAAAAAAAAACAAAATTGGCACACCTCGATTATGCCAATTTTAATCGTTACAGTTGTATAATCACGAGGAATACATTAAAACGAATTGTTGGATGAAACAGTGGAAAAAGTTTTAATAATCCCCAGGCAATCGTTGACAATGCTCAATACTCATGACAAATGTTTTTACAATGTTACTTTTGTGTCTCTTTTTTTTTACCTCCCTATTTTTTATTTGATGCTACACGAATTCCAGCATTCTCTCACTTGAAATACTGTTACACAGTATCGAATTGGTTGTAGTTTTAATTTTTAACCAGTGACTCGTTTTAATCGATTCAGCAGAGCTGATTGTATTTGGCGTTTGAATATAAAATGCTGCATGATTTTTTTTTTTTGTTTCATTATTCAGTTGTTGCGTGTCAACACGTATTGAAAATGATTCATTTAAAATATCACAAATATTCAAATTTAATAGGAAAATTCCACGAATAGGATTAACACTTTTTCCCCAACATCTGGCGACCATTCCCTCAACAAGTCCTTAATCCTACCTCAATATAACAATAAAATACACGTCCTAACATGCGAAACAACCTCTCCTCTTCACCAAAAATGAGTCATCGTTAATCCCCAGTAAGAAAACTATTTCTCCTCGTTAATCCCATACAATAAAAACTCCGGAAGAGTTTTTGGGTACTCATTAATCCCGTGCAATAAAACCTCCAGAGTTTTTGGGTCCTCGTTAATCCCGTGCAATAAAAACTCCAAATGAACTTTGGGTTTTTCCTTGGGTCGTTTATGACCTGCAGCTGCAGCTAACATTGGCGACACTATCCCTACGCATACCCCCACTCCAACGACTCCGAACATCTGCCTTACTTGGGGAAAGGCCCACTAGCAACCAATGGAGAATTTAGCCGCCCTACCCTCAAATTTCCGACCAATGGGAATCGAGACCCCTCCAACAAACATTTTACATTCTAGGCACATAAATACAGCAGTTTTAGAATTTTAAATCAGTAACGAATACAATCTCTTAAGGAGAACAACACTTGTAAATATTTTAGTAAAAATAAAAATCTAAGTCTTGTTTTCAAACACTTGTATTCAATCCAAGTCTCCTAGTCTCCAAGTCAACCCTTCCTACCCATTCACATCACACACATTTGAATTAGCTACATAAAGAACCAATTCGGCGTGTAGCAGTTTCCCTCAAGTATCTCTGAGAAGGTCAGACTCTTGGAACTTACAACTCCAAGAGATTCTAACGAATAATACTTTGAGACGAAACATCAGTTGTAAAAAATCAAGCTTTCACGTCAAATGAGTGTAAAAAATATTCATCGACGCATAAATTAAATAAAAAGAAAAACAATGATATAAATAATCTCGAAATCCTGATGATTTTTTTTTATTCTAAAAATTTCCGGCAGTATGATTCAAGTATTTGAAATTTTCTTTCTGTCTAGAAAGAGGCGGTGATGATTTCACCGAAGAAATGAGCATAAATATGAATGCTCGCCCCCTCTTTTCATTTCCCTTGAATATTGCTAAGGCATTGTGTTCTCTTGTACTTTTACCCTTAGTTTTCACTCACCTCCTGACTTTTCTCATCAAGCCAGTGAGACGTAAAGTATGGTACTCACGTATACACAGATTCATTGTTCATTGTCTGCAGTAAAGTTTAATTTTCAAACAATTCTCATGAGAGTGTCACTGAATGTAACAATGGACAAAGCATAGCTTGATGAAGAAAAAAAAATTAATAACGACGTTCAACTACATATTTTATAAATCTCCAAGTAATGACTATTTACGTCAGATAAATTTCAATATTCGTTATTGCTTTCCATTTTTTTTAATATTTCAAATGATTTGTACCTCTTGGGATCTAGCCGTAACGAATGGTTGATAAGTACTGGCACCTGTTGCAGGTCGACGAGTCGACTGGATTGAGTTTGACATAAAAAAAAAAAAGTGAATCTCAAATAATAAATGTTCCATTTTTTTCCTCCTTTTACATCTTTTTTATTCCTTTTCTTCTCATTCTTATCTTTTCCTACTCTCTAAAGAGATTATTTTGAACTCGGTAGAGACTTGAAGTAAGATGAAATAAATGATATAAAAGTTGAAGATAAAAATAGAGATTTGGAGAGAATGGACAGTATCACAGATGACCTCTCAGGTATAGGGATCAATACGATAGGTTCAAGTAGAGAGAGACATTTCTCGATAATCGAGCAAAGCAGTTTCCACGGTTGCACAGAGTTACTGGACACTCCAGAGTATCTCTCTCTCTCTCTCTACAAGGGTCTCTTCCACGCGAATGAGAATTCTTGGATGGGCAAGAAGATTTAGAACACATAACCAAGCATTTCTCTTTGAGGACAGCCAGATGTCTGTGTTTGTGTCGGTTTTACGAAGATGATATTGAACCGAGTATCAATAATGTTGGAAAAAATATTGCGGTAACTCATATTGATGGGTTTGATTGAATTTTAAAAATTAGATGAATAGAGTGTTGAGACTAACAGATTAAGATTAGAGAAATTGTTCAAAAAGAAATTTGAAAATAATCTTTCATAGCAATAATATTTCATTTTATGGGAGGGACTATTACAGCACTTTTCTTTCCGCAGAAAATATCGTCCCAGTATTACTTTCAAGGCAATTGAAATAAATTTTGAATAATCAGGTAACCAAAGCTATTTCAATCATCTGGAGCCTTCAACTCTTATTCTTTCTAAAAACCCAGACGGAAACTTACAGAGAAAGAATAGATTTTGATTCTAAATAATAGTTTCGACTTAGAAACAAAGGAGCGTAAGTGCTATGGCTATCATGGCATATCAGGGAAAGAAAAAACATCTTCCTTCGTTAACAGTATTGAGAAATAAAGATGTTTCTTGATGAATATGAAAAAATATTCCTTCCAAAGCTCATATAATATTATTTAATGAATAAAGAATTAATTTTTTTCCAAATTAAATTATGAATATTCATAATCAATCACTTACATCCAATATAGCTCGACACGCGCGTCCCAATTCTAGTCAAAGAAATAATTCAAAAGAAAAATGTCCAAATAAATGAGAATGTCAAAATAATCTTTCATAGCAAAATCCAAGTCACTTCACAAATAGCCACTGACGTATTGACAGAAAATGCATATAATATTTCGAAAAATTCCTCAAATTCCTGTCTTGAAAGTTATCTGCATTCTTGACAAGACTACGGTTAACTTAAACTAGTTAACATATACTATGATCATAATAATAAAGAAAGATTCCATGCATCTTCAGTGTCTCAATTGTCTCGTAAAATTCATCTCACAGTGATTCATTAAATTTCATCTCAATTATTACAATACTGATAACAAAATGACGTATTTTCACTAGTCCCCTCGTACTTTCCCATGTTTCTCTGGAAAGTTTATATGACCAAGACATTTCTCTTACCTCTGTGAATACTAGTATTGTATTATAGCAACTGTAGCAACCCCCCTGGTAATTTGAAATAATGATAATGTCAGATGTGAATTTCAAAATGGTTTTGTTTTAGTTTAGGGTTTTTTGGGGAAGACATTAAAATTCCTATCTTCTCAATTGTGTAATATAAAACACAAGTTTTTATGTTATTTCAGATGTTACTTCACTTCCATTCTGTTTTTGAATTAATGAGTTATAAAGATAAATTTCAACTTACAAAGTCTGACGAAACTAAGTTTTCACGAAAATTTCATCACTTCAACGACAAAATAGCAAGATAATTATCAATGTGGAAAATGAATTTGTGGGAGAATTAATTGTGCCTCTGGTGAAGAGTGAATGACAGATATTAATGATATTTTCAATATTGTTATTTCATGAATCAATTTCACTGGCAATATGATAATGAAAATTAATGACTTTATGTCATTGCAAATGAGCACCATGAGCAAATAATGATTAGCAAATTCGCAAAACAGATTAATACGGATGATTATCACTGTATCATATTCTATCGAAATAATCAGTGTGATTTATCCCATTAAAATGAAAAAAAAAAAATTATTCGCATTCTGAATTTATTGTCCCAACAAACAGAAACGACTCAAGTATTAATATTCAATCATATCTCCTTTCTCATACCTAGACACGTGCATCATCGTAACAAATTGACATGTCATTTCACCCCTGAACGATCAATATTTCACGCAGAACTGTTCCCTATATCGCCTTGTACGTGTCAGAGTTTAAACTACTACCACATACACACGTTTATGAAACGAGAGAAACATCGATAACAGTCAGCAAAAATATATATTATCAGTTTGGTGTATCAATGTTATTTATATGTGTCCTACATATAAAGTTACGAATGACCAGAAAATTGTATCAATGATACTATCATATCATAAAGGGTATTTAATTGTAACTACACTAATCTATGGCTCTTCATGTCATGTCGATACCATTATATTTCACGTATTTCAATCGATGGTTTAATTTATATGACATGTGATACTCGATATCCACTGATCTCTCTCTCTTGTTGAAGATAAATTTTCCAGCAATTGAAGAAAATTAAATTATCTTGAAATGAATTTTCCGATATTTTCAATTGAGAAGAAATAAGTAAACAAAATACTTCTTAAATCAATTTTTTATGTCTCTTCCTTTTGGCGTAATTCTTCTCGCTGCTTTTCGATTTACGCAAGTTTCGACAGTTTGGAGGCGGAGAAAACTTTGAGAAACGGCCATTTCGACTAGACGCTGACTACAGTATTATTGTATACATGGTAGAGTGGTTTTCTCCTCCTTCGTCTCTCTCTTTATCTGCCTTTATAACAAATATATACATAACAGAAATGAGTTTCAGTTGGATGCACGTTAAAGATAAGTGCCGCAATCAGTCCGACATTACCTTACCCCCTTCCCTTCTACGCTTTTCACTACATCCTAGCAGTACACCATCAAAATGCTATTGAACTCTCTCGATGGCATTTCAATGCGTAATGCACGATCAAACTTGAGTGCACACGGGAACCGGAAGTCTGAACACCAGACATTTCAAATTCTTCACGTCATATCTCATTTGATTCTCTTTTATTTAATAATACTCAATTCGATAGTCCTTCAATTCACCTCCTTTGGACTCTATCCTATAGATCCCCATTGAAAAATAGACATTTCACGTCGATTTTGATATAGAAATGTACAGGGAGGTGCAAAATATATTGGGCACCCCTATTTTTCCGGGAATGAATCTAATATTCAAGTACAACGAGCAATCTGAATTGTCACTTTTCATTTTTAAAGCCAAAATCGCTCATTCCACCGTCTTTGGGCCCTATTCTATAGATCCCAAAGGAAAGATAGACATTTCATATCGATCTGATATAGAAATGGGCTGGGAAATGCAAAATATATTGCATTGGTGATTTCCACTGGATAGAGAGCAGTTCAGAATCCGTAGAGTTCAAAAGAATCGATTTAGAAAATCAAGAACATCACAAGGCTATGCCTCAATCCATCGGCTATAATGCCTGGATGTCTTGGAAATTAGTTTCCCCGCTCACGAAACACGCGTTGGGCCCCAGTAGCATAATAAATCGATAATGAAGAGTTTGTTCATTGAATTTATTACTCAAATCATTCAAATATTTTTTCAAAAAACAGGATGTTACTGTTGTTTCTGTCACGTATTTCTAACACTTTATGTGTCTCCACGAATTGCAGTCACCTTGCAGTGATGGGTCTACGGATTTCGATGTAATATCGTCGTATACTCTATAAATCTATCTATATCGAAGCCATTTACCAGCAGTTTGGACAGTATCGTACGGAAGCTCTCTAGCATTTTACGAGTGTCTACGATGGCAGTGTCATTTAGCTACGGGATATCCAACTCAGTTTTCATTGGATTGGCTAGAGATCAATTACCTCCAGCCGGATGTCGAGATTCGTTTTGGCTCGAGAAATGAAAGAATAGAATAACAAGAAAAAAGCAAGAGGATACTGAAGAAGCAGAAGATACGAGCAAAGAGGATGGTTATGCGTAAAAGCGAATCTGGAGAATAGTGGAGGGAAAAAAAATTAAGGGCCAGACGTTTTAGACGTTAGGAAGAAATAAATAGCAGCTTGTCCTGGAGCCTCCACAAGGGCATAGATCAACACCCCCACTTCTATTTGCAAGTAAAAAGGAGAAAAAAACTGGGTGGAATACGTAGAACGGTAGATTCGAGTTTCCTTATACACTTTTCTTTCTATTCTGTGGTACCAGGTTGACTGTCCAACGATCCCGTTCCCCTTCTTCTGTCCTTCCCTTTTGCTTTTTCATTCCTTTTTTTTTTGCACATTTTATGGGTCTGCAGGAGATATCCACTCGACTAACTCCATTATACAATTGCACAACTTTCGTTTGGTAAAATACGTATGTTCCTTTCCTTTCGCTTCATCTATTTCTTGTTTCTCATGCATGGAAAGCCCTTTTTTTTTGTCGATGATAGTAGGGGACAAATAGTTTCTTCACTGTGGAAATTTCGAAGAATAGCCATACAAGTCCTGCGTTTTATGATGCCAGTGGGAACGGTTAAGAATATTCTGAGGGAATAAAACTTTGAGACTCTCTGTGATCGCATGAGAGAAAATATTCTCGAGACTGTTTGAAGAAAAATGGAGAATTAATTATTAATTATTCCCCGTTGTTCTTGAGGGTGTCTGGGGTATTCGCAATTCATTTGTTACTGGTAGAGGCAAAACTCCATTAAGGGACGGATGGGGGCAGAGGGAATGAATGTTACAAAGCCATCGTTCAATTCTTTTCCTTTTTTTCTTCTTCATGGCGTTTTTATGGGAAATGAAGATAGTCAATTCTTTTGTCATACTTTATGCTTATCAAGAAGGGGAAAAAAGAGGATGGAAAAAATTTTCGAGGGGAAAAAAGTAATTTGTGTTCGATTGAATGGTAGACTCTCACGATTTTCTCATATTCCTTGGGTTATTTCATTTCGAGCCTAGCCGTTAATTAATTCGCATTACTAGCAGCTGGTTCAGAGGGAACATTTAACCACAAAACTTGGTTACATATTATAATACCGCTAACGGCTAGCACCGGAAATCGTCGGGTACATATACCCAGAGCTGGAATAGTGGGGATAAATGGGTGTAGTATATATACATAGAAGGGAAATGCCTGGCTGCGCGTCTAATTGTAACCGCGGAATCGCGTCACGTGCCATCCACATTACGTAATTAACCTTAATTGACAATGAAACAATGGAAAAAAAGGTAATGGAATTTCGCGCTTTTTTTTTCTTCTCCTATATAAATTTGACAGGTAAAATGTTTCTTCATTCTTCCGTTGGTTAATTTAATTGTTCTGGATTTTAAGCTTTATTTTCACTGTGGAAAGTCACACGTCCGGTATTTAATTTTTAGAGATGAAAGTAATTGGACTCTTTTTAATGATAATGGCGGGTGAATTAAAGAACTATTCCCAGTGAGAGGAGAAAAAAATGCTTTCACACTATTTTTTTTTTCATGGCGTGAGTGATGTGACGTTGAAAGGACGAGAAGGAAATTGTTAATTTGTGAAAATCTTGAAATTTCAACACTGGAGAGAATTAATTTGCCTGGCAATTATTTCTTTCTTCTTGATCCAGATGAATGGATAATTCCCATCAATCAATTACACAGAATCTTCAATTATTGAGGAGAATTGATAAAGGAAAATAATTCATTCATCTAAAAAAATATATTCCCATTGGAACAATATGAAAATATATGCTTCCAATTTTCCGCTAAATCTCTCATTTATATAAAAAGTTAATATGGAATAATAATGTGCAAAAAAAAATATTGGAAAGAATAAAATCGACGGAGAGACGATAAAAAAAAAGAATGAAGCATCGTAGAAATATGATAAGAGGACAAAAAAATCGTGGAATTTATGGTAGTTGAATTGAAACTCGTACGAAATTGTTCAGCGTGTGGAATGCAAAATGAAGAAAATAAAAAAGAAAGAAAAAATGAATAAAAATTCAATGGACAAAGAGAAACGGTAAAATACCTATAGACAAACGTGTAGATCTATAAGGTTGGTGTGAGAATCGGTAAAGAACGTGTTTGCTTCGACAGAATCTCATAAAAACCCCGGCAATTTTCTACCCGCTGGGCAATGGAGATAATAAAATGATATTAAATCGCCAAGTCCATTGTTCTTGCTGGGACATCAGTGATGTTATACAACACGTATGCTCAAGCACTGTTTCTTTTATTTTCCTGAAAAATGCATGGAAAATAAAATGAAACGATGTGTGAGCATAGCAAGATTCTCTCAGAATGTCAGGAACTTCCAATTTTTTCAAGTATTCAAAAAGTGTTGAAGTGCAAATAACTTTCCTTGAATCAATCATCCCGTATATTAATCGATGAATTCACCAATTGATGATTGATTGATGATTCTGTGTACTCACATTGCTCAGTCTGATTGAGAACACTTGTTAATTAGAATACGGAATCGTCACCACGCCTCTATCACTGATAGCTATTTGACCAACAGATTAGAATGAAGTCAATAATGTTATCAACGGCAATAGAATTGACTATTCATACTCGAACACTTATGAATCATCCAATGCTGTCTATTGAAATAAATGAACTGGAATACCCATTGAATTGATGAATCAAAGTGTTAATTTGCCTTTAAAATTTTCCCTGAATTTAAAAAGCATCTGAAAATAACAAAAAAAATCCTTATTTGCTGCTAATTAAGGCAAGAAATAATGGCTAAAAATCCAGTCAACTTACTGCTATCACGAAATTGCACTAGACTGTGAATATTCGCAATACGTGTATATAGATGGGTTCGTTGGTAAATACTTGTGGACGAGGGTTGGGAGCACACAGGAACTCGCGCCTATTTCGCATTGCTTTCTACTCTCTCTCTCTCTCTTCCGCTCAGCATGTTTGTATTTCATGATGCACATTGTTATATGTCCATGCTTATACGTACAATTGTTCCAAAGTACAGTCTATTATCGGGCCGAAGAGAGAGTGAGAGGGAGATAGGTGTGAAGAGAATAGATAGGACAGTATATCTCGCACGGCCGATTCTGCTCCATACTCAGCCTCTCCCCCTCCCTCCTCACTCACACCTCTCTGTCTCTCCATCGACCTACTAATTAACAGTACGCTATTAGCCGACTTGGTCAATTATACCTGAATTATTCGCGCTGATGATGCCATCCGGGCAACGCGCCCAGTTTCACATTGGTTATGTGTGCACAAACCAGTGAATGGAGATACAGAGGAACGAATTGATCCTCTAAAATTGCTTTGTACCATTCACACGCACTGTTGGCTATGCCAAAATACCTCGTTATATTGCTGTTGGTCTCATTTTAATGTTACGTGATAAATATGGAGATTACATTTATTGTTAGCGTTCTCTCACGAAAAAAAAAACAGGCAATACTCAAAAATTCAACAGAGTTATCAACGTCAATTCTTTTTGAGCTTTTATGTAAAATCTCACTTGAATATTAATTCGCACTCTCCTGGCATAATTCTGCGGATCAGTCGCTATTATCCATATTAACCAATGCATATCAAGCCAATTATTCCTCATGATACAGTGTAAACATTGAATAGGTTATGCTGTATTTTATGTGATAGATGAACTGATGGATTAGCTGTGAATAGGGTACATTTTCTATCAAATATCATGTATTGATACATGAACTCCACATGGTATTATCATTATCAGTGAATATAGATGTCATTATTAATTTATAAATTTTCAAGTTTTGTTAACTAATGAGAACGAACCATCCAAGAAAAGTCAATAGTCATTCAGGTGAAATGAAAGGAAGTGTCTTTATTCAATCCCCTTTGCATCCAGTAGTATAGAAGTACGAATGTCGAGACGCCGGGAGCGTATATGGCACTGGCTTCATAAGATCTCATATGCATTATTGCAATAATGCCGCGACAATTTCAATATGAGGTATTGCAGAAATGAGAGAGAGAGAGAGAGAGAGAGAGAGAGATTTCATTCAAAATTCAATATTTCCCTTTTCTCATATCATGACATGGATATTTCCACAATCAGCTTTTCGTAGTTTCAAACAACAGATGACAAGAGAGAGAGAGAGAGAGAGAGAGAGTTTCAAATATGGTGAGTGACTGGAGGAAATTGAAGTTTCAATACTGTGTTGGATTTGACGAGAGTGCATCGCACATAAATGCATTTTAGAGTGCAAACAATATCAATGAAGAGGTGAAAAAAAAAATAGCAAAACTACGATTGGGCATTTGAGAATTTGGGTCAGCAGCTTGTGGTGTTGATGTTTCCAGTCTGTGGTTGAATTCCATTAGGATTTCTGACCACTCTTCAACACATTAAATTCTGCAAACTCTCATTCACTTATGATAACTCGAAAATATTTTACTCTTCATTATTACAAAATTACAGGTGCATTAAACACAATTTGAAGTACATCAAATTAAAGAATTTTTAATCCTGAAGTTTAAATGAAAATTAGCCAATTAGAATTTTCTCATAACTTTTTTTTTAAACTCGAAGAAAACTCTTCAGTTCATCAGTGTAATCAACCGTGTAACTTCAATGAAAAATTTCCATAAATTATTAATGTATTTAAAAAGTTATGCTCTACTACGTAAAAAGTTTATCATGTATCAAATGAAGCTTCCGACATTCGTTAAATGTCAAGTTTGGTTAATAGTTTAATTCACTTCAGCTGATGTTATATTTGCAGTATATCGATAAATGTCTATTTTTTTTTCATAATACCAAGTGGAAATTGCATCTTTCAAAACTCACGTAATAAAGTTCAGTAAACGTAAAAAAAAAAGCGATAGAAAAGAATTGAGAGCTTTAGAATATAATACATCGAAGTGTTGGTCACGCAGAGTCACAGGAGTTCATAGCAAGCTGTGTAGTTGTTTACTTTACACTCTGCTACATAAAAGGGAAAACAATTCCCACTTTTACGAGATACAGATATATATATATATATATTTTATTGGAAAAAAAGGTACAATGGTTACATTTTTCACGGTAGCTTTGTGCCTGTCCGCAAGTGCTGAATGTTTTTAATCCTCCCACAGTCCAACATAGCAAAACAAAAATGGCTGAAACAAACCCTCGAGTTCACCCCATTCATTTATCGTTGTAATATGAATTATTTGAGTGAATACTTTCAACAATAAAAGGGAAATTTCACACAGAAATTTCAATAGTAGGAAAAATTACATTTTTCATCTAATAAATCAGCTTTCAGTAATAAAAAAAACCGACAAGTATCCTTTTCAGATGAAATCGGATCAAAGGGCAAATACTCGACTATTCAGAAATGAATACTATTCATTGGGGAGAAATTTTATTCGTCGAGAAATTCAAAAAAACACGATAGTATGTGATTTCCAGCATTTTCTGAATGAATGTGCAATAAAAATCCTCATTTCTATAGGAAAAATAATAATAATGTAGTAATTGTTATCTTTGATTCTTCATGAATGTGGAAAATATAGTTTTCAGAATTACATGAAGAGTGATTAGATATATTGAATTACTCTATGTACTCTCCCTAATGTTTCATTATATTTTCATGAGTAGTAGGAAATCTTATTGTCTCTGGTTTTGTGGGCTAGTATGGGAGGGTTATGAAACGCCATAGTAGGTGTAGACCCTGAGGATAGTCTACAAGCTTCTATCTTCTCATGTACAGTGATTCGGCACGTTTTGGCTTCAACGATTGTTCAACTCTATGTGTAGGGGGAGGTGGGGCAAAATGGACATGAACGGTAAAATTGACACATCTGAATCATCTTTTGATGGTTTTATTCTGAAAAACGCTCCAAATTGTTAAAAATAATGGAGGTAAAATTTTTTAAATGATTTCATTGAAAGGCTGAGGAGATTTTAGGCGGAAAATATGTGTGGAAATTTTTTTTTCGCATTTAAAAAAAAAAAATTTTTACTTAATATTGAAGGGTATCCCCTTTCGATTTTTTCGATACAATGGTTTTTTAGGGATATCTCCGGTTCTATTCGTCGTAGCGATTCGCGGGTGGTCTCAAATTAAAGAAGAGCTAATTTCTCACATTTTCATCAAAGTCTCATCGATTTCTATCGAAAATTACGGAAGTTATAGCCCAAAAACTTATTTTCACAAATTGCCCTGTAATTTTGTCATTTTTCGATAAAAATCGATGTGACTTTAACGAAAATTTGAGGAATGAGCTGCTCTTCAATTTGAGACCATCCACGAATTGCTACGACGAATAGAACCGGAGATATCTTGAAAAATCCATTTTTTCGAAAAAAAACCCAAAGGGGATACTCTCCAATGCAGGGGCAAAAAAATGAAAATTTTCAAAAATTCAAAAAAATTAATTTGGATACATGATTTCCTCCTAAAATTCCCTCAGCTTTTCAATGGGATCATGAAAAAAAATGTAACTTCGACCGTTTTATTCAAAAGTCCATTTTGCCTCACTTTCCCCTATATAAATGCATAGACATGCATTTTGTGAATAAACATGTATATATACATATATGTATATTAATATGGGTGCATTCACTTTTATACGAGTGGTTCCTTTCTGCAGACGCATCGCTTTTGTTCAAACCAATCGAACATGCTTAGTTGGTATTGTTTATCTTTCTTCCTCTCGAGTTCACTTTTTTCATCTATCCTCTTCTCCGCGCCTAGCAACAATTAGGGATAACCACAGTGTTTGCGGTTTTTAACGCAGATGAACAGCTACAGTGGATACAGATATAAGATCACCCAATATTTGATTTTGAATACCATTAGTAATTTAATTCTAATTAATTTTCTCTTTGATCTTGCTCAATTGACTGTAAGGTTCATTTAATGAGATCGGTATTTAATTTCAATTATAGCTCTTTGAATTGTGGAATTAAATTTAAAATAGAAAATGCGCACATGCTTTTCATGGAATTAATTTTGGAAAATTTCAGAATGATCTTTTACTAAGAAAATCCAAATTCATTCAATTTCTCTCTTTTTTTTCATCAATACAGACTGGGAATTTTGGGAATAATTTCATTTCTTTGTACATGGCTTCAAGCTGGTAAAAAATTTCATATTTTTTTCCTTTTCATCATCCAGCAAACCTTATTGAATGAAGCCTGGGAGCTCCCTTCACTTTCACCAAGATTTAATAATAAAGGGATTTTTACCTCAACAGACTTGTTTTTCCCCTGCTTTCGATTCTTCTCGTACGAAATCTCGTATTTTTTTTTCCTTTCTATTGGGATAAATTGGTCAATGGAATTCTGAGAAGAACGGCATTCCATGAATCCAGACCGTTCAGATGTAGAAAAAAAAAGAAAGGAATGTAGCCAACGAAACGACTTTTTCACTTGTTTCCGGATACAAAAATATCCCGGAAAATGTTAAAAATTCGTTCTCCCTATCATTATAAAGTTTCCTTTTTTTTCTTTCTCTTTTTTCTCTCATTGAACTTTGAATAAAAAGTTTGGTAGTAAATGTGAAAATAATATTTTTCATCCATTCGCCTGAGGTATATTTTCATTGTGAAAATGAAACCATAGCACACAGTTGGGAGCAAGTTGTTTTAGGTGACAGTGCAAAAGTAGTTTTAAATAAAAAAAAAAAGTATTTTTTATGTTACAAAAGTTTTTTCGTTAGATTATCATTACAGATGTTGCTTTTTTTTTCATTCTCCATCATTCTCCCTAACTTTATTTTCCAAGCAGTTAAAGAGTTGTATCATTACATACAACATACATGCCCAACTGTTTGTGTCTCAGCCAATGGTTCTCTCGTTGCCATATACAGTGTCATTCTGCACGTATAGCCGGTACTAGAATGCTGGCTTGGCTCTCTAGTGCAAGACCATAAAGTTCGAGCTTGTCGAGTTGGTCTCGTTACGTGCTCCTGTACCTAGTTAACGTTGGCCATTTCAGGGCTTTTGCGAGAGAAGAAGCGACTATGGAATAGGGCAGGAAAGGGAACGAGACAGAAGGGTTTCACAGAAAGCACAGATGAGGATGAGAAATTCTACCCAACCTGCCACCTGACTCTAGTAGATGAAATTGGTTTCTTCGATCGACAGCATCATCGAAATTCATTGTGCGTGGGATGAGCTGAAACGTTGTACGCTGACCAGATAATATTAGGCGATAAAATATAGGAGAAGGATGTAACGTACACATTTTAATGTCTATTTCGCTCTATCTCGCTTATTTACCAAGATAACTGCGAAAAATGGAAAAAAAATTTCCTGACTCCATACTAAGGCTAAATAAAGGTGAAAAATGAGGATAAAGGAATATTCAAAGGAAATGAGATTTCAGATTTAATGTTCTATGTTGTGATAATCACGCGAAATCAATCGAATTATTCGAGATAAGTCTTTTCTGATTATTCCATTCAAAAGCTGAGGTAATTTCCGTTGGAAAATAAAAGTCAACCTTCATTTTTGACAATTTTTTGAGAACTCCATGTTTTCAGGTGAAAATTAGGGTCTCTACCCTTTATAAAGTGGATTTTTTTCACATTTTTAGAGATATCTCCAGTTCGATTAGTCGTCTGATACACCTTTTGAATGGAATGATTAGAAAAGTATTCATTTCGAGCCATTTCATCAGAATCCCCATGTTCCCCTCCTTTTCCCAACATTACTTGAAGATAAAAACTCATGAAGAGTCCAGCATATTCCATAAATTCAGGGGAATGATGGACAATTCAGTGAAATTGAATTACATCTCTCTTATCAAAGTTTCATAGAATAACTTGAATTTCAAATTGAGAATAAAAAAATTCACAAGTCAGAATTATGGATTCTCCTGATTTTATAACCACTTTTCTCGAAATAAAAAAAAAAAGAAAATGTAGACCGAAAGCGTGGACGATTTTGAACCATTAAGTGAGTTTAAAATAGAGCAATTGTTTTCCAGACTGTAAAGTTTTATCACCAGAAAAATACCCCTGTTGAATACTGAGAAAGTTACGAGAACGGAAAAAAAAATGGATTTCTCAAAAATCGAGAATATGAGAAAATACGCTATCTTTTAAAGTTTTTCATGCAATCAACGAGCAATGTTTGTATGTAGTTGACAATAATATTCTTGATATTTATGATGGACATGGACTTACATCAATTAGGAGATTAGGATGGTAGGGATGGATGGTATAACAAACATCAAATACACGAAGTGTATTTGTATTTGCTGAAATAGCACAAACGTGGATGCTAACAATGTATTATTATCGTGCATGATTGCAGTTGCTTTTGTATTTGATCAGACTACATTTCCATCACTAATTGTTGACTCCATTGGGTTTTCTCATGGCTCCTGAATTCAATGTATATCAGGAATAATTGAAGAAAATCAAGAATTTCTCAGGTAAATACCGGCAATCATTAAATTTTACAGAAGCTTCATGAACTGTAAACGTTAATCGATTTTATGGTTTTGCTACATCATTAACTATTTTCCCCACTAATGCCAATGTAGAATGAATGAGCTGACTGATTTTCAATGCAACCTGCACACTCTGGCAGATTACTCTCGGGACAATTCATTCAGTTTGTGCTCAACACTCACATCATTACTCTCTTATTGTATCGACGACAAAGTGGTATCCAAGTGTTCTTCAGTACCAGTCAATAGTTTAGTAATTATCGATTCCTGTCTCCGGAAACATCGTTGTAGGAAATCCATTCACTTTTTATGAACATCCAGTCTCTGGCTTTTATTGTAACATTACAAACAAGGAAAAGTCCATTTTTGCACAACGATTCAATGCTTAATTTGAAATTAGTAGAATTTACTTGGATGTTATTTGAAGAGATTTGCTGACGATGAAGCAAATTGGATGAAAGAAACTCGAGGTACTTTCATCAATTTACTTGATGAAATTCTTATCATTCAAAGAATTTCTATCTCTGAATTTAAATATCGTATGCTTCGCTGATTTTTATCATCGTCAAACAGACTGTAATATCAGGATTTTTTTATTAATCTCTTTCTCTCGATTCGGATGAATGAGAAAGAAAAGAAAAAAGTGGAAAAACAAAATGCTAACAGAAGCTTTTGATGTAGGCTATTTTATATTTCACGCGTTGGTTAACCCTCAATGTATACGCACCGATAACTCCTACTACTGGGTAGTATATTATGAAACAGGGGAAAGGGGGAGAAACATGAGAATGTTCAAAGATAACTTGGCACAGTGGAAAATAACTTTGGCAAATACTGAGATCTCTGGTGTATGGATAAAGGGGGTGAATGTCAAACCCTGTGATACTTATCGGTGTTCCTTTTATCCCTTAGTTTCCGTTTCGTTAATGACATTTCAAGGTTTTGAGATGAAATTGTGGAAACTTTAAGCATGAAGAGTAAGGGTTCAGAGACCCCTTTTGTCAATTCCCTTGCTTCGAATTTAGTCACAAGTCTCAGCGTTGGCTCTTTGAAAATGTTTTATGTATATAGTATCATGTAAGATTTTCATAATGAATAAAATAAGAAGAGGGAAAAAGCTAGATAACTTTGATTCAAAAGGTTCCAGTGGAAATCACTCGATGAAGTTGAAGAAAAAAAAGGGGGAGTCATTGGAAATACGATGAGGAATTACTGAATATTCACAAGAGGATAGAAACTTGTTCTTCAAGTCTGGAATTTTTTTTATAGGAAAATGTTTCAATTTACAGGGAAAAAGTATTAGCATATCGCATCGTCGTCAATTAATCTGAGCTCTTAATCAATTTTGAAGTTGAGAAGATTTTACCTTGAAACTTGCCACTTTTTTCCTCAATGAATAATATATTTTATCAAATCATTAATAAACGAAGAATTCTTCAAAACTTTTATTATAATTATTGGAAATTTCATTGCTCAGTGAATTATTAATATGAATATTCAATAATCCTCAGCTCTGTGAATGTTCGAGTTCTGACTCACGTAGATGCTCTAGAAAATTCACAATTCCCAGCATCTTTCTCAATTTTCCATGCGTATTATGAGTAAAATCGCATTCAATGAGGAAGAGTTTTTCCATTTAAAAAAAATATATATAGAGTATACTTCAGAGTGCTGACTCTTCGACGTGAGTTTTGTAGGATTTTCCAATGAATTCAACGTAGCTATGTATGCTGATGCAGAGGATTTCAAATGTATAGAAGATGACTGTGAGGGAAATTGAAGTTTCGATACAGTCAGATTTGACGTGAGAGAGCCATAGTCGATAGATGCATTTTAGAATTCCAATGATATTGACGAAAATCCTAGACAACAATTGCACATTTGTGGATTTAGGTCATCGGATACTGTGGTGTCCATGTCCATAGTATTGTGGTTCCATTCCATTAGTGATTTTCGACTGGTTTTAACCATAAAATCCATTATTTCCCCAATTTTATGCTGATTTACTGACAACTGCATGAATTTTTCTTCACAATAACACATTTTTTCCCCTCATTTTCTAATAAATGATGAATTTCAACATTTCGAAAACAGCAAATTTCGTTGGTATGCAATTGTTGTCTTCTCAATCACATCAAATTGTTGGGGGGGTTGTTTCAGCATCCAGAGGAGGGCATTCCCTCAGTGGATTGGGAGTGAATACGTTTCTATTGTTATAGAGTCCCGTTAACTTTAGCCCGTAACTCCCACAAGAGTAACACACAGACACATCATGCATATACATACAATATATATCCATATATATACGTAAAAGACAGAGTATATAAAAACAAAGAGAGAGAATGTGAGAAAGATATATATATTCACACACTTGTGTTGAGTGGTTTGGCTCTAAAGCTATTTTGTGGAAACGGGGCAATTCGAGGTGGTGCACATGGTAGTTGCTAAAACAGACCACGGGCATACGTTGTGTGTGCTCACTGTGAGAGTCCCTCTATGTTCTCGAGACCCGCATGCAAATTCGTGTATTATGCGAACTGTAGAACAGTGTTAGGTTGGAAAAGGCCTGAGTGGGTAAAAGTCCACCTAGTGTACAATTCACGGATAGAACAGGGGGGTGGAAGGACTCTGATCCTTTTATTGTTATTCAGGTGGAGTCGCGTGTTCTGCGAAGAAAATACAGACAATAACCAACCCAACCGATCGCCACGTGATCGAACAACTTTTTTCCCTCGTGTATTCTTTTACTTCTAAAGGAGAAAAAGAGAATTGAGAAGTTTTTTTATTCAATGGGACTCTCCTTCGAACGAGGATTATTGTATTATATTTTTTTCTTATCCTTAATTCATCACATCGATATCTTATTGAAATTCAACTTTATAATGAAAAAGAAAAAAAGAAGTATTGAAAAGCCATTGCTGAATAATATAAGCCTCGTCTGTATAATATTGAACATACTTCTATTGGAATTTCCATGTTGAAATCGACTCACACTACTACTATTGGTGGAAAGAGGGATAGCCACGTTGGAATTTAATGAATCTTCCACATCCCCACTCGGTGATAGTGGCTTTCTGTACCAAATTAGTTTTTAAAGTACACATGGCAGATGGAACGAATGATCGTGGTGCAGCTGACGAAATTTTCGGGTTTTCCACTACATAGCCACAATAATGTTTAAGGGTGATCGTTTCAGCATGCATGATATCATAGCATCAAATTCTCCGAAGGGGGGAAGATATCAGTGTCAGAGTATATTTGCTATATCTGTATTTGTATATGAGCATGTATATACCCCTATCAATGCAGATTGAACTGCAGGAGCTTTAATGCCAGTTGGTATTGGTGACTAGATCGTGACGATTGAAGTATGATTGACGCTTGACCAAATGACGCAGTAATACATGCAGGTTTAGATGGACGTGATATTGAATTGTCTTGCATTGAATATACCTTCAATTAAATTCGCCTCAAATTCTCATTTTTCAATGAATAGATAAAGAATAATGAAGAGGAAAATAATGGAGAGGATTTTTATTGAAATGCCCATTCCAGCTGTGTTCTATCGTGTAATTAAACTAAAAACACGAAGAGAGAGTTATTTTTTTTGCATTTTTAATTCAAAGAGAAAAAGAACTCGATCCTCTCTTTTTTTCCTATGAAAAACGCAGATCATTATCTTTTATTTGCCTCTTTTGTTTCCAACTTTATTCTTTCTCCCTGTTTTTGCTGCAGTGGAGAGCATTCTCATGGACGGTTTGATAACAACGACAATAATGATCGTTCAAACTGGTAGCAATGTGGTAGTAGTTTTAGAGGTGGTCAAGCTCGAGAGAATCTCGTATAGCCCTGAAATGCTATATAGCACACCAGAAAGTTAAGTATAATAGAGAGAGATGGGATAGAAAAAAAAACAAAGCTTTTTACGAATTCAAAGGGATCAAGCCCCTAAGGGCAAGCCGAGCAAAGTCCCACAGGACAAACCCAGCTGGATATTTTGAGAGTGGACAATGGGATGACCCGCACGTTATGCTCTTTATATACATATAAATATATATATATCTGTAGATCGAAACAAAAATTGGGGGCACATATGTCGCATGGATTCGTGTATATTTCGTTCGAACGTTGTTCAGCTATCGAAGGGGATTTTTTTCTGCCCTTTTTTTTTGCCAAGGGTCAAGAGCCCATTCGATGACAAGATATTTAAACTCTACTCTCGTATATTATCTCTCTTGCCTGTAAAACTCCACCCATTATTTCTCTCAATAGGAAAAAAAAATCCAATAATATAATATAAATAATCTTTAACGTCAATTAACAAATTGTTTCAATAAATTGTGCAGAAGAATATCGTTGAAAATTTAACAAGACTTACCCTCCTCTCAATAGACAATGAAATGATAATCTTTTTAATCCTCAAAGAGGCATCAGTCCAGAAGTGAAAGAAATATCTCATTCAAGGCGTGATGTATTCAGTTGAAGATGAAAGTATGATAATGGTAGGTCGTTAGACTCCCTGGATATTTTCCCTCAGTTGAACTCAGATAAATGCCATCCAGTTTCTACCCATATCCAAATATTAAAATCCTCTTGCCCATTGCATCTCTCTTTCCTACACTTCAGCAAAACGCGTAATCTCCATTTCCCGCACAAGCACAATCGTGGCATGCTCGTATAATTATTATGACGACTAGAATATTCAGCTTCTTTCTCTCTCTCACTCTTCATTTTTCTCCTCCAATTTTTTTGGGTCTTTTTTTTTCAACCGGTACACCTTTCTCTCTTTTCTCGTCGTTTAACGCCCGGGAAAAATTATTGCCCCTGGTAGAGGCACCTCAGGGGGGTCATAACAGATAACGATTCAGTGGGTTGCTTTTAGCCCAGGTAATTATATCTACTGAGCGTTTTTTTTCTTTTTGTTAAAAATATAGGGAAATTGCGATGCCATCGAAAAGCTCTATCTCGAAGACTTCCATTGGAATTTTCATTTTTCTCCATTTTTTTTTCTCCACTTCTTCCTGTAAAAATAAATTAAATGTGTAGGAAAGTTAAGTGGTTGAGGGGGAGGGGGAGGGGTGGAAAAATATCTAGCTTGCACAATTACCTGCATGCTACCACTCCTTCTAATGTAATCACGTCAAATTTATTTGCAAAAGCAAATTTACAAGAGCAGAGAGAAAAGGAGGTTTATGTGTGTGTATGTACATGTTCTTTGGCACAAACATAAATCCCTTGTGAGATATTATTGTTAAACGAGGCTATGCAAGTGTGCGTTGAACACTTTTCAAGTTTATTATTTTATGGATCGATAGTTTTAACCAAACTGGTAGAGGAGAGAGAGGTGCGTTAGAATTTAGCGGTTTTGTCTTGATATTGGATGGACAGTTTTGAGTGAACGGAAATTGTTGACATTGTTCAGTTGAGCGACAGACGTTAACAATTGTGATTTAATTGAAAATAACTTGGGAGATAATTTAACAGAGCTTTTGCGAATATATATATATACTCGTTCCATGGTGGAGCTAGAGTTCATTGCACTTTTTGTAACTTGTGAAATACATTTCACTTAGTGCATTAGAATACATGTATTTTTTTTTATAATATTGAAAATAACAGATAGGGGAAGGTGGGGAAGGTGCAACATGGACATCACGGGTAAAATGGACACATCGAAATTTTTAGGCAAATATTATGAAAAACTCTTGAAATTAATCGAAATTTTGATGATAGATTGTTCTTGATGATCTCATTGGGAAGCTGAGGAAATTTTAGATGGAAAACAAGAGCCGGAATTATTTTTTTTGAATTTTTGGCGATTTTGACTTTTTTGAGCATTTTAGAGGGTGAAACCCTTAGTTTTTTTTTGAAAATTTCAGTTTTCGAGAATATCTCCGGTTCTATTTGTCGTAGCGTAAAAATCCCGATGGGAGGTGAAAGGTGAGATCTTTTGCCATCGATTCATAGGGTTTTCAATTGAAAAATATTAATTTTTAAGGTCTCTATGGGCAATTTTGTGAAATAGTTTTGTGAAACAGTTTTTGGCTTCTATTATCCTAAAAATTGATATTTTTGATTTTAAAACCCCATGAATCGATGGGAAATGAGCTCACCTTTCATATGAGACTAACCCTGAATTGCTACGACCAATAGAACCAGAGATATTATCGAAAAACTGAAAATTTTCAAAAAAAAGAAAAAATGCCTTCAAAAATGCTGAAAAAATGGAAATTCTCCAATAAATGGAGAAAAATACATCTGACACACGTTTTCCGGCTTAAATTTCCTCAGCTTTCCAATAGAATCATCAAAAAAAATCCATCTCTAACCGTTTCATTGCAGTATCCATCTTGCCCCACTCTTCCCTATCTGAAAATTTCTAGTCTTTTTTTCTCAACAAAAATGAACTATAAAAAAAAATGAAAAATATGCACATATATAAAATTCAAGAAACTACAATGACAAATTTTTGAAATATTTTTTGCTGTCACAATTTCCTCATTCAAAAGAATGTCAAGGCTAGAGGTACAAAAGTTCCTTTTGAATGTCCTCAAAGTGTCCTTTAGGTACACTTTAAATGGCGCTTAAATACACTAAAACAACAAGCATAATTCAATGCCTTTATCAAACGTAGATATTTACCTCAAGTCGTGTCGTTGAAAAAAAAAAATTGTCAAATCTGTAATAATTTTATTTGTCATTTCTTTTTATTTCATTTCGTGTTGGAACGTCTCGTCTCGCGGCACTAGTGCACACTCGAACTATCCAAAAACGAATCTCCCAAAGTCGACCCGAAGCTGAAATTTACATGTTATAGCATAGCAGCCGAATATTCCCGAGGATCTCTCTTCGGCTAGTGCAACTATGGTTCTCGGCAGTACTACCGAGCCAATCACAAGAAACTTGGCGGGAATATAGTGCAAACGTTTTCCCGCGCTCTGTGTCTTTACCTGTTGCACTGTCACTAACTTCTTCATCATCGTAATAATTCAAGTATTTACAATTGTTTTTATTCATTGATACCTCGTCACTAATGATCGCCTCAATCAACTCAGTTAATTTGTGCGTGCAAGTGTATTTAAACATCGAAGTTGTTCGAAATAAACTCATTTAAATACACACGTGAAGCTAACCTAACCTCACTATATTTTGATTTTGTTTGTTCTCGTTATCTCAATTACTTTTGACACACAATTTAGTGCATAACGAAGCAGTCGAATCAATTCAATTATTAATGCACGAATTGTTAACAATTATATGCAAATATATGGTTACGTAAATACTTCACATAATAAATATAAATGAATATTGTTGCAAGTGAATAATTTACAAGTGATAATAACTCGTTTCGGAATTAAATAAATAAATAAATGAAAAATTAAAGTAAATTAAATAAATAAAGAAAAAATTGAAGTAAATTAAATAAATTTGAAAAAGATAAAAGTAAACTTTGATGATAAATAATGAATTGTGAATAGTAATCAATCAATATGACTGATTATATCTCAGCTGAGCTAGCAGCTACCTGCGATGCTCTTGGGTACTATGATGGAGTTGTTTATCATCTGGACTCTGATGCACTTAATGTAATCAAGGATTTAATAAAATATTTGAAGAGAGACGATGATACTCACACAGTTCGTAGATACTTGGGACAAGCAAAATTACTGCAGACTGATTTAATACAAATTGCAATTCAGCATACGAAGAAATTGGAATTGTGGGATGTTTTGCTGAGATTAATGATTAATTTAACGAGTCCAGCTTTAATGGTTTACAATGAGGTCCTTCCAACTGAGAAAACAAGTCGTAATACGTATTTGCAGTTAGTTGGCTTTCTGCAGGGATATAAAAAATCATTAACAGAGGAACAATTCTGGTCGGCAGTCAGTAATCGTATGAGCAGTATTTTGAAAATTGTAAGTTTGAAAAAAAGATTTTTTTATGGGAGATTCTTTCTTTTTTTTTGTGGAAATAGGAGAAGGTGGGGTAAAATGGACTCTTCCCGTGAACGCTTTGGAATTGAGATTTTCTGTTGATACCATTGGAAAGCTGAGAAAATTTTAGGCGAAAAACATGTGTGAAATTTTTTTTGGTCAATTTTTTGAAAAATTCAGATTTTTAAACAAGTTTTGAAGGGATTTAGCTTTTGAAAATCGAAAAAATTCACTTTTTGGGTGATATCTCCGGTTCTATTGCTCTTAGCGACCTGGCGTTATTCTCAAATGAAAGGTGAGCTCATTTCTCATCGATTTGCGTGGCTCAAATTTTTTTTTAAATCTTTTTTTCAAAGATTTATAGGTCATTTTTGGAAAATCAGTTTTTGCTCAATAAGTAGTTGAAAAAATTGATATGTTTCTTTATAAACCCCATAAATCAATGAGAAATGAGCTCATCTTTCATCTGATATCAACCCCAGCTCGCTAAGACCAAAAGAACCAGAGATATTCCCGAAAAACTGAAATTTCTGAGAAATTTGAAAAAATAACTTCTGACATATAATTCTCACGGGAAATTCCCCCATATTTCCAAAGGAATTATTAGATAAAACCTATCTCCAATATTGATTAAAATATCAAAACCAAACCGTGTTCGTTTTACCCCTTGTCTCTATTTTACCCCACTTTCCTCTATGTTTATTCATTTTTTGGTTCTAATTGTCAGGAAAGTGCTGAAAGGGGAGAAGAGAATGACATGATAATTGAAAGAATTTTGACATTAATTAGAAATGTCATTCAAGTACCACCAGATGACGATGAAAAACGTGCTGACAACGATGCAACTGTTCATGATGAGGTTTGTTTCAATATTATTCAGTGATTTTCCAACAGATAAACGAGTGAAATGAAAAGAAAAAGGGTAAAAAACTCATTTAATCTGTTTTGTTCACTTACAGCTTTTATTCGCACTCCATTCATCTGGTATTGTTGATTTACTTTTATTTATTGCCAGTAACAGCAGCGAACAACAATATCACATGCAAATTTTAGAGGTAAAAATTCATGATTATTCAATTGTAATTTTTAACGCATCAAATTAAATTCCATGATTGGATTGAAATCAGCGTGTTAAAATAAATTCAATACTTTTACAGATTGTATCATTAATGTTACGTGAACAAAATCCAACAAAATTAGCGACAGTCGGATTGCAACGCAGTGCTGCTGAAAAAGAACGTGAGGAAGCTGAATTATTAGCAATAAGACGTAAAGAAATTACTGAAAAATTGGAGAAAATGAAAAAATATTCTGGCTCAAGGTAATAATTCATTGAATCATTCATAATATTCTATCTCTGAATTTTTGAAACTCGCTTCTCATCGAATTTGGAATTGATCAAATGAGCGGAAATATTCTCTTCACATTTTTAACGAATGTAAAAAAATTCTGAAGAAGAAAGATAGAAAAATGCAGATGTACAATTTTTCTCTCATTGTGTTTTTGCTCTCAGCACTTTTAACGAAAATTAAACACTTCAAAGGATCCATTTTGCAGTCGGAATATTTTTCACTTTGAAAATTCGTGCTTCTTCCTCTCTTTTATTCAATGTCTTTTTTCTGCCATATTCTTTTCGAGAGAGACAATTCTTACATACTGCTTGCCATAGTAATACAATTGAACTTGGAAATGAAGAAAAAAAAACGAAAAGAGATGTACTGCAGCATTTTTTTGCTCTCAAACCACCAATGCAAATTCGTAGAGCGCATTTCTGACGATGCAATGATTATGACCTAGTTTTTTTTCCTCCCTTTAAACTGGAGATAAAAACAAAAATTGTACACGAATAGACGTGGCTTTTATCCACTTGTTGAAGAGAAGTACACTAGCATTTTTATAATGAGCAGGTATTCAACTTTTTGTGTTTTATGCGTACCAGTAGGAAAACAGAAAGACCATGGGAATGTCAGAAACAGAAATGAAAAGATCATTTCAACCACAAAACATGAATAGAAAAATATATATTAAAATTACGTGAAAAGTAAAAAATTACCCATTAAATTATGATTACAGTGTATTTATGCAGTGAAATTATTTATGCATTAATAATTTGTAAAATATTAACGCAGGGCAGATTTTAATGCTAATTCAATTATTATGGTCACTGTTGGCATGTTTGGTGAGTTAACATGGTTATATTTCGTGGTGATAGTTTGTACCTGAATTGAGTTAACTGTGAAATCAATTTCTATGGTTTGCATGAATCATTGATAGCATCAAGTTGGAAAAAAAAATTTTAATTATCACAATGAAATTAAACGTTGACTTTTCACGTACATTGTCATTTATGGGGAAACAGTTTATTCAATTATTGTCTATTGAAATATTCAGTTTCAAGTGTAAAGCAGTTCGGAGGAACAATGCAATTTCTTCTGTAATCAATTGAATTATCAATAATGTAATTATTATCATTGACTCAATTTGTTGCATTCAAAATTCCAGACACTCGAGATTTGGAGGTACATATGTAGTGCAGAATATGAAAGCAATTGGTGAGAATCAGCTTATCTGTCACAAGCCATTTCAAAGAATTGAGGCCCTAGAATTTGCTCGTGATAAAGTGAGTTATTAAGTTAAATTATCATTACTAAAGGTAAAATTGAACTATAAGGAAAAATAAATGTAGATAATGGCTTCATTCAATTAGCACCCAGTTGTACAGCGATAGTTTTCATTAGTACGTGGGCTAATGGAATGATGCTGAATTTCATTGAAAAAAGAAAATAGGTCTGTTAATTAGGTATATTTTAGCGGGTAATTAGGCTCGATGTTGCTTGAAAGTCTTCGAGTATTTGAAAGTGGGTCAAACATTCTTCTATTCATTTTTTCTTTTGGGGTAAAGCATTTTTTTTCCCTTTTGCATTACTTTTTTTATCTGTTTCACGTTCATTCAGTATTGCTGCTTCTCACAAAAGTCTTTCCAACACGGGAATGAATATGAAAAAGTAAAAAAAATTGAAATTTTCTAACGGGCTTTTCATGCTTGCCATTATAATTTTTCTTTGAGATCTTCCTTAATGATTCTCTCATACAAAAGTATCGTTACATGTCTTTTCTCAATGGCGTTCGTGAAAGATGTGGCTTTGAAAGGAAAAATATCATTAGAGTGCTTGAAAATATTTGAATTTTTCTTATTAGTACAGAAATATAGAGGATGAATTTAAAAAAAAAAAATTGGAACTTACATTTTCTGATAGATGAACATTGCTTTACAAGATTAAAAGCATTTGCATTATTCGATATCAATGAGTTCAATACTCTCGAATGAATCCAGTAATCAATGCACTCAATTCATGGTATTTTCTTATTTTAGACAAAAGTAAAAAAACCTAAGAATAAAGTACTAATGGAATCAGCACCAGATGAACGTACATCTGCTCTAACTGTACGTCTATTTCTCAAAGAATTTTGTGTAGAATTTTTAAATGGTGCTTACAATCCCGTAATGAGATACGCAAAGTCTTGTATAATTGGTGGAAGTCATTCAGCAGCAGCTGATGCAAGCCATTATCTCTGGGCAATGCGGTTCTTTATGGAATTTAATCGGCATTATAAGTTTCAGGTCAAATACATCAGGTGAGTTGAATTAATGTTTCTATTTTCTCTGTTTTGAATAAGTGTATGAATGTATTTTATTTTTTTTTTCCATAAAGCGAGACCGTATCAACGGAAACATTTCACATGGTACAACGTCAAATGGAGCAATACTATGAAATGATCATCTCAGACAAAAAGAAGATTCCTTATTGGTCTAGACGCTTACATTTAGCATTGAAGGCTTATCAGGTGAATTTTTATGTGTACATTAACACCTCGGAGACTCATTTAATGTCTCGTGAAACGATGGGAACCCCTTAATGTTGCCTTTTTTTTTTTATCTAGTATTTTACGTACTTACAGAACTGCAATTTCGAACAATCCCTCGCTGTCTCCTTCGTGTTATCACGGGTCACAGTGTCACTTTTATTGACAGTGGATTAAATACAATTGAACATAACATTTTTTATTGCGCATCCTTTTTTTTTTCAATCTCAGCGATTTAATGAGAAACAACTTCGAAGCATTCCCTCGTTTTTATCACTGAAATTTCATAAATTCTGCTTTTATGTGCTTATAACGAGCACAGCGCTTATTGATTTTCCAAAGTCTGTCAGTAATTAATTATTAATTAAGCTCAATTTTACACTATGCAATCATGCGTATATTAAATTTTCGACGTGTACCATGGATATATTATTATTATGCAATATTAATCGACATCAATACTTTGTAAGACGTCATACCATGGAAAATGTTATTAAAACCACGAAACTGAGCTTTCAAAATGTCACTTTCATATACGCTAATAGAAGAGAATAATGGAACATAATTAATTGCTGTGAAAACTTTTAGTCTCTCTTTGATTACAGAATATTAATTTTTAATTTGAATGTTGATCGTAAAAGCTATGATTGATATTTGAATTTTTGGGTGAAAATCACGTTTTTCGAGAGTCATTGTCGCGTTAAATTCAGAAAATTTTTGTAATTCCATTAACAGCGTTGACTACAATTCTCATTTTATCTTTAATTAAAAATTCGTTTGACTTTTCCATCGTCATAACAATTTTTCTGTGAAGCGATGCAGCGAAAATTCAATATTCAATTAAAAAATTTCCAGTATTAATTCATCAGTTTTAATTTATTTCATTGTTTTTTTTTTTTTTTTTGTAATAATTCGAAATATTCTGTTTAGGAATTGCTCCTGACTCTTATTGCCATGGATAAAACGAGTGACGGGGGTATACGAGATTCTAGTAAGGTCATTAAGAGTAACGTATTTTACGTTCCAGAATATCGGGAAACGATACTCTCCCAACTTCTGTGCTACGATGGACTTAAAATGTCACGGTTAGTATTACGCTTAACTCTCGATTTTCCCGAGTTCTCTCTCTCTCTCTTCGTTTTCTCTTGATCTCCTAATAACGTTTAACGATCATTGCCACGAAACCATGGTATGCTCGAAAAACCAGTACGGCTAACAAAAAGTATTTCCACCGCTATACACAATTTTTACTTGCCCTCTAATTTCCCCCCACATACTCCAAGCTGGTAACATTTGAATATTGAACGTTTTATACTCAATTTGTATGTGACTTCGATGTAAAATAGCTTGGAGTTTCAAAGTGTTAATGAAACAAATTTTAAATTCACATTCAGCCAGGAACTTTTCATATTATAAAGCTTTTTTTTCTCTCATATTACCTTTTTTTTTTTTTTTTTTTTTTGGTAGGGCAACGACGGAATTTAATTATATGAATAACTCAAAGTCAAAGAAATAGTTAGAAAAAAAAAAGAAAATGGTGAATTTTCATGAAAATGAGGGAGGAAATTTCTAGTATTAAAACTAGAATACTTGACATGTAAATTGAGTGAAATTATCGATTCAGATCACATCCTAAAAGTTATTCAGAGTTTCTTTATCCTGTGCTTATTCTTTTTTTTTTTTAGTCGACAACGGAAAAAGTTGATGAACTAGTTTGATGAATTTTCATGTTCAGTTGCATATTAATGGGGGAATGAAAAAAAAATAGCAATGTATTCAGAAAGCCACAAACTTCCAAGACGACTAAAAAATCTTTCGTTTTTTTTGTTATTTTCACTTTTAGGTAGCTGGTAAAGTCGATAACGGAGAGTAGTTTACTATTTTTTGAAGCGTTATATCCAATCGGCTAGTGCCTCTTGAACTTTTCCCAGTCTTCAGTCAATAACCTAATACTCCAAGTATATGAGTTGAGGAAAAAAAAAAGGAACATAAAAATCGATGCGAACCATCAACTTTTTCGTCCTTTTTATTCCACGTCTCTCGCTGCTTTTTTTTTTCTCTCACAATGTCACAGTGACTGGCTCTTTCGACTCGTGTCGTTTGTTAGTAGTAGTAGTAGTAGCAGTAGAAGTAGTAGTAGCAGCAGACGAATAGGTAAAAGTGGGGAATGTAGAGGTAGAAGAGCTGCGGCAAAGTGTTTACCAAAAACTTTTATCTACCGCAGACATATTGACTCCAACTCGTAGCAATTTTGGGCCTCTACTAAAATCTCTCTTCAAGCTACCTCACAATCTTCCCCTCATCTGTTAACTCATTCTTCACTTCTACCCCTCGTTCGTGATGTTTTTTTTTTCCTGTGTTATCTTTCTCCACTGCTACATGACGGAATAAACAACTTCTATCGATACTATTGACTGCTTTACAAATCCGTTCAATGGTTTTATTTCTTTTAAAAAACAAATTTTTCCAAGTTTCACAAAATAAATTCCACCAAGTCCTTTGAAAATTCTGGTAGTAAATTTTTTTACGAGTACAAACGATTCACAGAAAAAAAAAAGTAATATTCGTTTTATAATAGAAATAGAATGATGGAAAATAAAATTTTTACTATTTTCAGAGCTTACTTGGTTGACCTGGTATCAACTGCCCATATATTCCTGAAAATGCTTGAGCAATTCATCACTCATACACGAAGTTTAGTGGTAGCAAAACCAAAACGTAAACCACGTAAAAAGCAAACGAAAAAGTCTAATAAAGAAACACGAGGAATTGGAAAAAGCCTGGAAGAAAAATGGGACGATATGGCAGCAGAATTATCAGCAGTTATGAAAGAAGGTGCTATTCCAACAGTTGTACCATTTGATGCCACATTAGATATACCAATAGACGAGCAAAAGTATGGAAAATTCTTTTCTACAAAACGAGTGAAATAGTTTTACTTTATTCTTTTATTCTCAACACTGTTTCTTTTTATTCTTATCAGGAGTGATGCAATGAAAAGAATCCAGAAGCTCCTGCGAAGGAAGGAATTTGAAGAGGCGATAGGACTTTTACGAGCTGCTAGGTAAGAATTTTCTCTTGTTTATTTTCTTAAAAAATATCTTTCTCAGTTATATAAATTCATTGTTGAAGCTGGTTGAAATCGCTCTGTAGGTATGAAACCATATGTTAGATTCTTCTTGAAAGAGATAGAATTCTTTTTAATGCAAGATTGTACATATAATGCAAGTCCATCGTGCGCACCAAGAGGAGAGAGAGAGAGGTTCTTCCTTTAGTGCAAAAAAAACTTTGGACCGAAAAGACGAAGGAGAAAAGAGTGTAGTAGGGCGTTAGCGTCATTGTTTCGACAAACAAAAGGCTTCTGGCCTCGTAATGGTAGAGTAAAAAAGTGAACAGAAGCCAGGGGAGGATTTAGTTTCGTACGCCCGATGAATTTTTTACCGTGACACGTCTATGCCTCTCCGTACTACCGAGAAATTTTATTTCCGTGTTTCCATTCTTCCCCACCTTATTCTTTTTTTTTTTTCTCCAAAAAACCAACCTCTTCTCTTATGACTCGTTTTCGTTTTGGAGTTACAGCAACGTAAGTGCTTCGTTAGAATGCTTTCTGTCTTTCTTCCTGCTTGACTCGAGTCTTTTGAACTATTTGTTTTTTTTTCATCCTCATTGTCTCTGTGTTCCTTTCATTCAGCTCGATAAACTTCAAGACACGAATGCCAATATCAATTGTATTCGCATTAACCTTCATTACGTGATGTGAATTCAATTATTCTCATATTTTTTCATGTTGAAGCAAGTTTCTGACCCAATTTAAAGCCAATGTCTAATTACTAATTACAATTTGAGTATCAGAGTGCCTACGTGACAGCTGGCTTTCTGCACTGAACGTTAAGTGCAGTACGAATAGAATAGTGTGTTTTGTAAACTTCTAGACTATGTGAGAAACTTTGAAAATTCTTCGTGTACAAATGTATTGATAGAAAAGACATTGTATGTACTAGGGCGAGACGTCTGAAACTTTTTTGTAAAGTGTTTCCAGTTTCTATAGATATCCCAATGAATGGATATTGTCTGAAGTGAGTGTTGACAATTTTACATTGAGTTATTGATTTATCAGCTTTCTTTATGACTCCTAGTTGACTCCCTCTTTTGTACGTGAAAGCACAAAGTTTCCAATGAATTTACGGTGCAATCTAAATTTTCATGAAAGTGATGGAACAAAGCATTCAGATCGAATAGAAGGATATAGATGTAAGGATTCAGTGTATTAGAATTGAGATTTCATTGGATTCTATGGATTGAGAGACTAGAAAAAAAAAAAAAAAATTGCCGATTGAGGACAGTGAACCGAGAGAAAAAAAGCCATTGAGTTCAGGAATTGTGAAAAGATTGTCTTCCAAAAAAAGAAGAAGAAGCTTTAGAAAGAGGGACAGAAAGCTGTTTTATTTCAATTGTAGAGCTTTCATGGGACACGTTATCGACGTTGAACTGGATTTCTTAGTACAACAAAAATACGTATTGGCTGTATGCCTTTCTCGTGCTTTCCTTCTTATTTCGAATGAAAAGGGAGATAGTCGTGCTCCCCTCTTTTTCCACTAAAATTGACTCAATAATGCAGCTTATTGGCTGGATTGGTCCCTGTGCGACCCTTTTCACGTTTCATTACAACTACCCTATGGACTTAGGTAGTAGTGAGACAGGTGAAATAGGAAGGGAAGAGCGAGAAAGAGAGATAGGAGAATAGGGAAAATTACATATACAGTCTCTCCCTCTGGTGACTCCCACGTTCTATTATGAACGCCACCGTGGTGAGGACAATGAAAATCCAAGCCACGGTTATACGGTGCCTTGTGCATACAACGTGGTTGAATGGGTTGGAAGGCGGCATACTGCCACCATATCTGTCGCACATATACATATACACATATTCTGTCCTTCTCTTCCTCATTTCTATCTGAACATGCTGAATATCCACCAATTTCTATTCCCCTCAACTCCACTGGTTTATTCTAAACGACAAATCTCTATGAATTGATGTTATTAATAACGCATTTTTCTACTAATACCATTCTGGTACTTTATGCGAGTAATGTACATTTTAATTTTTCCGCAATTGAGAACGATGCAGCAAGGGAAGAGAATAAAGATATTTCTTGGAGTCAGCATCTAGTTGGGAAAAGCTTTGTGATCTATTCTACAGTTTGCTCCGCAAATATCAAACGTCTAGATTTCACAATGTTGTTTGTAAACGTAACATCGACTCAGCATTACAAGTATTCGAACTGAGTAATTATTACGTGTGTTGAGGCTGCAGAAAATTTATGATGATTGTGAGATGAACTTGTTTTGAGACATAAGGGAAGCTGGGATAAAATTGATACGAGAGGTAAAACGAACATGTGTTAGTTTTAGTACTTCATTGTATGAAAATTGATTGGAATCGATGGAAATATTGGGAATAGGTTTTTCCTGTTGATTCCATTGAAAAGCTGAAGAAATTTCCCATTGAAATCATATGTCAGAAGTTATTTTTCGGAATTTTTTGTATATTTCATTTTTTGCTCAAGATTTGAATGCGAAAACCTCCTGCTTTTGAAAAATTTCAGCTTTTCAGGAATATTTCTGTTTTTTTTGCTCTTGGTGACCTGGAGTTGATCTTGAATGAAAGGTGAGCTCATTTCCCGTGAATTTATGTGGTTGAAAAAGAAAATTATCCATTTTTGAAGTATTCATAGAGTCGGATACTGATTTTCAGAAAACGGCCTATAAATATTTGAAAAATTGACCAAAAAACAAATTGAACCACACGAATTGATGGGAAATGAGCCCACCTTTCATTTGAGATCAACCCCAGGTCGCTACGACCAACAGAACCGAAGATCTTGCCGAATACGTGAATTTTTTGGGTTTCCAAAAAGAAAACCTCTTCAAAACTTGGCCAAAAAAGTAAACTTTTCAAAAAATTGAAAAAAAAAAAATTTAACACATGATTTCCACTTCAAATTCCTTCAGCTTTCCAATAGAATCATTAGAAAATGTCTATCTCGAACCGTTCAATTGAAATGTCCATTTTACCCCATCTTCTCCCCAGGAAAAATGATTTTGATGTTTCCATATTATGAAAATCTTTCGAAATCAGTTAAAATAATTGACTCAATTTCCGTCTCATACCGTTTTATTCGAATGTCCATTCAACCCAATGTATTTCGGGGATAATTGCAAGTGGAAAGGTCTATATTCTGATTATCTATTCTCAGTAAGTGAATTTCACATTTATATTGAGAAATTTTACGAGAGGAAGTTGATAAAATATTACCATGATCAAATATACTTTATATTCAGAGTACTTAATTATTCATTTCAACGTCACACTGTATTTAGCAGCCATCAAGAAAAATTAACGACTCTACGAGCATAATTCTTCATCTGAGTACTCAAATATAAACTCAAGCTAATTTTAATTAGCTTTAACATCTTGTAGTTTGCTGAAAGTATTCCAATTAACGTGCAAAATTGAAGGAAACTCTCAAGCATATGAATGATTATATCCACTGAAAATTAAAAATTCATGTATCTGAATATGTAACAAGAAGTGTCTGCATTAATAAATCGCCGTGATAGGATTTGCACTGAATAATCCATGAATCATCCAGCCAAATTTGTTCACAATCTCGATAATATCCTAATGGAAAATGAATCGTCTTTTTGAATTGAAAAAAATATATATTAAAAAAAAGGAGAAAAAGCAGTGAAAAATGAAGAAAGAAAGTGGATTTTCACGAAGAAGGTTGATAGGATGTCTGAGGTGCCTCATTGTCACGGCACCAAGAGTTCGTAAGTGTGAGAGAAGAAGGCTATAAGAGAGAGAAAAATAGAGAAGGATGAGAAGGGAATAATGGGAATTGTATGGCGATGAATTTCTATTCAGCCAGCCCTTTCCCTCTATATTCTGACTGAAAGTCCGGATTTTTCTCTCTTTCAACGAAGTGAGAGTGTTGTCGACGTCCTGGAGGCTTGCCCCTGCTTATTGGATTGCTCTGGGTACACTGGGCGTTTTGCCTCTAGGAAGAGACCTTTATTCCATACTTTTCGCACACGTACCTAGTCTGACTTTTATATGTACAAAAGGTCAGAATTGCATTTCCCCTTCATTTATGTCTTTTTTTTCCCCTCTACCATTCTCTTTTTTTTTTCGTTCTCTCATTTTCCTGTCTCTCTAAATTGCAGAATCTATTTCTCGTCCTTTGCATAAGAGCGGAGAGAATATATATGTATGTAAATGGAGGTCATGAAGTTGGACAGAATGCAAACGGGATTATGAGGCTGATAGCCGGAAGAATTA
This sequence comes from Aleiodes alternator, assembly GCA_963921955.1. Taxonomy (NCBI): domain Eukaryota; kingdom Metazoa; phylum Arthropoda; class Insecta; order Hymenoptera; family Braconidae; genus Aleiodes; species Aleiodes alternator. The sequence goes on along the minus strand of OY998107.1, from coordinate 2,674,293 downwards.
GAGCACTCGATGGACGAAAGAGAAAGAGAGAAGTGGTAGTAGCTCGTGGTGTTAAAGCACTCAACGCTTAACACTTCTAGGGCAATCGAGTCAGCCCACTTACGTACTTTTGAATTCATTTGTTCTCCTGTGATATACTGTCTATGATTATATATGCATATTCAATGAAAATCAGCAGAAAATTGATAATCTCCTTTCTCGATGTATATTCATGCTTATACAGCAGTGAAATGAAATTGTGATAGGGAAGTTTTGTAATATTTCATCTTCTACTACTTTAAATTCAGCTGTTGAGTAGACAAAATACATATTTACATCATTTTCACCACATTTGAAAATATTTCAGGACTATCACTCATATAAAATGTTCCCCATTGTGTGCAGTAGTCTGTGCAGCTCAGTGGTACAATTTTTCATTGAAAATATATGTTAAGAAAAATACACTACTCCATTCTCTTCGAGACATCAGAATAATTCAAAGTGTTGCACTAAAAATCTACTTAATTTTTTAATTATATTCTTTATTCATTTCACTCCAAAGTATCGATGAATTTGTGAAAAGTTTTTATCTGAGGGGCTCTTGATTTGAGGAGCTAATAAAAAGTATTCTGAGATTCTAATGATGAAAGCTGAGTAAATATTTTTTATAATTGCAGAGAAGTATGGCCGGAGAACGATTTCTTTGGAAGAGAAAATATACCAATTGAGGAGGAGTTTCTTGCACTTCGTCAGATATTCTCGGCTGATCTGGGTGGTGAGTACTCATTTACTCTCATTGTGTTTATTTATGTGATTTTTTAATGGGGAATTCGAGTTTCCTCCTCTTTACATAAATTTTCAATACAGAGGCTATTATCAAAGGTTTATTTGCAAACAATAAATTGGTTCAACTATTGAAAAACTTAAGAAGCTATTGAACTGTCTCGAGTGGGCGTAACGATCTATTGGCTATCTTTTGCATAGTCGTCAAAGACTAAGGATAAAGTGAAAGTTTTGTTTGTACTTGTAGGGGTAGGATCGTTAGTACCCCTTAGCATCAGCCAGACCTAAACTCTCCTCGTTGGTTCAAAGGTTCTCCATGGATGGAAGAAAGGATTTGCGTTGAGTTCACAGGGATTATATATATTTTTTTTCAAAAGAGCTCTCATAAAATAGGCAAACTCAAGGGAGCCTGAATAAAGTTGTTCTCAGTATAGCAGAGTGACTGTGGTATTCGAGTAAATCGTTTTTGAAATTAAAAATTGTCAAGTACCTCGTTATTCGTTTCGCAATTTCAACTTTTCGTCTTTGAAGTGACAAATTGTAGTGAAACATTAATCATTTTAATGGTGCTATGTATATACGTGGATTTTCCATGTGAGAAATGAGGAAAATTTCACGTTTGAGTAATAATACTTGAAATAGGTCATTATAACTTCAATAATTTACTGAGTAGTGATTTGAAACTATTACAAATTTATTTTTTCACTCAAAAATATTGTCCTCAAATGAATTTACAAATTACACCTGTAATTGTTGTAATTATTCAACTAAAAAGAAAAGAAATGTCGGAGATTATGTTGAGAGCGTGAGACGAGGGCAAAAAGAGATTTTAATTTTTTCCCTTTCTCAAGATATGATTTTGGCTTGGTAGCAAGAGAGAAGGGGGAGAGTAACGTAAAACGGAGGCATATATCATGACACAAAATTTAATTAAACGCGGCCAAGCTCTCCCCCCCTCCCTCCTTCTGGTATTCACTTCGCGCTTCTAATTTATGTATGAATAACTGCCCTGTTTATCGTTCGTGTTTCATATCAACTTTACAAACAGCACTTTAACCTTCTTGTTACGTCGTATACTATTTTGTTCACAGTTTAATGTTGATCTTTTATGAAAAATTAGTAGCAGTACGAAATTTTTTAAAATTAAATATTTTAATTTATCCTGCCCTGAAAATTCAAATATTTCAGGCTATAAATTTAATAACATAATTTATCTTATGATAAAGAGATAGAAAAAAAAAGAAGAAGAAGAAGAAAAAAAAAAGAGAGAAACTAAAGTAAAGGTTGGTAAGATATTACGTAACTCTTCGGGTGGTATAATAAATTCCAAAAGAAGCACTTTCGAATCCCAACGATGACGTTTTCCCGAGAGCCGCAGGTGCGTATAACGAAATATCATGGGAGGGGTTAGAGGGTATCTGGAATTCATTTTACGAATCCCAAACGAAAACGACGAGCTCGCAAAAGTGGAGGAGAGAAAGAACAGTGCAATAGAGATGGAGAATAGATATTATAACAGAAAGAGCGTTAGTATGTAGCGAGAGAGTAGAGGTAATTTAATTAAAGGATACTGAAGCCATGTGGCTCCTCTTTTACGATTGTCAATAGTGCTTTTTTCCTCTTTGAGTAATAAAATATGTGAATGTACTATTCTTTCAATGAATTAGACTGCAAAAAAAGTCAACTTGTTGCATTTTAAAACGTGACTACTATTTCGCAAGCCTCCGAGTCAGTAGTGACTGACGTATTGATTGACGTTAATTGTGCGGTCCATTGCGACGCCATCAGTTCTATCTTCTCCCCTCAATTCTACCTGTCTCTTCACCACTGCCCAGCCTCCCCTTTTTCCCTCCCATTTCACGTTATCTATATTCCATGTCACGTATTTGGCACCAGATATTCAACAGCCAAACGCTATACAGGCTACAGAACCAGGCGTTGGTCACTATGATTTTGTGACAAGCTAGGGTGTGTTATTCTCATCCCAGACTCCCCAACCTTAATTGAGCGTTGACACGAAGAATCCAAATGTGAACATCGCTCACATTGTAGCCAGTTTCGAAACTAACCAATGTTTATTCATCTGACAATTTATAGGCATGTGTTTGGTGAGAAATTTTCAATAGAATGTATGGAGAATTAATAATTTGAAATTGATTGAATAGGCATGATTGTACATTTCGAAGAGTCATCAAGGATTCCTTTCAGCTGGAAAGAAATATAAAAATTTTGGCCTGTACTGAATAAAGGCTGAATGATACTTTAACGTATCTCTCTACAGCTTCTCTTGAATCTCATAGAAATCGCATGATCTGCAGATGCTGAGAATCGTGCTTTGCTGAATCTAAATAGGCATTTTCAAGCCCTACACGGACGGTCCACAATGGTCTCGTTTACATTCACGTCTGACATAGGATGTACCTCTACTCCTTTGCTAGTAGTAGTATCTTCATCGTATACACTGTTCCGTAGCATTAGCAGTTCCTTCTTTTTTCCTTTATTTTCCACCAACGTTGCAACACCATCTGAGCCGTTAACGGTTGGTGAAGTGCGAATGGTTACGATCGGACGAGTAACAGCTACTGGTTTTCTGACATTTACTCGCGTGACATTCCACCATATCGAGGAAACGAAACGACCCCAACATTTTTCTCTCTCTCACTTTCATTCTCTTTAATGTCGTTAAATGTTAATTTTAGTTTTATACTGCTCGTTCGTTATATCCTCCCCCCCCTTTAAACTTCTCTTTTCACCCTTCATCATCGGAGTTTTTCACTCATTTTCCAGAGGTGCAAGGATATATATATGTGATGAAGTACAATAACAAATCCAATAGAAACTCGTAAAATGAAATGGAATTTGTTCGATAGTGATAGTACAATAAAAATGAAGAAATTGTAGTTTAGAGTTTTGTGATAGAGGACAATTCGCCAATTCTTTGATCAATTTCCATTATTTCAGTGATATATATATATTGGAGAAGAGAGAAAGAAAGGTAATTCATTGAAAAATCGCTTTTGTTAAGAAGTATTTCCAATAGCTTTCAGCTTGAACATCACGTGCGATACGCTGAGAGAGCGTCGAAGGATTTTCGGTTGAATTCTCCAAATGTACGAGAGTTTAGATTCTTAGAGTGCATCAGTGAATCTCACACACACACACACACAGACTCCTTCACAGCACACACACACATGAAAAAACACGATTTCGACAGATCATTGCCATAAGTTTGCATCTAACTTCAATTCTCTTTCGTCTTTTCGTTTATTTTCTTGGCCCTTTTCCATACTAGGGTAATACAACTGCCCTCATCTTTTTCCACCTTCAATTCACCTACAGCAACTCAATGGCACGTTTCATTTTCTTCTTTCTCTCTCTCTCTCTCTCTTTTACCTCCCACATTTCCCGATCAAACTGTGATTTCGTGTCGAGTGTTCTCTGCGTGCTCAAATCATTCTTTCTCACAGAGTTCACTTCCAACATCTATATATGTATAATGGACAAGCCAATTCAACTGGGAACTCTGCAAGACGTTTACGTAAATGTCTCCGTTGAGACACAAAGTCAAGCGATGAAAGCAACGTGCTTCAAACATCCTTTTTTTCGAATAAAAATCACATGTCGTTTATACATGTATATAATGATAAATATACAAATGCAATGAATATTCTCTCGTTTCTGTTTGTGCATTGATACAGAAGATGTATGAATGCGTCTCGTATCTTCATTTTTTCTCTCAGTATTTTTCATACATTGGCACATAAAAGGGAAGCATTATCACAAAGTACCTCAGAGGCAATGAGAACGATTGCTCCTCTTCCAATATTATTCAAGTACATTTATTCCGTGAATGAGTAGTTTTCAGTGGTTGCCTCTTTTTTTATTTGTTTTAATTCCTCATTTGATTTTTCTCTTTTTACCTCCAATGTATATCTGCCGTTTGATCTTTTCAACGAATAGTCTACTCGTGGAAAAAAGGAAACGTTAACCGCACAAGTATACCTCCTTCAGAAAGCCTCATGGAAAGAGGGTGAAATTTACCAACACTCGATGAGAAAATCTCACGTATATGTACTCAGGGTGTCCTACCTCAAGGTAAAGGGGGGAGAAAACGTAATTAAGTTTACAAATGGATGCTGTGCTCAACATTAAAGCTTTACTTTTCTCTCTCTCTCTAGTTCATTCTCATCTATCTTTCTCTGTTCAACTCTCTTTATCGTATAACCACGAACCCCAACGCTTCGATGCTTGTTAATAAAGTTACGATTTAAGGGTAAATTCCATGAAATTGCGTCAGTTAACGCTCCTGCCTATACCCATAAGAGCCTATGGAATTTACCTTGGTTGTAGAGAGTATTTTAAATCTTTTATGTCGAAGATAAATAGACTCACATAATTACCATTAATTGGGTCCCTTGTTACAGAGATATGTGAATATATTAGTTCGTGTATGTAAATTCACATCATTGTGTGTATTTTCCAATTAACATGGTACCATGCCGTAATGGAAAGTAGAGTAAACGATATCTCCCACTGACCATTTTCATGGAATTAACTGGTACGTTCATTACTTGTTTTAAAGTATAACTTTTATCATTAATTCGTTGATTACGTAGTGGAGGACTTTACGGTTTTATTCAATGTTATAAAATAACTGGTAACAGAGAAGTCTCTTCAGTGAGAATCATAATGTCCATGGACTCCAGTTAAATCGTAGTCAACTCAGTATAGGAAACAGTCAAAGTTTTCCAACCAGGGAGACGTGTTCAGCGTCTAAAGGCTAACAACAATGAGTCCCTCCACTATCTAAACATAGACTTTAGGAACACGTCAAAATGTCAGGGCAAGTATGTTCACCAATTCCACATTCATTCGAAGCGTTCTAATCTCATTATGACAAACTTTATGTTTTGAACTCAACTGTGTGGGCACTTGGGGTAATTGTAATTCAATATCAACTGTGTTTTATCATTAAAAAAGCAGTTTGTGGTATTGAAAAAAAATTGATTCTATTGCATATTTATACGCCAAATGAGTGGATGAGAATATTAAGTACTGAGTTTTTTAAATGCAAATTTTTGAAATTTCAAATGTTAATGAAACTCAGTGTTGTGAGTTTGAAAGAACATCATTTTCCTTTCACAATGCCTATTGTAATAATATTTGCATCAGAATATTCAACGATTTCATATGAAATCTCGTGTGAATTCTAATTTATTTTATCTATTATCATGCAGGAAATATTCAGCAATGAAGTTTTGAGAGAGAAAAAAAATTCATGAAGCTGACTATATAATTTTTTCACATATGATAGACATTAAAAATCACGTGGATATTATATAATTTGATTTTTTTTTTCCGTTTGACATGTGCGTTAAAACAGTAATGCATTGCTAACTTGTGTTGAAATTGAATAACAGTTGTGCTTGAATAATACAGATATGTAAATGGGGGAAATAGGCAGGGAGGTAGAAGAGAACTTGAAACATGGCGCAGGCGGAGATTGAGAGGAAGGAATAGAAAGGAAGAGGAGGATGAGATGGTTGGCTGAGAAGGAGGAGTTTTTTTTTCGGAAAGTAGGATCTCGTTGTTGGAAAGAGGTGGAAGATAGTAGTTGAATGGAAATGGGTGGTGTGGTAAAAGATAGACAGAGATGCAGTAGTGTAGACGGGGCGCCATTTATATTGTATCCCCCAAGCCTCATCGTTTTCTCTGGCATCAAGGTTTCACACAGTCGTGACTCCAACAAAGCTTCCGTTGGAAAAACACGTTTCACATCTTTTAAATTAGATCTCTTGACACCTCATTTTCTTTCGTATACAATCAGCTGTTTATCATTTATATTCTCAATATATCAAGAAAACTGTCTGTGAATTTTTATCTTTTTTTTTTTATCTTGGATAAGCCCAAAATAGTTTGGTGAATTTAATTCAAAAAACTCGAGTTCAGGGAAAACTGTGTTTTTATGATCAATTATGTGGTTGAGTGAAAATTGAAAATTACAGGTAGTTTTTAAAGTACTTTTATCCCTTGAAAAACTAGGCGATATGGAAGTAATTGGATTTTCTTATTATCACGAAAATAAACTATAAACTAACTTATATAAACTCAACTTATAAGCCCATAAACCGATTTTACCCACGTACTATCATAAATTTACTGTGTCGCACTTTTGGCCTTATTCGAGAATACAACTAATAAAAAAATATAAATGGAATTCTAATTTGTTCATTAAGGAGTGTTGAATTTTGGCAGAATTGAAATTACAATTTTGCTATTAAATGTAGGATACAAAGAAAAATCTGAAAACAAATGATTTCACGGTTATTTGAACCATCACACGTATTTTTCCGATTACACGAACGATCGAGCACTACACGCCTCGATATATATCCGTATCTGCGTATATATTGGCCTCTGGGAATCAATGACTCGATAGCCAATTACCGTTTTTTATAGGCAATATAGAACAGAGTGTGCGAGAGGGGCAAGAGGGGGGGTGAAGGGGAAGGTATCATCCAGAGTGTGGTTAATCTATGAGGGTGGACATGGACACTTGAATGGAAAGACAAGAGTGGGAGACTAGTTGAATACGATGAGAGAGAAAGAGAGAGACAGTAATATATATAACTTATACGATAAAGCGTATCGCATATACGCCATCCCTACAGCCGTGCTCTTTATGCAAATTGGAATGCCTCTGAGGTACACGTTGGCTTCAAGTGGAATTCGGTAAGAAAATTCGATATCGGTGGAGAAGCAGGCGCAAGGTGAAGTCCCTCGTTGAAGGCAATTTATTTTTTATTTTTTTTCCTTTTTAACTTCTTCGTCACTCAACGAACGATTCATAATCCCTCTATTTTTTTTTCTTTCTTTTTCATCCTTTCATTCTCTCCGAGCGAGCTTTCCCAGAGAAGATCCTCCTTGGCTCTTAATCTGTGGTTAGTATTACTTGATACGTGCTAGGGGTAGTGATTCCTCAGATTTTCCTCCTTCTTCCCTTATTCTCGTTTTATTCCTCTATTTTCTCAACTACTCAAACGAATATTCACGAGAAATTCAGTTTGCTATTCTCATTTTTTTTCTCCTTTTTTTTTCGTCGAGTGATTGACTTCTTGGTGAATCTGGCCACATCTAGCAGAGGAACAGGCACTCACTCTTCTTTCATATTGTTGCATTTTATCGTATGTTCGCCATTCAAGCCTCGGGCGTTTGTGTTGTTTCATAATATTTTCTGGCTGATATTTCTGCACTACATGATAACAATGAGGGTTAGCATGTCGCTAGAAAAGAAGAGGAAGGACTCCAGATTGGCCATCATTCTTTTCATGTTCATACTGTAGTTGGGTTTATTTTTTTTATTTTTTTTCATTTCGTTCTTTCTCAGGCTTGTTGACCCACATACTAAGAAAACTTGAGTGGTAAGACTATCCTTGACTCTCTGTGGAGTCGTTCAAATAATTTCTTTCAAGAAAATATCACGTAACACTGTATAAAATTCCATACTCTTGTATAATGTAGTTTTCTCTGGTGTTTTTTTCATCCTTTGAAAAATATCAAGAGAATGCATTACAATTTTCTTAAAAGAAGAATCAAATGGTGGCTGTCATTTTCATCATGAACCCACATATATTTCTCTGGGTTTTTCAATTATTATTATTTTTTTAATATTTTCCTCAAGATACTCTTTTATTTGAGATATTTCTACACTTTATTCTCGGGAAAACGTATTTTTCTCGTTTTAATAGCGCTCTCTGAACTAAAAATTGTGGAAAAAGAGATGTGTCATTTGTGAGCTTTATTCTTTTCTGAGATTCTTTCTTTTTTTTTTTGGTCACGACCTACTTTTCATTTCAATCGCTAGAACTATGTGCCTGGGGAATTTCTTTTTTTGTCCAACTACCCTTTTCTCTTGCCTATTGTGAGTAGAATTGAAAAACTGGCGAATGGAATATTCATCAATGGAAAGGAAAAAAAAAATTATAATTCTCATTTCAAACTAATTGAACAAAATTTTTAATGGCTTGAACAATTTTAGGGTGATTAAACTTTTTCATTCACAAAAAAAAAAAAAAAATAAGCTCCAATCGATTATGGAAATTCATGTTGAGAATAGAGTCACTGATGGAAAGAAAGAAAACAAAAAAAACAAGAGATTTTCATGGTTAATGTCATCTTGGGCAATTCGCCAAACTGTCGTATCTCTTTTGCTCTAGAGATTCACTATACGAGATCCTTTTTTTTACAATGTTTGACTCACTGTTCTTTACCAAAGGATAATAAACTTCATGCAGGAATAAAAATCGATTGAGACAGAGAGAGTCTCAGTCGTGCACACACAGTGTTACTCCGAGATTTTTGCTGGCTCTGGGATTCTACAGTAAAAAAAAAAAAGTTTCCCTCTATTCCGATTCGTTTTTTTTTTTCTTTTATTTTTTCAACGTTACGGTTGTGTGATAATGTAGCTACCGAACAATAATCCCCTGCAGACGTTGAAAATGGAGAGAAACTGGTGAATAAGTCACGAAGAATCGGATAAACTCTTGCCCCGGATATAAACGTTAACGTTTGAGAGTAAGAATAGGATTTTCAAAAAGGGTTACTCAGCGAATGACTGTTGAAAATATCAGATATAGATATCCAGAATGGATACTCTCAAAAAGTTTCTTTATATTCATCCACCCACTGACCCCATGAATTCGATGAATATCTACAGCGTTTAAATGTTCATTCCAATGGTCATTATCCAGTTTCATCGAATAATCCATTATAAATTACTATTGAATTCTCTAATAACAGCTGAATTTGATCGTATTGATCTCCTCAATGTATATCAGTATTCAGTTCATGTGAACGCATATTTCTGCATGTAGATGCTTTCAATATGTGCCTCATTAATTCTCTCAACTTGATGTATAATGGAGGCTAATACGTATTTCAGTATTCCTTCCTAACTCACACAAAAGTGACATTGAATTATCGACGATAAATTTGTTAGTACCTCATTCATGATGAATTCTGCTATAATTTTAGATTTTTTTCACACCAGTATTTTTTTTTCAATTATCCAGAGCAGTAATGCAGTTAATATCCAATTTATCACATTAAGTGAAGAATTTCATTCTCTATTGTCAGAGGAACTCTGATGTATATCAAGTAATTTTTTTTAGCACACTATTTTTAATCGAATAATTTGTGAGAGAAAAGTATTAATACATAGATCGGCGCTTTTTTCATTTGCAATTGTTAGAGTATACGTGTATTATCCAATGTATTTCACCTTTTTTTTTTCTTTTCTTTCAACCGCGCACCTTCAGCGCTTCTAATGGATTGTTTTTTTCACTGGAGATGATACTGAGTTATTAATAACGCAGTGCAGATGTGAAAGAGTGACTGTGTCGATTAATCTCTCGCTAGTGGTTTTCATACTATATCTGAACAACCAAGTTTTTTTCACTTTTTATCCTTCTCCCATCGTATTTCATTTCAAACTCTTTCATGTCTCTGTCTCGTTTCCTCAAAAATCCAGAGGATGAGAGATACACAATTTAACTAACTTTGAAAAAAAAATTATTCTGTAATATCCTATACTACCGGAAGCAACATAGACTTCTATCGTTTTTTTTTTTTTTTTTTTTTTTCATGAATATAACCGTGCACCAGCCAATCAGATTTTTTTTTACCCACAGGGCATTACTCTCAGTAATTAATCGACAATTATACGCTGTACTCTGCTTTTTTCTTTCTTTTCTTTGCTATTCCATTATTCATAGAGTGTGAGATTTTATCCTCTGTGTTTTCTAAAACTCAGCTATTATATATTTCAGAGATAAAACGAGTAGAATGAGGGTAAAAAAAAAATAAAGAGGAAAAAATGGTTTTATGCTGAAATGAACAACTGAAGAGGAGTGAAAATTCAATGTGCAAATGATACATGCGTTTCATATATCAGAAACAAAAAGGAGTGTTTTTGAATTACACGAGAGTAAATTTTAGTGTAAAGTTACTAAGGCCATTTGTCTGTCATGTCATTGGATATTTTGATGAACTCTTGAGCGTTTGATTACAGTTGACGAGGGCAAAATACCATTGAAGATTGCAGCAGTTGATTGAACGAAACAGAGAAAAAAAATCAGAATATTCCCAATTTATTCTCGATGCTAATATAAAAGTTGAAAGATATTCTTTGATTAAAGATTCTTCGATGGAAAGGAAAAAATGTAATGCCCTTTCATCATGATAATCTCAGCAGAACACAGACGAAAAGAGAAAAAAAATGAATAGAAATATAAAGCAGAAACACTCGCGGCAAGTTCTGAGTTAATTTACTCGGACTCGCGCGACGTAATCGGGTGATGTGTTTGATCTCTCTTCGTTTTGTAAGAGAGAAATGAGACTGAGAGGAGGTCTCGATCGATCGGATGAAACTCTGTGGACGGCGCCGGGCCAGTTTCGATTCCTCTTTTCTCATTCTCTTTCTCGCCATTCTTTTATATTCTATCCTCTTTGGTTTTTCTCTTTCTCCACAGTCCTTTCTCTATTTCCTACTCAGTTACTTTTCTTTTTAACCTACGTCGGTACGAATAACTTTCCGGAAATTTCTGTTCTCCTTGGTCTTACAGTGACCAAGTTGAAACGAGTTCGAATTATAAAAAAGCTCGCGAGAAGGTTTGAAAATAGCCAAACGTCCAGAGAACCCTCAAAGCTCGTGTAGAATAGTTTGCGAAAACTTTTATTCCCTTCATATATATATATATATTTTTTTCATTGCTCAAGTTCTACAAGGGAAAGAACTTCTAAATTTAAACGTCATGACGAGTGACGTTAATGACGATAAGTGTTTCTTTTTATCTCTATTTTTTAAAGCACACAGTTTTTTTCAACCGCTTCAGTGCTACTATCCCATAATGACCTTTATGAATTCTGCATTTTTTTTTCTTTCCCCACAATAATAGCATAATCGTTTTTTTTTTTTCGTTCTTCCCTCTCATAACCCAAGAATTGGCCTTTCGCTGCTTCTCTGTGGCATTTTAACTCCTCTTATTTTACCTGCTTTTTATCCCACTGTTATCATCATAGTGGAGAAAAGAAGATAGGAATGAAAACGTAAGAGATCAAGAGACCGAGAGAGACAAAAAAAAGGAGGATTTCAGAAAAATCGAGAAACAACACAGAATATACGAGTTGCTATTTTACTTTTCTTTTGTCTCACTTACCAAGCATTCTACCCAACGAAAATGTTGAACACACCGACCTAATGACAAAACCCAGAGAGTAGAGCCTTTCTTTACTCGGAATAATAAGCTGCACTGATGTTTGTTGAGTTCTCAAACGATGATGAGAATCAAGCAATTCTAAAAAGAAAGAGTGCTCAGTTTGAGAGTCATTGTTCTTCTCTTTTCTGTCTTTTTTCCTATCTTGGAAATGACAATTTCCATTCCCCACAGGCATGACACCACGTGTTATAATGTTTCCCCCAGTTTAATGATAATTGGTCATTTTCCTAATGACTTCAAGTATTCTCATTAAACAGCTGTCCCTATTTCGAGTGAACGTGAATGTTGAAACTCCAGTTGCTCATATAATTTGAAATTTATTTCAAAATAATTAAATGCTTGTATACGTCGATTCAATTAGTTCAGAAGACTTGAGTTTCTGTATTACAGTAATGATTGCAGTGATATTTCATTTTCACAAATTGGTGAATTATTCGTGTGAAAATGCACATACACACATGAAATGATATTATTGGTTGAATGACTGCATTATAATTGTGAATATGAAATTTCAAAATTATTCATATGACTGTAATAATCATGCTGCAAATAAATATTAACGATAAATCAAGTGAATTTGATGAAATAGGTCATAGATTAAAAATGTAAACAATGATTATCAATGGTGTGGCTCTACTAAAATGAATACAGAATCCATAAGGCCTCGAGGTTAAATTCATGCCTAGTTCACAGTTTCCTGTTCCAATATCCTCACGGATATTGGAGACGTTATACTAACGGTTAGAACACTCCAAATTAATGCAAATCTCTCCTAAAATGTAAATCCAACTATCCCCCTGGACAGAATAATTCTGAGATCCTTGCGTATTCTCTGTGTTCTAGCAATATTCATATTAAACTATACATTCAAGACAATCGAAGTATGATAGTTTCTCCAGTTAATCGTTGCAAAGTGCTTCAGTGAAGGATGGTAATGTCAAGTCCTGACGTGTTAGATAGACCCAAGTTGAATTGTTCAGTATAACTATTGCTACAGTATAATCAACACATCATCCTATGAATAAATATCGTTCTAAGCATTGTGTTTGTCCCTTTTTCTCCTCAGTATCAATGTTTATGTATTTGCCTAATGAAATCGAGTCAATGGTCGAATTCAAAATGGTTTACTGCGATTGGACCCATACAGATACTGAAGCGAATTAATTTAGATTCCTAGTACTAAATGTAAATCTCTAGTGGAATGGACCGCACAGTTATGCGGGTACCTCTCGGGCATCAGTGCCAAAAGGACCTAGCTTACGGTATGTTCCAAGTGTAGGCGGGGTAATCTCATAAATTTATATCAAACTGATATCCAGCCTCAGTTAGATAACTGTGTCCTTCATCTCTCTCTCTCTCTCTCACTCTTCTCTCGTGGGATTTTCAAGTGGAGGAAAAAAAGAAGGAAAAAAAGGGGGATGCAGTTTGTGCAAGGACCTCTCTCTTTTTTCCTTGATTCAGGCATTAAGGCCACTGTAAGTACCAGTGAGAGACTCAGAGGTTGTCTGTAATTGCTAACAGCCAACTTTCTCGCGGAAAATGAGTGAACCTTTTGTAAAAGGTCACCACAACTTTACCTTTGTTCTGCATTCATTTTACTTGAATGAAAAAAAAAGAAAAAAAAAAGGTAATTTCTTCGCTACCATAACCAATTATTTTATACGCTCATGGATTATAGAATTAAAAAATGATTATTATTTTTTTTTTCTTCCAATATTTTGGAGTGGAGCTTTCTCCTCAATAGCGCTATTATCTGGTATAGCATCGTCTCGTTTCTCCGCATATTCTCTATCAGATTGTCCTATTATAAAAATGTCATGAGCGAGCTATCTTGAACTATCTCGGAACTCTTTACCGCACTTGCACTATCGATATCTCCATGGAAAAAAGGAGGGGAAAAAAATCAGAAAATGAGGACGAAAGCAGTAGAGGATAGAGGAAAAAAGACGTTCTATTTTAAAATATATTTTGAGAAGAATCTTTGGCTTCATTTATTTTTGAATTGAATTAGCCAATTTACCCTATATTATTTTTGACACGACTTTTGATTGGATTCTTACTTATGTTTATTTGAGAAATCGATTCTTGGATGCATCTCGGTGTTTCGATATGCTCGTAAATATTCACCGAACCAAACTCTGCGGCCACTGGTAATCCCGGAATCAATACATGGTTACGTGCAAAATAAATCGCCCGAAGCGTTCTATTTTTTCTCCCTTTTCCATCCTATTAGTATTTTTTTTTTCATTGTATCCTTTTTTTTATGCCAATTCTCTTCTGCTTATATGCAGGAATAGGATAACAATAACTTTGTGACGTTTGGTACCGTGGCCGGTGAGTATTTCCAAGTTTAGTCCCCATGGATAGCAAGCCCGGAGGACATACATTCCATTATTTTTATCGATTTTCACGAAAAATAGACTTTTTCGTATCCAATAAGAGACGAATGCATTAACGTGCATTTATTTTTAGTAAAATATCTATAATGAGATATTTGAAGCAGTTGGAATGATTTTCAATAGGATTTACTTTTCATTAACTCAACTGTACCTAGTTTCCATTTATTCTGAGGGAAATGAGGTGAAATGGATATTTCAATGAAATTAGTGGAGATGGAACTTTTTTTTAATGATTGCATCAAAAAACTGGGGAAATTTGAGATAAAAACCGTGTCATAATTTATTTTTCAGATTTTTTTCGAAAAGCTCTACATCGTTAGGCATGATTGAAGGCTATCATTTTTGTTTTCATTACAAAAATTCTATTTTGTAGATGTTGCAAAAAAGCAAAAAAAGGAAAAAAGCCTGGCTTTTAAATTCGGAGCGAAAAAATGGAATTTTCCAAATATTCTATCAAATCAATTTCATGGATGTTTTCCATCCCAAATTTTTTCAGCTTTTCAATGGCATCATCAAAAAAAAATATATATATATCACCAATATTTCCATTTATTTCAAGTGATTTTCATGATGAACCATTCGAGTTTCACCTAGAATCCACAGTGTCCCCTACCTTCCTCCACACAAAATCGATAGTTTACATCGTACTCTGTCCAATTCGTTATCAAAATGTTCCATTTATTTCAAAAATATATGAACATTAATAATCATTGCTTTTTAACACTCATGAAAAATATGGTGGTCAATATATTGAAAGGACTGTGACCAAATAGTCAACGGTATATTCTCTCATTCATTTTATTAATGTACTATAACCGTTGTGTTATAACATTTCCGATTATTCGAGAATCATTGCCTGGTAGTCATGATACTACAGAAGATGAATGTTTGGTTGCTAGTTCATTTGGATATTGGAGGTTACAAAGGGCCAATTTCCAAAAACCTCATGCGGTGTGTTATCAATTAAATTCAGTGTGCAGCAGAGGATGAACATCGGATACGTAAATTAATTACCAGCATGTGGTTTTTAATCACATTCACAAACTAAAAACAGAGAGAGAGAAAAAAAAAGGATTTTGAACAGTAGTTGGCCAATGTGTATTTGTCGATATTCTCTGTTTCTCCACCTATAATTTTTTTTATTCGTCCTGTGTCACGCTTCGTGGCGATCAGAATGGACGAGGGTACGAGCTTAAGTTTGTCTCTTTTTTTCTTCTTTATTTAACGCCACTTTTTTCCGTTTTATTTACGAAAAGCATCGAATGAGACAAAAAGAGACGTTGAAAGAAGCTAAGCCCACGTCGTTGGATGGGCGAAGAGATGCGATATCCGTGCTGGGGACACATGACGCTGGGTTTATGCGAGAATCCAGAACCATGGGAACCATAGTACCGTCAAGGCTTTAGTCGTCTCAGCTTGGTGTATGTTCTAGCATCTACTGTGCTTTGCTCGTTCGTTTTCTTCGTCTATCTCTCTCTTTCCTCCCCTGTTTCAGCCTGCAGCACCACCTTAGAGAGTCTCATGTGTATTGGTGTCTACCTCTCACCTACCAGGAGGGCACCGCACGATCGATTCCATCGTGGCTATATCTGCCGAATTACCACCTAACCCCACACTACTGCCAACCACCAAGTGTCGCTCTTACTACCATCCTCTCCTTTTCCTCTCTCTCTCTGTCTTTTGTGTCTCCAGTGGTACCTTCTGGAATTCTCCAACCCGCATCCCTTAACGTTTCCTTTTGGCTTGCCCACTCTCCAGGCTCCAGTGAATCTATCGAGCACTCTCGTCTGTCCTCGGATTCGTACGTGGTACGACGACAAAATATGTCTTTTACTAACATATGACGTTTCCTTTTCGCATCATCTAAACGGCTTACTCAAGACAGATCAAACTTTTTTTCTTTTCTTTTTGCTTCTTATTTTTCTTAGCTGTTACTACTTTGTGTGTTTGAAGAAAAAGTCAATGGCCTCGATGAGATAAGAGTGTAAATGTATTTCTGAAATGTGTTGTATTTTTCACGCGTTTCAACGCTTTTCTTATTTTCTCATTCAGCCTTTTGGGACTTTTGTACGTGAGAGTTTTTGGAATCATACGATATTGGGAATTCAGAGAGAATGATTTATTGTACTATGCTTTAACTTGGAATCATTAATTTACTGGATGATTAATTACTCGGTGAATGGTCAGTTAATAAATGTTTGCTCTCCGACTTTTTTTCTCTTTCTTAACTCATCGCGAGTTCATAACGAAAACAATGAAAGGTTATGTGTCAAGGGGATATATTAATAAGGAGCGAGGACTTGAGAGGAGTTGAAAAAAACGTTTTACCAAATAAAAAGGAGTACAGCTAGAACTTGAAGAGGCGAGATTCCCTTATGGATTCGCCTTCTCTCTATCTTACTCAAGAAATTCAATAATGTTTTTTTTTTTCCTTTTTACTTTATTCGTTTTCTTTCTCTCTGCTACTTCTGGATTATCTGTTGACCTCTCTGCCAATCTCGTGATATTGGACTTTTCAAACATTTATATAGCGTGATACTCGTTGAAAGGATGGATATATATTTTTCTTTCATCTCAGGGTCGATCTACTTAGTACATTAAACATTCAGTCGTGTTTGATGTTTCATGCTGTTGATTTATTATTATACTATATTAGAAAGAAAAATAATGAAAATATAGCCAACGTTGGAAAAAGGGAGTTGGATAATTAAATTGGAAATGGCAATGAAGGCTGTGTCAGGCAAAATTATTACTATTTCTGACTTTGCCCCTGAGTAGAATTTTAACTTGATACTTGCAGTATAAAACGTACACCGTATGAACGGCTATGAACGTGCTACATAAATATATAGCCTTTTTCCCACTTTGGCTGCACCATGAATTATTCGAAGGAATGAAGATTAAAGGAGTAATAAATAATCTACTATATGTATCTTTGTACAACGTTTTTTTTCTTTTTTTTTTTTGTTTCTTTTCTTTTTATTATCTTAGGTGGTATTTTGACACTGGTTATTTTTACGAAAGATAATATCTAACCTCTTTATTGTTTATTATCAATGTTTACCATTTATTTCACAATTTGTTTTTTTTTTTTCTTTTGTTTCTGTTAATCAGCCACAAGTGTTCCATTCTAATATGCATGGAATCTCATTTTCACTGTGTAATTGATGCTCTGAACTCGTATAAATGAAAATTTGACCGAGCTTGTTCAAGTCCAAATGTTTTTTTCTGAAAACAAAAATTTAATTTTCAGGTAATGAGTTCTTCTTTTACTCCACATAATTACAACTTCTTTGTGTTTCATTTGTCCTGTATGTGGCACATGTCCCCTTTCCCCCCCCCATGTGTAGAGACAGAAGTTTACCTTCTGTATCTCAAAAATTTACTATTTTTGCACTTTCTCATTTTCCCCTTCACCTACCCAATTACCCATGTTGTCAAGCCATGAATATTATAATTCTCCCTTCCTTTTCTCCTGTCTAGCAACATACTGAATTTGCAAAAATTCTATCACCCAACCGAAAATTATGTTATTGTCACAATGTTGCTTGATCTGCTAGACTCTGAATTTTTCATATATCTCCAATTTAGTTGAGATATCCACTGTAATTTTTCTCTATCTTTAATCCATTGTCAGTCTGTGTGTTCTCCGCCACTGTATTACTTGATGAAGAGGGAAGAACATCCAAGGGTAGCAAATAATGTCCACCAATTTGCTTCTATTTATTAGTTTTTTTCTCTTAGTAAAACAGCAGCAAAACATTCACACATTTATATGTATTGATAAATTTCTGCTGATTTCTCATAAAAAATTAAGGCTAAAAATCTGTTTTCTGAAGTTTTTACTTCTCAGTTATCATTTTTTTTTGTTTTTTTTTTTTATCATCAAATCGAACTTGCTGGTTTGCTGTACCAGTTTAAGGTGGTCACCAAAGTTCTGTTGTAGGTGTGAGTGTGTGTACTTCAATGTTTTCATGGCGATGATACCTATCTCTGCGTCGTATTGTTGCTCTACGTGACAAGACAACAGTGAGGGCAGCAGCTGCACCAAGAAAGGCACCTGCTAGTACCAACATACCAGGATGTGCACCCATAGGTTCGGATATTCTCCCATCTGTATCTGTTGCACGACCATTCAATTCTTGTGCAATTGTATTGGCAATGGCATTCGCAAGAATGTAATTTGGTGGCGTATTTTTCTTTTTATCCTCGATAAACTGAATAGCATTATTCGTCTCTTGGATGTTTTCAAGACCCATGGAATTCCATGCAATTTTGTTGGAACTTCGAGACTTCTGATTGATGTCGAAATTATTTTTATTTGTTACGTGAGTATCAGTTTTACTTGGAGTATTTATTGTTTCTCTTGCTGTAAGATCCACACGATTATCAATGATTTCACGTTGTTTCTTGCTATCCACTAATGTATCACTATTTACGATTGACTCGGATTCTTCCTTTCGTCTATTTCGATTTGTATCCTTAGACTCATTAGGTACAGCATCAGTTTGTGCTACACCAACCATCGTCGTATTCTCCATTTGCTTTGCCATTGATTCAGTAGTATTGATTTTATCGCTTTTGGAAGACATGTTTGGCACACTGACACCCAGAAAATCTTCGAGTTTCGAGTCATACGGAGAATCTACAATGGTTAAACTAACAGTTGCCGGGGCTGTAGTAGTTGTTGTTGTTGTTGTCGTTGTTGCTGGTGCTGGTAAATCCATGAGTAAAGTCTCATTGAATTCGTCCCGAGAATTGCACTTTGCGGGTGGCTGTATCTCTCCATGCTGTCTAATCCATTCACCTAACCAGAGAAGATCGGTTGTACAGTTCCATTGATTGTCAGTGAGTCCAAGTAACCGAAGCTGTGGTAACAAGTACAGCAGATCTGATCTTATATTTGTTAAATTTGTATTGACCAAATTCAGCTCGACCAAGCTTTTGCAAGCAGATAATGCTGCATTGTCAGCAAGCAGTTGAGCCGCTAAGGCTGGACTGTGAGATACGTCAAGGTAAATTAGATGCTCTGGTGTAGGTACAGGAAATGCCATGTCACCACGTCGTTCATGCTCCCATTCTAGATGTATCAAACCTGACAGGCGTAGCTTGGTTAGGCTTGTTGGACCAGCAAAGGTATTTGCTGGTAACTGTTTAATTGGATTATTCGATATATCGAGCTCCGTGAGTAATAGTAGCTGACCAAGTGCACCTTCGTTGATGTTATCCAACATATTGTTATCCAACATGAGGCTATGGATATTGTTTATCCCTTCAAGATCACTGGATGTCAATTTTTCGATTAGATTACCACGTAGATTTAGGAGCATCAGGCTACTTGGTAAACTTTTTGGTATAAACTTCAGCCTATTTCCTGATAGATCCAACTCCTCAAGGGTCTCCAATCGCCCAAGCGAATCTTCCTCGACGATACTGAGAAGATTGTCCGATAAATCTAGAATTTTCAATAGAGGATAGCCATCAAAGTCTCCATCCCGGATGCACGTGAGCTTGTTACCGGCCAATCTCAGTGCCCTAACACTTCTAGTGAGAGCAGCAGGCACTCGTACAAGGCCAGTTCGTGAAGCATCAACAGTTTCTAAGCGTCTTCCCGTACCCAATAGCAAAGAGACGTCACGTTCCATCAGAGGATTTTCAGCCAATCGAAGCACAGAGAGACCTGGTAATGGCTGAAGGGCTCCGGAAGCAGCCTTGGTCAAGCCATTTCTTGATACATCCAATTCTCTCAAACGACCCAGAGCCTCAAACCATCTTGCTCCAAGTATTTTTAACTGATTACCACTCAAATTTAATGTTTGTAATGACGATAAATGTGTCAGTGTGGCATCTGGTAGTAATGTTAGACGATTGTCTGAAACATCGAGATTCTCGAGAGCCTCTAAACCGGTGAATGCATCCTCATCCACAGTCTCAATGATATTGTCCCGTAAAATCAAATGCACTAAACCAGTTAGCGTTCTAAATGCATTAGCTGGTATCGTACTCAACTGATTACTTGATAAATCAAAAATTCTCAAATCACTGTCATTACCTATTTGCACGTCACTCAATTCCACTAAATCATTGCCAGAAATATTCAACATAACAAGTCCACGTACACGAGGCAAGGTGATATTGAATTCCGATAGTGACACGTTGACAACTTTGAGTTCAATCAGACATACCAATGAGGAATTCTCCAATTCCCTGAACAAGTTTGTCACCTGATCCACATCAGCACCCTGAATAATCAAACGCTGTAAGTTGTCAGGTAGTGTGTCTATCACCGGTATCCCCTCGACGCACTTGACCTCAAGTAGTTTACCAGTATCATTTTGTGACCAACTGTGACACTCACAAGTTGAAAGATCTGTTATCAGAGTAGTCAGCCTGTCCAAACACTCGATTGCATTGAAAGATTCGGTATTATTGTGATTTGTTGTATTTTTAGAACATTCAGAGGGTCCCAAGCATGCTGATGTACTCACCACAAAGGCAAACACTATCGTAAACAGCCACATTTTAAAACCATCAGTAATTATTCCCATTATGTTGTTTTTCACGTGTCACTGCTGCTACTGCGTTTATGAATTCTGCTTGCTTTCTTGACTTGTCTAATCCATGTATCCGGCATTTTCATCGATAAGCGTTTATGCCTCAATGAGAATCGATACTCCAGTCCCATACGCGACTAATTAACTTCAATCAAGTAAATTCAATAGCAAAACTTCGTCTCGAACAAATAACACAAGAGTCCATGAAATTTCCTTTATATCGGCACAGAATGTTATGATACGTGACGAACGCGTCAATGATTCGACTGATACTGACGAGCTTCAGTCGCTCGTACAACTGACTCGGCACGACTGTATCCCGTCAGCTACACCCTTCCCAAACACCCGGTGCTATCTTCCTCCCCTGTACCCTCTACCTTTACTTCAAGCATCCACTACCAGTTACCAGAGAGAGAGCCGCCACCACCACTACCAGCAGCCGTTGCTTTTGCTCTCGAACTCGATAAGGGGATGGACGCATGCGCACTATCAATACACTGTACTGAGCCAAAAGAGTCTACATAAGCCCTTCATATCTGTTTCTCCCTCATACACGAAACTACTGTTCGAACGTTCTCCTTTCATCCAACCAGTTTATGCTCTTTCGTTTCCACTCTCTTTGTATCTCAGTTGATGCGAGGCGATGTGCCGACCAACGGGCGAACGAAACGCCGATTTCACGTACCGCCACCGTTGCTTCCTCAGAGTCGTTTCTCATTTGATAATAATTGCCCCAAAGATATTATATAGCTTGGACAATGATACTGCAGATAAAAATGGACAACTGAGAGTCGTTGTGGCTTGATGTTTCCGTCAGCTTTTAGCTTCTTTCTTTATTCTCCATGATGGAGTACATTTTTTTTTCTATCATCTATTTCATGATTACAGTAAAACTCAGGGTAAATATTATCTGTTTCAGTAAGTACTTATTTTTCGAATAAACAAGAGTATGCTGAAGTTTGCAGATGTAGCCATCCGTTAAAACGTTGTATAATGTTATCTCCATTCTCTGATCCTTCGTTATTCATCATTTCTTAAAATGCGCCATCGATGCAGAATTCTGCATCGAATATTACTGAACTGATTAATTTCTGTGAATCTATTTCCTCTTGATTATTAAATCTAATTTCATTCCATTCAATATTATCCTATTATATCTGTAACATTCCTTCAATGCAAGCACGAAGGATCTATTTTAATGAAGGATGCACAGCAGTATCTATGAAGCAAGGTGAAATTGTTTACGAGACGGTCTTTTGCATTTCTGAAACGAGCGGAAAACAATTAGTGGAACTAGCTTTATCGTACTCCTCTATATTTCTGTCCATATATATGAGATCGTGTGGTTTGTACATATCCACGAGTACCAACTGCACGAAAATCATTTGCATAATATTCAAATATCTGCAGTCATATGGAATGCATCTCACGATCCATGTGACCACAAACGTGTCCTTCTTGTTTCCTCTTATTTATACAAAAATTGATAGCTGGACGAAAAAAAAAATTATAATACTGTTTCTACATTCATTTGAAGAGTATAACAGAAGGCTTTGATTTTTGCAGAAATCGTGAAGTTGCATATCGTATTATCTGTAGTTTCAAATCTCTGGCTTGAATGTATGGTAACATTTGTATATATTCTGTACTATCGTCCATTGTTGGCGATCCACTGGCCATGGCCAGCAAATACAAGTGAATGGCCAGAGGAATACCATTTATCGCGATGTCCCCGACGTTTTTACAGGCTTCCTTCTTTTACTTCGCTTCTCTCTTCATAGCAAACGCCTGCAGTTGCGTTTTATATTGCTATAGACCAGGGTACAGGCTTCCTGAACGTTTTGCCCTGAACAAATTTGTTTTTTTTCATACTTTTCCACATTTTATACCTTTTTTTTTGTTGTCCCCTATTTCTCGTTTATACTCCAAAGCCATTCTCACCATCATTTCGGTCGGATTGTTCAAGCGCTTATTCTCATTGGTAGATGCAATTTGAATTGTATTGTGTCTCAGTGCTTAGTGTAAAATTCAAATTCCCGGGGCCTAGCTCAGGGCGATGCATGAAAGTGGCAAACTCACCTTAAAGACAGAGAAGCCGGGGAGAAATGAAAAGAAGACACTGAGGGAGATTGCAAAGTGGGTTAAAAGGCGGATCTCCGGGGTCGACAAGAGAAATAGGAAAGAACGACTTTTTACTTGGGGGTGAATGAAGTAGAGGAGAATGAAAAAAAAGAAATAGAATGAAAACACCGAGTGAAAAATTACTCGTTGTCGTGAACGAAAGTGGTCTTTCCCCCTCTCCCCACGTTGATTCCCTTTTCTCTCTCTCTCTCTCTCAGCATTTGGCATTCAATCTGCGATTTTTCGATCTCAAATCCTCACGAAATGACTTTTCTCAAGTTTCTCATCTTATCTTTGTCCTATATTATCTCGTTTTCTCACGTATTCAATCATAATTTGGTGCTAAAATTGGATTCACTGGATTTTGTATATTTTTAAATTTGATTCTATAAAAAAAAACCAGCAAAAGTTTGCTTTATCCTTTAGGAGAACGAATTCATTTCATTTTATCACTGCTGAAAAATAAAAGTGTAATAACTTTTATGAGATAATAGAATCACTTTTATTCTTTCCACCGAATGAACACAATTTTCTCATCAAAACCCAAAATTCTCATTTGCTTTATTTTCTTTGGTAGAGGTCTACTCACTTCCCTTTCTTCCAGAAATCTAATCTCCCGTTTTTCATCAGGCGGGGAGAACATTCCCAATTAATGGAAAAGAAGAAAAAAGGAAAACAGTAGAAATGAACTGAAAGAGTAAGATTTTCGTGGTTAAAGAGAATCGTACAATCTTACGAAAAGAAATAAAGAAGGAAAAAGTATACTATTTCAATTTGCTATGCGAGGATTTTTTTTTCTGTTTTATGATATCAATTCATTCAGAGAATAGATATAAAAAGCGAGAAATAAATGCCAGATGAAATTCCCGAAACTGGCATTATTCCGAAGGGATATTGTGTAAATACCATGGCGTTCTAGACAGCTAAGACATATATTACTTTACATTCCAACACTCCTCCCTTTTACGAGAATAGATGTAAATGGTGTACCAGTGGTGTACACTGTGCAAGGATTTGACTGAGTGGAGGACTGACTACTCGAGTTTGTAATTGCAGCCTGGGTTTAACGCATTCGTGATGGTCGATGGCAATCGTGACTTGGGTAATGGCCTGTACCCAAATGTCTCTTTTCCCTCCGAAGGGAACTTCATTTGAAAGGGAAAGACGAACAAATGGATGCAATAGAGAGAAAGAAAGGCTGGCTAAGACAGTGGGGAAGTTATGGTAAGAGACCATGTGGCTTCAAATGTAACGGCAAAAGTATATAGTCAAGAGGGAGTTTGTAGTGAGAAAGTATGGAAATACGAAGAGCAATACGTTCAAGTGAGATTGTACCTCTTCCTGATCCTCCCTCTCTCCTCCCCCCCACTTCAATGTCAAAATCCTTTCCATCTTTTTTCCTCTACTCTCGACTTTTCAATCAGGACGCAGCATCCATTGAATACGCAACATGAAATACTGAATATACTCACACAGAGTTGATGCTGCTACTTGAGATATCTGTGCAAATATTTAAATCAGCCCTGTAGCACTGGTGAATTTACTCGGGTGAATCTAGCCTTCATGACATGGTAGAACATAGTGTGTAACTCTTGCCAGTGTCAAGGGAAAAACTATTGGGATGGAAAATAGTGTAACACGATCCTTCATATTCCTTTTTTTTTTCCTTCTTCTTCTTATTCTTTTTCTATTTTCTTTGTTCCTTCCGGCTGGAGTCTTTGCATTCTTTATTTTTCTCGAGTTACACTTCGGGCTTCCGCATCGTCACAGGAACGGGAGAGTTTTCTCGTATGTCACCAGGACGGCAATATACCACCATGAGAAAGGGAAAGAAAAAAAAGGGGAAGTGTAACAAAGCTGAAAGAGGTGGAGATGCACGAATGCATCTGTCAGTGGGCTAGTTTCTTTTCTGGTTTTCAGTTTTTAGACGAATTTTACCTCTTTTGTTTTATTCATTGATTAGTTGCAATTGATTACTTCATTTGTGAAATCTCTAGATACGCTTAATGCATATAGTAGATAATAAAAATTGTCCATTGCAAGTTTGATGCGATTAAAGTCTCTGTGTAGAATAAATAGATTCAACAGAAGGGATTTACTACTGTACATGAATTTTCGTGTTACAGAGTGAAGTCTTATTTGTGTATTTTAACATTGAAGAGTCCTGACTGTTAGCTGCTGTAAAGTTGTTTTGGGTTACGTTGAACTTAACGTTGTGAAAGTTCGACACACAGGTGTATAATATCTCTTGGGGCGTGCAGTTTGATGGCCTGATGCACTTTTACCTCCTCAGGGTGGTAGCTCTTGTTTACTCTTAAGTAACTGCACTATCTTCTTCGCAAAGTATCCTCCGGCCTAAATTCTCAGACAGAAGTGAAGCTTTTGCCCAGATTCACTTGAGCTCAGCATTCTCTCTTGTTTATTTTCATATTTTATTATATAATATTTTTACCCCAAGTCAGAGCCAGAGCTACCACCAGGCACTTAGCTATGTTAGGGGATTATCAAATGAAATATTGCAGATATCTCAAGTTGGGGGAAATCATTTGGATCATATTTGCATGTCATAGCAAATTTTTTTTACTCCCCCTCGCACTTTCCTTTGAATTTTTTGTCAAACGGATTTTTTGATAGAGGCTTTTTCTACGTTCCTTCGCTTTGACCATATAACTTTAATATAAAAGAAAAAATTCATTTGTCAATCGACACACTGAAAGCACTTTCATGTAGTCATGACGGTAGCATTCAAACGGAAAATTCAATATCGTATAATCATGTATCCCAAAATACATTTCACGTGTAGAGAAATTGAATTCCTGACGGTTTTGATGGTAGTGTGCTATATAGTGTAATATTGAGTTATCCATGTACATATAGAATTGTTTAGAAATTATTCACTTATTATTCAACAGGACCAAGACGAACTGTTGAATTATTTAAAGATAGAGAAAATTCACGTCCATAGGATCTCTCCTGTCAGTGTGTGTATGTGTGTGTGTGTAAATTCTCAACTGGGATTATATATGAAAGTTTTAATCGGCATAGCTTTCCGGTTTCCACGAAAACTACACAAGCCTCCGAGTTTACCGGATTAATAAAGTACGATATGCAGGTAGTCTGCAGGTGAAGCCTGTTGGGAAAAGGAGCTTGAAATAAGTGTATACATGTGCAGAATGAAACAGAGAAAATATAGTGATGCTTGGTAGAATAGTGAATGAGACAGAGACGAATGTGGTTAACAGCTATGAGCACAAAGAGGAGGAATCAAGGTGTCTTGGGTATCATTTGATATCTCAAAATAAAATAGAAATCGTGAACAACAATGTTGGGAATGAAAGAGAACTAGTATTTCCATTGTTGCTTCTTGTCAACCACGTTGATGAGCTATGCCATTCATTTCTCCATCTTTATTCTTTCTTTTTTTCGACCATTTACTATCGCAGGGAATAACCCCGGTGACAAGAAAAAAGATTGCACCTGAACAATTTATTTGATGGCAATGGACACATTCTTATTTGATGTTTCTCTCAAGATAATCTTTTATCACCAGAAAATAAGATAAAAATCAAACTTTAATAAACGAAACTGATTCTTTTTTTTTTACTACAATATAACTATCAGTGTTTCCATGAATTTTTCATCCTTGGCAACTCTACAACTGGTGAGGATCGCAAAAACTTTTCCCCTCTATATCAGTCCCTCTCGCACATACTCCTACCTTCTCCTCCCCCGCACTTGCTCTTTCTCCTATAGCTAGAGAAGAGAGTGCACGTAGAAAGATTTATCGTTTCCATATCGAGCACAGTATGGAGGATAGTGGAATAGTGGATAGAGAGACTATGGTTGAAAGAGAGAAAAAGAAAGAGAAAATTCAAGAAGTTGAGGATGAGAAAAAGGGGCTATTTGCTACAATAACTACATCATATGAAATGGACAAGTAGTATTGGATATTCGTACTTTCCATTCGTCAAAGTCCTCTTTCATTTCATTATTCTCTTTTATATATATTTTCATTGTAATTTCATCATTTATCTTTGATACGTTTCGCAAACATTAAATAAATTTTTCTTCAACAGAGATGTAACCACGAGTATCCAACTACCATTGAGACTTCTATCTCTCTGCAATATCAAATCAATCTGAATTTCTTTTTTCTTTTTTCTTCCTCTCTACCTCTCATCTTTGCTTTAGCTCATTCTACGTCTGGCATAAGCCCCAGACTCTACAGTAAATATTACTTTTGCTGTATCCACAAAAACTCGGACCAAGTATGATTCAAAATTATGTCTGCCACGAAAGGATTCCCACACAATTGTAATTTGCATGTAGATTAAAATACATTTGCACAGGTTAATAAATCTTTCATTGGAATTTTTTTTTTCTTCTGAGAAAATGCATACTGCTGCCAAAAAATTCTCCCCCAAGCGTGCCTCAAATAATTTCCCTCTCTCTCTTTCTGTTTTTTCCTTCCCCATCTTATTCCCAGTGTTGCAATACTTTTTCACTCACATAGTCGTTTTTATTGGCGCAATGCCACAAGAAAACACACTTTTCAACGCACGACTGCTGACCTTTTCCCAAGATTTCTTTTGTAATAAGATCGGGGCATCAAAGCAGAAACCAACGGTTCTTCAACGAGCTGAAAGAATTGATAATCGATCGTGCAGTTTTTTCCCTTTGATAAAGGACCGAAAAAAAAAAAACAAAAAAACGAAATGGAGAAAATTAAAATGAAATGTGCTTTGTAAAATAGGAAGGGAGAAAGAAGAATAGACAAAATAAGAGATCAAAAAATAAAATTGCCCCGTGTTCCTCTTGTTGGTAGACTTCCCCAGGGGATTCGCCTTTCGCCTCCAAACCAAATTGAACGATAGCTGATTCTTTCTGCTTCTCTTCAAAAATAAAAAGCTCTTCCTCTCTCTCTCTTTCTCCCTACACACAGAAATGCAAACTACTGTATGGATGGAGCTGTGTTCTGTCAGTACCATCAAAAGCCGTTATTTCACAGTCAATCGATCTATGGGTTTTATATCTGCAATTACCGATACTGTGTGAAATTGATAGACTATGACGTAGCTTCAAAAAGAAAAATGTTTGATATAAAAAGTTACAGAACCAAAAAAAAAAAAAAATCTTTTTTTACCCTTCTTTTTTACCCGTAGATTGTATCAGATTCTTTTTTACCGATGAAAATGCCAATACACGCATATTCCATAGCCTACAGCAGCCAAAAAACAAATAGATCAAGCCAATTATTTTATCAGCAGTATATTAATTACTCCTCGAGTCACGTGGATTTATCGAGAAATCAGTAGAGCACCGGTGTTATGTATGATCGTGTTAGGGTTCCTTAAGTTTATATATAATTACTACATATATATTTTTTTCTACAGTGAGTAGATATTTCAATTTAAGTTACTTATTTGAAAAATGACGAAGTCTTTCTTCATCAGTTCCTTATCTCTTTTTCCAAGATATTCAATTACAAAAGTGATATTCCTTAATATTAACCGTTCGGTTTCGGAGTATGATTATGAACTGACTCTCGAGGAGTCCTGTAAGATCGTTTAAATAATAATTAATTGTGTCACATTACAACACGATGCAATTGTATCATGCTGTTATGAAATGTTGACACATGTAAACATGTCAAGTAAGTTCAACTCATTCTTGCGTTTCACTTCTTCACTACTTTCTCAATATAAATAGCAATAGTTTTGGGACACAACAGTGGATATTTTTCAAAATTGAATAACTGCCGAAAATGATCAAAATTATTCATTGAAATCCCCGAAAATTTGACTATGTAAATTAACACAAGTTGATAATGATTCTGTCATACTTTATCTTGAATGAAGTTATTTACTGGATCGATAAAATCGGATTATTCGGTATTTAGAGATCATTAAGGGAGAATTTGGTGTTGGTGAAAAATATATATGACACGAAACACACAGTAGGATGTGTAGGCTGTACATCGTTATGGTTTAACATCAATTCTTCACTTCGTTATTTCGAACGAGCGGCCATTTCACGAGAGCTTTTTTTTTTCCTCCCTGATAGAGGTCTCTATTTTGTCGGTGAGGGAAATCGAGTGAAGGCCTTGCACATTCGTGCCCACCAATTTTCGAGGGTACTCAATGTACACCATTGACTCTCTTCTCTCTCTCACTCTTGTTTTCTCTTTCTGCCAGTCGCTCATTCGCGAAACACCCTCTCTCGTTGGAGTCTACTCCCAGCCTATATAGCACTAATGCGCCCTTAACGGCTGGGAACGCATGGTCCATTTAGTGTTTACATAACGATCCGGTACGCCTGGGCTTAGGAGAAATCGATATCTACAATTTGCATAGACTCGCATCGGCCAATCCCTAATTCACGTGATAACGTTCCATTGCACCAGTGTGTAAAGTATTAATCGTCAATAATCTCTGTCATGGAATTCTCCTCTCTGCATGATTCTCCAGTGATAGGACCCACGTATTGTTATCACAGAAAATAACGGCCAAAACGAAATTCAATTATAATTCGTTATGGTTGTTTAACTAATCCTTAGAATTTCACTTCACTAAATTAAATTCACAGGAGGCATTACACCTCAATTTTCAACTATCAATAATTGACAAAGCTGAAATTTAGTTCATGCCTAAACTGTCAAATTTCGAATTGGAAATAATACCAGAGTCCAAGGCAAAACCTTTACGATAAAATGATTTGGGATTTTTTCTTCAAAGTAAAGGAATTCTCGAAAAAATAGATGAAATTTTTTATCATGTGTCTACATTGTTTGGTAATTTTTTTAGTGAATTTTTCTCTTGAGATCTTTGTTCTAAAAAAAATGTCGGTTCATTTTGCTCAGCATGTCTATTTTTCCCTCGTCTTCCCTTCGAATAATTCTGTATT
The DNA here is from genome assembly GCA_963921955.1 of Aleiodes alternator. NCBI lineage: Eukaryota > Metazoa > Arthropoda > Insecta > Hymenoptera > Braconidae > Aleiodes > Aleiodes alternator. The sequence goes on along the minus strand of OY998107.1, from coordinate 2,644,278 downwards.
AATACCCTCCGTTAGAGTTACTCAACCGATCATCCTGGACATCATTGTACATGTCTGAAGCCATATACAGTAGATAATAACCTCAGGAACTCCAGAGTGATTCAATTGGCTTTCAGCACTATTGTCTGAAATGCTGTACAATGAATTTGAATTACTGTGAGCCCGACATTGATCATTTCAATGGACTAATTAAATCTCATTGCCTATAAATTCGAGTTAAAGAATCCAGACTTCCCTTAGATGCAGCATCCATTATTGACTTTTCTATATATTTTCACGACTCTTTAACACATCGGTTAAGAGAACATATTGGTGTACTTAAAGTAACGCAATGGCAGTACAACGGCAGTTGACTATAACGGAAGAGAAAATGTTCACCAGACTTGTGTGCCAAAGCCATTTCTCCCATGATAATACTTGGTTTCTATGTGCACTCTAGCAGTTTCACATGAAGCAAATGTACTAATTAATTACCCATGCCCTGTCGCAGTAGCTAAATTTTCCTGCCAAAATCCCCCCAATGTGTCTTTCCTCTACGTTCTCTAACTCGCTCATTTCTATCCTCTCTCTTGCTCTCCATCGTTAGTCAATCTATATGAGGCATTCCACGCTATTTCACTCGTTTTTTGGGTTTGATTTTTTGATTTTTTTCATTTTTTAATATGTTGTGGAAATGCTCAAGACAAGTCATTTCCCACAAAAAAAAGCCCAAAAAAAAATTTTTAGAAAATTTTACGACCCTTTTCATTTTTGGAAAAACGCTGTTTTTTTGGGAAAAACTCATATTTTCTCTAGCTTCAAATGCTCATATCTCATTAAATATTAATTATATGAAAAAAGTGAAAGAGAACGTTTATGTGGGGAAAGATCATAGAATTGCATTCACATTTTTTCCAATGATCGAAACGTGATTTTTCTATTTTTTATTAACTATTTAAATAAACAAATTGACTGAAATTATCGAATACATGCTTTTAAAAATCTGAAAAAAATATATGTGCATGATTGATTTATTTCTGATTTTTCTATAAATTTTCGCGATACACTCTCCAACCGTTCGCGAGAAATTGATTTTTTTATGTTTTTCGGGGATCCGAGGCCACTGTCCAAGAACCGTGCGCATGCGCACAACGTTAGAGTGGTAGGGAGCACTCAACTTACGCGCCAGTCGATCAGGTGACTGGCCACTGAAACGTTTTGCGCATGCGCACAGTCCTTCGGCACCGGCCTCGGATCGCGCAAAAACATAAAAAAATCAATTTCCCGCGACCGGTTGGAGAGTGTATCGTGAAAATTTATAGAAAAATCAGAAATAAATCAATCATGCACATATATTTTTTTCAGATTTTTAAAAGCATGTATCCGATAATTTCAGTCAATTTGTTTATTTAAATAGTTAATAAAAAATAGAAAAATCGCGTTTCGATCATTGGAAAAAATGTGAATGCAATTCTATGATCTTTCCCCATATAAACGTTTTCTTTCACTTTTTTCATATAATTAATATTTAATGAGATATGAGCATTTGAAGCTAGAGAAAATATGAGTTTTTCCCAAAAAAACAGCGTTTTTTCAAAAATGAAAAGGGTCGTAAAATTTTCAAAAAAAAATTTTTCTTGTTTTTTTTTGTGGGAAATGACTTGTCTTGAGCATTTCCACAACATATCAAAAAATGAAAAAAATCAAAAAATCAAACCCAAAAAACGAGTGAAATAGCGTGGAATGCCTCATATACATAATTCTATTCCGACTAAACATACACAATGTGCCGAATGACTCTGTACACCAAATTACTCTTATTAAACAATTATTATATCAAAATTGAAATGACATTATTCATAATAGGGAGAAAAAATCCATTGAATCATGTTTTTTCTTCAGATTTTTATTACCCCTGTGTACGCATGTGTTTTCCTTTTGATCCAGTGAATTTTTACAGCTACACAGAATTCCATGAAAAATGCAGAATCACTTTGTCACTATAGGGGCAATATAACGCAAGGACACCAACGGTGAAATACCAGGAATAAATGTTTTTGAGTCTAAAAAAGAAGGAAAAAAAACTTTAGCAATTTTATTAGAAAGCTTTTTCAGACTCCCTAGCCCAGAGAGTCAGTAGTATGGGTAGATGTTTGTAGCGAATATTTTCTCCTATATACACTGGAAAATTTCGACCATATAGCAAGACACATACAAACACACACACACACACACATTTACAATTTTTCCTCGTCTCTCCCTTTGCTGACTTACCTGAATTTTTCATTTTGATAGAATGCCGGAGACTGCACTATGAATAATTTAGAGGGTTTGTGTATGTGTATCCCTTCGGCCTCGGGCTCTTGTAATCCACAAACGTTGGTATCATTCCCTTCGTTCTGTACACATGAAGCCTCTCATTCCACTCCACTGAATCTATACGATCGTATATGGATATACTATGAACTTCATGTTAACTCTAATTAACAAATCATCCAGTTGAATCGTATTATCCTCCTTGATATATGGAAGTTGTCATAGTTACGACGTGTTACTTGTGTAAAGTTGGATGGACAGTTTGGCAGTTGGTACCGATGCTGTGCTATTGCTATTAGAAGCAGTGAGCTATCCAAGTGCAATTTATAATGACATTATGGTAATGATGGACTCCCTATCATTACTACTATGAAATTGAAACTAGTCTTGTGTTATTGATGAGATGTGCATTACCACAGTATTATGAATAAATTTTCAATCGAATCTATCGATTATTGTTTACATAATTCACATGAAAACGTATCGTGTCATGTCAAAATTCTATGACATCCATGACTTGAGTTTGAATATATAGCGGAAGATGGGATAAAATGGACATGGGTTGAGTTTTGTATTTTATACTATGAAATTCATTCGAAATGGATGGAAATATTAGAGATGAGTTTCTTCTGATGATTCCATTGGGAAGAGGAGGAAATTTCCCATGGAAATGATGTATCAGAAGTTATTTTTTAGAATTTTTCAAATATTTCATTTTTTGCTCAAGATTTAAAGGTAAAAACTCTTCTTTTTTTGAAAAATTTAAGTTTTTTAAGAATATCTTTGGTTCTATTGATCGTAGCGAGCTGGGGTTGATTTTGAATGAAAGATGAGCTCATTTCCCATCAATTTATGGGGTTTGAAGAGAAAAATATCAATTTTTTCAAGTACTTTTGAGACAAAAACTACTTCTTAGAAAATGACATAAAAATATTTGAAAAATTGATTTTAAAAAAATTTGAACCTCATAAAGTAATGAGAAATGAGCTCACTTTTCATTTGAGATTAACCCCAGGTCACTACGACCAACAGAATGGGAGATATCACTGAAAATTTGAATTTTTTCCATTTTTAAAAGGAATACCCCTTCAAAACCTGTCCAAAAAAGTCAAATTTTCAAAGAATAGAAAAAAAATAATTTCAACACATGTTTTCCTCCTAAAATTTACTCAACTCTTCAATGGAATGATGAGAACGTTTCCTTCATCTTGGACAGTTCAATTAAAAATCTTCATTTTATTCCACCTTCGCCTATATACACCTGAAAAAGAGGTGAAATGCTGATAGTATGGATAATCGAGCGCGTCAAAGGATAGCTGTGCATCTTATGATGCGTTTATATGATATCGTGCTGTGTAAAGGGGATATTCTCGTCATTCAGCGTTGCTCCTATTACCCGTGCGAATGGGCAAAAAAACGAAGCAACAGAGAAACGAGATGCGAGCTGCATGCACCATCACCTTCTCCACGTCGTTGATGTTCCGGAACGTCGGACGACAAGAGAGAAAGACTATCATGTGGAAGAAAAGGACATAGGGGATGATGGCTTTGATGGGCGAGGGAGAGAAAGCGGTAAATGTTATATAGATGCCTCTCTACACATATGCAGAAGGATCGAAAATGTCCCACCACATCTTTCGGCATATGTAGGCGAGTGAGGGGAGAGAGATCAAGAAATAAAAGCAAGGAAAAAACATGCCGTTTCCGCGTACCAGTTGTGTACAGACTCTAGTATCTACTTGAACCTCTACTCAACTCTTCGGCAGACTGAGAACACTCAGTTGCTTCTTGGTGCGGAACGAAACGCTTTTTTACCCCCGTTAAAAAAGACATTTTTTTCCGTCTCCACAGTGAATTTCATTCGCTTATGAACACAACTGTTCGATTTTCTCATTTTTCACAACGATCTGATGGAAATTGTTCAGTTAAATGACGCGTATATGCGTTAATGCAACTGTCATTAGTTGATTGATTTAACAGACATATGGAGGAAGACGAGAGAAACACTTGACAAGGAACAATTAAAGCCTCCCCAGTTGATGATAAGCAAAATGCCCAAACGGTTTAGCGCGGTTGGGTGTTTCATCGGATTGATTTTGAATTTTACCTCGTACGTCCAATAGAATTTCGAATGAATTTCGATGAAGCTTCAACAGGCCGCGATGGACTGTGGGTAATTTAATTTATCACTGTTGCATTTACGATTGCTGTATTCATACCACTCAACTGATATTTCAGTAATTGCAATAGCCTTTCAACAATCAACAAATTTATATTTTCCATAATTGTTAGAGTGCCCTAACAATGTCTCTAATTTTCGTGATAATTTGAGCCTAAAAAGGTTAACATAAAAATGTTTGAAGAATTATTTGAATGTTGTTGAACAGTTGATTGAAACAGAATTTGATTTGAAAGCAACAACATTGTAGACATTGGGTAATAATGTGTAAGTCAGTGCAGAGGTGAAGAGAAGCCATTGCCTCAACACTGTCCGAAATTCGAATCCTTCAAACGGGCCAAACTCCCTTTGACCCGTACACACTCTGTGTCCTAACCTAGGATGGTGTTTCATGCTCTCACCCTCCACTTTGTTCTATAGAGCGATCAATCGACTCAATTTCACTACTCACTCAATTCATCCTGGAAGCCTTTATATATATCGTTCCCCCTTGTGTTTCAATCTATTAGTTTGCTAAAGTTCTCTTCCTCTTGAGCTACGTTTTCTCGCTAATTGATGTTGCTCAAGACTGCTCTATCAGGAATAAATTTTTCACACCAATAACTCTTTTCTTGCATGATAATATTTTCAAGCTTCCCTTTTTTCTCTCCACCCTTCTCGAGTACTGTCAAGAGAGATAGTATCTATGCAGTATCTGCCTCTGGCACACAAAGTCAAGCGGATGACTGTATCTACAAAAAAGATCGAGATATATCTTTTGCACGGAATTGGAAAGTAAAAATACGAAAGAGGGAAAAAGGGATGTTTCATCTACCCACACAGACACACACAAATACAGAGAAATACGTCATTTTTCATTGTGGCAGAAACAGTGCAATTCCGTTAGCAGAGAAAAGCAGAAACACAATGTTCTACTGTCTCTATTGACAGAAAGACGTTCTATTATCATCGTTGTTCATTGGCAGATCATCTCCCAATACTATATTTATTCCAAAACCTAACCTGTCCAAGTGACACACTGGAAATAAATGAAGTTTCACAACTTGATCGATAATTCACCGATAAAATCGATGATCCTCGATGTTTATAAACTGAAGAAAGAACCTAGAACATAACTATTTTTATGCTCCATGTTGACTATTAAAGGGAAGATAAATAGAGCAACAAAGGACATCGGCTAAGAGGAGAAAACCGTATGACGAGGAAGTTAAGTTGGAAAATGTCGAAGTTACGAGGCTTGGGATGTTTCAATACCCAGATGCAGCATCCGTCTGATCCTGGTAATTCCTAAAGCGCAGAGTAGAGATGATGTGTGTCTTCTGCACCTTTCCCCACCTCGTGTCTCATCCGGTTCATGGCTCAATGAAGCTGCGGGATATATACATTAACCTCGCCCTTTAAAAAAGGAATAAACAAGAATTTCCAACAACGCATGAGCCTGAGAAGGATGAAAGATACACACAGTTTCACCTCTGTTAGCCCGCACCAACGACTTATCTTTCGTTTATGACTTGGTATACTTTATCCACGTGAGCGCTTCTCTCTTCCAACTAGCGGAGAAAAGTAGCAGCACACAGTTGGAAGAGAAAGAGAGAGAGAGAGAGTAAGACAGAAATGAGGATGGGGAAGTTGGGCTCAACGATGGGGACATGTTTTCCTCGTAAATTTCAAAAGTTTCCCACGTAACGTCGCCTACTTTGGCCCAGGTACCAAACGGTGGACTTTACGCCTCCACAGATTCAAGCCCCCTCTGGGCAATACTCCCGCTTACGCGTTTTTCCCACTTCTTTTCTCCTGTCTTCTCCATGATTCTCTATACCCCTTACTCTTACCTCCTTCTTTACTGTGTAATTCTTCCTCGGGCTGCACGTGCGTTCATAAATTTAACCGAGAAATGTGTTTGGTAGGAGTTACACTGAACTAGGAATTACCAAGGGAGTTTGTGTTCTAAGAAAGGCTGTCGATGTGCGTGTGTCTTAGAGAATCCCAAAATGATGAATTGTTTCTTTGGATAATTGTAAATTTTAATGTGACTATCGATTGTTCAGTGAAACTCTACTCAATTAATTACATCACACAAATCTCCCCTACTTTACGTAATTATTGTTATGACATTTATAATAGCCTCAATTCCTCAGAGAGAACTCTTGTTTAACAATAGCAACCAATTTGCTTCGTAATTAATGGAGAAGGATAAAAGTTTGAAAAAAAAAAACGAAGATTAAGTACAATCTTGAAAGTAAAAAAAAAAAGAGAAAGTAAAATTTTTATAAAAAAGTAGAGAGATAAATGGCAGGAGCTTATTAAAAATCTTCATCTCCTCATTTTCTTTTCACTTCATGCATTCATTTCTTTTACGATGTTCCAACTTTAATGTCTCTTCTACATTCCAACCGAGTTATATTCTTCGCAAGTACCTTTCTACCTAAGGTTTTTCCAAGAGGTCAAGCGTAATATGGGTGAGTGCGCTGCATACAGCACTTTTCCCCAAAAAAAAAGAAACGAAAAGAAAGAAAGAGAATTATAAGAGAGGGAATAGAGCTTTGAGAAAGCAGGAGCAAGTGAGATACTTGATATGAAGGCAAACGAGGCGCAGCCAAGAGAAAATTGATGAGGATTCGTCGAGGCATGGTAGGCTTGGGTGCCACCGGAAAGCCAAATCCCTCTGTTTAAAGTAAAGCTCGACGAGCATTCAAGACCTATCCTATAGCACTGCAAGTTTTCTCCTTCTCCATTTCATCCTATAAAGTAGTATTCATCTCTCTTTTGCTCTCTCTCTCTCTCATTGCTGCTCATGCTGCTCGAGAGGTTCCTCTCTACGTATAAAGATATCTATATATATATATAGAATTTCCACCATATAAAGCTTTCTCTCTCTCCGAAGAGAAGTGGGATGAAGAGAGAAATGAGAAAAGGAAAAGTAGAGTGAGATGAAAGCAAAGAAGCGGCAATTGAATTTCCTATCCAGGAAAATTGTGGCAAGCTCCATGGATTTGCCAGATTTGGACTCTTTTCTCTCTCGCTTCTCTTCTCTTTCTCTCTTTTACTTCTCTCTTATATGTCCTTGATATCCCACCGATGAGTTCACCATTTTGAGAGCTAACCCTGTCGACAAAAAAAAACGAATATGGAGAGACGTATCGGTATCGAGAACGATTCAATCCAAGTTTTATCGTCTTATCATCTTCGTCCCACTCTCCTGGGATCGTGAGCCTCAGTCCCTATTTTTTTTTTCTACGTATGTTCACTCTTTTCAGGATTCCAAATAGATAAGAAATCAATTTATCTTCGTACTCCAGGAGAAGCAGAATTCTGCAAACAAATAACATCAATTAAAGCTTTATTCTCCCAGTCAGAATGAATTCCGTAGACAATTGAAATGTTTCGTTGGAATATTTGTTCTACACTTTACTATTAAATTCAAAACTTTTCCAACTGACATTCAGAGAATGTGTCTAATATTGTTAGTAATAAATACTCCATCAGATATATAAACTGTCGCAAGTATCACAGTTAGTTATTTTCTTAAAACAGCTGAAACTATAACTGTGAAAGGGAGTTTCACTTTCATTTTAACCTGACTAGTAGTATTCACCTAAATGGAAATGCCTGTCGATCCCTTATTCCCTTAATAGTTGCAGTGCAAGTTTATGTTACTCCTGTTTGCATTGTTTTGAATAATGCATAGATGCTAATGTTTTGATTCACTGTGTATAAATTTTGTGTATACATGTTATATAAAAAAATTGTATTTGTGTAGTATTGATAATGTTTACTCAACAATATCAGAGAATTACAGTGAAATGGTTTATGAAACAGTGTATGTTTGATATGCCTTTGGTGCATGAAAATATCTCTTCTACCAATGTTACAACTTCAAAATTCTTTACAATATCAATATCACTACTTTTCCCTTTGACAATATTGTTTTGACGTCTTTTTTTTTATTCCCTCATTCAATTCTCTGCGATACAGTAAGGGCACAATGGATTGTTATAATTTATATCACCTAAAACTACTTCAGAATCACTTGGAAAACGTGCTCACCCTCTTGTTTTACCACACAACTCACCAAAGTACTTTGATCGAAAAGCATTACCAGCTGAAGTGCAACAGACTGTACAGGAAAAACTTTTTTTTTTCTCACTTTATTTCTTATTTTTCCAATTTTTCTTCACCTCTGACTGTTTTATTTCAGTTTCATTTGAATACTGAATACTAAATACTCCAGGCATGTTGTAAGAAATGACAAGAAATGTAAAGAGAAGAGAGAAAGAGAGAGAGAAGAAGAAGAAATCGGATTATGAAATATCGCAAGTTGTAAGCTTAAATGAAAGTTTATTCGAAAGGAAAAGCTGAAGATTCCAGATTCTCTTGGTATCTACTTTGTAATTTTGTTTCGTCAAAATCTCAACTTTTTTTTTACTGAGTGTTGAACAGCCGTTGGGCCAGAAGCATTATTTCCATGATACTTAATTTTTATTCACCTCCCCTTATTCCCTGGAATTAACTAAATTTATGCAAATACGAAATTGAAGTTTACTTTTACCTTATGAAGTATTAAATTTTCTTCATTATTTCATATCTTTTGAATAATGAAGATGAATTGCATCGAAATAATTAATTGAAGCTAATTTTTCTCCTGATAGTCTCAAAGAGACAGTGACGTCAGAACACCGCAAATTTTCTAATTTTGAAGCAGAAAGGTTTCCATTGGTTCTTCAGTGTAGAACGCTGTGGTTTTGGCCTTTTCAGATCGATCAACACCGATAGAAGTCAATGACGTATATAATAACGTCAGAGACATTCCACTGCCTTTTCAATTAGTCACATTTATCGTCAAACAATTTTACAATTGTTCCCCTTCATTTTTCATTTATTTTGCCCTTTTTTTCCCCTCCACTCAGTGTAAATGGTGTAAAATTAACGAATATATACTAAATTGTGTGTCGACGTAAAAATGTCAAAGGTACTCAGCAAAAAAAAAAGTGAGTACAGGCTCTCACAATATTTATTCTTTGTATTCTATGTTTTAGATCGAACGGACGTAACCCATCCCCTCTTTTACTCCTTTTTGCCCCGTGGGAATCCCAGGAAACAGCCGCTAGGCGTCCGGGATTCCGAGCGTAGCTATAATTCTCTCTTTTTCTCTCTTTTGTTCGCTTTCACTCTCTCACCCTATCTTCTCTACCATTTCCAGCAGCTTTGAAACAGCATAAAAATGATCAAAACACAGTGAACGATAAATTTTGAAATATCTATCAGTGATATATATTTTGTAAAAATCTCTTTTTCCCTCTCTTTCACTCCCTTTTTGGTCTTTTTTTTATTTTTCATTTTGATAACTTCCCATTTTTATTAGTCTCGTGTGTCTCACTCTAGCAGCAGGAAAATTCAAATATTCGATAACCAAACAACCATTGGGTATGTGTATCTTTTTGAATAAATAGCAGATTTTCCCGTGGAAATTATCTGAAGCGTGTGACCTATTTTTCCTTTTTTTTTTACAACGATACGTAAAAAATCGATTTTTTTTTCGCTTCTTTCTAATGAAAAAAACGTAGAGAGAACCGGGGGTAAATAAAAATACCACATATTTGTTCATGCAAACAGTGAAACCAACAGATCTATTATATTTATATAAAGAAAACAAACATCAAAAGAGAGGAAAATTATTTTTCTGAATAATAAGTAAAAAAAAAAATGATACAGCCATAAACTTTCACCAGTTGGCTGACTTTGTCGCTATCTCTCTCTTTTTCTCTTTCGTATAATAATTCATATCAAAATTTTTTTTACTCCCTGTTGTTTTTATTCAAAACCTTCCACGTACGCGTCACGTACACTCATCTCTCTTTTCCTATCTTTTTTTCTCTCTTTTACCAAGGCTTGGACGTCATTTGATGCACGACTGATGCTTGCACGCAGCAGAAGCCCAAGTTGAAATCATAAATACGAGGCATAACGTAGAGAAAATATATATATATATCTCCACCTCTAGAACTATCGAGAGCAGCCAACAATAAAATAATTACTCCTAATTAATTCATGAAAAAATGATTAAAAAAATTATCTCAAGTAGTCGTAATCGGACATATTTATGTTTAAAAATACTTTGATTGAGGTAAAAAGTGAGAATACTGAGAGATAAATAGAAGAAGAGAGATAAAAGAGAGTCTTTGAAATGGCAAACGCCATAATTCAATTTATCCCGTCTAACTCGTGGCGAGACTACGACAGAGACTCTTAAAAACCCCGAGGACTTGCAGGCGTTTTCGTTCAACAGCATTGCCACCAATTTTCTTGTCACAAGACCGCTTCCCATTCTCATTCATCTCCTTCCATTTCCCCTTTTTCACCCCCTCACCCCTTCTTTCTCTCTTTGTCATTCATATTCAGACGGAAATATTTAGTCAAATAAATGGAATCCGCAAAATTGAGGATAAAAAGAAATTATAATATTGTTCCTGTTAATCCTCTGATTTAATAGAATTTCCCCTCCCCCGTTATTCCATGCTGATGCTCTCAATATAATTCAGCCCGACCGCACATTGACTCGATCCACTGCAAAAATTTTCAAGTGAAGAGAATAATTTCCTCATTTCTTCTCTCTCTCCCTTTCGCAAAAATATTATTTCAATTCAAATGATTTTTTTTAAACATGGAAATGTGTGAGAGCACTCTGCCAATGGAAATTCTTCTCACCCCACCCTCTCCCCACCACACCAACGTGCATTTGATACATTCAGAAGTGGAGAGTGATAAATTTGCATTTGAAAAAACCGTCGTGCTTTTTTTTTCTTCTTGTTTTCTCACTCTTTTCTCTTGTATTTTGGCAAACTATTGAAAGAGGAAGGCAAAGAAAAACATACAAGCTTCATTTTTTTTTTCCATTCTCAGATATTTATGACAAGTAAATACCTGGTTACTGCAAGTAAAAGTTCGAGCAAGTGGGGGCGAAAAAAAAACTCAAAAACTCTGTCGAAATGATAAAAAAGAAAAAGAGAAGTTTTTGTATGTACAGAAGAAGAAGAAGGCTTTATATCGATTTGAGGGAGAGTTTTCAGTTTTCTGCGTGGGTTTTGGCCGATAGAATAAAGTGAAAAAGTGGGAAAAACTTGACGGTATACACATATATACATACGCAACTTGGTAAAAGAAAACGATGGCAGAGGGGGGTGGGGGTCTGTCTCTTTTTTTCCACTCCCCTCTTTTCTCCACCAAGAAAGAGAAGACGATTCTCGAAGAATGCAGGGTCTGAGTAGGAAGCAGAAAGAAATCTTTTCTTCGTAAGTACTTTTCCGTGAGAACCAGGTGACTTCAAAATTCAAAGTTGTATGTATACATTCTTACCTACCTATGCCGTCATTTCGTATATGTTTGAATATAGAAAAAAAAAATTTTTTCCAAGTTTTTAGTGTCGTTATTTGAAAGTTTGCGAGTGCCTTTCACGGGCAATGGAGGAATAGAGAAGAGGAGGAGAGGGAATATCCGGTAGAGAGAAATGAAAACGGGGAGTTACGGTTTGACCTCAATATTCTCCTATTACTGCGTAAATTTTTCACAATTTTTTTTAACTCATAATTCTCTTTTTTAAATTTTCTAATAACTCCAGGATATTTTTCCATTATATAAGAGCGAATTTTAAATGAAAAATCATTTTCCTCTGAGTATAATTTTCCTGTATAACGAAAGCCTGGATTTTTGTTTTTTTTTTTTTTCTTTCATTTTAATTGAGAAATTGCGTGGGAGTAATCGACAAAGAGGCTATTTGGTTTCCAAACAATATTAAACGTGACTTGAGTGCCTTAAAATGTTGGACAATGGATTACCTTGATCAAAGCAGAATTTTATTTCGCCCTGCACTTTAAAAGACGAAGAGTCTAATGCAATATAACGTTAAAAAAAGAAAAGGAAGCAACCAACTCCCGGTAAAAACACGAAAAAAATAGTATATGAAGGAGGAAAATACAATCGATCTCCACTTTATCCTAAAAAAAAAGAAGAAAAAAAAAATTCAAGCCAAACGGTGATGAAAATAACAGGGACTCAGTCTCTCAAATCACGTGGGGTGCGTAAAATTGAGTTTAGGATGTAGTAGAAAGTTCTCTCCTTTCTCTTTCACTCTATATACCCTCTTCTCCCTGTTTTTTTTTAAACCCTAGTACTATACATTGACCTCCCCCCCATAAATCTGAAAATCCTTGTATAAAGCGCATTCTTCACTGTCAGCAATTTTTTGCAATCGCTCTTCCCCCTGAGCCATCTTGAGTGGAGTTAGAACCAGCCAATTGTTGAAGAATTGTAAAGATACACGATACAAAGAAAAGATCTAAGAAGTAACATCATTGGCCTTTTTTTTCTCTTCTTTTTGTGTGTGTTAAAAGCCCCAAAAACCCAATTACACTAATGGAAATTTTTTTTTAAAAGATCAGAATTCAATTGAAATGATTTTTTGATAATGTCAATGGTGTCATCTTGTGTCTATAAATCTGTTGAAATTTATGAAAGCTTATTGATCTCGAAAATCCAATCGTAATCCTCCATATAACTCCACGTTTATGATATCCCAAGTCCATAGCAGTGATATGTGACACACATTTGTCTCTAACACGAGCATAACAGAGACCCCCCACTCAGTTGGCTTTACGAGGTGCCATGAATAGAGCGACAAATCGTCGTTAGGCTACCCTCTGCATGTGCTATATCTCGAAAAAAAAAAATATTCAAAAAACCCTATAAATAAGAGATAAAGCAAAAAAAAAAGGAGATCTCTTTCCTGAGAATCAAAATTCATAATTTTTTTTTTTAAGGACTTTAAATAACTGTCACACTCGTGTGAAATATGATTCTCAATTTTTGAAATATTATACTCCATGAAATCCAATATTCTCTGTCTTTCGTGAAAATTGAAGGATCACAAGGGTTAAACTTTGGATTCTCGAAAAATTTCATTTATTTATATGGGATAAAAAAGAAATAATGAAAAATCAATGTTTTTTTGAATGAAACCAAATTACCGCTAGATAATTATACTCTGATGACCTAAAAATAATGAGTACTCAGTGCATGACACATGATGGCAGAAAGTAAAGTGCAATGCTGTTTTGTTTTGTTTAATTTTCCGTTTTTGTTAAAATAATGTCAATTGACTGATGATAGTACTGACAATTTTCAGAATAAACATAATTAGATTAGATGAAATGCTGGTGCCTTTGAAAATTGAATGCAAACTTTTTAAAAAAATTTTGGGAGTAACCGATAATTTACATAATAATAATTTGAGGAATGATCGGAGAAAAAATTTCAATAATGATAAAAAATCAAGATTGGAATATTGTTTTCCTCTATCTATATAAGTTCTTGTGGATGTTCTTACTACATATATTCCCACGCATATCTCTGATTTTACTCAACCGGAAAAGAAATCCAATAACCCTCAGTGTAGAAGCACAAGCAAGAGTGGGGAAAGAGAGAGAGAGAGTCAATAGTTGTTGTTTTTCTTTGAGAATAGTTTTAATCCGATTTTATGGACAAGCCAATTTCCGAAGCAGTCTACCAACTACGTACAACGGCGATTCTATTGGAAAACATACTCGAACAAATACATTATATTACTTGTATTGATTTTGTTTTACTCTTATCTTGAATATAAAAAAAAAAAAGAAGAGATAGCGTGTTTCAAATGAAAATCAAAGTAATTGCCAGAAGTTTATTGCAAATATCGAAGGAGAAGTTTTGAGGGAAAAAAATATTCGAAGAAACATCATGAAGATGTCATCAGGATATCAAAGTGAATTCTCCTTGATTTTTTTTTTCCCCAGTGAGAAGACATTTGGCTATTTGTATGACTCCAAAGTATCTCTTTAGGTCTACTCGAGACAGTGCCAAAGAATCTTTGAAAACTATTCTACCATATGGAAATAAAGAAACTGAAAAGAGCTGAAATCCACCTATGAAAAGAGCCCACCACCCAGTCTAGACGTTTTCACTCAAGAAAAATATTTTTAGTACTGAGAAAAATGGAAATTCCATATGGTTAATAGAGCTTGGTGCTTTTATTGAGCAATGTATTGTGCCGTACAAGAAAACGTTTTCAAAGAGAGATAGAGAGAGATAGAGTTCGTTGTCTCCACAATGACGGAGCCAACGCAGAAATCGTCTTGCCAAAACCAGTGAAAATCCATCCTGTATCTACAATCACCCCCTCCCCTCTTCGTATTTTGGATATCCCTCAAGTCTTGAGGTTCCTGGGATATTGAGTGAAGCTTGCGGTAAACCCGTAGTTTCGACGTCCAAGTGAACAATGAAAACCATTAATCCGATATGCCGAAACGTTAACGGAGTATTCCACTTGCGCCTATCTTGTTCGTCTACCCAAGTGCTTACTGTGTTCTCCCTCCTCTCCCCACTCACACTGAAAATCCTCGAAACTCCTCAAAACTGATCACAACATCTTTCCACATTGGCAAACTCTCTGGTTATCCATGGCTTTCATCATTCCTTGTATTGTAGCATCGATGGACATCTTTCGTGTCTCCAAACAAGCAAAATGGGAATTGAACAAAGTATGAGAAACACCCATGGACAGGAGAAAAGCCCCACGGCATTTCAACCTTGCACTTGGCCATTGGATCTCGAAGTGAATGCGAAGGTGAATTGTGTGAGAGAAAGAGGGGGGGAGGGAAGACTCTAACATTCCACTCTGAGTGAAACTCCTCCCATGGGATACCCAACTACGGGATAAAAAGCCCTCTTGGCTATTTCTTCTGTGTACACTTTCCTTTCTCTCTCTCTCTCTACTGGTTTTAACATTGTGAGCATTTGGATTACCTATGACGAGCACAGAGTAAACGAACTTCTACAGTTTAGGTGAATTATTTGCCTCGAATTTTCATTTTTTTCATCTACAAAAGTTTCCACAAGTAGAAGGAATCTAGATTCATCCAATAATCGTTGGCAAAAAGAAGAAAATTAGTTCTTCAAATAATTTCTTTTGTGGGGAAAACCCTAAAATTCAATCTTGAGAATGGCTGTCAGCATCTTCTCGTCCAAGGTTTCGAAGACTTTCTCATTCCCCCCTGAGCCCATTCATAATAACGAAAGAAAGAGAAAAAATTGAAAATTTTTTGCGCGATAGAAACATTTTCAGTAAAACTTGCTGCTACGTTACAACGGAAATCACTAGGATTTCCTGTGTAAGATTATACTGTCGGTCTGAAGACCACTCACAAATGGCTAGAATTGTAGTCCACATTTTCTCTCCCCTTTTATCGTAAGAAAACGGGAATCCATACGTGAATTTATCGTTATTACCCAATGTATTTTCCAGCCTGACGTTTAGATAATTGACAAGCTTGAAATAAATCCTTACATAAATCCACCCTTCTGTGTATTGAGCCCTCATCTCCATTGTGTTATGAGACTCATTTCAGTATTCTCCTTCTCCACTTAAATTCACCAATATTACTTTGCCCCCCCCCCCTCTTTTTCTTCTTCTCTATTGGCAGATGGTAAGATTTTCTTCCTGGCATTTTACGACTTATAAGATGGGGCTGAAACACTGATAACAGTTATTCGGTCACAATGAAATGGTATATCGATTCACCTACCCTGTGGTAATCGAGATTGACAGAGTCGAGAAATGAAAGTCCCTCCGGGAATGAAAACAAATATTCATGTGAAAAAAAAATTGGAGGAAAAATATGAAAAAAAGATATTTGCCATAATTTTATAATATAAATTCATCATTCCATTTGATTAATCTATTTGCCAGAATTGGTGCAGCATTAATGGAAGGCTATGCCGTATTTCAGTTTGTATCTCCATCAAGTCGCATTAAATTTCAATATAATTTTCCATGATTGAGAGATTTGAATTACACGAATTGATGGGATTGTGCACACAAGAATGGTTTCAATTCGTAAATACCCTTTCACGTGTACTCATCCATTCAAGAAAAATCCAATTTTTCCTTTATTTTTTTCACAAGCTTCTTTATTATTTCTTTTTTCCTCCCATTTTGTTTGATTTTAAATGGCGATGTTTTCTGTATACTGCCGGAAATCCGTTTGTATCGTATTGGTATTCGAGAATCGTTTTATTCCAGGGCGTTTTGTCGCGTGTTTTCTTCGGATACGAAGAATTTTCCTCGATTCAATTGAGAAAAACGCTCGCGTATACAATCGATGAATATTATTAGTACCTTTTTCCAGTGCTTTTTATTTACACCGAAAAGAAAAATGAATACGAAGAATAATACACACAGAAAAAAACTGAGCATAGAATATGAACTTTCTGTTCATATTATATGCACTATCTAGTGCATAAAATATGTACTACGGTTTTTCGTATGAAACATGTACTGTTAATACATAATTTATGCACAATAGTAAATATTTTATGAACAATAATACATATTTTATGCAAAAGTCGAGTGCATAAAACATGCATAATTAGAGCATATTTTATGTCAAAGGCCAAATCAGATTGTATGAAATGCTCCGTTCATATTCTATGCTCAGCTTTTTCTGTGTATAGGCATCTTTGTTTTTGCCATTTTTCATCATTAGTTGTCATTAATTTTTTTGGTGGAAATTCGATGGGATTTAGGGAGGAAAAAAAATGACAATTATAAACGCTCGTTTTGCGAATAAGAGGAGAATGAATGGAAGTTCATGGACGTCAAAGCTATGGGATTATATGAAGCTACCAACCACATACGAGAATGTCTGAACGATGTGAAAATACCGAGGATGCCACGGAAAACCCCGTCATATTCATTGAGAGGAGAGGAGAAGAAGAAGAAAAAAAAGAAAAGAGCACTGAACAGCTATCCTTGATCCTTAACTGTGGGGGATAAAAAATGGCTATGGTTTGGTCTTGAATACCATTCTTCGCACACTATATCAATACAGTGTGATCCAGTTTTTTTAGTACTATTTTTTTTATTTTTGCACTGTATAAATTCTTTTACTGCAATTCAGTTGTGGATTTTTCTTTTTATTCATTGGGGTAATGGAAAAAATACGTAAGAGTACCGTACGATGAGAGAAATGAGAGAATTGTGGAATGAAAATATAATGGAAAATGGAGAAATTCTCCTTATAATACGCGAGATGCCTCTAAATACGAAATTCCAATGCATCGATTATTCCGAGATATGCTTCGCTAATACACATTCCTTTATCAACTCATATATTTCGAGGTATATTCACGTACTACATGAATTCAGTAATTAATTGTTGGATGCAATTATATTTGTATTGCAAGAATGCCTTTTTATGGGAATAATTGTTTTGATTAGTTAATTTAATAGCTTAGTGATGTTTTTCATGAAAATCGATTGAAACTAGTAGAAGCAATTGGGATAGAATTTTTTTGATGATTCCATTGGAAAGCTAAGGAAATTTGCGATGGAAAATATGTCTTAGAAATCATTTTTTGAAATTTTTGAAAAATCCGATTTTTTCAGCCCAAATTTGAAGGCTACCCCCTTTTGTTATTTTTGAAAAAATGGTTTTTTGAGGATATCTTTGGTTCTATTGGTCGTAGCGCATCGCGAATTTTCAAAAAATTCTGAAAAATCAATTCAAACCTATGTTTTCCACCGCAAATTTTCTCAGCTTTTCGATGGGATCATCAGAAAAATTCCATCTCGAATCCTTCCATCAGAATCTCCATTTCACCCAACTTTTCCCCGAGTCTTTTCTAAAAAAAAAAAAAAAAAAAAAGAAACAAGAGAAAATATTGTATTCAGGCAAATTGATTTATTCCAATGAATTTCCTCGGAATTGTATTGTATTTTTTCCATTTCACGTGAATGCAGAAAGTTGATAATGCTGAGAATTCGATTACCCGGTGAATCGCGGACGCAGGCACTGAAAAAAGGTACGGCAGTGAGCCAGAGTATACGGCTCATTTTCTTCAGTATATGGACGAGAAAAGTGCAAAAGAAGAGGGATAAAAAAGAGGATAGACCAGAGAGGATGAAGGAGAAATGGAAAAAGACGAGAAGCTCTGTATTCTTTATTTTTTTTTATTTATTCTCAAGTGCATTGAAATTTATATGCAGTTAGACTAGCCAAACGGTCCTTCCAGCTTACTGAATTGGCCCATGGGTCAATGAAAGCTCCTTTTGAATACAGTAAACCAGAGAAAGCAGTGCCAAATTCGTCGTTACACTCATTTTTTTACATAAATTCAACAAAACGATTGAATCATTCAACTCTCTCCCCCAATAATTTAATTCTGTGAAGAAAAATTGATGCTAAAGATGACAAAGAGCGATTAAATTCCAAAATTTCTGCAGAAAAATTGAAGAATCCTAAATTTTTTCGCCTCGTTTCCACTCGCAATTGTCATTGCTTCTCAATAAAACCATTGGAAACGAAATCCACCTCCATTTCCTCTCTCATGCCCCACAATTTTCTCATGAAAAATCCTTGCCTGGCATTTTCAACCTTAACCTTTCAATACATTCCCCTATAATAAAACTCTAAAATTCTTTCTCTCACTGTGATCATTTCTTTCTGAAAAATAATATTTATATCTCTGGAATCCATTCAACCGGTTTTTTTTCCTTTTGGTGTCTCAGCTTCCGCTTTTTTATATCCCAGTGGATT
The DNA here is from genome assembly GCA_963921955.1 of Aleiodes alternator. Classification (NCBI taxonomy): domain Eukaryota; kingdom Metazoa; phylum Arthropoda; class Insecta; order Hymenoptera; family Braconidae; genus Aleiodes; species Aleiodes alternator. Next base: position 2,625,180 of record OY998107.1, on the reverse strand, counting down.
GAGTAAATAGGATATAGGATAAGTTTGAAATGAATTTTCCCTCCACTACTTCTTCTTCCATGCTCCGTTTCGGTTTTGTACGTAGAGAGAAAGTTGACTCTAACATTCACAATTCTTTATACATCCTTGGCTCCCGGAGTAGCACGAGAGAAAAGAAGAAGTGGGGAGTTACGTGAGTAAAAAAAAAACAGCTCTATATAGACTTCGAGTCAAGAAATACTGCGTATATATAGCCTGTGGAAAGGCTATATATCCCTCCTACACACATTGACATTTCGCGTATTTTTCTTACGTTCACTGGTGTCAGTGTCGTAAAAGAAATTGATTCCAAGATCCCTCCAAGCCTTCTCACGCTAAAAGTAAAGAAATAGAGTAGTACATGGCTGGCACTACGACGAACACAGGACTAACCCGTTTTTATTAGAATTTTTCAATCCCACAGCAGCAATACTTGGTCTTACGGTATTTTGCGCTCTAAGAAGACGGCGGGAGGGGGGGGGGGTGGGGTAGGAAAAAAACCGATTCAACCTTCAAGGATAGAAAATTTCCCTCTGTATATATTCTAAACGGACTTGATTCTTTCATTTTCATTTTATTTTTTTCTGCCTTTTTTTTTCGTCTTTTGCTCTCGAATTATGAAGGATTTCTACATGTAGAGAGAAATGAGAGGATACGAAGTGAAAGAAGATAGGTTCAGTGCCAACGTTATAAGAAGAGGAAGGAACACATCCCCGCCTGTCCTGTTATCTGTCGTGAAACGCAAGGGATTTCTCAAGACTCTGTCTTTTCGCTTTTCTTCCTATTCCTGACAACCTTTTCTCCTCGCTGCTTATTCCTTCTTATTTCTTTTCTCTCATTTTATTCTTATTTTTTCATTTCTCCTCCTCCTCCTTCTCCCTAACCCCCCCCCCCCCCCCCCCCCCCCACCCTTCTCTTATTCCACTGACTCTCATCGCTCTCCGGAGTGGAGATGTACTTGCAGAATTTTTCATCTGGAAAATAGAGAAGATTTTCCACGAATAATTTAACCGAGAGAGGACTTGCGTCGTGAACGAATAGACACGATACTACACTTCTCTGTACACATTAATGATTTCCGTATTTTCTTTTTTCATCCTTATCATCTGTGCCTCGAGATGCTTCTATACTGGGGAAACTGGTTCTATAATTAATTAGAAACTTTTTCCCTTTCGAGATGTTGGCACTTCCGGTCTTTCTTTCTTCTTTTTTTTTGAATAAGAAAATTTTGCTCCTCAGCAAGGGAAGGGGGGATGAGATAAATGGATGGGGAAACGTGTACCCGGTGCGGCAAAAGTGATCGATTGACAGTACTATCAATCAATTCTACCAAGTCATGGTTACGCAGAAAATGCCTCGAGGCAGCAAACAATTTTCCCCTTTTTTATTAATATAAATCTATGGTTCTTCAGTGAAAGAGAAAATGACTATAATCACACACAGAAAAAGCTGAGCATAGAATATGAACTTTCTGTACATATTATATGCACTATGTAGTGCATTCGGATAATTTCCACAATTCTAAACTGGATGATTAAAATCAATTTGACATTATGTTTGATGCATGAGTGTTGCACGTCAACGTATCAGTCGGAAGATCATTGAGATCGGTAACAACGTAATGGACCATATCAGACTGAAGATAGGACAGTCACGGTGACAAGCCGAGTGATAGATCGCAGCTTTAATGGGACGATTCTCTATTCTCTCTCTCAAGTACTCACACATATATATATATAGATAAAGCATTCACTGTATTTCTGTACGCGACACATTCCTCATTCTCCCTGTGTCATCTGTTTCTGCAGTTTGTTCTGCTCTTGTGTCATTAATTCTTCATTTTTCCGAGAAAACAAAAAACTGCATGAAGAGTAAAAAGCTCATCACTCATTGTAAAATTGAATTGGGTTCTGGCTATTGTTGAGATTGAATTTTACCTGATGGAAAGATAAAATTCACAGAATCCTCAACATTCCATGAACTTTTTCAAATAATTCGATTTATTAAGGAATAATTCATCAATTTTTCTCCATTGATTCAATAATTGATTCAATTATTTGCAAATTCAATTGGCCATGCGAAATATGCTAGATTTGAAAATTTCAGTGCAGAGAGATGGAATGAGTAAAAAAAACTTGAATATTAACAAGAATACGAAGACAACGAATCTGCATGAATTCTCTCAGTGTAACTCTGTGAAGTGGATAATATGAAAATACCAGGTAAAGTAAATCTCAGCTTCATTCGAATCGATTCGTTTGTGCTCATTTATGCATGGCATAGTAACATGCACATACACACAAATGCCAGTTAGAATGCATGTACCATCAATCTAACTAACGTACAAACTCAGTAAATCCCAAAATTTCATCTCCATAGAACTCCACGATTCTATACATTTATTAATTTTAAATCAAGACCATTGTTTTTTTTCATCCTCACGAAAATGCTGAAAATTCCATTTTCGCCAAATAATCAAAAAATCAGTCAACAACAGGAGAGACGAAAAGAAAAAAAATTCAATCCACATATTTCACACGTGCGTTGAATTAATATTCCATAACGGAAAATTCCCTCCATTTTCCACTTCGTGACTATGTGAAATTTGTGAAATATAGGAATTTAATAATTCTCCATTTTTTTTGCAATTATTTTTCATTAAATAAAAGAGATCAAAGAGGATAGAAAAAAAATCATGATGCACTGAGAGAAAAAAATATTTTCTAGGAGTATCATATAGTTCATGTCAATCGGGAAATGTTTTGCCAGTGAATTTTTTCCGTTTAAACAATTTATGTTTTGGACGAATTCTCGTACCTATTTATGATCAATTCGAATACATTCACACCAATCAATAAGATAAGCCTTTTAAAGAATAGTTGACGATAAATACATTCCGGTTTTGAGCCAAATTGGGCTATGTTTGGACTAAGATTTCCTATTTCATGCAAATAAATTATTATTTGATGAGAATTCCACGTAAAAACATTAATGGCAAATATGGTCGAGATTGAATCAATGCAGAAGGGAGATTTGGACAAATAATTGTTTATTTATCATCATCAGTTAGCAAAATTCAATAACAAAAAATGATTATGGATCTGATGCAATTTCGAACTGAAAACGATCAATATCGAGAAGAAATAGGTATTGATTTCTCTCAATTGAATCCTCTACTTTTCTCACAATGGTTCCGCGCAAATGAGGGAAAAATTTTGTCTCAAAATTATTTTCATTTCCAAAAAATATTTTTTTTCTCCCCTCACTGTAGTTTACTCTGTAAAAATGCAATATTGTATTTTCTAAATATTGAAAGAGCTTGCCAAACGTTTGGCTATTCTGCATTTTTACATTGACTATATCCTGGGGCTTTGCTGAGTCTCGTCCGGGGGCTTTTTTTCATAGTCCATGGGAATCGTTGCTGTTACCGTTTGAATCGCAATGTCAGAGCTGGGATTCAGTCCCGTGGTCTCTGGAATAAATGGTATGATTCTTCTCTTTCTCTCTCTCACTTTATAGTTTCCTCTCTGTTCGCGCAAAACCAGGAAAACCTCCAGCATAGTGGCCAGTCAGCCCTGGCCTCGCTCTCCAGCTCGATAGAGCATTTAAATGAATTAACCCCTGCATCGCCCGTATGCATTATTCGATTGCCGAGTCATGCGAGAATCCTCGAATTAAAGAGGGAAAATAAAAACGATAGAAATCTGGGGAAAAAAATCGACACATATATATATCTATATCTCTTGATTTTTTGACTTTGTGTCAGCATTTTCATTGCGAAACATGGCTATTGTATGAATGAACTGGCTTCAATTAATAATGGATGATTCATTTAGCCTTTTGTTACAACATAATAATGAAGAAACAGAATGTATTTAATGTCGAGAAAATCGAAAGAATAAATTTTTTTCGAGAAGAATAGTTGATTGATTGCCAACGAAATCAAACAGAAATGGAAATTGGCAATGTTTGAACTGTCGTCAATCAAAAAAATGCTTCTGGCGAGAGGTGGGAGGAGGAGGAAGTTATTGAAGGTAAATTGATTGACTTCATAAAACCAGTATGACTTTCTCCCTTTTTCCTCGTTTTTTTTTTTTTTCGTAATTTTACGTAAATTTTTGAAGTTTAATAAATGAACATCGAATTGCGCATAACGTGATGGAGTCGTCAACACAATTGGTAATTCATAAATGGTAATTTGTATTTTTTTTTTGTACGTGATGATATTGTTTAATAAAATGAGACAAAAGTTTGTCACCAATCATACTATCATCACAGTAACGATGATGTCCTGCATACTGAACAACGAAATATCTGTCTGCATATTAATTTAACAAAAATGGCTCTTTGCTCTATTTGAGTTTGGGATTTCTCTCTGTTGGTTAGTACTGTGTGCTGAGAGAATTTATCAGCATAGTTTAATTATATTTTATCCTGTTATGATGAATGACAGGATAATTTGCACGTAAAATTTAATGAATTCAACGAATAATCATGAGAATAACTCATCAAACTCTGAAGATTATTTTGAATTCGTCCTAAAAATTTTTACACGTCAAACTAGAGATTTTATACGCACATATATATGTACACATGGACAGAGTATCTCGTTTGAAATATGATTTAGGATCCTATTATGATAAAAATGGATTCACTGAGCACCATCCACGATGTTATTATCATAAAGTAGCAATAAAAATTTATTGGCACGTTTCTCCAGTGCCTTGGCGTCTGGTTGAGAGAAAAAGAGCCAGAGAAAATGGGCCCAATGTGAATAGTGATAGAGCATTTGAGAGTTGCGTTTTCACATTGAGTAAGACAGGAGCAGATATAACGTTGGATTAACCTTAAACCCTCAAAATGCGTACGTTATATTTTCATCTTCTCCACTTTTTTCCACTGGTATTCATCTATCTTCATACGTGGAAATTGCTTCTCCTTCATTTTACGATGATAAAATTTTCTTCGATCATCGTGCGTTCGTGTATGAGGCCAATATGTGTGTGATGGGACCATTAGAAATTGGATTTTGTGCAAAACTTTTAACAAGTACCACATCGATCTTTTTCTCTTTTTATTTCACGTAGTATCTTTTTTGTCCGTTACTTTTCTCTTCTCTCGTAAAGTGAATCACTCTCTCAAGGAGAAAGTGAAAGAGAAAAAAAAAAGAAACGAAGGAAACAAAATTTAAAGTGAAAAAGAAGCAGAAAATGACAACTAAGTACCCGAATCAAAGTTGTCCCTAACTTTGGAATTACCTCGGTGTAACAATGTTCGTAAAAGAAAATGCTTCGCTTTCGCTCCCTTTTTTTATATCTATTGAAAGTCCCAAAGGACCCTTCGAAGGCACAAAAACACAGTGATAAGAAAATAACTTAAAAGTCGTTGGATTTACTGGAGTAAATCAAGCAATCTCTCTCTCTCTGTCTCAAAAAAAAAAAAAAAGTGCGTGACTCTGTTGGAGAAACGGATAGAATGAACTTCCAGTAGATTTGAAGGAGCATAATGACGAACTGAGTACTAAACTTTCGATTGTGTTTATGTGTATGTGTATTTTCGGTAGAAAGCTTTCTGTTGCCGACTAAGAGAGAGAGAGGAAACGGCTAAAGTTTCAACGGTGTCGAGGGGGTTATCCCCAATGTGTTCTACGATGCGTGCAAGAAGAGGACCCTACACAAAATACTCCACTACTGGCAGTACCATCAACGCCACTGCCATCATCCTTCCAGAGTTCTCCATTTTCCTTCATCCATTTCTCCCCCTACTCATGGCTTTCAACTTACCGCGTTCAAGCTACCAAGTATAAACCCTCTCGCAGAGAGAGAGAGAGAGTTAGGTTATATAGAGAAGAACACAGAGTACACCAAAATCATCCTAGGTACGAGAGACAACGTAGAATCCCAGTCGGGCTCTCCCTCGACGCGACCCTTTTATCCCTAAATCCTTTGGTCCCCCGACACACAAACTCCACTCTGTCGGAACGTTTCGTTGATGTACGGTGACGTTTTCCGACCAGTCCTATCCATCAGTTCTCCACTTGACAGTGTGCTGATGCTTTGAGCTTCTCTGGTTCCACGGAAAATACATGTTTCACATGGCTTACGTATATTTATTTTCTTCTTATTTTCATCATCACTCGATGGCAGATGCATTAACCAAAGAGAAAGAGGGGAGAAGTATTATTGATTGAAATGGTGAAATAATGGCACAGTTGATCCTCGAATTACATATCCACATTTATTCTTCATTCCCTTACTCTCTCTCTCTCCGTATCCTGAATCGAGTTCATCCGGTGTGTGTTGAACGCATATCCCCCTGAAATGACGGTGTGGGAAGAGCAACGACAGTCCTGACAAACGGCCAGTTGATCCACGATAGAATCCCAAATTGGCCGATCCATCAGTATGCTTTCCTGTCGTCTCCTTCTTTCACAGTCATTCTCATAGAATAAACCCTCTCAGTGCCATTCGTCAGAGCCCCAGAAATGACTAGATCGTACATGTCGATCCTAACGAGAATACCTTCACTCCGGATTTTCGACCTTTTCTCTTCAGCTTCGCTGATGTTTCAACATTTAGACACCAATTATTGTTGCGTTAAGTGAAAAAGGACGATCAATCTAATTAATTACATAAAAACATCAATGGTGGCCTTATTATTATTTAAAATCCAAGGATCCTCCAATCCTAGTCCTAGACGCTGGAACAGCGTGAGTCAAATTCAGAACAATATTGGATATTTTTAATATTATTTAATAACAATTCATTATCGTGATCATTGTTCTAACATCGATAAAATATTATAAAATCTGGATAATTAGAGTATTTATAATAAATATTGAATTTTGAGGTTATTGGGATATTGGACAGATGAATAAATAGTAGAAGTCAATCTTCACATTTGTTTCCTGAAATCGCATCTTTCCTTTCTGATTAAAAGGTCCTTCAGGCTCTTTAGATAAATGTAAATTGTCATAATAATATAAAAATCAAAGAACAGTTCTCTTGCACTATATCGGTTTTCACTGTTTTTCTTATTGTTTTTATCTACGATTTAACAAAACACTATTTTAATAATTTAATACATAAATTGACAAACTGAACTAATCGACACAAATACAATAATACAAGTTTAACAATCAGGAGACTAGTGGGAATAGACTCATAATAAATTTAGAAAAAAAAGGAGATCATTTGGCCTCACTACTTAGATTTCCTCAAGCAAGTGTGAATAATCATAATTCCTCGAAATTACCTCGAAAAGCATTTTGAACTTCTGGAATTCATGAAAAGGACACCTTTAGAACAACATTATCTCTTCAAATTATCACTCGTGTTCACTGAGACGAAATACATTGTCCACGCGTGCAACGGAAGGTATCAGACCATTCGTGGCTGACTGAACGTGTGGCTGCTCTACTACTTCTAACTACTCTTCACCCACTCATGGGTCTAGGCCCCTATCGCTACACCCCAACGCTTTTCCTACACTCAGCTACATACCAGAGTAAGTGTAATCACCGCAAACCAGCCATTCCACTAGAATTCCTATTCTCTTTTGGTAAATGTTAATAACAATGTTCTGTCGCACTCAATGAGGTGTGTTCAGCCATTTATTCAAATCCTATCATACAATTTATCATTTGCCTTTTTTTTTTTTTTTTAGCGAATGCAAAAGTAATGGCTCGTCATTTCCATTCTCTCTCTATCTCCAGTTATTGACTAACATTGAAATAGTTTCAGCCACTTGGAAAAAAAAATGGTTGAGCTCATCCATTCACATCACATTTTATTTGAAATATTCACTTGACCCAGATAATAAACTTGTTTCACTTGAATCAGCAAAAAGTGGAGTAACCATCTCATAGAATTGATTAACCAATGTTGAGAAAAAGTTGCACTATTTTCTAGACACAATCTTCTTTGAATATATATATATATATTCATCGCAATATTCCCATGAGAAAGCGCGTGTGCATTTTATCTTCATCTTATTTACATAATCTTCTGAGACATTTTGAGAATTATCTATTTTATTTTTTTTTCCCACATTCCTCTATCATCATTGATCTTTCCTATCACGTTCAAATATTTTGCTCCTCCTCAAAATAAACTCTTTTCTCCCTTATCAAATAATATTTTCAGGAAAAATCAGAAATTATGTAGACGAAAAAGAGGGGAAAGGGAAGAAAAAAGAAAAAAAGGGAAAGTCTGTCGCTCTGAATTTTGAATTTTCAGCAGTGAAATACATATCTTCTGGTTGTCTTGGTGGTGAACGAAACGATAAGTACCATTGGGCCTGAGATAAAAAGCACCAGTTGGGGACGTGAAACGCATCCCCTGCCAATTTAACAAAAAAAAAAAAAAGGGAAGAAAATTTACATTTTTTTTCCTCGAGGCTAGTAACCCTAACCATGTATCTGTATGCCACATATATTCACGAGAAACTACTCCCTCCTGACTTGAAAAAACAGACACACCAAAAATTGTCGCATTTATCCTCCAACCACATAATGATGAAAATTTTACGAACCCAGTAGAACACAATACGTCTCCCTTTTTCCTCCTATTTCTCTTCAAGTCAAAGGATAAGACCAAAAGTTTCATAGAAAAAGAGAGAATATATATATATATATATATATATATGTACAAAATCTCACGAGACCAATAAAAATATTATTGTCGGAGCACGCGAGGATAACTCGGTTTCTCCGAGTTGCAGGAGAGCGAAAAAGAGTAAAGAAAATTGAGAAATAAGAAATAAATAGAAAATAAAGGAAGAAAAAAAAGAGAGAGGGGAGGGATATGAAGCCGTACGCACTGGGAGAAAACGCGATTAAAGCCAGCACAGTTTTGTCTATGTATATATACACGTATTGAAAACTTTTCAAGTCTCCTCATTCCCCCTCTCTCTCTCTCTATCTTTTTCTTCTCAACGAGAGTCTGTGCACCCCCATCCGTTGGCTGCACGTTTTAAGATATCCACTTGACTCCTTACCAAGGCTCTCTCTGCCGCACGAGAAACGATGAGACGCAGCATGAAACACACTAGCAACAAAGTTTCAAGCGGCTGTACAGGATCTCGAGGATGCCAGTGGGAACAAACAATAGTTGGAAGTGAAGGCAAAAGGAAGGAAGGGAGGAAGAGATTTTCTCCTTTTGGCATTGTACATTGGACGACACATAGCGTGGGTGCCACTACTGAATTTATTGTACCCATGGGGGCAGTACTGGTGACATTGATCAAACGAATTAGTCACAAATAAATAGTCCAATCAATAAATAGAAAAAAAGTAGCATTGATTTTATTTGTTGAATTTGAATTTTATTTAATTAAGCGAGCGATTGGAAAAATATTTGTTCGATAGTGGATTTATTAATAATAAACACTGAAAATTAAATTGAACGGTTCAATTTTTTTGTTATTAAATTTGAGTATATTCATTTTAATTCATTATATTAATATTAAAATATTGAAAGAGGACATTGGCATTGTACTCTCACACTGAATTTTAACGTAAATGTAATTGATTGCTTTCTTCACCACAATGCTTTCATATCCACGGAATGTTCATGAATAAATTTTTGAATTCAAATTTTCAGCAAATATGATATTCAAATATTTGTCAAGCCAACATATATATGCGTCGAGATTTCATCACGAAATCACAATGAATTTGGGAGTTTAATTGAATTTTTTATTATATTACCTGTTTTTCCACATCAAATTCGCGTTATAGGGGAAAGTGGGGCAAAATGGACATTGTAATGAAACAGTGGGAGATAGATTTTTTCTGATGATTTTATTGAAAAGCTGAGAAAATTTTAAGCAGATAACAAATGCCATAATTGATTTTCTTTTAATTTGTTGAGAATTCGATTTTTTTGGGCTTTTTTGGAGGTAAAAGCCTCTTGATTTTTGAAAAAATTCAGTTTTGTTGAAATATCTCCGGTTATATTGGTCGTAACGACATGAGACCGATTTCAAATGAAAGGTGAGATCATTTTTCATCGATTGATGGGGTTCTGAATCGAAAAATATCGATTTTTCAGATAGTTAGAGAAACTTTTGCAAAAAATTATGATCATCAGTTTTTGCCCTATATCTATGTAAAAAATCGATATATTTGAATTCAAAACACCATAACTCGATGGAAAATGATTTCATCTTTCATTTCAAATCGGTCTGAGATCGCTGCGACTAATAGTACCAGAGATATTTCCAAAAACTGAATTTGCTTAAAAATCGAAAGACTTTTCCCCTCAGAAATGCCCGAAAAAAACTAAATTGTCAAAAAATCGAAGAAAAATCAATTCTGGCACAGATTTCTCGATCGAAATTTTCTCAGCTTTCCGATAGAATCATTCTAAAAAATCCATCTTCAATATTTTCATTCATTCGAAGATTTTTCCATAATATATGCATAAAAACTCAAATTTGTCCATTTTTCCCCTTATGTCCGTACTGCCCCACCTTCCCCTAAATTGAATAAAACTCGTCACGCCTTTTGGAAATTCAATGACTCGAGTTTATTATCCCATATTTACCAATTGATTTCCCCCTCAAACTTGCCAACAACACTGCTGAATCAACGGAATATTATATCCATCACTCCAGAGCACATTTCTACCCCTCCTAGAATGACTTGAGAAAAGGAAAATTACATTTGGTGGAAAAAAAAATGAATTTCCCATGGATAAACCGAGTGATTGATGATGTAAATTTTTACTTTTTCTACCACCATAATTAATTTAAAATCCTCTATTCTCCTACCAAAACCATTTATATATATATATACATATATATATACGTTTTTTAATGCTTCTCGTCTAGTGGAATTACTTGTACTTTTCTCTCGACATCGTACGAAGTACATGAACCGTGTATAAACGTAGATGGTAAGAGAGCTATATTTTCCTCTTTCTCAAGCTTTTGCATTGGCCCATGGCGTGGATTTAGTGCACCTGCACGTCCCCCCCAATAATTTTATGCACCAAGGCCTTCTCCTCCCTTCTGCAGGGAAAGGAGACTAACGAAAGAGGAAGAGAGGAAGTGCTCGTGTAAGCTGCGACACCTGCAGAGGGTTAGTGGAAACGAGGGAACACACTTCGGAAGCAGGGAGATGTACACGAATGGATAGAAATAAAATACAGGCACACATACACGCACACAGAGAGAATTTGCTCATTGTGTGTGTGTGGGTGATAGAACAGTGTAAAATTAATGGATGAACGAGGAATGGACTTGTGCAAAGGGCATTGGCCAACGGTCTATTGCTTAAATGTACAGGGTACACTACTGTGTTAGGTGTAATCCTTGGTTTACTGATTCGTACAGAAATGGGCTTCTTCGGTGGAGCAAACGACCTCAAGAGCAGTTTGGATACTGTGGCAAAGCCTACAGGAGCTGGGAGGATCTAATTGATGGATATAATAGATGTGTTTCTTCGGAGTTAATGCTTGGAAAATGGGCATTGTGGTCAAATGGCATGAGATAGGATATTTTTGATGATTTCGTTGAAAAGCTGAGGAAATACATGTATTGTGAGCAATTTTTGGGAATTTTCTGGAAAATCTTGTTTTTTGGACAAAATTTGGAGGTTTTACCTTGCGTTTTCTCTGAAAAATTGGGTTTTTGAGGATATCTCCAATTCTATTAGTCGTAACGCTTTGGCGTTGCTTGAAAATGAAAGCTGAGCTCATTTTCCATCAATTTATATGGCTTCGAATTGATTTTTAGCATTTTTCCACAACTTATACACGGAGAGAAATAGAATAGTAATCATTACTATGTTAACATAGTAATGATTACTATGTTGAACATAGCAATAATTACTATGTTAACATAGCAATCATTACTATGTTAACATAGTAATGATTACTATGTTGAACATAGCAATAATTACTATGTTAACATAGCAATCATTACTATGTTAACATAGTAATCATTACTCTGTTCACCATAGCAATCATTCCTATGTTAACATAGTAATCATTACTATGTTAACATAGCAATAATTGCTATGTTAACATAGTAATCATTACTATGTTAACATAGCAATAATTACTATGTTAACATAGTAATGATTACTATGTTCACCATAGCAGTCATGACTATGTGAACATAGTAATCATTACTATGTTAACCGGATCAGGAGGGAGTTTCTCCAGTTTTTTGCCAATATCTCGGTAAATAAGCGAGATAGAGCAAAATGGGCGTTAATTTGAAATCAAGGAATTTTCCTGGTTTTTGCCGATTATAGAGGAAAATAAGCGGGATAGAGCGAAATGGACATTAATATGGGATCAGGAGGATATTATTTCGTGCAGAAACTCCCTCCTGATCCCAAATTAACGCCCATTTCGCTCTATCTTGCTTATTTACAGTTTTCCAGGTTTTCGTGGTGATCTTGGTGGATAAGTGAGATAGAGCGAAGTGGGTATCAATATTCAATCAGGAGAGAGTTTTTTCAGTTTTCCGCTAACATCTCGGTGAATAAATGAGATAGAGCGAAATGGACATTAATATGGGATCAGTAGGGAGTTTCTCCAGCTTATCACGATTATCTTGGTGAATAAGCGAGATAGAGCGAAATGGATGTTAATTCTGGAGAAGGAGGGGGTTCTTCCAGTTTTTCGTGATTATCTTGGCGAATAAGCGAGATAGAGCGGAATGGACATTAATATGGGAACAGGAGGGAGTTTTTCCAACTTATCACGATTATCTTGGTGAATAAGCGAGATAGAGCGAAATGGACGTTAATATGGGATCATCGGGAAGTTTTCCTAGTTTTTCGTAAGTATCTTGGCAAATAAGCGAGATAGAGCGGAGCGGACGTTAATTTGAGATCAGGAGGGAGTTGATTAGATTTTTTGCGACTATAGCGGCAAAGAAGTGAAATAGAGCGAAATGGACTTTCTATTTGGGGTCAAGGATATTATTTCATCTGAAAACTTCCTCATAATTCCATATGTGTGCTGCGCTCTATCTCGTTTATCCACCGATAGTGGCGAAAAACTGAAAAAACTCTCTCCTGATACTAAATTAACGTCCATTTCACTCCATTTCGCTTATTCACCGAGATAATTACGAAAAACTGAAAAACCCTCTCCTGATACTAAATTAACGTCAATTTCACTCCATCTCGCTTATTCACCGAGATAATTACGAAAAACTGGAAAAACTCCCTCCTGCTCCCATATTAATGTCCACTCCCCTCTATCTCACTTATTCGCCAAGATAATCACGAAAAACTGAAAAAACCCCCTCCTTCTCCAGAATTAACGTCCATTTCACTCTATCTCGCTTATTCACCAAGATAATCGTAATAAGCTGGAAGAACTCCCTCCTGCTCCCAAATTAATGTCCATTCCGCGCTATCTCACTTATCCACCAAGATCATCACGAAAAACTGAAAAAACCCCCTCCTTCTCCAGAATTAACGTCCATTTCACTCTATCTCGCTTATTCACCAAGATAATCGTAATAAGCTGGAAGAACTCCCTCCTGCTCCCATATTAATGTCCATTCCGCGCTATCTCACTTATTCGCCAAGATAATCACGAAAAACTGAAAAAAACCACCTCCTTCTCCAGAATTAACGTCCATTTCACTCTATCTCGCTTATTCACCAAGATAATCGTAATAAGCTGGAAGAACTCCCTCCTGCTCCCATATTAATGTCCATTCCGCGCTATCTCACTTATCCACCAAGATCATCACGAAAACCTGGAAAACTGTAAATAAGCGAGATAGAGCGAAATGGGCGTTAATTTGGGATCAGGAGGGAGTTTCTGCACGAAATAATATCCTCCTGATCCCATGTTAATGTCCATTTCGCTCTATCCCGCTTATTTTCCTCTATAATCGGCAAAAACCAGGAAAATTCCCTGCTGATCCCAAATTAACGCCCATTTTGCTCTATCTCGCTTATTTACCGAGATATTGGCAAAAAACTGGAGAAACTCCCTCCTGATCCGGTTAACATAGTAATGATTACTATGTTCACATAGTCATGACTGCTATGGTGAACATAGTAATCATTACTATGTTAATATAGTAATTATTGCTATGTTAACATAGTAATGATTACTATGTTAACATAGCAATTATTGCTATGTTAACATAGTAATGATTACTATGTTAACATAGGAATGATTGCTATGGTGAACATAGTAATGATTACTATGTTAACATAGTAATTATTGCTATGTTAACATAGTAATGATTACTATGTTAACATAGGAATGATTGCTATGGTGAACATAGTAATGATTACTATGTTAACATAGTAATGATTGCTATGTTAACATAGTAATTATTGCTATGTTCAACATAGTAATCATTACTATGTTAACATAGTAATGATTACTATTCTATTTCTCTCCGTGTAGAGGAAAAATTGAATTTCATAAAAAAGGTCTTGAATGATTGAAGAATCGTTTTAAAAAAAGACTGTCAATATAAATTAATGGGAAATGAGCTCAGCTTTCATTTGCGCTCAACCCTGATGCATTACGACCAATAGAACCGGAAATATCCTCAAAAAATCATTTTTTTTTTTTTTTTACGAAAACGAAAAGGAATAGTCTTCAAATCTCGGTACAAAAAAATAGAATTTTCCAAAAATTGTGGAAAATTAATTGAGTAATAGATTTTCCACTGCAAATTTCCTCAGCTTTCTAATGGAATCATCAGAAAAATTCCATCTCTAATAATTCCACTCGTTTCCCGTGATTTTCATAATATCGAATATTCAAATTCCCCCTAAAATCCAATATGTTCCGTTCTACCCCTAATTTCCATTTATCCAACCCCCTCCTCCAATTCACATATGAAATCCCCAATGAATTGAGACATAATTCATTAGCAATCATCCAATTTTCTGAATAATCCAATCCACATTAAACAATTTTTTTTCTGTCCACAACAGCTCAAACATCCCAAAAAGAGCCTTCAATTGTGAACAAATATTTGATGAAAATATCATAATTCCCTCAATTAATTCAATACAATGTTAATTTTCCACAGAATACACAGTCAAAATATTCATAATTACAAGCCTATACAAATTCTCATTAATCTTCGTAAAATCTCGCACTCCCACACATTCATTAAATTGAAAACCAACGAGATAAACATTATATAATTCCCATCAGAATATCATTATTATGATGACACGAACACACACACAATCAATCCCCAGATAAAAACTCTCCAACCAAAAAAAAACCATAACAAAGCCAAATAAAACTGAGCATAATGGTTTTCTGCAGCGTTTGCATTTCGATTCCAAATACGAAAAAGCATAATCCCCTCAAAAAAGACTTTTTTATAAAACATTTGTTGGATATTTAAAATTATTTAGAGAAAACTATTTCATCGATATTGATCTAATTAATTTATATCACTCAAGAGGGGTCTTTTTCTATCTTCTCTCATCATTTGTGGAAATCCTCATCCTGCTCCAGAATCTAGTGAAAACAATCAAAGAAATTAGTCCAATAAATAATTAGTAATTTTTGAATAATACTGGACCATTCTGTTTAATTTACCTGGATACTTAAAGAATATAAACAGCAACTTTGAAAAAAAAATAATATAAATAATAACCATCATCTGTTTATTGATGAAACTGTATCGAAATTGTACAAATGGTCCTAAATAAATAAATATTATTAAAAAAAAAGTAAAACTGAGGATGAAAAATCGAGTATTGCCCATTTTCACTGTGAAATTAACCAAAGTTTGTTGCCACTTGAGAACATCCAAATACATGTATATACATTTGCAAAGCAATTAGAAGAGAAAGAGATAAAGACCAAGAGAAATAGGCTATCTTGAATGGGTCCATTGCCATTGGTATCGTAATTTGGCAAACCGCCCAAACGCATATCCCTTTCAACTTTTCCCCTTATTTCTCTTCTCTGACTATATATGCAATGCATGCCTATAGACAACAATATACTAATACAAGAATACACCACAGGCTCGAATATTCAATTTCAATGTACACAAAGCCACTGGTATTGTTCGCTTTTAGCCTCTCCACACACACACACACACACACACACACACACACACACACACACACACACACACACACACACACACACACACACACACACACACACACACACACACACACACACACACACACACACACACACACACACACACACACACACACACACACACACACACACACACACACACACACACACACACACACACATGTGAGAAACACCAAGAGAGAAAATTCATTGCTGAATCACTGTAGGCTATCTAGGTGTAGAACGTTTTGGATAGCCAAAGAGCTTAACTAACAATACTCCCAATGGGAGAGGCTACAGTAGCAACACATCTGGCTATAACGCTTTCGTTATTATCTGCTCTTTTTATTCTGAAGCTTCTGGCTTTATCCATGGTGAACACTTAACGTGAGAGAGATAGAGAGGAAATTTTTTGGAGTCACGCGATATCATAATTCAAAGGGTATGAATCCCTTTTTTTTTTTCAATGGTTTCATTTTGCATTGCTTGTTGCTTTCATTCGAGATTGAATGGAATGTAATGAATGGAGGGAGTGGAATGATTTGAATTGCGAATAAATAAAGCGTTGATAAAATAAAATGAACGTGTAGTGGCTTAAAAAAATGTGAAATAAATAATTTTGGGGAAAATTCGGCTGATCGAGGAACAAAAGAATGCAGCATTCAATGATTTTTTAGTTATTAATGCTGTGGAAAATTCAGTTGAAATGGACTTTTTATAGGGGTCTATGAAAACGTGACATGAAAGGGTTATTTGATGCGAATTTATGCCTGTTTTTTATTCATTATTAAAAATTGTCGACGCAATTTTGCTTTATGGAAGCGAGGCTGACGTGAAATTGTTGATTTTGGCGAATAAAATGACCTTCATTTTACTTCGGAATTTTTTATTCAACGAATTTAGCTGAAAAATCTGGGAATTTGATTTTTCCTTCAGATAAAAAAAAAATGTCATGAATGCTTCGATTTTATCTCGTTACTTTGCTTTTTATTTATATATTTTTTTTCTTTTTCATTCGTAATATTCAGACTGCATCCGCACAGTTGATTCCGAATTCTTCCTTCGTATTTTTTCGGTGAAAAGAAAATTGTACAAACATGAAAACGTGTAGTGTGCTCACAGTTGGGCCACTGAGGGTAGAAAAAAAAATTTACCAATCTGGACTGTGTCGCTCTATTTATCAATAAAAAAAATGGAGAGAAAGCTTGGATTTTCCTTTTTTTTTCTTTTCATCAGAGTAGTTGAACCCTAAAAGAGGAATGACTTGATCCAATAATATTTTCCAATGATCAGCAGTATATATATAATCCATCACTACTAACGTCACTTCGTATAATTAAATCCAGGATAGTCTGCAAGCATATTTCAATTACAGTCTCCAATATATTTCCATCAAAATACATGTCAACCCATTAACCAACGATTGATATCGAAAATCCTATCAAAATTTCAATTACGATCTCTCTCCTAATCTATCAAATTTTTCTAAACTTATCTATATTTTCAAGAAAAACTTCATTTCATTTTCCACTTTTTCATTTTCTCCTCTCATAAAGAAGCCATTGAAGAGATAAACTTGTGCGAGATAATTCAGAGATTACGTGTATCACTGTGAAGAATCAGTTTCTCGGATATACCACAACGCTACTTGACCATAAACAAGCCTTGTCAATTTTAGATAAGAAATGGCCCAAAAAAAGAAGCGGAATACGTTTCTTTTCTTTTTTCTCTCACTCTCTCTTTTTAGATAAGAATTCTCTCGAGCATCGTCACATGGCGAGAAAAAGAATAGCCGACATAATCGGAAATCGGTGCCAAAGAGGTGGAGGAGGTGAATGAGGAGAAGAAGTGTACAACACATAACGTGAAAATAGAGGGGAGTGACTTGGAAAGCGTCATACAAGATCCGCACACTTGAGATCTTCGTTTTTTTTCTCATTGCACTAGGGTTTTTCCACTTTTTTTTTCTCTCATGGACATTGGGTGATCGATGGACAATCACAGCGTCATTCGAACGGCAATCAAGGCAACCTCATCGAGTAATTTTTCTCCCTCGAGTGGCGGGTGGGGGGGGGGGGGGGTATATAAGTTGATGTTGAGTGATGAGAATGACTAGTTATTTTTATGGAGAAACAATTGATCAATTCAGAATGAAATTAATTGTAACAATTGCATATATAGTAATAAATTTCTCGATTTAGCTTCAATAAGTAAAATGATAGTAATGCAAATTATTAGATAAACAATTAAATTCAGAATTAAACTCAGAAAGTGCAAAATATTTTTATTGCTAAATGAAACATAAATTTAGTGCAAATCGTCAATTGAAAAATTATAAAATTATTATTCCCTTTTTTTTTAAATAAAAATTCATCGAAATAAGCTCTTCTCTTTTTTTTTGTTTTATTTGCAATTTATATTAAAGTTCAGCTTTTGATATGAATATTTTGGATCGTAAAATTATTGCTGTTATTTCGAGTCGATCTGTTTTCTCCAATAGCTCAAGAGGAAAAGACTTGATTTTCGAACTGGACACTTCTTCATGCCTTTAGACCATCACCTTACTAAGACTAATTCATTACATAATTTTTTTTTAAATTAATGTTATTTAATGAGGGAAATGCATTGAACTCATCGTCTTTCAATTTAAATCGGAGAATTATTATGTATTGTTCATTGGGGTTTCTGCAATTCAATTCGCCTCTAATGAATTCCCGATTAATTGGAATAATCGTCTTAGATTTTCCACAAATCTTCTCAATGCTTTTGAATTACTTGGCTTTTCATAGAGCCAGAGCTCTATTATTGTTGAAAAATTACGTTCACCATGCTGAATTGAATGGACTGGTGTATTTGGGTTAATGATTTCTATAATGAGGTCTCTGGTGGGATATTTCGTGCAATTTGTGAGATAAAATTCAGCAAATTCTATTAGTAAAGCTTGAAGAGATTTTCTATGAAAATGATGTGGTTAAATTGATTTTTCCATTTGTTATTGATGTTTTTTAATGATAAATTTAATTTACAAAATCAACTAGATATTCAAGAGTAACGACAAATTTCCATGAAATGAATTTGTAATTATCGAGAAAAGAGCTTGTAATAATAAGCTCATGGAAATTACAATTGAAATATGATTATAGGAGAAACCAGACTCGATCAATATCTCATTACTATAAATAATTAGTGTCCTTTGTGTCCTTCGCCCAGGGGTCGTACAAAACTCAGTTCTGGGCTCCCTTTCATAAAGATCCAAAAGTTTCATACGACCCTTGCAACCCGAGCTAATCGATAGTGACATTGACGAAATGAAAAAAAAAAATATTGGATGAAAAAAAAACACACACAAACGTCCAAACAAAAGAGTAAAATATATAAAAAAAAATACACCGACACTGCCCAAGCAATTAACTTGATGAAATACACCAAGAGAAATGCTTTTTCACTCGAAATAATTGTCACGAAAGGGCAGAAGAGAGTCAAGGGGATAAACTCTCGTTTTTTTTTTTTTTATTACGTATTAAACTTGTGCTTTTTCAATTTTTTCCTTTCCTATTAACGTTCAAACTTTGAAATCAACGAAATTCCACTTTTTCAGTGTTCACAGGATTAAAAAAAAAAAAAGAGAGAGAAATTGGGAAAATTCAATCAGTAATAACGGTGCATTGTGCTTTGAATACATAAATCGAACTTTCGAAGAGTCTTTTATTTTTCGTGCAAAGAAAAATCGTTAATGAGGGCTTCAAAAAAAAAAGAAAAAAAAATCTCTGAGTTCTATTCTCTGGATTCTTTCATTCACACAATGAACGATCAAGATTGAATGAAAAACCTGGACACAAAGCGTGTGTTTGCATTATAATCAAAGCTCTGAGGGCACTGTATTAGCTAAATGTGCTCAATTTCATGCACTATACATATATCTATATGAACAGAGGCACGCAAAACAACGCACAAATATCGTTGGGTGGGAAGTCACGAAAGCTCGTGGAAGTGAATGGCCTATTTCACGGATAATTAGACGCACACAATATACACTAAAATGAAGAGAATAGGCGGAATAACGGGGACCCAGTTTAGAGTGGATACTGAAGAGTTCCCAGTCCCCACGTATTCAGAGAGCCCTTTCAAAAGGCATTTTCACGTGCCCTACACCCCACTCTTCTCTTTCCCTCTTTTTCACACACACATACATACACACACATATCTACTAGCCTTTTTTTCCTCTCGCTTCTTCTCACTTACGTTTTTATTCCTCTTTTCTACTTACTACACTTCTGCATTCTCATTTGCTCAGCAACTTTGAGCGCATACCAATTACCTTTGGCCATGGGCTTCGTTTACGATACCCGGAAGAGTGCTATTTCCCAAGGTAGATTATGAATTACCCTTAAAATTGTCTCAAAACACATAAAAAAAATGTGCGAAAATTAAAAAGGCCAAGCAATGATAACAATGAATTTTCATGAGACAATATTCCGAAATAAAGATAATTAAATAGTTAATTCTAATATTATGACAAATTACATTTATCTAAAGGTAAATAGCCATAATAATGAATATTCTTTAATCGTTTATGTCGAAACAAGATAATGTTTAACTTAGGGGAAGGTGGGACAGAATGGACATCAGGGATAAAATGGACACATCTAAATTTTTAGGTAAATATTATGGAAAACTCGGGAAATTAATGGAAATATTGGCGGTAGATTGTTTTTTATGATTTCATTGGAGACATGAGGGAATTTTGGGCGGGAAACAAGTGCCGGAATGAATTTTTTTGGATTTTTGGCGATTTTGACTTTTTGAGCATTTTAGCGGGGTAAAATCTTTCGTTTTTTCACAACTTTCAGTTTTTTGAGAATATCTCTGGTTCTATTTGTCGTAGCGTAAAAATTTCAACGGGAGATGAAAGGTGAGATCATTTGCTATCAATTCATAGAGTTTTCAATTTGAAAATATCGATTTTTAAGATATTTACGGGCATTTTTGTGAAACAGCTTTATAAAACAGTTTTTGGCTTGTAACTATCCGAAAAATTAATATTTTTGAATTAAAAATCCCATAAATCGATGGGAAATGAGCTCACCTTTCATTTGAAACCAACCGCGAGCTGTTACGACAGATAGAATCAGAGATCTTCGCAAAAAACTGAAAATTTTCAGAAATGGAAAGGCCCCCTCAAAAATGCCGAAAAATATCGAATTTAGAAAAAAATCGAAAAAATACATCTGACACTCGTTTTTCAGCTAAAATTTCCTCAGCTTTTCGATAGAATCATCAAAAAAAATCCATCTCTAACCGCTTCATAACAGTGCCCATTTTGGCCCACTCTCTCCTATGCTATTTAAATAAATTTTTGTGATTGTTTTATTTTAGAGCCTGAAGAGGCTCCTGATCAGGAGCGAATTGTGAATTTAGAAGGAGCGAATCGTGAATTTAGAAGATAAATGTAAAGATTGACATTTACCATTTATTTTATTCGCTCCAAATATCCCGCATAACGTCTGATTAAATATAATTAAACTTGAAAAGTACAATTCATTGATAAAAATATTATTTTTCATATCTCTGTGGATTTTTTTGTTTTCATTTCCACTCCAATGATGAGAAATCCTCGTGGAATTAAAGAGTAAAAAAAGGGGGGAGAGGTAGGGGGAATGTAAAAAGTGACGGT
This sequence comes from Aleiodes alternator, assembly GCA_963921955.1. NCBI lineage: Eukaryota > Metazoa > Arthropoda > Insecta > Hymenoptera > Braconidae > Aleiodes > Aleiodes alternator. The sequence goes on along the minus strand of OY998107.1, from coordinate 2,603,436 downwards.
GGGAAAAAAATGTGATAAAAGTAAAATAACAATTTTCCACTAAAAATTACGGCTCTATGGTTTAAAAGATATTTACTAAATCCTCTTAGTGAATCGTATTTCCCGTTAAATCGGAAAAGATAGGCGGACGGGTTGATCCAGCATCCCGCCAGTATCCCCTTGAAACCCAGCACACACAAGCATCCACACGTGCATTGTGCTCAAATCCCAAACTTCATTTTCTCTTCGTTTTTATATGAGCAGAGAGAGACGTTTTATCATTTTTTTTAATACGCCTCTCATTTTTTTTAAATCTGATCTACACCGACACGTGAGACAGTAGAGAAACAGCAAATATATATATATATATATATATATATATATCCCCTAAGCTTTTTTCCGCTGTCGTAATACTTTTAATCTTCAGCCTAACCTTTTGTATTTCTCCGCAGCAACATTTTCCCTTCATTCCATGGATTTGACGTGACATTTGAATTCAAAGAACTCCATTTTTTTTTTTTTTTTTTTTTTGTAATCTACTTCATCGCAATATTTCCATCTGGGTTATTTATTTACTCCCCCCTCTTTCTCCTCCTCTTCATTATTTTTTCCCTCGTAAATGAAGTCGCAGAAGTGGAAATATAATATCTGCAGTGCCTCGATAACATTGAGAGTCTCTTATTACAGTGGAACAAGTAGAATGAGACCAAAATTGGTCAGACTCGCTCTGTGTGTATAATTCATTCTCATTCCACTTGAATGCAAAATGAGCTTTCACAAAATGATCGTCACCAAGTAAATTCAGAGAATAGCCCCTAAGGACAAAGACAGTTGGCCAGTGGGATATCATTACGAAATAGAAAGTCAGTTCTTCCTGAAGAAGCAAAGAACAACATAAGAACAAGAAAAAAAAAGGGGGGGAAGTAGAAAAAAAAAAGTTAAGATCGTAGGATCTTCTTGCGTACGTGCTTGTGTTGTCAACAAGCCCTAGAGGTAAGAAAAGAGGGGCTATAGGACTCTCTGGTAGCGATCCAGTTTGAATAAGTAGTTACCAGCCTAATGGCAGGTACCGGACCATGACGACTGTTGAATACAAAATTTCCTTTAACCGTAAAAAATAAAAGAAATGTGACGTGAAACCTTTTTCTTGGACACTGTGCTGAACTGTGAAACCCTCTTACTCGGGGCATCAAACCACCATAAACACCTTTTTCTACTGCTACAACCTAAAAGCCCCCCTCCCCCCCCTCCTTTCTCTCCTTCAAAAACCCCCCTTTTGGCGAACTCTAAAAACCGTAAAACGATTGTGGGAGAAACGAGCACCAGCGAATCCCACAACAACCCCGAGAATAGGAACCAAACTCTTCTCCATTCTAAAATTGCTTCGACGCTTCGTTCACGAATAATTTATTGCCAGTCGATAAACGAAGTTTTCCCAAACCCTATACACATACTATAAAATCCCCTCCTCTCTTTCTCTCTTTTTCTGCCCATTCCAGCGTTCTCCAACTAAACTATACCCTTTCTCTGTTGCTTTTATCGGTGGAAAATGGCAAAGGCCACACACACACCAACACACACACACACACATACATGATCCTCAATAGAAATATAACCACGAGGTTTCGTGGCAATGCAATAAAGATAAATTCCATGGCTTTTTAATGTCGTTAAAGTGAAGCATATAAATTTGCAGTGAGCATAAGTAAAACGGAAAGCAAGAAAAAAATAAATAAAAAATTATATAAATGTCTGAAATGAATAATCTATGGTGAAATTAATATCTTTGTTATTATTGTTCCCTTTTTTTTTGTCTCTCTTTCTGTCTCTTTTTTCGGGTCAATAAACGCAGTTTACTGTGGTCAATGAGTCGAGAAGAATTGGGGATTTGTCAGCAAAATATACCCCTCTCTTCCTGATTTTCCCCCCCCCCCCTCTTTAGTTATATTGCTACAAGGATATATTGACGTACTTGTAGTGGGAATTCAAGAGGAGGCGAAGAGAGTAAAAAAAGAGAAAGAATTTTTATAGCCCGATGTCAGAAGAATAGAAAAAGAAGAGAATCGACTAATTTCTCTCCTTGCTTGAGAGAAGATCAAGTGGAGGAAAGGAAAAAAAAAACGTCCCCTCTCACTCGATCATTCATTCACTCGAGGGGGGGTTAAGTGTTCAAAAAGAAGTAGACAGAGGATAACCATCACAAGTAAGATCGTGTACCGTGTCAATTATTTGGGGATAATTACTGCACAAAGGAATCACGTGACGTGTCTCTACTTTTACGATATTCTCCCTCTATTATTCGACTTATTCCTCTTTTTTCAACAAGTTAAATTTCACCCTCAGCAGCTTGTGTTTGACTCCCTCAAGGAAAAAACACCCTTTGACTTTCGGGATTTGAGCCCACAGAATTCTTAATTACACTGATTAAGTCAGTTGATTAAATGAGTTAAGGTCCCACGTACAGGGGATGGGGGAGAAGGAGGAGGAGAGAGAGAAGATGAAAAAGAGGGAAAAGGGAAAAAAGAGCCTCAAAAATTCATTCCCCTCTTTTCTTCACTTGATGAAATGCTGTTTTTTCCTTCCCCCCCCCTCCTCCCACTCTTTACTCGTCTCTCTTTTCAGCCTCCCTCCTTTCATCATTAAAGACTCTCTCCAGTTATTTCACCCGCGGTGCTGAGTACAAATTCAAAACTCCTTGGAATTGCAGGGGAATACCTTGCGTGCTGTGCCACACTAGTGCCCCCCCCCTCCCTAAGTTTAAACTTACCCATCCTCTTTTGCTCTTTCAATTTAATTTCCTCATTCCAAAATGACCGTGTAATTTCAAGCAACTAAAATCCAAAGGATTGCTTGCTTACGTACAGACACGCGCCCATAGTAATTATATCCCCTCGCAAATTAGACGAAGATTCTATCCCCCCCCCCTTCCCTCCCCAAGTCTCAGTGGTCTTGAAACTAACCGCTGCGAATACATAATTCCAATGTTAATGCACGTGCTTCCTGAGTTTCTCCCCTCTTTTCCACCCTATCATTTGGTCTTTGGCTCTTGAAGCTTGTGTTTCGGCCAGCCAAAATAGTCTATGTATTTCAAACAATTCCAGTTGACTCCTCGAAAGTTTCAACCCCTCTTCTCTATAAACTGTGTATATATATATATAATAACACCCATATAACCCTTATTGCTACCCATAATACTCAACGTTTTACATGTTAGAGGTGTGAAAGTCCCTTTTCTACCCATCCACTTTCACTCGCGTAACCCTCAAAATCCCAGCAATGTGGCAATCACTGAGTAAAATTGTGGCTTTAACATTGTATCTAACTGACTCATGCGTAGAACAAAGGAAATATCTAAGTTTATTAGGGTTTAATTTCGGGCAGTGATTATTCGAGATTCCTGTCTTCTGTGATATAGCTTTATTAACTGATTTTCCTCCTTAATGGAGAGTTACTGGTAATGAAAGAAATGATTTAGGGGGAAAATGGGGTAAAATGGGTGTATTAATTGAATGGTTTGAGATAGAGATTTTCTGATGATTCCATTGGAAAGCTGAGGAAATTTTGAGTGGAAAACATGTGCCACAATTAATTTTTTTCAATTTTTGGAAAATTTTAGGTTTTCGGTCAAGTCTTGAAGGGTTTTCCTCTTGAAAATCGAAAAAATTCACTTTTTCGAGGATATCTCTGGTTCTGTTGGTCGTAGCGATCTGGGGTTGATCTCAAATGAAAGGTGAGCTCATTTTTCATCGATTTATGTGGTTCAAATTTTTTTTCATCAATTTTGCAAATATTTTGAGGTCACTTTTTAAAAATCAGTTTTTGCCCTACAAGTTCTTGAAAAATTGATAATTTTCATTATCAACCACACGAATCAATGGGAAATGAGCTCACCTTTCATTTGAGATCAACCCCAGATAGCTACGACCAATAAAACCAAAGTTATTCCCGAAAACCTGAAATTTTTCAAAAAACAGAAGGCTTTTCACCTCCAAATCTTGATCAAAAAAATTGAATTTTTGAAAAATCCAAAAAAATAACTTCTGACATATGATTTCCATGGTAAATTTCCTCAGCTTTCCAATGGAATCATCAGGAAAAACTTATCTCCAATATTTCCATCACTCCCATGTAATTTTCCTAGTCTAAACTACCAAAACCCACACGTGTCCATTTTACCCCACCCCTAATTTTATTCGGAGACTTCATCGTTTATGACATCACACGTGCACATCATTATCATCGTAAACTGGTCTTCCTTAACTACTCGTTACATGATCCACATAATAAGCCGTTAGTATATTAAACTGCAGATATTCGATACTACGTACGTTGAATATTGCTCATATCCCTAGTAGTACAACGTAATCTCAGTTTGGAACTAAAGATCTCTACAAGTACTACCCCTCCCCCTCCCCTTACCCCCACTCTAGACTGTGTTCATCAGTATCGTTACAGAGTTACGTTCATTACACTGAAATTTAGCAACTGCACGGATTTCCAGTGAGTGCACGACCTTTATTGCTATGTACGTAAGCGATACAGAAATGTTGAAACACTCCTGCCAATCTACAGATAAAATTCATTCCATCTCACTCGTACGTAATCAAAATCCAATGGATACAGAATCCTCCGGGGGGCTCTAATTTAATCTAACGCAATGAGGGAAAATCCTGTGTAGGAACAATCGAGAGAGAATAATCATAATTACTCGACATTATTCGAGTGAACGGGAATTCTCATTCGCTCGGAATCTCATTTATTTACATTTAATTCATCAAATATCATCTTTGATACAGCATCAAAAAAATAAAGGATCAACTGCACTCGAGTTCGCTAAAATAATACCTTAACAGAATTTAAAAAAAAAATAAAAGAACAGAATTTCTTTAATTATTAAAAGAAAAAATTTTTTTGCCAAGTACCAATAGCATCGATATTTAATACTTTTCACCCTTTTTTCTTTCCTCATTGTACGTTTTGTCTCCATAATTTTTTTTTTTTTAGAAAATCCATCAATCGTTATCCAACAATTCCAGAGAAAACGTAAATACAGTTGTGCAACAACTTCATTGTCACATTTGTCAATTGAAATGAAAACCAAATCAGACTCATTGTCAATTGAATTTATCCACTATACATAAAACTATTGTTTGGGTCAATCCATTAACTGTTTCATGTTAGTATCCACCGGATGTTGTAGTTGTATTTCTCTGTACTGTCGTGCTTTCAAATAAATCCCTCTTCAACCTTCTCGGTTACTATTCTTTCGCCTATTTTTTTCTTTCTCTCCCACATTTGCGTGTTTTATTCACCCTTTTTTCCTTTTTTTGTTGCATTTCATTCTCTGTAAACAAATGTTGAATCACGGCGCCGGTTTTCACTCGTTGCACAAGTGTATGTATATATCTATATATATATATAGGTATTCAGGGCTTTTTCATTATTGTAATAGTGACAATTGCGTCCGATGCGTCTGTCGAGTTCTTCACTTCCGCTTTTTCACATTTAACGCTTTCTCCCTCGTTTCCGTATACATATACATACATATATATATGTATATATACGTATATCGTATTTTACTTTGTTACAGAATCAGTATTCCGTGTGATTGAGTATAGTTGCTTTTCTAAAAGTTGCATAGGAGGTTTTACTCGTGGAACAATGTGCATATATATATATATATACACATGTGTATATGTATATATGCTTGTATTCTCTATGTAACTACCATGCTAGTTTTGAACTATTGCTTCACACACATGAATTTTACTCAGCCGCTAAACATCAAGGGAGTTTAGTGTAATTTCCGGCTTGTGAATTTGCTCAAACTTGTGCGATCGATAATTATCATCAAAGCCAAAAAGCACACATGTTTGTTAACTTCATTGTTTCATTGTTGAGTATTTTTTAATGATTTTTTTTTTAATTTTTCCTCTTTTTTCTGTGTTTTTCAGTGGTCGAGGAAGTCGAGGAGGAAAACGTGGAAAACTTTCTCAACAATGAAAATGGTTTGTTTTTCATGTTTTTAATTATTATTGCTTCAATGCAGAAACTTTTCTTCTTTTTTTTTATTTTTTTTTATCAAATTAATATGTTTAATAACAGATGAGGACAATGATGAGGACGAGGAAGAGGAAACTGAGAGAGAATTACACTATGAAGAGACTAATTTCAACTTTGATGAATTTTTACAGAGGTACGGTTAATCAAAAATTACTGAACACAGAGGATTATATGTAAGAGTGAAATTTTTTTTTATTTTTTTCTTTGCTAATTGTACCTTTATGAGTTTCAGATTTGCTAATGTAAAAATCGTTAAAGCTCTGGCTATTCTATTACGTCATTTTGATGAGCAAGGGGTTGAAGTTAATCACTATGTAGTGAAAATGCTGCACAGAATTGCCTGGAACTGTAAAATGCCAGCTATGATATTTCAAGCATCAATTTTCCGTTCATTTCAGAGAATTCTTGATTCGAAAAATCCTGATCACAAGGTCATTATTATTACATATTCATTAAATCAATAATTCAGCAGTAGAGTGAATTAAAAAATAAATAATATCAAGATGTTCATGAACATAACGTTAAATTCATAGGGGAACGTGGGGCAAAACGGACTTTGTAATGAAACAGTGGAAGATAGATTTTTTTAAATGATTCCATCGGAAAGCTGAGGAAATTTTAGTCGAGAAACATGTGCCGGAACTAATTATTTTCAATTTTTTGAGAATTCTTTTTTTTCTGACATTTTTGAGGGGTAAAGCCTTTTGATTTTTGAGCAAACTCAGTTTTTTGGGAATTTCTCTGGTTCTATTGGTCGTAGCGACCTGGGACCGATTTTAAATGAAAGGTGAGATCATTTCCCATCGATTTATGGGGTTTTGAATCTGAAAATATTGATTCTTAAGATAGTTATGAGAATTTTTGTGAAAAATTATGATCATCGGTTTCTGTCCTATAACTATGTGTAAAATCGATATTTTTGAATCCAAAACCCTATAAATCGATGGGAAATGATCTCACCTTTCATTTAAAATCGGTCTCAGGTCGCTACGACCAATAGAACCAGAGATATTTTCAAAATACTGAATTTGCTCAGAAATCGAAAGGCTTTTACCCCTAAAAAATGCCCAAAAAAATCAAATTCTCAAAAATGTGAAAAAAATTAATTCTCCTACATGTTTTTGGACTCAAATTTCCTCAGCTTTCCGATGGAATCACAAAAAAAAAATCCATCTCCAAAATTTTCATTTATTTGAAGATTTTTTCATAATATATGCATAAAAACTCAAATGTGTCCACTTTACCACTTATGTCCGTATTGCCCCACTTTCCCCCATGAAGGAAAAAAAGCAGTTATGAAAAAAAAAAAAACAGAGAAAAAAACTCCAATTCGTGAAATTTTTCAGGAGTTACAAAAGTTTGCAATCTTCATAATTCGTCGTTTCGCTGAGAATGCTGAAAAAAACCGAAAAGCGTACATGGAGCTACTCTTCTGGAAGAATACTCGCGAAGCAACGGAAATGTCGGAGGGCTATGACGTTGAAGTTGTGAACAAGAAAGTTTCACGTGCCGTATGGACAGAAGTTGAGGAGGATGAATTACGTACTTTGTTCATGGAGCATCAAACTAATAAGTACAGTCAAGGTAACGGAATGAATTTCATTAGTCTCATTAATATGATTTTGTAAAGATTTTCTTCATTTTTATGTAGTGGAAGGTGGCGCAAATTGAACACATCTAAATTTTTAGGCAAATATTATGGAAAACCCTTGAAATTAATAGAAATATTGACGCTAGATCGTTTTTGATGATTTCATTGGAGAGTTGAGGAAATTTGAGGCGGAAAACAAGTGCCGGAATTAATTTTGTTGAATTTTCGGCGTTTTTTTACTTTTTTGAGCATTTTAGAGGGGTAAAAGCCTTTCTTTTCCTGAAAATTTTCAGTTTTTTGAGAATATCTTCGGTTCTATTTGTCGGAGCATGAAAATTCCGACGGGAGGTGAAAAGTGAGATCATTTGTCATCGATTCATAGGATTTTCAATTTGAAAATATCGATTCTTAAGGTATTTATAGGCACTTTTGTGAAACAGTTTTGTGAAACAGTTTTTGACCTATAGCTATCTCAAAAATTGATATTTTTGAATTCAAGACCCCATAAATCGATGGAAAATGAGCTCACCTTTCATTTGAGACTATCCCCGAATTACTGCGACCAATAGAAGCCGAGATATCTGCAAAAAACTGAAAACTTTCAAAAAAGGAAAAGCCGAAAAATATCGAATTTTCAAAGAAATCTAATAAATGATATGTGACACTTATTTTCCAGCTGAAATTTCCTCAGCTTTTCAGTAGAATCATCAAAAAACATCCATCCCTAACCGTTCCATTACAGTGTCCATTTTACCCCTCTCTCCTCTATTTAAAAAAAAAAAACATTTCTTTCAAGATCTGATCGACTGGCTGCTGGAGAATATTATCAGTGATGACCGTACGAGACGTGGAATCATGAAAAAACTCAAAGAGATGCATCTGATTGTGAATTCCAAGGTAATTATTCGTTCACGTCAATTAGAAAGAGGGATAAAAAAAGAAGAGAATCGACTAATTAGCGTAGACAGTTTGCTGGAAGTAATCAGAAGTTTTACCGGGTAAATGTGCATTAAAAAAACTAGGAAAAAGAATGGACAGAGTGAAAAAGAAAATATAGTTAAGGGAAAATCGCAAAGTTAGTTGGTTCTTTTTTTTCTTCTTCGCCACTGGCTATAACTATAACAATTCGAATTTTTTTTGTGCACTGCTGAGAGGAGGACCCTTTGTTCTAATCTTTCATCGAAAAAACGTGAATTATTATCTTCTGCAGACAATAGTAGTACACATTAAAATAATAAAACTAATAAATAGAATAGGAAGGAAAAAAATTGCTGGGAAGAATACCAATATTTGTAAACTGCTTTCATTCCAATACTTTTTTTTTTGTTCTTTCATTTTCAATGGTTTATCTACCAATTTCACAGTTCTCTCTCTCTCTCTGTCAATCGGATTTTGGCACTATACCACACGTGGTTTTTCTCATCCTCTTTCAATACTCCCTGGCGCGTTCAATGCCCTCAAAGAAACGAGATCAATGATTTACACGAAAAATTGAGAGGAAAAAAGAAAAAATATATAAATAAATAAAACATCAATAAAGTACGAAAAAAAAAGGGGAAAAAAACTCTTGGGAGAAGTAAATTTTGCAAATACGCTGTACATATCTCGAATTGAAAGTGAAAAAAAAAGAAGAAAAGAAAGGAGAAAATAGGTAAATTTTGGGGGGGGGGGGGGGGAAATACGAAATGAAATGCAGACCCTCGAGGAATTGAAAAATTCCTGTGAGACAATTTCACGAAAAAAATTGCCTTTGTGTTTCAAATTACTTTTCATTTTCTACGAAACATTTTTTCTTTTTTTCATCTCTCACCATTATATCATTCACTTATTTCTATTTTTATTCTTTAATCTTGAAAAAGTTTTGAGTTGCCCTACTTTTAAAAAGTCTTTAACGCTTGATATAATAGGTATAAATAAGTTTTGCCCAGGGGAACTTTAAAATTGAAAGAAGAATGTCCTCGAGAAAGTGTTGACATTTACGTATTTTACAAATAATTCTTTGTACTATGTTCTTGATTACATTTTAATTGTCATTAATTTCTTCGTTGAATTTCACGAAAGTCTGAAATCAGTGTCCATTATGTACAGCTTAATTTTTTTTTACACGGAAAATGAGGGTAAAAAGATTCCAGAAGATGTAGAGAGAGAGAAGAAACTGAAGTAATGAAATTTCTACGAATTCTTTTCCTTTTTTTTTGCAGACAATAAGAGGCGAAGTACAGAAACGTCTACCCAAAGAATGGTCTGAGGATGAAATTGCACTACTGACGGAATTGTGGGAGCAAGTAAAGGATGATGAAGGTAATGTCCATTTTCAATTGACTTTATTCGCATTTATTAAACTAAAAAAAACAAGGATTTTCCTCTGGAAAAAAAAAATTCTCAGAAATACTAGTCAAAAGAGTTAATTCTCCCATTGAATGTAGCTTTAAAAAAATTTAATTAACTATATTCCACTCATTCATCTATTCAAAATTTCACCGCTAATAAAATAATTCAAATTTTTTTAATTAAAAAATTACAGATCCAGTTGATCTCGTCTATAATGGCTTGAGAATAAAGAGACCAAAGGCAAAAATAAAAGAGAAGCTTTTAGAATTGGGATTGGCAAAGGACAAAAAAGAACTGCGTAAAAAACGCAAGAGGAAAAGCAATGGCCGTAAGTTTTTATCCTTAATACTGATTTTATTTTTTTTTACCTACACTACTTCTTTACAAAACAGTTTGTTCAATTTGTTATCCAGTTTCTGAAGAATCCATGCTGTTCTCGTTTTTGCGCTTGCATCAGTTTACTAATTTGTCTTTTTCTTATGATCTTCACTTTTTGCTTTTTACCATTTAGGAAAAAAACAGTCTGTGGCTATTGGAAAAGTAGAAGCCACGAGAAAATATCCTCTTTTCATAGACAATCTCGACTTTATCAGGCAAATTTAATCAAGTTCATTAGGAAAATGAGATGCAATTGCAATTAACTGTTTTATAGCTACGATGAGATGTTGCTCACTCAATTATTACATATCTGTATGAATAATTTGTTGAAAATCGATAATCCAGTTTACTCAATGAAATTTTTAGCGAATGTTGAACTTCATTTTCCTCGTTGCATATTCATAATAAACTTTACGGTGTGGCTGTTTAAATTTTCAATATAGCAGTTTATTCGTGTGCTGAATCCCTTTACATGCTCATATTCACGACGACTAACACATTCTCCATTCTCCTGAAAATTCAATGATAATTCTAAATCCAATTGTGAAAAAAAAAAACTTCATTGAATTCAAGCAGGATAATTTTCTTCCATTTGAATGAATTTTTATCCCCATTTGGTATGCAATTCAGTTACTAAATTCTCTATTATCATACTATATGGTATGACAATCTACCAATTTATCGCGCCAGTGAGTAGTAATTAAGAGGGGGAGAGGGGGGGGGGGGGTAAAGAGATTGGGAATACACGTGAATTTTAAGCGCAGTCAGCTTTTAACTTTTGAAATTCATCCCTAGTTAAATTCTGAAATTCAATTCTATCTATATAACACAAGTAATGATATCTCATTTATCTCGCTTTGTCAGCTTTAATATCCAATTAAATTTAACATTGAAATTCAATATTTAAATCTCATTTCTCTGATTTCAATCATTTTTTTTTTCATCTTCTTTTTTTCTTAACGAGTTCTCATTATTGATTTTTTAAAATCTCCTTTTTCTCTTCACATCGTCTGAACTTTTAAACCTACAAAGACACCAGTAAATCGAGATATATATTTTCATTGCAAAAGATCTTGTGTCCAATTTGAAGTATCACTTGCACTCAATGCATCACAATTGTCCAATCTGAAGTGAATATCAAAGAAATAAGGGTATCGGAATGCTTTTTTCCTCGATTTTTTTTTCTTCTCATTTCTCTATATCCTCTTTTATCTTTATTGCCTCTCTTTTACAGCACCTAAAGCATCGTGGGAACATCAATCGTCTTCTGAAGGATCTGAGAGTGATGATTCAGACACTGAGAACAGTGATGGAGGTAAAAAAAGTACTGGCAGTACAAAGCCAAAGAGGAATAAAAAAGTATCAATGAAAAATAAGAAGAAAAAACCAACAATTATTTATACTGATGCACAATTAACTGGTCTTCTCAAAGATGTTATAAATAAAAGTAAGTGGAAATTTTTTTGCATTTATTTAAGAGGCAATACCTTGAAAAATGAAATAGGAGAGAGTGGGGCAAAATGGACTCTCATAGTAACATGATTGAGGAATTTTTTTTTCGGAATGAAGGACTCGACGAAAAAATCTGAAAAAATTTGAGAAAATCCTCCAACATATGTATATTGTTTGTAAATTTTTTCAGATTTTTTGAAGCAACCGCTGCTTTTTAAAAAAATCTCGAGTCATCTCATCTTTTAGGTCCATTTTGCCTCACTCCTCCCTATATTAAAAGCACTCGTGCAAGTTTCTCCATTGAAAATTTTGCTTCTTCAACTATGTACGTGGATATTGCTTTTCCATGTGAATATTGAACTCATAGAAAGTTGTAAATGCACTTAAGGAATGTTCTTCATTGGTAGACATGAGCGAGGCACTGGAGTGGCTAAAGGAATCTCTTGAGGATGCATTGGAAGACATAGATGAAGAAAGTACAGAGGGCATCGCATTAGTACCATTGACTGAGTATTCATCAGCTGCTATGGATTCACCAAGTTTTCAACGTTTCTTACGTGCTATTGGTATTGAGCCACCAGCAGATGAACAAGAGGCTTATTGGAGAATACCAGCAACAATGCTGGCAGCTACGATAAGAAAGCGTTGTGAATTTATTAAAAATGGGCTTGAGGGGAAATTTATCGAAGAAGGTATGATAAAAAACATTCATCAATAATTACCTCATAATTCTCATTTAAATTCAATTATTTCAGCTATTATACCACCAATTGATAGTGAAAGTGATGAAGATAAAGATGAAAATGGAGAATTTGATTTCGATAGACTTAAAAAGATGTTCAATAAAAATCACTCCAAATCCGAAGGTAATTAATTAATTTTATCTTCATTTCTACATCTTATTTTTTTTTTTATCAATTATACTACGATTATTTTCTATTCCAGTCAATTCAGATAAAGTTCAAGCAATTATTGACTCTGATTCGAGCAGCGATGAGGATATTTTACAATCAAAAATTAATACTAAATTGTCTGAAGGCCAATCAATGCCAGTACCAACTTCTGACATTCCTGATGAGGGTAAGAAATCGAAAATCAATATGACTCGTATAAAGTCAGTGGTGAATATCTCAGACACGGAAATGGATGCAGATATAGTGATGGAAAATGTCACTGGTAATGATATATTCGAAGTATTCTATTATACGTCAAATTATTGAATTGAATCTATTATTATTATTTTTTTTCTTTTTTTTTTGTCTTTTATTGTGAAAATAGGTGATATTAAGAGAAATCGTTCGGTGAATTCTGACAGTGAGGATATACCAGTATCGAAAAAACGTCGTGTCATTGATAGTGACGATGAGGATGACATTGTAATTACATCGAATAAACGAGAGACAAAGCAAGGCCGAAAAATCATTAGTGATGATGAAGATTAATAGTTTTTACCTTCATGTAAGTCTTTATTTTTTACTCTTGTAATATCAATAAATGGTTTTTTTTTTTTTTCATTCGTATTTATCATATTTGATAAATTTCATTGATTAATCAAAAAAAAGTTTTCATATAAAAATAGGACACATTTTTCATAAAAATTCATTATGAAAAACAGTTTAAGGATTATTCAATCATTATATTTTAACGTGAGTCATGTTTTTCAATGTATGCTTTTATCATACTAGCTGTTTTGCATTCAGGGCACGCAGCAGATCTCCGTCTTCTCAGTTTATTGAATAATTCTGATTTCGTTGTGAAATCAAACGTTAATTCATGATCAATATCATTTTTACGTTCTCTTTGTTTCTCATCACTTTTGTCCATTTTTTTCTCCACTTTTTTTCCATCTTTTTCATCGATTTTATGCTCGTTCTTCTTGTCTGATTTCATTTCACTGCTAGATTGATTTCTTGCATCGTTCTGTGCCTCATCCTCATCATCAGTAAATGTAATTCTAATTCCTTTAATTTGACCGTTTGAACCCTTAATGTAATCAACTGGGAGTCCCTCTGCCTCAATAACTTCACCTAGTTCCTCGAGGGTAAATGGCTGATCCTCAATGCTTTTTATCGATTCATCAAATTCGATTTCTATTGTCACTGATCCATCCTCCTCGTTCATCGTTAGAAGAATTCCATCAGCTTGAAGGGCTTTAACAAGCTCCTCGAAATTTTCAAAATCATAAATATCTTCCATGGATCCATCTAATTTGAGTTCTATTACTTTCACCTCACTGCCCTCGTTCAATTTTTCAACTTCAAATCCAGATTCCTCCATATACATTGCAAAGTCCTTCATTGATACTACCTCATCGCCTTCGTTATCAGCGTAAACCATGCTTCCAATAGGTTCTGCAATGTATTAAAAATTAGTTATTGAGACTGAATGATTTTTAGCAATAGCAATAAATTCAAATAAAATTTTTCTAATTGGTAAAAATTAAAAAATTTACATTACTCACGAAATTTTTCAGGAACTTTCATCATATTCTCATTATCTAATATTTTTGCAACATTTTTCGTGCTCATATGCTTAACTGCATACATATTAAATACATAAACCACTCCATTTTCGTCACTTGAATCTGTTGAAATCCATAAAGACAAGATTATAAATATGAATGAATGATTTAAAAAAAATCAATCCATTAATTACGAACGAAATTCATCGGATAAAGTGGAAAATACCTGAATCATGATAAGGTGCACCATGTGCGATAGTAAAAAACAGATAAATAACTGTCAAAATACTTCGTCCCCACATTTTTTCAAAACTAATGAAAAAAACAACGAAGAAGGAAGAAGAAGAAATAAAAAAACGATTGATGCCTTTGGAGTATCAGCAATAGACTGAAGCAGGAAGTATTTTGTCTTGCTACTTTTATACCACGTTAATCATCTAGTCCTGCTAAAACATCATCCAAGAGTAGAAAATTACGTAACGTCCGCCAACTGCGCCATTGTTTACGACGTCTAAATTCACTGTCGTAAGTTTTTCCATTTCTCATTTCATTCGATACATCTGTTGACAAGATATTTTCAAAAAAAAAAAAAAAAATCCTAGTCATTGAATTCCCTGAATTTCCATTTGAAATCCAATGTATAACATCAAATTATTCTAAAATCATTTCGAAAGATTTTTGAAAAAAAAACATTGAATTTTCTGAATTTCCATGTAAAATACAATGTAATACATTAAATTACTCTAAAATCATTTCGACCATGATAAACAACGAAAATGTGTATTTAATTTTTCTATGAGTGGGTATAGCAAATAATTATACACAATGAGCACGTACAAGAAGTTTTACGCAATCTTGAACTGCTCACGTTGCTGCATTATTTTTTTTCCTAAGTGATTCAAGTCCACGAAAATTTCGTAGAGAATTCCATCGAATTATGAATTTCACATGCGACCGCACGTTTTCATGGATGTAACATTATTTTTTCATGCTACACGATTTTTCTCCTTTCTCATTCCGCAACCTTGACATTGGTTCTTTTTTTTTTTTTTTAGAAATTAGTAAGAGGAATGAACAAGTCAAATGTAAATTCTGCTTTTCCTGCTTCCTTCATAGGAACAGAAATTCATTTATTTGCCTGTTATAAATGCAGTTAGCCAATAATTTTACATAGTTTTTTGTGCGGTATTCTGAATCATCTGGTGACACGTTCAATGAATCATGGGTAATCGTAGGTAATTAAAAGTGTTTAGAGAAATTAGTCTTCGGGTGATATGCAGCTAACGGTTTTTCTTATTTTTTTTTTACCTGAAACACAATTGAAGAAGAGTTAATTAGCACTTATATTTTTCAATTTCCTTATCTTTAATTGTTTTCCGGTTTCTCACCAAGAGTGTGATGAGGCTTGAGCTGAGGCCTGGCTGTAGGAGCCATGGTATCTGAAAAATTCAAAAGAATAAGTTATAAAATTGATATTGAGATGCTGAAGGCCGCAATTAATGATAAAATTAGCAGATATCTGACAATTTTCTTGATTTTTTTTAAAACAAATAGAATTAAAAAAAAAAATATTCAAAAAATTTGCACTTATAGTTTTTTAAATTCTCTATATGTACATATTGTTAATTTTTCCGAAGATAATTTATTCGTTGAGGAAAAAGAAGATTAAAAATTGTGAGATGTCTGCTGTTTTTAGGATCTGCACGTGACTGTTGGTCGGTTACAAAGGAATTGATGCGAACAGAGAGTGACAAGTGCTCAGAAGCTGATAAAACAGAGTTTTTCATGTTATCAAGCACTGTTCACATCTGTTTTCATGTTTATCAGGGATTGATTGAGCAGGAAGATGATTTACCCTTGACCACCGCCGCCACCGTAACCGCCACCGCCACCACCGTAACCACCACCACCACCACCGTAACCACCACCACCACCACCGTAACCACCACCACCACCGCAGGTGTTGCAGGAATTCATCGGAGCAGGACGTTGCTCCCAGCGGATTACGATTGGACTTATCTGGACGGAATCTGAAAAGAATAAATTATCAGTACGTGTTGAATCGTATTGAAAGTATTTTTAAGTATTCACTTATCACTTAAACTGAGAAAAAAAAGTAATATAAACTATGAAATATTTCGTTCAATTGGTCTTTAGCAAATATTTTCTTGAAACAATTAAGGAAATTATTGAATTCACTGGATTTTGTTCACTTAAACAGATCAACCGTTTCAAATTACCAAAATTCAGTAAATTCAACAACTTTTCCACC
This sequence comes from Aleiodes alternator, assembly GCA_963921955.1. Classification (NCBI taxonomy): domain Eukaryota; kingdom Metazoa; phylum Arthropoda; class Insecta; order Hymenoptera; family Braconidae; genus Aleiodes; species Aleiodes alternator. The sequence goes on along the minus strand of OY998107.1, from coordinate 2,586,909 downwards.
TATTTAAAAAAAAAAATACTCGCTAAGGACCAATAAAACCAAACATTTCATAGTTTTCACCACTTTTTTTTCCTCGGTGTAGTTAAATAAATGAATAATCAAGTAAAATCGTTGGAATCTTCAACTTACGTTGTTGAGGAGGTGGTCCACCGCATGTCATACATGGTTGTGGTCGTGGTGGCGGAGCACATCCACCGCATCCACATCCACTGCATGGTGGCGGTGGTGGTGGGCCACAGGTCATGCAAGGTTGAGGCCGACCACAAGTCATGCAAGGTGGAGGTGCTTGTTGACAAATGTCGCATCCACCACCACCCCCTTTCAATTTTTTCAACTTCTTAAGAAGATGTGGTGATCTGCGTTTTCGTGTTACACTCATTCTGTTTGCTTGTAGAACCTCGATATCAGGATCTTCATTGGATGAATCACCCTCGAAATCTATTCTTATCACTTTATTGTCAATGTCATCGCCGTATTTTTCAACGAAAACGCCTTCCTCCTGAAGATCTTTGGCAAGTTCATTGAGATCAACGGGAATCGTTTCATCATCGTCTTCAACAACAAGGAGAATTGTTGCGTATGGTTCTAATATTCCAGGAACCTTCTCTCTGATATCGTCGTTGATAAGATCTGTTGTATTTACTGTTGTATCATTGCCCAAGGCAAAAAGATTGATGACAAAGACAACTCCATGTTTGTGTGAATCTTCGTCTTCTTTGGGTGGTAACAAATCAGTTGAGAGGGTTGTATTCTCATCTTCCTTGGGTGGTAGCAATTCAGTTGATAGTGTTACATTCTCATCGATACTCCTAAGTGCGAAATTCGTATCTTCCGCGTCTATTTTCGGTGGAAGTAATTCAAGTGACAGTGTCACTACCTCGTTTACAATTACAGCTCTGGCTGTTGTTATTTCGTCTGAGAAAATGGAATTTAATTCGAGTTATTGGAAAAATATCTAGGAATATGCTCGCAGAGGAATGATTATAAGAGTAGCGAAAGAATATTCATATCGTCACCTTAGCAATAAAGTGACGTTAGTGCTATATATAGCACATGCAGGGTAAATTGGGAATTCTGATGATACAGTTTGAGATGGTTTTTATTTTAGTGATTCCATTGGAAAACCGAGGAAATTTCCGATGGAATTTCCAATAAATTTGAAAAAATGAATCTTGATATGCTTTTTGATTAAATTATAAAAGAAAAATAGTTCAGCTATTTTCACTGATTTCTCACGATTTGCATAATTTAAACATGTAAACTAAAATGTGTCAGCTTCCCTCTTTATGCCCTTCTTTCCCCACCTTATGTCCTTTTTTGTCCACTGTATTAATGATAAAAACTCACCAGATTCCGGAGAAAGTGGATGCCCATTTAATACACCCACTAACAATAAACCAATCAAAATCCGAAACATTTTTCAAATTAACTCGAAGTATCGCAGACTCCGGACTGTGAAGTAACCGGAAAACACTGCTTGAATATTCTTTGATTCTTCCTCTTTTATATGGGCTCGATAACCACCAATACAGACTGCAACTGTAATTCAACGATTACGTGATGGTTTTCAATGAGTAAGACAGTGCAGCCGTTTTATTGTTTACTGAGCATGGGTTCCTCCACTATTTTGGAATTTCCAGAGAAAATAAAAAAACCCTTGCTCACCGATTCTCATACAATTAATCAATGAATTCTGCATATCATTTGGAAGTTAATGTAATTGTTTTGAATAAGAATTCATTATTTACATTGAGTTAATGCTAGTGTGAGAAAAAGTTTAGTGATTCGATATTGTGGCTGAAGATGATGACCCTGGCTTGATGTAGTTGGACATTTATGACTGCATGCACTTGCAATAAGCATCTGAAGAGAATGCAGACAAAAAAAGGTGAACATTAATGATTATTGCATGCTTTGCAGAAATTTAAATGCAAATGAGCTGAAATTGTTTTCAGATACTTCTGCCGCTGTCTTCTAGGCCAGTGAGTTCAAGGTAGTTGTATGAGATTTCATGTCATCAAGAGATTTTCTTCAAATTCTGTGAAATATCTACTCATAATAGTATATACTATATACTAATATGATTATTCATAGCATTTCCAATTTTTGTGGGAAATTTAGAATTCTTTTACTACATAATTAATGAGATATTCAATTTCAATATCGAGAATTCGCTAGAAAAATCTCATAATCGTCGATAAATTCATAATCATCTGCAAATTTTCATACTTCCATATCGAATGAATGAATTTCAGATACATTAGAAAGAAAATCAATAATAATGTATGGACCAACGTAGATTTACTGCCAACAGCTTATTTATCAATATTTTAGTAGCGATGAAGAATCAGGAAAACGTAATTCAGATGCTGCATTATTATATACAAATTAATTGAATGAATCAGCATCATCTTTATCGTCTGAAAAAATTCTTGAAAGTATGCTTTTTTCCCAACGAATGGACCCAACATTCCCCCTTCCTTAAATAAAATGATTAAAGCCTGAAATAATCTGCACATGTCAATTCCACGAAAATATTCCAAATTTAACTACTAAGGAAGACAATGAATAAATTATTATCATTATGGATGTTGTGACGAATGTAACACGTGCATTGAGACTTGATTATGCTTGAGAATAACAAATTAACTTGAATCGACTCATCATCTTGAGAACGCGTTTTTCATTCTCAAATAACTCTCATCCTTGTTTGTAAAATCTATTATGGCATCTTACTAATTCAACTACAGTTCTTTTTTTTTCATATTAAAAAAAAAGAAGTAAAGAATGTTAATCCATGTTTCAACCTTGACGATTAGTGTGGAATGAATGTGATTGTGATCATCTTCACTATTTGTTTTTTTCTCTCATCTGAAGACAGTTCATTGGCGTCTTGAAGAGATAAATGAAAGAAATGAGATAGAATAAATGAGCGCACGAGGACGGAAGATATTTCGATAATTGCAAAATATTATTTATCCTCATTAGATGTAATTAGAATTATAAAATGATTTTAGAAGGTCAGAATATGAAGGTAAAAGTGTTCAAACCCATTGAAATAGATGTTGCCGAGTGTTATGATAAGAAGAAAAGAAAAAATTTCCACAATGCAGTGGAAAAAAAATGATTCAGTCATTAATTATTTTCTTTTGTTTTTATTTCTTCTTTTATTCTCAGTCTTGTAGTGTTTAAATGTATGATGAATAATTAATTCGCCGATTTTACCCACTAATCAACTGTAATTATCTTTCGAGTACAAGTAAATCTGGGAATACCCAATACTATTTTTTTTCTTCTTCAATTATTCAGATAATTGTTATTCAGAAAAACCTGGAAAATGAATGATTCGTAAAGAAAATTACTTTGATTATCGATTGGGCATTAATATTGTGAATTAAATGAGATTCGAAGAATGTGGAAATACTTGATTTATTTCTTCTGCTATTTAATTGAGCTGAATCTGAGCGCCATTGTTACGGCAGGGATTAGCTTCTCTAGATTATTTCATCGAGACATCTGTTGGTGGAGTTTTTGTAGCTTCAGTTGAACAGAATTTGATGAATGGACTGTTGTTAAAGAAGAAAAATTCGTGAAAGATAAGGGAACTGTTGCTAAAAGTGGAATCACTATCTGCAGTTACTACGAGAAGCTGCGAAGATGTCGCTACTCTTGGGAATTCCCCCTCTTTCAATTTTTAATGAACAAAGAGTATTCATAGGCTCATCGCAGCTCTGGACCATTATTTGAACAAGAGTCATAGTGTCAAATTGTAATTAATGAGTGAAATCTTTATGTGAATCCGAAAAATTGTTACTTTTGAATCAATTTTCATTACTTCATTTGATCCCTATCATTTTTTTTCTTATTTACTTTTCTTTTATTTTCATTTTTATTATTATTTTTTAATTATTGTAATTCAAAAATGTTATCATTCTGTTTTTATACTCATGAGGAAGCTATCATTAATATAATTAAAATGTACAATAGTGACCAATTAACTGCAAATGTAACTTTGATGATCTGATGGACTCTTTGGTCCAAAATCAAATAAACATTATCTCTCTATCTTTCATCCTCACATTAAAAGTTCATGGAAGAAATATATCTTCTCGCTTCTATTGACTTTCATTCACCACTCTAGAAACTGAAATTTCAACATATCGAATGAATAAAATTGATGAGAAAGGAGAGATAAGCCACTTTTAAATAATAATAATTTTTCTCTTTATTTTTCTCTAATCAGCTTCCAGATTTCTTACTCGAATGAATTTATCTTATCTGAAAAAATATTGTCTTCTTAGAAATAACATTGACTTGTATCCGATAAAGAAATAATAAAATTAATGAGAAAAAGTAAAGTTACATCATCATGCTCTTCATGAGTAACATTGGAGCACTGAGTGATTAGACATATTTCTCTTGCAGACTCCTTGAATTTCGAGGCTTAGTTACAATTAATCATGTTTTTGAGTATTCATGATAAGCGAAGAATTCCATGAGTAATTACCGTAAAAACATAATTCACGATGTACAGTAATGCTTCCATTGTGAAAAATAGATGCGCACAATAAGTTATTGAGGATATTCGTAATTTCGATGACAAACAATTTATCACTATTTTTAGAATACATCTGTTGATCGAGACGAAAACACACTCACTCTCTTTTTTTTATATAATTAAAAAAGTTGTTGAATTTACTAAGTTTAGCTAATTTAAACAGATTAAGTAGTTGAATTGACTAAATTCAGTAACTTCAACAGATTTTTAAAATTAGAAAAAAAAAATGCTAAAGACCCACGGCATCAATATTTGAGAGTTTTTACCACTTTTTTCCGTCTCAGAGTAATAAAATATTTAATCATTTATTATTAACACTCCTTAAAAATACTCTTATAAACTAAATCTTCATTAAATTATTTAAAAATCGAAAAGTTCGCTCACAGAATCCGTTAGATCCGTGAAAAAATCATCGATTGGATCCTTCCGATTCATTTTTGCCTTTCTCATATTGATCGGCCTACTCCTAACAAATTCCCTCGGAATATTCTGATTGTTCCCATTCTCTCCAAATTTGTGAATCGAAACGGAACCAGAGTTTGCAGTGCCCTGAGCACTTGCAGTACCAAAAGCCTGATTATTGACTTGTCCCCTCGAGTTTTCTCCACGATTACCAGCTACAGAAATGCCTTGAGAGTGTCCACTCCCTCCGGAAGATGCTGAAATGGAGCCGGAACTGAAACTCGCCTGTCCTTTACCCCCAGAATTTCCTGATACAGCTGCGGCACTTCCTTGAGCATGACTCTGTGAATTTCCGGAGCTTTCTGCGTAATTTGTGGACCAAGTTGATGGTTTCTTCGACCCTGATTGCCCGTGTGAAAAGGATTGACCAAAAGAGAAGCCATTTGGTGAGTTGGAAGATGCTGAGGATGATGCGGAGGCTGAGGAGACTTGAAGCGATGGATTCTGCTCATTTTGGGACCATGTCTGGGGACTTGGACCAACGAGATGATCCTGGGACCAACGGTCTCTGTTATCCGGTAGTCGTATTTGCGTTTGTGGAGTACGGAATGGTCGATAATGACGCGCTGGTGGCTGGTAATCACTGATTAGGACTTGCGGATGCTGTGAAAACAAACGGCGATCATCGATTCCAATGTCCAGACGCAGTGGTCGGGGAGTCTGGGGTCGGGGAAACACTGGTTGGCCAGTTGCCGGATTATAGACACCTAAAAATTCAATTCGACTTCATTTCAAGATGTATGATCATTACAAAAATGTTCGATTTGGGGCTTAAAATTTTTTTGGAGTCAGATTATTCCTCAAAGAATTTTACTATTTGAAGTCCAGGGTAGGTAAGCATTCATATAAGAGAGAAAAGAATTATTGAAAAATGACAGAAAATACATGGGCTTCTATGGATGAATGGAAATTATGATCGGAAATTAATGAATATCCAATTTCAAGCTTCCGCAGTACAAAGGACAAATATTCATAAGAAAAATGAATATTCTAGAAATTTGGCAATATTTCAAATTTTGCCAGCTCCCAGAATTAATTTTATTTCTCCATTAAATTTGCAGAATGTGTAATTTAAAAAATATAATAGTTTGTTAAACATTTCAATGAACAAATTCGATTTTTTTCAGAATTTTACGCTCAGCCAAATAATTATGAAAAAATAAAAACGGTGGAGCCTAGCAAAATCCTGTATATGGGGAGAGAGCGGGGGAGTCTAAGATTGAATAATTTAAGCCAATTTAATTACCTCCCACTTCGTAATTAGGACCAATATTCATCCAGGATGGTCTTCCATAATTGCGATTATGGCTCGATGGGTTAGAGTGAAAACCACCATTATTTCCGCTTGAAGATGCACCAGATGCTGCGGAAGTATACGTATTACCAACACTCGATTGAGCACCAGTAGATGCAATATTATCGACAACACCACCATGAGATGATGCACTTGCTGCTTGTCCCAGTGCAAAGGAATTACTGTCAGCCTGAGAATGTCCTCCAAATACCGGATGCTTCAAATTAAATGCATTTGCATCGGATGCAGATATTCCAGATAGTCCTGCTGTGAATGAGCTCGATTGACTAGCTGAAATTCCAGTACTGTGGAAAATTGAAATTGAAATACCATCTGCAAATTGGTGATTCATTGAAAATACCTTCTGTAATTACATTTTCATTTTTATTTCTCTTTTCTCTTTGAAAAAAAGGGGCAAAAGCAAAAAAAAAAAAAAAAAAATTTCATCATATAAAAGAAATAAAGTTGTATAAACAGAAGAAAAAATTCATCAGAATTATTTGCGTTCGTGATGATTAAGTAAAAAAAATTTGTCATTGTCTTTCATAATATTGACAAATTGCTATAATTCTTTATTAAACAACTGACTCATATTTACGTTCTTTTATCAAAATATTCAAAGAAAATTGTCTCGACATAGAATTCAAAGAAATTGATGCAATGGAAAATTTATGCATTAAATTAGTTAGGATTTTCCCTTTAGACAATAAAGAAAATGAATGATTTTATCAGAAATTGGCTCTTTTCAAGATGAATGAATGTATGTGAGTGACTGAAATGAAATGGTAGAAGATTTACAGTGGTCTTCTCATTAATCACTCACTCGGCAAATCCTCCTGAACTGCTACTTTGGCTCTGTGATAGACTGATACCATCGTTGCTACCACCAACACTCAAAGAATGAGCATTACTTGCTCCAGAACTTAGGGTAAAGCTAGCTGAGAATGGTAAAAATCTTGGTGAGGGTGCATTTTCATCTGTAGCTGACGATGCCTCTGGCGTTAATTCTGGTGGAGTATTCCATCTTCTCTCGTCTTCATCATTGAAGTGTACTCGATCGTCTGTAATAATTTGATATTTGCGTAATTTTCGTAGAGATATTGGCACAAGAAAACGCAAACTCCTCTTTACGTTTGAAAAAAATCAATTTATCTTATTCTATTACTCGTTTATTTGATCATTATAAAACTCTTTCAATTAGGATAATAATAATAATTCATATTAATGATAGGAGAAGGGGTAAAATGAACATTGCAGTTGAATTATTCGAGTTAGGGTTGCTCTGATGATTGCATTGAAAAGCTGAGAAAATTTTAGGTGAAAAACATGTGTCTAAATAATTTTTTGATTTTTTTTTGAAATTTCTACTTTTTTGGACAAGTTATTAAGAAGTTTTCTTTTTGAAAATAAAAAAAATTCACTTTTTCGGGGATATCTTTAGTTCTGTTGGTCGTAGCGATCTGGGAGTGATCTCAAATGAAAGGTGAGCTCATTTCCCATCGATTTATGTGGTTCACATTTTTTCAAATCAATTTTTCATAAAATTATTGGTCATTCTCTGATAATCGGTTTTTACCCTATAAGTACTTGAAAAATTGATAATTTCTTTTTTCATCCACATAAATCCATGGGAAATGAGCTCACCTTTCATTTAAGATCAATCCCAAGTCGCTACGACCAATGCAACCAGAGATATTTGCGAAAAACTGAAATTTTTCAAAAAATAGAAGGATTTCACCTGCAAATCTTGAGCAAAAAGTGGAATTTTTGTAAAATCCTAAATAATAACTTCTGACACATAATTTTCATGGGAAATTTCCTCAGCTTTCCTATGGAATTACCAGGAAAAACCTGTCTCCAATATTTCCATTGATTTCGACTGATTTTCATAGTATAAGATACCCAAACTAACACGTGTCCGTTTTGCCCCACCTTCTCCTAAATAAAACCCAAATTTTTCGAATAATCTCAAGTTCATCGTGATTTTGCAGAATAATCAAATTATCCTCAATCGAAAAAATAATCCAAAAATTCGTAAATTTCACCGATTAAAAAAAAAAAATTTCCACTCAACATTAACCCACTTCTCACAATTGACTCAACAACTGTCCACAAATCACTGACACTTCTCTCTCTCTCACGATTGCGAATGAAAACGATACCTCCATACGATAATTACGTAATCCAAATGACTTACCTGCTGCAATGTAATTCGTAATGATTAAAAAAATCAAAATTTCAGTATACTTCACCATGATTGAATAGAAACTGATTTCATTCGTGAGCGCTGCCCTTTTTTAACAAGTAAATTCGACCTTAGACACTTCATTGAAATGCGTAAGATGTTGCTACCTATGACAACTTGGTTTTTACCAGTGTGTGCCCATTCGACGCATTCATCGATGAGCACTTACATAATTCCTCAAAAAAAAACATTAAAATTCTCTCCCTCCTCGATTTTTCGCAAATTTATTTTTCGTAATTTTTCGTAAACGAAAACGAAAAAAAAAAACATTAAATGCAACTGATTTTTTAATCGTAATGCGGAATTTACTGCGGTACATTAGTTTTCTCTGATTAAGATAAATTAATAAAGTGCCTATTTACATATATACAGTGGTGCGATTGAAGACATTGGTCCTTGGGGAAAACCCATTTACGTTTTAGCTTGTCATTGGATAAAGGCTGTACAGACTATCCATGCAATCGTTACACAAATCACACGATTTCATATACTCAATTAATTAAAAATAAACCCGGATGTGAACTCTAATGCAAAACACACATACAAGATAATAAAATTGATAGTACTTTTTTTCTTTATTCTGTAATATTACTTTCTAATATAATTGAGTTTGCCAATATACATTTTAAAAATCAGTTTTATTCTAATGATTGAGATTTTTTCAGAATTTTCTGAATTTTTATAGGGGAGAGTGGGGCAAAATGGACACTGTTATGAAACGGTTAGAGATGAATTTTTTTTGATGATTCTATTGAAAAGCTGAGGAAATTTTAGTCGAAAAACCAAGGTCATATGTATTTTTTTCGATTTTTTTGAAAATTCGGCATTTTTGAGGGGTGAAAGCCTTTCCTTTTATGAAAATTTTCAGTTTTCTGCAGATATCTCGAGTTCTACTGGTCGTAGCAATTCGGGGTTGGTCTCAAGTGAAAGGTGGGCTCATTTCCCATCGATTTATGGGATAGCTATAGGCCAAAAACTGTTTTACAAAACTGTTTCATAGAAATGCCCATAAATATTTCAAAAATCGATATTTTTCAATTGAAAACCGTATGAATCGATGGCAAATGATCTCACCTTTCACCTCCCATTGGAATTTTTATGCTACGACAGACAGAACCGAAGATATCCTCAAAAAACTGAAAATTACCAAAAAAAACGAAAGGTTTTACCCCTCTAGAAGGCTCAAAAAAGTCAAAATCGCCAAAAATTGAAAAAAATTAATTCCGGCACTCGTTTTCCACCCAAAATTTCTTCAGCTTTCCAATGGAATCATCGAAAACAATCTACCACCAATATTTCTATTAATTTCAAGAGTTTTCCATAATACTTGCCCAAAAATTTAGATGTGTCCATTTTGCCCCACCTTCCCCTAATTTTTTTTTCTGAATTTTTTCTGATAACTTCACAAATTTAATTCCAGCAACCTCCCTTTACCAACATACATTAGTTAACTCAAAGAACTTGAATCAGTCTTGCAAAAATAATAATACATTCGAAAAGAGATTTACCATTCAAGTAAATGAACATTTTTCTATCAAAATTTTAAATAATATCATGAATAATTAATGAATTGTCTAAGAATCAACGAATTCCTGTGTGTCATGGGACGAAATTACAATTGAATAAAATGAAAAAAATGAAGAGAATAGAGAAATGCATAGAAATGTTTTTACTGAATTATTCAAATTCTCTTTCTCAATGAATTTTAAACTTCTTTCATTGTTTCATTGCTTTCATTGATTCTCAAATTTTCATGAGGAACTTGCAATTCCAATGGATTTGATAATTCAGTCTGATTGATAATTTCACTTCCTTCGATTTCTTCAGTTTTACTATTAGAACGTGAATTTTCGTTTTTATCGAGTGGAAGTGCAACACTTGATTTCATTGAATTTTCACTTGTAATATTATTACTACGTGCTGTTGTTATCTCAAACTTCACTAATTTAACGAATACATCAGTTATCGGTTTTTCACTGCTCGAAGCTTGAACAGTTATTTCTGGTTGAATGTCTTTCAATGTAGACGTTGCATTGATTTCAATTGGCAATTCATCGATTGTAGTTGAGACTGTGAAAGTTGAAGGAGTTGTGGATTTAACTTGTGGCAATGTCTCCTTGTTAATTTCCTCTGATTTCAATGGTTCACTGAGCTCTTCAGCATCAATGGTCTTATTAGAAATGCAGGGCTTTATTCCATCTGCGTAATGAGATTTCTTTCTTATTACTTTTAAAAATTTCTCTCGACAAGTTCGATTATTTCAATTGATTCATGCATTAATAATTGATGAAATTAATTACCTTCTACGAATGATTTTATCAATTTTATTACTGCATTCTGTGATTTTTCGAGAATCTCAATTCTTCTTTTCATCAATAGCATTGAATTCTCATCGGGTTTTTCGTTGAACAAACGACTGATTGATGCCAGAGATGAGAAGGACCAAGAGGGATTAAATGTAATCCACTCCTTGACCCTCGGTTTTTCGGTGACTGATGAATCATCTTGAACTGGCTGGTTCGTTGGAATTCCTGGGAAATTCGAAGAATTATATGGAGGAATTAATTTAATGTAGATAACATTTGCTCTATTAAGGAAATGAAGGATTTTGCAAAAAAAAAAATGTTTTTTTTTCAATTGGTGGAGTAAAATGGAGACTCTAATTGAACGGTTCGAGATAGAAATTTTCTAGTGACTCCATTGAAAAGCTGAGGAAATTTTAGAAAGAAAACATGTGCCAAAATTGTTTTTTTTTCTATTTTTTGAAAATTTCTACTTTTCTGTCCAAGTTTTGAAGAGATTTCCTTTTTGAAAATCGAAAAAATTCACTTTTTTGACGATATCTCTGGTTCTGTTTGTTGTAGCGACTTGAGGTTGATCTCAAATGAAAGGTGAGCTCATTTCTCATCGATTTATGTGGTTCCAATTTTTTTTTAAATCATTTTTCCATGTATTTATAGGTCATCTTCTGAAAATCAGTTTTTGCCCTATAAATACTCGAAAAAATTGGTATTTTTCTGTTGAAACCCCATAGATCGATGGGAAATGAGCTCACCTTTCATTTAAGATCAGTCCCAAGTCGCTATGACCAATAGAACCAGAGATATCCTCGAAAATCTGAAATTTTTCGAAAAAAAGAGTTTTACCTTCAAATCTTGTGCAAAAAATTAAATCTTTGAAAAATTCAAAGAAAGAACTTTTAACATATGATTTTCATGAGAAATTTCCTCATCTTCCCAATGGAATCATCAGAAAGAACCTATCCCCAATATTCCCATTCATTTCTTTTAAGCTTCCTTAATCCCCAAAAATTCGATTTGAACTCGTCAAAAAAGCCTGACTCGAAAATTTAGATTCGAAATCGCATTTCGAATCGCATTTTCAAGTACTCGAAAGCTCCTATTTCTTACCATAAATTCCACTGATTACCAGAAGTCCCAGGATAATAATAAACTTCACCATTTCACCTGCAGTACCAAAATCTCAGTGCTGATGCTGCTGGAATTTTTTAGAGACTGAAGCATCATGTTCCACATGAACTCGTTTATATAGGGAATCTATAGAGTGTATATCGACACTAGAAAAGCCATTAAGCTAACGACTCCAGAATTTTTTTCTACCCCTATATCACATACATTTCAGTCTTTTCTCCTATCGTTAGCCCATTGTTTTTCTCTTCAAAACGCCTTTTCTCTTTAGTTAAAAAAAAAAAAAAAGAAGGAAATTGTTAAGGTGAGTGCTTCTGTCGATAAGTCTAGAGTGGAAAAAGAAAGGACAAATGGTAGTAAAGATATGGCATTGTATATTCGTAGATACACTGGTATATCTTTTTAAATACTTCTCTTTTCAAAAATCCAGCACTTTAAAATATTGCTGTCACTTGACCTGAATCCCTTAATTTACAAAAAAAAAATCATATGATTCAAAAGAAAACAATGTCTTTTTATGAATAATACGCTATTATTCTTTCTTTTCATTCAATTTTCACACTGAAAAAAAAAAAATAATGATAAAAATGATAAAATCAATTGTTTCAACAGTTCTTAACAAATATTTGTTGCAAGTGATTAAAAAAAATTTGTTGAATTTTGTAAATTTATCAAAATCAACAAATTGTTTAATTGTTGAAAACAAATATTTGTTGGAAAGTACTGGAAAAAATTGTGAATGAGTTTAATTTTCTTAAAGATGAAAAAAAAAATTAATTGTTGGAAAAAGTCATTTTTTTTAGAAATATTAAAACAATTAATTTCATCATTTTCACTACTTTTTTCCTTTTTTTTTTTTTTTTCATTGTATTCGGTGAAGGAAATTCCTGAGTCGTCACTCAACAATTTCCAATGATGAAAAAATCCAAGATCTTTAACAATAATCAATTGCTGGTATCCAATTACTCTCAATTATCTCACGATAATCATGAATTCACAAGCAGCAACCACAAAAACATATATTTAAATAAAATCGATAAATTCTCAGGTTTTTTTTTTTTTTTTTCTAACACTTCAAGTAAAGTGAAGGTGTTTGGATGATGGCAGATGGATTATCTCATGATTTTTTTTTATTATTTTTCCTCTTCTTCAATGATCCTGCTCGTCACGATGTAAAACACGTTTCTAGGATTTAAAGAGTCATGAGGAATTAATAATCAATGAGATACCTTCACTTTTTCTGTAAACCTAAACTTCATTCGGTTAATTTATTATCATTCGATTATTTTGATAGATCCCAAACGTGTAATTCAGCACAGCAAACGGAAAATAATTGAATAAAGTGGTGAGGAAAAAAAAGAGGGAGTGGGGGGGGGTAAGGGGGGAGAAGATGATTATTTCGATTTAAACATTGTATGGTTGGGAATAGCCTTGATAATGACATAGACAAGATGAACTAGTGAAGAAATCTTCTCACTGGCTATATATATACATATATATATATTTTTCCTATCTAAATTCACAGATAACCCCGTAAAGTGCACTTTCCTCCTCTTATTTTTGAAGAAACTGAAGCGGAAATTCCAAGTTTTTTTTTTTTTTTTTTTTTTGTAAATTCTAGTTAAATCAGCTTCTATTAAAAAAATTTGAAAAAAATGAGAATTCTTGCGTATTCAATGCTTTCAACAGGAAAAAGATAAAAAATTTCGATACCAGTGGTGGTTCAAGGCTACAGCCGAATGTAAAAGAAAAAAAAAGAGATCGTTCGTCATTGTTATTGTTATTGATCATTTATTATTTTTTCAATTTTTTTTTTTTTCTTTCTTCTTATTCGTCGATTATAATGACTGTATCAATATGAATCGATGTATCATCAGGAGAATTCTGAAGGGAAGAAGGAGAGACACAAAAACCTGTGGTGGCATGTACTGTGTTTGTTGCTTGGCTATATAAGATGAACGCGCTTCAAGTATTAAGTTAGTCATTCACATTTTGCGAAACTGCGACGTATGAAAAAACTGAAAAAGAGTCAATTTGAAAAGTGTTAAATATATTTTTTCGATCGAGAATTGCAGTTTTAATTTTTTTGAAATAGGTGCTTTTCATTGAATTTGGAATAATTGATTAATTAATTGAGATTTTTTTTGATTTTTTTTTATATGATCATGAATAGCAAGGTCATTGCTTGTGTTGTGCTGGTGCTCATGAGCATGGGCGATGCTAATGGAAACAGACAGAGAAGAGAAGCCAATCCAAATGGTGAGTTCATCGAAATTTTTTTTTCTCCATATTTTCATTCGAAACGAGTGGGAACTTGTTATCATTATAGTTTTATCTGCTAATCCATTGGCAAGTCACTTCCGAATGTTGCCCCTTTTTATGAGTGAACATTTTATTTTGAATATTCCCCTAATAATAATACCCAGTTTTTCATTTCATTGGAAAAACTATGAAATTACTTTTAATAAGAAATAATTCCACCTTTTATACCTGTTCAATTTAATATTGTTATTCTATTTTGATGATTCTATTTTCTCATTCATTCATTTATAACTTTATTCATAGATTATTGTATTATTTTTCATTTTTTTTTTTTCATGAATTCCCATTTTTTTAGAGACATCATTAACATTTAAAAATGTCTGAATAAGTCTGAAGAAAAAAAATTAATACGTTTTTTTTTTTCAATAAGATACAGCAAAGAAATTTCCATCAATTCGTTTCATTGCATTCTATAAAAAGAATTGTTTATTGAAAATATGTGTTCCTGTATGTTGTACAATTATTTGCAGAGTAAAGAAATTAAGGCTTTTTTGTTTGTACAAGAATTTAAGATGTGTAATTGATTTTACCGCTGTTTCATCGGCTGCACGATTCCCTTGTTTTTTCCCCTTTTTTTTCTTTTCTTTAAATATAAATATAATGTAAACAAACCAGAAAAGCTTCGTGTAGCACGAAATTTTTCTCATGTTTGCAGTAAGAAAAAAAAATTGCAATTCATATAGTCCACGAGTTTACCTCGAAATTTCTTCTTGAATCATGACCCAATTTTACTTTATTGTCACCTTGAGACACTCGCGACTCTCTGCTCATCGATGACATCAAATTTAGCCGCAAAGATAAGCAAAAAAGAAGCATTCCTTAAAAAAAATGGGAAAAAAACGAAATGGATAGTGTTATCGAGGATTCGTGAGTTATCAGTTCATTTGTCCCAGATGTTCTAGAGATCGTAGCAAATGGACCTGTAGTTTAAACCTATTTGGAATTTTTTTTAGAGTGAAAGAGTCTACGTAAAATATTCAAAAAATTCATCTACAATGTCCACATATCGGATCATTCTCTCAAATTTTTGCAGATTTTTTCATGAAGTTCTTCAGTCCGAAAAAAATTTCTCAATCATGTTGCCACTGTGGTCCATTTTGCCCCACTCTCCCCCAAATAAAATTCGGTATAGACTGTTGGGTCAATTCGATATCTCACGGATGCGAACTGAGAAATTAAATTATTAGTATTCATCAAATGTTCTTGAGACTCAAATTAAAATGTCTTTGAACAAGTATTAGTTAAAGATAAGCATCACGATTAAATTATTTTACTATTGTACATTCTAATAATATTATCACAATACCACAGTCATAATATAAATAATTCCGTTAATTATTTTTCCATCCACTGCAAGATTATTAATCATTTGAAACAATAATTTAGAATTAGTACAAATAAACGAAGAAAGCACAAAAAAAACACATCCACGTAACTGCATGCAATCGAATTCCATCCAAGTCACTCAAATTTATCAAGGAATCGAAAAAAAAAATGCCCTCCTCTTTCCTTTTGTCAAAAAGGTCATCAATCTATGAATTTGATGGATATAATCAGCCCAGGAAATATTGAAACAAGATTATGGAAACGTGCTGTATCAAGTAATGACAGAAAAACAACAAAATCTAACGAAGCTATACCCAGCTATGACACTGCTTTGGATTCAACTGAACCTACTGTACCAGATGATGATGACAATGATCCTGACACTGGTCCTCCCAGTACTAAAACAAAGCAACCACCTCCACCAAGAGCACCAATGAGTAATACACCTAAAAATACTCCCAGCACTAGAGCGAATCCTGGGGCCAAAGGTTCACGATCATCTAATCCTAGAGCAAAAAATCCTAAAACACCATCTGATCCCAACTCAATTTCAGATAATAATCCAGAGGATACTGTTGCTGATAAGCCGCAAAAATCTAAAGATACACCGATAACACGAATAAACATTATTCCAGCGTCAAAACCATTCCCAAATACTCGATCCCCTTCCAAGCCGAATAAACCCGAAGAAAAGCCTATTGATGATGAGGATGAACCGGAAGAGCCTAATGATGAAGAAGAACCGGAGGAGCAGCCTGAAGATGAAGTTGAAGAGCCTGAAGAAGAACCGGAAGAACCTGAAGAAGAACCGGAAGAGCCTGAAGAAGAACCGGAAGAGCCTGAAGAGGAGCCAGAGGAACCCGAGGAAGAACCAGAAGAACCTGAAGACGAGGAACAGCCTGATCCTCCCAAATCCAAACCCCAGCGTCCATCTCCTGCTTCAAAAACTCCCCAAAAAGCGAATTCAAATAACAAGCCTTCACCTAAACGTCCACCTCCGCCATTTCCTGGAACTACCCCAGCTAGAAAACGTCCCAATCGTAGACCCCCTCCACCAGCACAAACAGACCCAGAGCCCGACGAAAATGACGATGATAATCCCGAGGAGATTCCAAAGGAGAATGACGAACCAAAGGACGATAGTTTGACGGAAGAACCAGTGACTCCTGCACCGAGACCGAAACCCAACAGAAAAACGACAACAAGACAACCGTCACGACCATCGAGACAGAATACTAAAAGACCGGCGAGACGTCCAGTAACTCCTAAGCCAACTCCCGATCCCGAAGAAGACAATCCCGAAGATAATGAGGATAATCCAGAGACTCCAGAAGCTTATGATGAGAATCCTGAGGAAGAACAGACTCCTGCACCACGTCCTAAAAGACCTAGGAGACCTGCTGTAAAGAATCCTCCACGTGCACCAGTTCCTCCTCCCAAAGAAGACAATCCTGATGATAATGACGAAGCTCCAGAGTCTCCAGAACCTTATGATGAGAATCCTGAAGAAGAACAGACTCCTGCACCACCTCCTAAAAGACCCAGGAGACCTGTTGTAAAGAAACCTTCACGTGCACCAGTTCCCTCTCCCAAAGAAGACAGTCCTGATGATAATGAGGAAAATCCAGAGGCTCCAGAATCTCCAGAACCTTATGATGAGAATCCTGAAGAAGAACAGACTCCTGCACCGCCTCCTAAAAGACCTAGAAGACCTGTCGTAAGGAAACCTTCACGTGCACCAGTTCCCTCTCCCAAAGAAGACAATCCTGATAATGACGAAACTCCAGAGTCTCCAGAACCATATGATGACAATCCTGAAGAAGAACAGACACCTGCCCCACGTCCTAAAAGACCTAGGAGGCCTGTTGTAAAGAATCCTCCCCGTTCAACGACTCCCCCTCCTAAAGAAGACAATCCTGATGATAATGACGAAGCTCCAGAGTCTCCAGAACCTTATGACGATAATCCTGAAGAAGAACAGACCCCTGTCCCACCTCCTAAAAGAAGACCAGTCTCAAAAAATCCTCCACGTGCACCGACCAAAACTAGAAGACCAAAGCCAACCCCTGCACCTACAGAATCCGAAGCAGATCCTGATTTCAACATAGACGCTAATCCCTTCCTCTCCCCAAGATTCGGAGCTTCCGAACCCGAGGATGATTCCAATACTCCAACGAACAAATCACCAAATAAACCTCCAAATTCTCCATCTCAACCGGAATTTAATTCCCCAGGAAATAGTCCCTCCGGAAGTGCAGGTTGGCCCAATGCAAATGCGTTTGGCCTGAGTTCATCATCGAGCTTTGGATCAGGATCCAGTGCATCAGCAAGTGCCTCTGCAAGTGCAAGCTCAAGTGCTTCAGCCGGTTCAACTGCCGGAAGTTATGGAGCATCTTCGAATCCATGGCTAAATACTCCGAATGCATTTGCAAATCGGGCTGGACCAAACGCTAGTCCATCAGGAGAACCTCAAAAGCCTTCGAAACAGAAGCCATCAGGTTCTGACTGGCCATCAGGAGGACAAGAACCAGAAGACTCTGCATATCCAATGTATCCGCCCTATTCACCATCAGGTTCACCAACAAAAGGGGGATCTAAGCAGCCTACAAGACCATTATCCGGATACACACCAATCATAAACATTTCCGGAACCTTTGATGCAAACGATCCAGCCCCACCAAAAGATCGTTCTCAATTCCCAAGCAATCCATTTTTCCCATCAGCTTCCGACTCTGCCTCAAGTTCAAGCTGTTCATCATCAGGCTGCAGCCAAAATGGACCAAAGACACCCCCAAATAATTTCCCATCCTATCAAACCCCAAATTATCCATCAAACTACAATCCAATGATGGCTAGTAGATTCAATTCACCCACAAATTCAAATCCAATGTACAGTCCTAATTACAACAATGGTAATCCATCTGGGGGATTCGGTAGTGCTGGGAGCTTTGCCAGTTCAAGTTCAAGTGCCAATTCTGGCGGTAGTTATCCATCCTTCATGAATAATCGAAGATATCCTGGAAATAATGAGATATCCGGTATATCCGGTAATGGAGCAGGTAATAAATAAACAGAATATAAAGAAACAATGTTAGATTGTGAATGAAATTGGTCCTAAATAGACACAATTGGATGGGCAAACACACAAAGGGAAGGACACACACTGGAAATTCAGGGATTATCTTTAAATGGAAGGAATAAATGATAAATAACTGTGGATCTATGTGCATGAAAATAATTTGATATACTTTGTTTCTTTTAGGATTTCTTAATATTAACATGTCACGATAATTATGAAATTAATTGTAATTACATTGTGTAATTAAATGTAATCCATGACTGTGATTATCGAGATTATTATAAAATTGCATGAGAGCTCTAACAGACTGTGTTTTATGTATAATATATAAGATTTTAGTGATAGAAGTATTGAATGCACGCAAAATGCATGCAGGAAAATTATTTTTTCCATTCAAGTATCTTTCACAGTTTTTATTAATGAAATTATGTGAAATTGCGAAAAAAATCTTGTACTTCCGGGTTTTTTTTTGCATGTGGATGTAAATAATAAGATTGTATTAATTAAGTTTGTAAGCTAATTTTTTCAGTGTTTTTTCGATTAGCATGATTTCGAAGAAATTCATCAATTTTTCTTTCTTTTCTATTAGGTGGATTTCCTAATTTTGGACCGAGAAATGCCCAGGATGACTTCGAACGTATTCGCGATCATAATTTGGCTATTCAAAGACAAATAGAGGAGCAAATAAGACAGCAACAAGCTCAGTAAGTCAATCAAATTCTTTTTTTTTTTCCTAACAATTACGATTTTTTTTTCAAATATCGCTCGAGCTTATTCACTTTCTTTTTCTTTATTATGGTGATGGTCAACTATTAAATTTTCTCCTTTTTTCATTGTTTCTATTTAATTAAAAATCAATTAATTGAAATAAAAGGGCAATGGGCTCTTGGGCAACAGCTTCAGCTTCTATAAATGATGGCTTTGGATCAGTTAATCCTGATGTACAAACGTACACAAATACTCAAGTTAATCGGGGCTACGATTTTGTACCTCGAATGAATATTGAGGGATACAATTCAAATCCATCGATATATTCTGGTAATCAAGGTGGCTTTAATTATCCAACAAACGCTGGAATACCTTCCAATAGGTGATGGTCTTTTGTGATTATTTGCGATTGAATGAATTCGTTATCAATGATTTCCTTTACAATGTTTCTGTATTCAGATTTGGAAACAACTTTGGTGGTGGTAATGGAGGAGCTTGGGCATGGGGCAGTGCAAATGCAGGCCCCAATGGAAATTCACAGGCTGGTGAAATTGGACCAGTGAGTATTTATTTACGTGTTTATTGGTATTTTGATGGAGGTTGAACTCTGTTCAATAGTGATGAGTGATCTCTGATTTTTCTAGAAGTTATTTAAAAAAGAAAGAGAAATCTAATTTTTCCCCCCAAAAAAAAAAATAGTACATCTACTTCCAATCGATTAATCGAGTTTCTTACAATCTCCTACAAAAGATCGATTTTTTAGACAAAAATAATCGATTTCACCGATTAAAAATCGGTTAAATCGATTGAAAATCGGATAAATCGATCAAAAATCGGTTAAATCGATTAAAAATCGGTTAGATCGATTACAAATCGGTTATATCGATTAAAAATCAGTTGAATCGATGAAAACTTGATCGAATCGATTAAAAATCAGTTAAATTGATTGAAAATCAGTTCAATCGATTGATAATCGGTTGAATCGATTAAAAATCGGTTAGATCGATGAAAAATTGACCATTACTACTAATAAAATAAAAAATTTACTTTCAGGTTGGACCAGGAATTGAATCTCGTTTTGCTGAATCAAATCCATCATCAGGTGGCAATGGTAATGGTTATTACACTGCTTTCTCCAGCTCCAGTTCAGACAGTCACACGGGTCCAGATGGCAAAGTTGTTTCTCATCAGACAGTAACAACTGGTGTAGATGACAATGGTAAAAGAACCGTCAAGACAATTCACAATCCATAAACAATAAATCATTGTTTTCATGATCTTTAAAATTCTTTAAAAATCTCTACTAATGGCTTGAAAAAATTCTCAAAGATATGTGGAACTGATAAATTTTATTCTATGTTATAATTGCTTCAAGAAAAATTCTTTTATTCTTTAATGCCTCAATTAAAAATGATAAAAAGACATGAGTCTTATCTAATTTGCCAATTGATTGTATTTATTTTATCTCAATAATTAAAAAAAAAAAATATATATGAGCCAATTTATTGTAAATGAAATATAATAAAAAAAATTATTAAATCATTCGTTGCCTCTTGTTTTACTGAATGGCGGTGGAAGTTTATCATTCACTAAAACTCGTCCTGTCCTCCAAGGATTTCCACCGTTAAATTTGTCAATACCAAGTTCGGGAATATAGGATGGTACGTAATGGCCATTCGGTCTGGGTTTATGAACCTTTAAAAAAATGTGAACATTGCAAAAATATTTACCATGGTCTTGGAGAAAAGGGTGGGGTCATGGACATTGTCACGAAATCCTTTGAAAATAGGATATTCCCAATGATTCCATCAAAAAGTTGCGAAAATTTTCAATGGAATTATGAAAAATATTCTTTTTGAATGGCTTTCTATTTTCAAGTAATTTTCATTAAAATGTGTCTTTTTCACCCTCAATGTCCTGTTCCACCCCAATTTCCCCTATTAATTTCCCCGGGCATTCTTATCTTATCCCTCTATCATTACCTGAGGAATACTCCCAGAACAATTCAGACGATTGGGAAAATTCGACAGATCAGTTCTTTCCGGCAGAATTCCACGAATACCATCGATAACTGGAATGTCTTTTGCCTTGATATTTTTCCTCTTTGTTATAATTAAAAACTTTATCGTAGTTATTAAATTTCCATCGGCATCTTCAATTGTGTTGGTTGAAAAATTGCTTAAACCACTTTCGAATTGATTGCTGGGAGCTTTTTCATCGGTTTCCTTCCAAAAAATGAATTTTTAAATCTTTTAATGAGAGTTTTCATGCAATGAGAAAAAAAAAAGTTACAAAAACCATCAAATATTAATACCATAGGTTCTAAATGAATATTTTTTCTGAAATAATTTTAAAAAATGCTGAATTTAGTGAATTTGACAACTTTTTAAATACTATGGTGATAGTCTGATGACATTGATTAAATTAGTTAATGACGAACTAAATAAATTGGGCTATATACACAGTGCATATAATATGAACAGAAATTTCACATTCTATGCTCAGCTTTCTGTGTGTTTATTGTAACATCAATGAATAAGCTTTATTCTATTCTATTCAACAACTTTTGCTAATTATTTTGATAAAAAATATTTATTGAACCCCAATGCTATCGATATTTCATTGTTTTTGCCCATTTTTTTCGGAAAAAAAGAAGAAATTTTTCTCACTATAACACAGGACACAATAGGAAGTAATAAATATTCTATTTATCCAAAAATTTGTATGAACTTTGAACTTCCCCCCTAAACTATTCTACGTATTTATGGCAAGTGCATGGTGTTCGCCCTATAAATCCATAACGACCCGGCGCACATTTACGACACATATACCCCGCCTAAAAATCTATTTTAAATTCACTTCGACGCAAGACAGGTCGTTCAAGCTTCAACGATTCTATGTGGTGCAATAAATTTTTTCTCTCGGCATTCGTTATCCATATCTTCTTTTTCTTCCTCCTCTCTTTTCCCATTTCATTCTAATCTTTTTTTTTTTTTTTTAACAATTTAACGACTTTCCCCCCAAGAATCTTTATGGTCTAATTCTCAGTCAGGCCTAAACACATGAGACATTTAAATGTAAATCATTTTCTAGAATTGTGACAAGTGATGAACTTACTGGTTTGTTCATACGTGAACTCTCGAGTTTATTGAAATTCTGTGGCTGCAATATATTATCAATTGGTGTCACAAACTTTAACGGGTCTAGAACTCTTGATGAAAGTTCATGTTGCCAAGTTGATTCCTTGAATTCAATAGTATCTGGTTTAACGTATGAAGTTTGAGGAAAACTTCGATTTCGTGGCTCAAGTGCAATTTTCGAGGATACATGGACCCCTTGAATTGCCTCAATCATCGAAATATACAGAATTACAATGAATTTAAGGTATTTCATATCTAGTTTCATTCGAGTTTTCCTCCTTAATGTGAATTATTGAAAATTGTAGTGACAAAGTTGTACTGAATTTCAAACTTCGTAAAATGTCGAATGTCTTGCACGATATCTAAGCTTTATTTCGAGAGTGGGGATAATTGTCTTCGGATGTGCATGAAGATAATGGAGCTATGAAAATTGTCATGATGAAGGAATAGAGGCAAAGTGTCGTAATAAATATAATGAAAATGTCTTCGTCTCAGTATCAAAGATTACTCGATTGAGGCATTTTTCAACCAAAAAAAGTATCATTGAAACAGTGAAGACAAATGTGTTTAATTCTACTAGAATCTCTACTATTGGATACTTTAATTCAGTTTATCAATTTTTGAAGTAATTCATTCAATTAAATGTTATATTAATGAATCGTGTAATGAAAAGTGGTAAAATACAGCAAAATTGTTCGTTAAATTTAATAATATTACATACCAATAGAAAAAATTTAGTAATTTTTAATAAATTTTGTATAATCGGTACAAAAATAGTTGACTATAAAGTATTTTCATGCAGAATAAATGATAATCGATTAGAAGAGACCAAATTTTTCTTCGAAATTTCTATGGAAAGATGAGGATTTCGATTTGAAAGAAGATTGAGTCTCTTCTAATCGATTATCATTCATTTTGAATGAGAATCCTGTGATTTTTTCTCTCAGTGTATGAAAATTCACATTAATCCAAAGAGCCCGGAAAAGCATCTAATCAAAAGCGAAACATCACAAGCCCTATAAGCCCTGAATATTTATTGTATTGGTCTATATTATTTTTGAAAAATGATGTAATTTTGACTTACAGAGCCTGATGAAGCTTAAATTACAAACAAAACGTCGCAAATTGACAATCTTTCAGTATTAAAAAAAAGCGTTCAATTTTCCATCACACTTGATTCGATTTGATACTGATTCGATTATTAAACATCACAATTTTAGAAAATAAATGTAAGAACTGATTTTTACTATTCATCTGTCCGTCCAGCATCCCGATTAATTTGAAAATTGATTATCTATCATTATAGACAACGATAAAAATCAGAATTATTGAAATCTCCTTTCTAAATCAGAAAAAAATCATAAAAAAAAAAAAAAATAAGTAAATCATAAACTTTTACTTTTGATTATTTCCAAGAAAGCCACTAGACTCGAAAGAAAGTGTCTCATTAATTCCTCATGATTCATAATGTCTGAGGTACATAAATATTACCACAATGTAGCTGACTGCTGGTCTATAGATGGGGTGCTTGGTCTCGTGTATTGTAACAAACTAGCTCCTCGTAAATGGCCAACTGAACGAGGGATACCGTAGGGCTATTTCAGAATGACATTATCGTCTGGCTATATACTATTCCCCATACATACTGTATTAGACTTGCTTGAATGGTGTGTGGAGTGAGACGTGGGCTCACTTATAAGCAGCAAATGCAACCCTATGTGAACCTACCATGATTGCAGTTACCCAAGCACATATAGGGGAAAGGCTTAAAGCAATTTAGGATACTGTCTCGCCTACTGTGTGTGTGTATGGGTCGTGTGTACCCCCTAACGTTTGACTAAGAGGAGAAAACGAGGGGATAGTGAGAACAAACAAAAGGCTTTTTGCCACCCTATCTCCTATCTCTATATATCTCCATTGAAATTCATTAACAAGGTACTTGCATAACACCCTTTGAGTGGCTCTAGAGTGACTCCAACGTTGTCCCATTGGACTTTTTGACTCTATTATATTTTTATTAATCTTAATTGATGAAGATGATGGATTGAAATCGAAAGATTTTATCGATACAATTTAATGATTTTTTGTTTTTCCTTTTATTTTTTTAAATACTTATTTAACGTCACCATTTTTACGCTAAGATTAGGTCAATCAGCGATGGAGGATCGTATGGTTTGTCTGTGGACAAAAAACTTGTGAATAATTTTACAGAGATGGATTTTATTATCGTCGTCTTAGCGTTAAAGGGGCGTAAGTGCTATGTATAAGAATAGCACTTTCGCCCTTTTATTATTATCATGATATTGATAATTTTCCTGGAATCTTTTCGTAAAAGCGTGGGATTGATAGAATAATTGGGAATTAATGAAGACATAAAGACACTGAGTTACGAGTCTGTTTTTCTACAATTTTTATGAGTGCAGAATGATGGAAAAAAAGAGGACTGCAATTAGTAGTATATAGTGAATGTCCGGCTGAGTTTTATGTACGCTTTATAGTGTTACGTAAAAAAATAAGACCTCATACGGGGACGAGTAAATGATCTATCTGATGTTCTAGTGGCCTTGAGGAAACACATTCATTGGATATAATCGAGTAAGGGACAAGTTCATTCAATGAATGAGAAAAATAATCATGGAGGAAATTTGATATTATCAAGGCTTAAGAGTAGGGGAAGATGAGGTAAAATGGATATTTCTGGTTGAATGGTTGGAGATGGAGATTTTCTGATGATTCCAATGGAAAGCTGAGGAAATTTTAGATGGAAAACATGTGTCAGAATAATTTTTTTTTTAGTTTTTGAAAAAATTTTCTTTTTTGGTCGAGTTTTGAAGGGGTTTTCCTGTTGTGAATCGAAAAAATTCACTTTTTCGGGGATATCTCCGGTTCTGTTGGTCGTAGCGACTTGAGGTTGATTTCAAATGAAAGGTGAGCTAATTTCCCATTGATTTATGTGGTTCAAAATTTCTTTCATTAATTTTTCAAATACTTATAGGTCATTTTCTGAAAATCAGTTTTTGCGCTATAAATACATGAAAAATTGATATTTTTCTTTTTAAACCCCATAAATCTATGGGAAATGAGTTCACCTTTCATTTAAGATCGACTGCAAATTGCTACGACCCATAGAACCAGAGATATTCCCGAAAACCTGAAATTTTTTCAAAAATAGAAGGATTTCACCTTCAAATCTTGACCAAAAAATGAAATATTTGAAAAATTCAAAAAAATAACTTCTGACATATGATTCCAATGCCAAATTTCCTCAGCTTTCCAATGGAATCATCAGAAAAAACCTATCTTCATCATTTCCATCAATTTCGACTAATTTTCATAGTAGAAAACACCAAAACTAAACATCAGTCCGTTTTGCCCCATTTCCCCCTAATTAAAAGCGATATAAATAAATTTCTTTGTCTCATTTCACCCGTAAAATTAAATGTGTATCGCTGTCATCGGATTTTTCTTTCACACGTCTGAAATTCTATCCCCAATTTCCCGTTTCACTGAGCGTCTCCTATTTAGAAGCAGTCGTTGAAAGAAATGTAGCGACTAATGTACCGTAGCTAATCGTTCTACCAAAGGGGGTAGAGAGGAGAGACGCTTTAACCAGGATACAATTACCCGATCCGGAAACAGAGTATCGAAAAAAAGGAGGAATAAAAAAAATAGACAAGACCAAATGAACAATGGCCAAGTATGTGAAACATAGATGAACCGGAAAATTATGGGGTTCCGTTTCCGTAAATACATCGTTCACTTGGCAATCGATTGCTCCGCTGGCTCTTTATTTCACTGCTTTCAACGTCAAAAAATTCGAGACAAAAGAGTGATTACTTGATTTTTTTTTCTCCTTCTTCTTCAAGGATGTTCTGTATAGACCATAAGCGCGGGTTGTGCGGCATGAGAGGGGCAGTGATTTCGTCAGTGTTCCAATCCCTCAACACGAGAAAATCAGCTTTTCGATTCCTCATTAAAATTATTTTTAGGTGATTATGGAACGCTGCGGGTTCAAATATTATATTATTATTATTACATTTCACATATACTTTTTTTTTATTCTTTATTTAATTTGAAAATTCAGTTTGAAAATTATTTTGAAAAAAGCGTTGCATTCTAGGAAATTCTGGAAACACAAGTTGGAAGCACTTACGCCCCAATGACAATTTTTCAATCATTTTTATTAATTTTAATGCCAATTATTGATCTAATTATCGTATAAAAATGTAACGTTTGTGCGGGAGGTAATTTCTCACCTATATTCGAAATTTCATCGAATTTGAAGAATTTTTCGAAAAGTTTCTCGAGCTTTTGTGAAATTTCCCATAAGAACACATGTTAAATGATGGTTTTTTAGAAATTCATGACTTTTAAACGAGGTATGAAAAAAATCCAAAATTTTGCATACGATTTCTTTATGAATTGGAGAACCTTGGAAAGAAATTTCATTGAATTCTTACATTTTTTAATCTTTATAAAATATCGGCAGTTGATCCTTAACGCGAACCACTGAAATGTGAATTAAGAGGGAGAAGAAAGCCCAAGACAAAATCATTTGTCATTTTAAACAAGATGTCAAGCTGAATCATCATTAATTTCTGTAAACTAAGCCGAGAGAGGATTTCTTTCGCTTTAATCTTTGAATAAAAAAGAATTGTGTATGAAATTACAAGACTCAACGACACAACATGACTTATCTTATAGTTTGACGAATTATTTCCAAGAATTTCATTGTGGCTTTTGAAATATTTTCTTCTAACGTTAATTTTTCTTTTTTTTTCCTTTTTAAAAGGGGAAGAAAGATGTAATGTGGTTTTATTTCATCGTTGTACACACTCGGAGTATAAAGACGGAAATAACTTTGGAGGTAAACGAAAAAAATGCAAAAATCATGGGAGATTTATGTCTTCCCTCCAAGGCTGTTTTTCGTGCCTCGTAGCGAATTAAATTACTCCTGTTAAAAATGAAACATTTCATGCAGAGATATTTATAATTAGGTAATGGTTTTTTTTTTTCCTTTTTTTTTTCATGAGAGAATGTATGGGGAGTTTATGCTGATTCAATTTGAAAATTAAATCATGATGGGAACAAAGTTGGATGTTTTAATGTTATTTTCAGAAACTTTGTAGAGCTTTTTTCCTTTTTTTTTTTTTGCACAATGAAATAAATTTATTTTTGTGTTTCAATATAGCGTATACATTTACATATATATCTGTTCACTATATACAGTCTTTGATGGGTTTTGGTTATTAAAAAACCTTGGCTATTTAAAATATATATACAAAAATACAAAAAATTGGCACATTGGATACCTACAAAAGGTGGCAAGCGAATCTTTTTCTGCTTTTTCTCATTTTTTTTTTGCTCACTCTATCACAATTATTTTTTTATAAATTTTTATTTTTTAATTATTAGTAATTCAGTGGTACTAAATTTGACTCAATGGCTTCTGAATTATTTTATTTAATCATTTTTAATTAATTATTGAATATTTGGATATGCCTGGCAGTGATAACTTGATAGTCATGAATGCAAAGCAGTTAATTTATATTTCTGTCTCTACATTTTGATATTTTAATTTGCTTTTTTTCCTCTGAATTTTTTTCTCAACAATTCAAGATTTTAATGTAAGTCTAGTGTTTCAATAAAAAGAAACGTATCTAATTTCATCTGTATCTTTAAAAAGCACAACAACAGTGATATTCTCTTTTTTTATGATTAAAAAATATACGACTCGCAGTAATAAGTACCAATTTAACTATTTACAACAAAATTATTTTACGCTGAAAACAATGAAAAAAACTAAGAATCGTTCATTAATTTTGAACATTAAAGAAAAACAGTCTTCTATACATTAGAGGATAAATTTCTATTTTCACTTATCATATCAATGATAAAGTGAAATTAACCAAAATGCTAATTGTTAATTCAAACGTATCTAGTTAATTGCGTGTGAAACTCCTGTAGACACACAATTAACTGACTGAATGTGGGTCTCTCGTCTGGTGACATTGCCCAACAATATGCCATTACAGCAAATAACTCGTCTGGACAATTTATGGGTTGTGCTAGTCTGTAACCGTTTCTCAGGTATGTTGCCATCTCAAATGGATCAACTTCTATGTACGGTTGTTGTGCCAGTGTCGTCAATTCCCACAAAAGTACTCCAAATGCCCACTAAAAAAGAAAAAAAAATCGAAAAATTCGTTTATTTATATTTTCCTTCAACAAATAAATTATTTTACAAAATGTAGAAAACTCAAGAAACTATAAATGCCATTTTTTTAATTATTTTTTTTTATAATAATTTATGGATTTGATTAAAATACAAAAATTTGTCGAAAGTGTGCTAACTTCATTGTCATTAATTTTTATTTAAAAAATACTAATGAATCAGAATTTGAAAAAGAAAGAATTTTCATATTTTTACGAGAATTTCTTCATTTCGAATCACATAAATAATTCGTTAGTCCCTTCAATTCAATTAAAACGATTAAATTTCAATAAAATCTCCAATAAAATGATAATTACGCATTTATTATCTTCCTTTGTTTCAATCTACCATAAAATTAAGTATTAAGTAACTAAAATCAATAAATAATGCAGCCATTAATTTCCCGATTTCATTATTAACATCACAAGATTAACCATGATTAATGAGTATATAGTGAACATTTTTACTTACAACATCAGAGGCTGTGGTAAATGTTTTACTGAGTAGACTCTCAATAGCTAGCCACTTTATGGGACGATTCTCGTTATCGCCAAGACAATGATAGTCTTGGGGGAAAAGATCCCTAGCGAGAGCATTGTCAGTGATCTGTACCCTAAGGTCATCATCCACACTGTAAAAAGAGCATAAAAAAAGGATGATAGTAAAAAAAAAGGGGAGAAATCTCTTCAATTTGAAGCAATTCAAAGAGCGATTAAATTCAATGATTATACGTTATTAACTAGCTTCCATTGAATGTAATTCAATTTCTATGAATGTACAGAGATAATTGAATAACTGGAATACGTGATTTTGATTAATTCATGGATTCATTGAATACTGTATAATTTCATTAAATTCATTGACGAATAGGAATCAATGGAATTCATACAGATTTAATTAATAATTAATTTAATTACAATTTATTGATGGATAATATTGATATATATATATACTTACACACAATTTCTCGCAGCTAAATCACGATGAACCAAACGTTTTCTGTGCAGATACTGTACACCCTTTGCAGCTTGAAGTGCCATCTCAACGACTTCTTGAGTTGTTAGGGCTCTTGGTGGACCCTCACTGCTCTGTTTGCATCTAAGCAAAAATCTCTTCATATTTCTATATCCAGTGTGTGGATAGAGTAAAAATGGTGCACTTCTGTCCTCAATTGAGACACCAAGTACTGGAAGTAGTGCTGGATGACTCAATCCATATAGTGCTAGTCCCTCACGTAGCAATAGAGCAACCTGGAATAAAAGAGAGAGAAAATTTGATGTTTATCAGTTGAAGATGAAGAAGAAGAAAAAAGTGGAAATAAAAAAACGTCTTAGAAAAAACCGTCATATTGCTGGATGGAATTATTAATATGTCGTTAAATAAAATCTCACCTGTGATTGTGAGGCATGCTCAGCAGCTGTTTTTACCAATACTTCACGTGGTGTTGTAGCACCCTCTTCGTGATAACTACCACGATAAACTCGGCCAAATGTTCCCTCCATTTCGATACTCAAAAGACGTACTCGACATCTGGGACAGAAAAAAGAAAAGTGTTTCGAGTTAAAAGGGGGATTTTTCCCATTGGAAAATGGTTCATGCAGATTATAGGGGAGAGTGAGGCAAAATGGACACTGTAATGAAATAGTTGGAGATGGTTTTTTTCTGATGATTCTATTGAAAAGTTGAGGAAATTTTAGCCCGAAAACAAGTGTTAGATGTATTTTTTTCAATTTTTTTGAGAATTCGACATTTTTCGGCATTTTTAAGGGGCAAGAGCCTTTGGTTTTTTGAAAATTTTCAGTTTTTTGCAAATATCTCTGGTTCTAGTGGTCGTAGAAATTCGGGGTTGGTCTCAAATGAAAGGTGAGCTCTTTTTCCATCGATTTGTGGGGTTTTGAATTCAAAAATAATAATTTTCGGGATAGTTATAGGCCAAAAACTGTTTCACAAAACTGTTTCATAAAAAAGCCCATAAATACCTTAAAAATCGATATTTTCAAATTAAAAACCCTATGAATCGATGGCAAATGATCTCACCTTTCACCTCCCGTCGGAATTTTCACGCTACAACAAACAGAACTGGAGATATCCTCAAAAAACTGAAAATTTTCAAAAAAAGGGAGGCTTTTACCCCTCTAAAATGCTCAAAAAAGTCAAAATCGACAAAAATTCAAAAAAATTAATTCCAACACTTGTTTCCCGCCTAAAATTTCCTCAGCTTTCCAATGAAATCATCAAAAACAATCTACCCCCAATTTTTCCATTAATTCCAAGGGTTTTCCATGATATTTGCCTAAAAATTTAGATGTATCCATTTTGTCCCACCTTTCCCTACAATTACTAAACAACCAATTATTCATAAACAAGAATAGAATATTCAACAATATTATTCAAAATTCTTATGAACTGTTGATTATATTCATGTAGACATGGATTGTCACGCCGATGAGTGATACTGCATCAATCAATAGTAAAAAAAAAAATCTTCTGTAAAGAATTGTGGAAAATTGGTAACAACTCTCAGAGAATATCAAGTGTCCCCCGAGTGCTTCATCAATCTTCATTACTCTACGACACGTGCGCACTGGTGTTTCTCTCTCTCCATTGAGAATTAGATGATATTACGTCACGTTTGCATGCCCTCTCTGAATTCATGTGAAAGAGGGATTTCATGTATAGTTTGAAAGAAAAGAAGGAAGATTTCGAAAAAAAAAACATCACGAAAAGTGTCTCACTGACTGAAATTAGATACAAAAAACATTATTCTTCTTTCAATTTATTTATTATTCGAAAAAAGATGCATTTGAATTTTTACTTCTTCGCCTCAATTCTTTCACTGTGCTCTTCACTCTTGAGCACGTATTTTTGTGCTTGATCGATTTATGCTGTCTCTGAATTACGATGAAATCAGAATTGAGAGGTAGTAACGAAGAAAAAGAAATGACGAAAAGGGGAACAGCAGATTGTATGTACAAGCTACTGGAGTGGCTTGTACGTGACTTCTTGACTGTCACTTGAGGCCAGGGCCTGGTGAACTGACTGCAGTATCAGAAGTTCTCCTTTATTTTTTTTTTTTTGCTTTTTCCAACACACAACGGACACTCGACCCAGAAAATCTATTGTTGGCTTGACATCAAAGAATATTTTCTCTTCAGGCTTTTCCATTTTTTCTTTTTGTTTTTCATTTTTTAGTTTTCACAGTGGCAAAGACATGTTTTGATATATATATATGTATTTTTTTTATCCTCCAGTTTCTTGTGTTTTTTTTCCACTTTCCACTCTATTTTTTCTTTTGTAGAAATGTCAAGGGAAGATGGATTTCAAGCGAAATGAAAAAACAATGTCCTCCTATTTATACCTTTGAACTGCAGTAATTTGTTCAAAACTCAGAGAAAAATTCCGGGCTCTGGAATAATTGATGTTTATATTTAGAGTGAATTTTTTTTTTTTCTCATTTATTTCCATTGACGAAAATAAATAGAAAATTTCTACTTCAAATTTTAATTGGAATCTTTTTTTGTTTGGTGATTCGCTTTTAATTATAAGAGGATAGTAGTTCAGTTATTGACCTAGTGGAAAATGTCAACTGTCTGACAGAAATAATGACCCAGATTTTATGGAAATAAGTCTTTTGATGGATATTGAAGGAATTAAATGGGTATCAAAGTGACTAGCAGGACGAGAGTGAATATTCAATGATTTTTCTCTGTAAATATCTTCAGAATGACTGGATTGAGAGAAATTCTCAAAAAAAAAAAATATTTCCCTTTTCGTTTCTCGACATTTAACTCTCGAAATAATTCGAAAGAAAAAAAAATCATTTATTTCCTACCTTTGGACAGTTATTTCTTGTATTCTCTCGTGTAATTCACGACTTGGACGATCGTCAAGACGCCTGTAACTAGTTGCGGAAGCACTGGAGGGTGGTGGTGGTGTTTCCGATGACAGGAAAGTCTGTGCTGGTCCAATTCCGGTTCCTCTTTCAACACTACAAGCTGAACTCAAGCCCCTGCTCTCTCTAGAAATTTATCGAGGAAACGAAGAAAATTTTAGCAAGACAAATTCCACTAGTTTATCCCAGCCAAGAGATAATTAAATGTATTTATAAAAAAAAATTTTTAAAAAATGAGAGATAAAATGAGAATTGAAGTTTCTGTACAATGAGAATCTTCAGAAATGGATGAAACTTTCTGAAATATAGTTCAATTAATTGCATTGAAAAGCTAAGAAAATTTGCTATAAAAAACATGAATAAGAATTAAGTTTTCACATTTTTTTCAGAAATTTCTTCAGTTTTTTAATTAAATTATTTTTGTTGAAAAAACATTTGTTCCTTCGAAATTCTCATTTTACTCGAATTCTTCCTACATTTAAAAAAGAAAATAATTTATTATAATTCTGATAAAATTAATTAATAATTATTCATCCATTATTATCATATTTAATTTTTATATTATTAATTAATTGATTGATTAATAATATAATTATTATATAGTTTATTATATTTATTATTCTTTAAACTTACTGCAATGGATCACGATGTCTTCTTGCTTTTTTATCACGTACATAGTAAGCAACAACAAGTACAAGTATAGCAGCAATGAATGCACAGACACAACCAATTGCAGCATAAAATATTTGTCCACCTGATGTTGAGCCAGATGCTGCTACAAGTACTTCCTCAGGGCTCAGATATGTGCTTTTATCCTTGAGACATATTTTTTTTCTCTTAACTTCGAGTTTCGTCGTGTTTCTACGATTTTGTGCAACATTAATACGCAGAGTTAAATCAACTTCAGCATCGTATGGTCCACAGTGTAGATTTAATGCCCATGTTTGTAGTCCTCCCACGGGGATTTCACCAGCATCAGAAATATTGAATGAGCTTTTTAATGCCGAGGGATTACTAACGTCAACTGACATGGTGTAGGGTAACTGAAACGTTAACAAAAGAGAAAAAAAAATATTATAAAGCCATTGTTATTTATCGTGAATGTTTTATTCTCGAATGTATGGAAAAAAACATATTTCCACTCATTTTAACTTCAATTGATTTTCAAGAAGTGTGTAATATGAGAGAAAAGGTGGGATTCTGATGAAACGGTTCGAGATAGATTTTTTCTGACATTCCCATTGAAGAGCTGGGGAAATTTCACGTGGAAAACATGTGACAGAATTGATTTTTTCTAATTCTTTAGAAATTTGACTTTTTGGTCCAGATTTGAAGAGGTATTTCCTCTCTTTTTTTGGTAAAATTCACTTTTTTGACGATATCTCTGGTTCTGTTCGTCGTAGCAGCCTAGGGCTGTTCTTAAATGAAAGGTGAGATCATTTGCCATCAATTTA
Source organism: Aleiodes alternator (assembly GCA_963921955.1). NCBI lineage: Eukaryota > Metazoa > Arthropoda > Insecta > Hymenoptera > Braconidae > Aleiodes > Aleiodes alternator. The sequence goes on along the minus strand of OY998107.1, from coordinate 2,552,787 downwards.
TGACATTTATAAAAGAAAATGATCGATTTTTTAGGTAATTATGCGTAATTTTCTGAAATCTGCTGAATTTCCGAGTTTTTTCCCAATAAGTACTTGAAAAATCAATTTTATTTCTTTTTGAACTTCACAAATAAATGGCAAATGATCTCATATTTCATTTGAGCACAATCCCAAGTCACTATGACCAATAAAACCGGAGATATCCTCGAAAAAGTGAAATTTTTCGATTCGACAAAGGGTTAGAGCCCTAATTTTCCCTAAAAAAGTTGAATTCTAAAAAAATTATAAAAAATGAATTTTCACCTATGTTTTTCAACCCAAATTTCCTCAGCATCTCAATGAAATCATCAAGAAAAATCTATCTCAAATATTTCCCCCAATTTTAGGCGATTTTCTCTTTTTTCATCACTTTTCCCCATTAAGGTGAGAAAATAAATATATCTATATTAAATAAATAAATGAAGATTGCTGATACAAAAATATATAACAATAACGCTTTGATGTTGAGTAGTAACGAAAACAAATGCGAATAATACAAAAGAAAGATATGTGAGGAAGAAAAATGATCAAACCGAGAGATAAGAGTGAGCATTGGAAGAACCACTATGGGTTTAACGTGTACGTTTTCCTTTTCCTATAATCTTTGTTCGTAGAAGGTGATTTTGCGCAGAGTATAGGCGAAGAGGGCTATCTCAAGTGTACTCTCAGAATATATATCTATATATACGGATATATATATAAGGCTAACCATTGGGGAAGCTGAACCAAGATAATAAAACAACCAGAACAGAAGAAAAGAGATAGGCTGAGAGAAGAGGAAAAGAAAAAGAGGCCTGATTACTGCAGCAAAACGCGAGCTGACCACTGATCCTTCAGTTTTCTACGTGAATGGCTTTTACGATTTGCACAACGTTAAAATCACGAGAAACCAATTTTTTTCCATGTCAGTGGATTTTATCGCGAAAATCTCGGGAATGAGTGGATTTGGGAAAAAAATGTCAGAAGAGCTTTTTTTACACTGAGAAAAAAAAAATTCTTGTAGCAAAAAAAACTGCCTTTCAACTAAATTTTCCTTCACAATTTCTATAGCTATATATATTGAAGTTTTCTGGAGTTTAGTAGATTCTCTTCAACTGAGTAAATTTCGTTGCAAAAAAAAATTTTTTCTCAGTGTACACTGAAGCAAAAAGTATTTCCTACGAATATAATGCAATTGCCAGAAATCAATACCTATTTCACTCAATACTAATTCACTTTTAGTTCGAAATAACACCAGATCAGTACTCATTTCTTGTTATTATCCACTTATACAAAAAAAATCGTGGCTCGAAGGTAATTTCATTAGTGCATTACGCATTGTTCCAGATTTTCAATTGAAAAAATCGCGCGATTTATTGAATTATCCAAGTTAGTCAAATAAACCTTTCTCAAATAATTCCTCCCTTTTTACTCAAGATAATGTCAATTAACCGTTCACAAGAGGTGAAGCACTAAGTGAGCACTAACTCGAGTGCAACGACTAAGTACGTGAACATGGGTGTTGAATTGACTCGTTCCGTTTAACCCTTTCATCTGCCCCTATTCTATCGGCATTAAGATGAGAAGAAAGAGAATAAAGAAAATACACATCTTCCTCGTTTTAACGACAAAGTGGTCGAGCCACTTCTTCTTCACTCCTTTTCTTTTTTACCCTCTACTACATATCACAGTGCTTGTCGTGTCCGCACGGGGCATTAAATGCCCCCCTTTTTTCACGACCAAAAGAAGACGAATGAAAGTATATAAAAGAGGGAAAAAAAAATTTGAATGGAGTGACGACCCGTGCCACGACGATCCGTCACCTCGTAACAAAATTCCCCCCAGTTGAATTTCTCCAACTCCTTTATTTCCCCATTTCACCGATGTAAAATTCTCTTTTTTTTTTTTTTTTATCTTGCGAACGAGGAGAGGCTGTCTGTCTGTCAGAGTGGACCAAAAGAGGGGCAGAGTGTCCAGAGGATCGATTGAATCAGGAGTAAATAAAGGATTAAAGTGCTGGAGAATTTGGGGGAAAAAAACATGTCCTGACAAATTTGCTTCAATCGTCAATCAATTCAACAATTGTTTTATTTTTTCACTCATGAATTTTTTCGGTCAAACGACTCTCAATATCTCAGTCGAAATATCACACGAAAAAATCCTATATATCCTATTGATCAAAATACCACAAAATTAATTATCGAACGTCAAATTAGAACCTTTTTAAATATCACATTGCTTAATTATTACAAAAAAAGAGTATTAACATGTCATTAAAAAAAAAATATGGCATTAATCATATTTTTTAACTGAATTTTCTTCTAAATTGCAAAAAATTGAGAATATTGAATATCTGAAAGGGTCAATGAAATCAAATTCAAACTTATTCAACAGTTGCAACAATTATTACCCAGTTGCCTCTCTATAAAGTCTGCGACCGCGAGAAACTTTGATGCTAAACTTTCGAGTGCTGGTTATTGCAATCTCCACCTAAAACTCAAAGTGCTTGAAAGCTTTGCACCATAAACTACAACATACCCATCGAATAGCGTTATTCTATCAACGATAAACGTAATGGAAAGCCCCAAGACGATAAATAATTCCTTCTCAATACACGAATAATTTCGAATTTTTTTTTCCTCTCCCCCCGGATCAAAAATCAAAGTATCAGATATCATGAAATCTGTTTAATCAGTTCTCCTGTGCAGTATCAGTTGTCTCACAGAAAGAAAATTAAATGGGACAGCTGGAATTCGTGTAATTTTATCCCCCCATGAGGAATGTTTGTCAGAATTGCTGGCTTTTTTTTTTAATCGTCATACTTCAGCCACTTGACAAAAGAAACAGAGAAAAGAAGGGGATGGGAAATAGATAGAGTGCATTAAAAAAAATTGAAATTGAAAGATATGCCTCGGTAAGTTGTGTAAGTACATAACCGTAAAGGATGCAACGAGGAGTGGAGAAAACTACGAGAGACTACCTACAGGTATATCGAATGACTCTTGTGTCCAGTCAACCCTAAACTTCGTGGAGTATTTTTGTTTTGGTTGATGCAGAGAGAGAGAGAGAGCAGAACAGTATTCCAGAGGTGAAAAAGAGAGGAGGAGAATTCATATCGGAGTTAGTATTCAGGCAAGCGTAACGATCCGATTTACATTCAAATCGGCATTTTTGGTGTTCAGCCAACCGGTATCGTGAAATATTTGCAAAATGTTCCAAATGGGAAATGAATGGCTTGTGTTAGAGTGAAGATCTCATGATGCAAGAAATGAATAAATAAAAAATAGAGAGAGAGGGAGAGATAAAATAAAGAGGAAACATCAACTTGAGTAACACAAAATAGCTTCTTTTTTTTTTTCCCTCATGATAATCGTAAAAAGTCATTCTTACCGGTCTTCCAGCCAGATTTTCCCATGTAAAATGTAGTTTATGCACTGCGGGTGGCACTTGTACATTAAACTTGATTGCATACTCGTTTACAACTCCTTCTCTTACGTAGAATAATTCAGCTTGAAGTCCTGAAACAAGAAGGAAATTAAAGAAATTATTAGTACATTTTGTTTAGAATAAAAGAAACAAATAACACCAAAGATGAACTTCATTAATTCTATTTAAAGGTATTTATGCGAAAATTGTTAACAATAGTGAATCAATCATTTTTGTAATTTTATAATTATTTTGTATTAAAATTGTTCGAGTTTCTTGATTTTATATTGAATAAGTAGCCTGAAGAGGACTTTACAAAAAAGTTGAAACATTGGTACAAAGTAAATTCAATGTTTTCCTTTTTTTTTAAATAAATCATTCGAAAGCAGCTACCAAAAAGGCAACACACTTCATTTATTAAGAAGCAAAGCTGAACGAAAGAATCAGAGGATGAAGATTAAATTTAAAAAAAAATGAAAACAAGGATTTCTCCGATAATTTGTGCTTGATAACGGTCAATGGGAAAACGATGATTGGGAAATGGTCAAATACACAGAGAGAGTGCAGTTGTGTGTCCGATGAAGCTTCGTGACCACTAGGTATATCGTTCGAAAACGATATCACGCCGCTTGGGAAGAGAGACCCTTATTTACTAAAGGATAGTGGTTCGGTTGAAGGAGAAAAGAATGGGAAAAAAAATAAAAATAAGAGATGGGAGCCAGAGGAATACTGGTTTTTCGTATCGGGTATCGTGTGCACGCGGAGGCAAACGTGACTCACTCTTTATACTTTATTTATATATATTTCTTTCTCTTTCAGCCCTTTTTGTTTCACTGGACTCTATCCGAGCTTGACCTCCTTGCATTGTGTGTCTCGATGATACCGTAATCTGCCACGATTTTCACCTTCTTCTGATAGAAAAAGGAAATTGGAGGAGAATCTCCATATAAGTGTCTCAGAAATCGCAGGAGAGAGGAATTCTATGAATTAGGCTATTCCCACTTTTTCTACTATTACAGTGAGAAAAGAACAGTGGTAAAAACAATTGAATATTGATATCATTGGTCGTAAAAAAATATTTTCCTGCAAAATAATTAAAAAAGTCGTTGAATTTACTTGAATTAATCAATTTTTCCAGTGAATTAAACAACTTTTTCTAATTATTTAGAGAAAAATATTTGTCGAAGATCGATGATATCAATATTCTATTTTTCTTGACAAATTTTTTTTCTCATTGTACAGAGAAATTTTTTTTTTGAGTTTAAGGTATAAGAAAAAATAACTCAAATTAATTTTTAAGAATGAAAAATATAAAATAATTCATTCATTTGACTTGTTAACCAGGCACATTGAATAGGCGAAAAAAGTTAATATTTTTGTGAATTAACGAGAAGTATAAAGAGAATGTATTATTAAAAATTTCAGAATTTTTCCATTTATTTGATTATTAATTGCTAGAAGTACGTATGACGGTGTTTGTTGTCTAAAATTTTCTACGTGCGTATGAATTCCACTATTTCAACAAATTTTATTTACTATTTTCTTATCAAATAAAATACACATCACTGTTCTACGTCAATTCTGCGTCAACATTTGTTCTTTACATTTGAAAAATGAAAAACAAAAATCGAAAAGAAACCTCATTATTTCAAGTTTGTTCATTAAATCAAAAAATTGATTAAAATATATTTTAAGCTTGCTGGCATTTTATTTCAATTCGAATAAAATATAGAATTAGCGTTAATAGTGAAAATCCACAAAAAATCAGCAATATTAAATATTCCGAGCTTTACTTATTACCCGCAGTTTTTCAAGATCATAATTTCAAAGTAATTGCCTTTTCGAATGGGATAAAAAAAATCTCATTTCAGCGGAAAATTCGTATTCTACAATCTCATTCCACTTAACTACTACATTCATTTCTCTTGTGAAGCTATGAATTCAAATAGAGCCTGATGAATAGAAGCTAAATTGAAATACGAATCAAAGAATCATTTAAAGGACTATTTTATCAGCATTTTCTTCTCTTTTTCCACTTTTTTTTTTTTTTTCATGTGGAAATCGCTTTCCTTTGAGTTTCATAGGATGAGTGGTTATCGATATAATAATGCTCGCATGGATGGAGACGATGCGCTTGGAAGGGCCATTGTTGGTCGCCAGTATCCGGCTTTGTTCATTGTTCGGCAAACTTCTACTACATACATACACCATGAATATATAGGAATATATCCATATATTTTTTTTTTCTGCTCCGACCCTATTCTGTACGCTTGGTTTAAAGTTAAATTGGGTTTGCGTCTCACGAGTGCATTCAGCTGGCTACAAAAGCCACCCTTTAATGCGTGAATATGTTGTCTTTGGATTTTTATAGACACTAGGATTATGATTGAAGCAAGAAAATATATACTGTTCAATAAGCTAATAAAAAAAATAATGAGATCACTTTTCAGAATAAAATTCTGTATTGTAAGGCAGAAAAATTAACGAGACACTCGTACATTCAGAAGTCCATGAAATATCAAAATGTCCAGAGGAAAAAAAATATACAGGAACAACTGGGCAGAAATAACATTGGCCAGGCCCTCCGTAAACACTTGATTTTATGACCACTGACTGAACTGAGAAATATGAGAATTGGTTTGTTCTGAGAGGCCTTACGACGATATTCCTATATACATCGATTCGCCTTTTATTCTCTGCTATTTTTTATTCACCCTTTTATTTTATTTTTTATTTTATTCCCTTTTATTTTCACCTGCGAATCAACTGCGGCAATGGCTTCCGAAAAAGAAGTAAGAAACCAGCTGAGAAGGAAAAAATAAAGAGGAAGGAGAAAAATCGACGGGGGCGAGAGAGTTATAGAGAGTACATATACATTAGTTGAGGGTTCATGTATGTGTTCGGCAAAAAAGGACAAAAAAAAAGAGAACTTGAGATCCTAGATATAGCGACAAGTGCATTTCACGTGGAAGAACTCATGGAGCTGTGCTATACGAACGATTGAAATGTGTTAGCTTCAAATTTTTTGTTTTTTTCAACGTCTCTTTGGATTATCTGAGAATTTAATTGAAAATTTGGACAAGTGTCATTGTACTATACTTCGAGTGACATTGAACTTGTTGTTTTCAAACACGTGTAAGGAAATAATTTTTAAAATTCAAACATTTCCACGTGCGACCTTCGTCAGTCATCTAATGTTCTAACAAATATTATCATTGCGCACGATTTTCTGATAAGCCAAACGGTTTTCAGTTCAAAAGCACGATGCAATGACAAATTTGAGCTAAATTTAACTCGCATTAAATCCACGTGCCATGTGAAAGAAGACTCTAACTCCTCCCTAATTCAATTTTTTAATATCTTCTTTACGTCAAACAGAGTGTGAAAGAAACTGAATAAATATTGCATAAAATATTGGGACAGCTTTCATGTGTTTGATACGTGGCTGTATGAGACATTGATACCTAGCTATGTTAATCAGAATAAATACGTTCAAAAAATGATTACAAGCATAAAAAATTTTAAAGCTTAATGAAAATTGATAATTCTAGATAAGGTCGTGTAATCTGATTGGTTGTATGAACTTTGAATAGTGCTCTAACCGTAGGTATTTAACACTTCGTTAAAGTGGATCTTTCTCATTGTTGAAAATTTCCATAATCACAAGCAAGAACAGTTTAGTTATTGAAGATGGTGAATCAAGTAGTGCTATTGACGATTGCTGTTGGAGGTAAGTTTAATAATTCATCTAAGGACCAATATATAGGGGAAACCGGGGCAAAGTGGGGTAACCACTTTCTTGAAGTATTTTTTTTTAAATCAAAAAGTGCAGAATTTTTGAAGTTCAATTTGTTTTTAGTCAAGATGCATCAAAATATAACACTTAAATTGATCCTCTTTGTGGCAGACTTCAATAATTACATTTTTTTCGACATTTCATGAAATTTCATTCCTTTTTGTATACCCCACTTTGCCCCAAACTGTGATAAAAACGAATAATCCCCCCAAAAATGCTTCAAATACTCAACAGAATGATCAATTACTGAAAAAAATGAAATCTCAACTTTTTATAACATTAAAATTTGTTCTGGGTATCCCACTTTGCCTCAATGAGCTCAATATGATCGACGTGAATTCATTGATTGAAAAAACAAAAAGATAGTTGAAAATAGGGATGAGATCGAATTTTAGGACCTGAAAACCTTCTCCTGTCCTTAGGTACCCCACTTTGCCCCGGTCTCCTCCTATATTTCCAATTAAATCAGAATCCCACAAAAAATTAAATTTTTGATTTGTTTCGAATAGTTTGTTTCGTGTCAACATCAGCTTATGTACTGCCAACATCAGTAGAAAATAGTCATCACGAGAAATCCGCACTGCATGTAATAGCACAAAGAGTGCAAGATTCTGCATACTATACCAGAGAATGTACCGGTGATAAAGGAGAAAAGTGTGTACTACACAAATACAAAGATCTAAAATCATTGGGATGTAAGGGTGGAAAAGTATATTATCATGGAAAAGATGTTTGCATGTGCTTAGACGATAAAAAAACAATTTGCATAGATAAAAAACAGGTATTAGCCTATCATAAGTCTGAGATTTAACTGAGAACAGCTCATTATTATTATTATTATCTACGACAATGCCATACCTGACTGTATATAAATATTTAATTGATCAATTGTAATTAAAATAATTGTGAATGGTATTTTAATCCTCAGTATTGTATCATCTCACAAAATTCAAGAGAATCCATTTCATTTGTAACTTATGATTTCCCATCGACGAATAGAATAAATATGAAATTCAAATAAAAATGTGTCTGAAGAATCATTGACATTTTATTTTTGGTTGATTTCTTCAAAAAATCCAAAGATTTGTGGCGCCATTCGGAATAATTTAAGACAATTCGGGTATTTAAACACGTGTAGTTGAAAAAATCACGTAGGTACTGTTCTCGTTTCTATATTCAACATATATTTCAAATTCATAATATCAATAATTCATACGTTTATTACTATCTAAAGTCAATAATGAGCGTGAAATTGAAGGAATCATCTTTTTTTTTTATATCAAATTAAATGAACATTCTCTCTAAAACTATTCTCAATATTTTAACAATGTTACTATATACACACACGTGTTGTATTCATTCTCTCCACGATTCTTCATGCGATACGATCATTTCTCCTCCCACTCAATAAGTCTACCTGTTTTCACATTCGTGTACACACGTGTGTGTATTCAGGAGTCTCTCCGATACCACGGGGCAAAGGAACACGAGTAATAAAAAAACAAAAGGGAAGAAAAATCCAAGAGAAGGGCCAAGGGGCAGAATAAATTCCATCTATCCAATGGTGTCTTTCTTTTTTCCATGCACCCCTGTGGTTCTTAGGATTTTATTTCTCCTCAATCCATACGGTATTGAGGATTGTAGAAGGTAGATAGTACCTGGTTAACGAGGCACGAGTGAATTTTTAAATCACCTTCAAGACAATACCCGTGTCTTTACCAGAAAGGCCGTTACCAGTTATTCTCCGATGCATCAGATATCATTGGCACGAACTATCTCTTCGTGCTTTGTAATTTCCACCTTTTTTTTCGTCTGTTTACTCTTGAATTCTTGTAGCATGGTCTAATGAGGCTTATCAAATGAATTTTCATTGAATTAAGGGCTTTATTTTTTTTTAAATAAAAATCAAAGGAAAAAAGCTTTCTCTTGATAACTCAAGCGTTTGCCTGTGCTCCAACATCAAAAGAATTCTCATTTTTCACCTCAAAAGTCTCAACCCTACCATTTAAGGTTGATAAAAAAAAGAAAAAGATACTGTATGAATCTCCAGAAATTAAATCCCTACTTTCACATCTCCTTTTTAGTCTCAGAAGAGGAAAAAAAATCGTGTGTACTAGCTACTCTGTTGTACTCTGACACTCTTTTACCTCCGGTACTGACCTCGTTACCGGTTTAAATCTCCCTCCCCCCTCCACCTACTCTTGCCTTCAATCCTCACTCCAGCTTCCACAAAACCCTATTTTATTCTCTCTATTCTCTCTCACACCACTATTCCACATCTTTTGACTTGTCTTCCGTGCAATTACCGTGAAGTGTCACTAGAGGTTTTTTATTTTTCTTCTTCTTTGCCTTGTATTCACTTTATAATATGAGCACGCGTGTGTGCATTCTTGACCAGGTTTAAACTCTCAAGTATCTGAATAAGTTGTGGAAAAGTCGAGGGAAAAAAAAATAGGAGAAAAAAGAGAAAAAGGAAGGAACTAAAACGACTTACTCGAGAATAAAACGTTGAAAAAGAAATTGGGGAAGAGAAAAGTGTGGGAAGGGGGGGATAAAAGAAAGAGTGGAATAGTAAAAAGAAATAGGAGAGTAACCGGGAAAAATTCTTTGATGTCTAAGCACAACGCTTGGATGTAGAAACAGCCCTTTTCAACTAAGGCGTCGACCCTTGAGGTGCCCCGGTGCCCAGACACAATTGTCACGAGGGCGCAGAGCCAAGGGATACACACACACACACGCCTGGCACTTCGAGGTTTCATTTTTTTTTCTATTTTTTTTTTTTTTTTACCAACCACTGGGTAAGAAATGTCTATAGTGCCTGCCGACATTTTTTATTTGATTTTTTTGCTTCTTTGCCCACTGCAATATATACCATTTCACTTCAACTACGACCTCATTTTACGTAACTTCTACGGTTATGCTCTTTTATATTGCATTGCAGCCACACGGCAACACATTCATTTGGACTTTAAAATTCTCTACAATTTGATACACCTGCCCCTTTTTTTTATTTCGTTTTTATTACTTTTACGTGAATTTTCTAAAAAAAAAAAAACATAATAACAGAAAAACGTATATATAAAAACGTATATGTTGCACATACGTCCTATTCCCGTTAGCATTGGCAAATACGCCATTTTGTTACTCAAATTTTGAATTCGTTTCTTTTGCATCATTGGAGAATAAAAAACATTAGCAGATCCATTTCAGAGATACGCCTTTTTCCTTTTGAAAAGTGGTTTTTTTTTACGCTCACGTCCTTTTGTTTTCTAGATCGACGATATGAAAAGTTTTTCGGCTTAAAAACTTTGAAAAATTAAGCTTTCATGGAGTTTTTTTTCTTTTCTTTTTCTTCATTGCAAAATCTTAAGCGCTCGCCTTTTTTGCACACAAGGCGTGAAACACCCGGCAAAATTTCGCAGGCAACCGTGTCCCCGTCTGTCAAAATAGTTCATTGAGCGTGGTTGACGCGAGTAGAATGAAAGAAACCCAGCTCCATAGTTGAAAGAAGAAGAAGAAGAAGAGGAAAGGTATAAAAATAGAAAGAGGAAGAGAAACGACAAAAAAAAGCAAATAAAGACGACATTGAATACAGCTCAGGGGGTCCACTACGGGTGTATTGGAGGTAGAACTGCCACGTCCCATGGGTTCGTTTGGAATTTAACACCTAAAAAGGAAAAAAAAGAAGGGGAAAAAAAAGAGCCAGGACATAATACTAGTCGGACGATTATAACGAGTCTCATGGTGTTTGGGGGGACTTTTCAAAGGTGACAAAAATTGGGAATGGATAGAAATTGAGGTGCACACAAAAAAATAGGCGTTAAAATTCACACTGGAAATCCTCATCCCATGGATTATCTTCGAAAAAAAAAAGATGAAGTTATTGGATTTCATACGCGAATGCTCGCTCTCAATACACAACTATTCTCTGCCTTAACGAGGTTCGTGTGAGTCAAACGTAAAATTGATTTTTTAACGTTTTCACGTACAAGTTTGGGAATATGAAGTTGAAAGCAATGTTCCACTTGTGGAGAAATTTTGCAATTAGTTAGAAATTGTGCTATTTTATTTTAGAAGAAGTGATGTTTAATAGGCTAAACATTATGGCATTAGGAATAAATCTGAATTGAATATTTCAATCTCGAGATGGTGAATTGTTGTAAAATTTCTCCTCAAGCTGAACATTGCTTTAAGGACGTTAGGGCGAGGTGGTTGGATAAAACCTTAATTTTTTGAATAAAATTGTGAATAATGATGTATACACGATAAATGTCTCAGAAATCATTTTCCTAATGTTTGAAGAATGTAATGAGGATCAAAATAAGCCGTAAAAATAAATAATTGATTGAAAATTGAAAAATTGGCTGCATTTTTTTACATATTTCAAATTTTTCAAGATTCAAAAAATGTAAAATTGCAGACAATTTTTCAATTTTCAATCAATTTTTCGTTTCTACGGCTTATTTTGTTCCTCATTACATTCTTCAAAAATTAGACAAATGATTTCTGAGATATTTATTATTGTATCCGTTATTATTTACGATTTTATACAAAAAAAACATCCTTAAACTCCCTGTTCACAAAATCATGCGTGAAAAAATTAAAAAATTATTTTTACATGGCTCTTAAACGGAATTTCGGGCGGAAACTAAAGAAGATAAAGCGATTTTATCTCAATCTATTTTTTGTAGAGAAGTTGAGAGGCCATAAAGAAGGATCGATGCAAAAAAAAATATATAAAAAATAGTAAAAAAAAAGAAAAAATTGATAAAATGTTTGAAAATATAAGGATGGGATATTTTAGCCTCTGGGATGTATGAGAAATCCTTACTTATACCACATGTACATTAGTCTTCGCTTCCGGGCAAAGGATAGACACATTCTCCCCCTATATCTTTTCATACAATACGTCAGTATATTTCACTCAAACGTGTAAAAAAAAAAAAAAAAGGGGAGAAAGAAATAATTTTTTTCACACCTCGCTCTCATGCTCTCATTCATCACTTAATGTATGCATTTGTACGTATTGAAAATGTTGAGAGAAGATAGATGAGAAAAGATGTCCCTTCCAATATGTATCTAAAAAAAAAATTTATTACTCATGGCATATAACAGAAGTTGGAATAGAAATTTATAGAAAAGGGGTAGTCTGTTTTTTAATGATTGAAAATATCATTGAATGGTGCTTTTTTACGTTTTTTTCTTGCTTTAATTTTTTATTTCTAAAAAATACCTATTCGAATGATCTAATGCTAAAAGGAGAATTTTAATTAAAAAATTCTTCGTGAATGCAGTTTTGCTGAATAAAGGTTTATACTGCACCTTCAAAAAAACCTACAGAAATTTACTATAAAAAATAGTTATCATTCTGCGCATACAAATCCACACATTTATACAGTAATGGAATAATTTTCAAAAGCATGACACATCAAGGTAATAAACGATGCGACAGTCCTGAAACCCAGGGCTGTTTAGCATATATCGAACGGACAGACACCAGTAGTGTCCGTTGCCCAATGTTGTCCCTACTGAATAACCCATAAGCTCAAGTATTTTTCCTCATTTTTTTTATTTCTCTTTATTCTGAAAAATAAAAAAATTCTGTACATTCATCCAGCAAACACACGTAATCCTAAATGCGTGGGTTTTTCAAAACTTCAAGACATTCTAGTCCATTTATTCCTCCTACGTGACTGACTTTTTTATGGTCAACTTAGAAAGTATTGAAGTTAGCTCTGAAGAAATCAATGAAATTCATTAATTTCATTATTTTCAAAGAGTTTAGTTAAATTTTTAGAGCCACAGAAAATGAAAAAATTCGAATTAAGGTAGTATACCAGAGTATAGTCGATAAAACAGAAAAAAATGGGGATTTGTAGGTTAATTTCTAATTGATTGCTGATAATTCGGCGAAATGTGCTTCAATTAACCCGAAAAAATGATTAAACTATTCGAAAGTCATATCTTCAGCTTGTGAATATAATTGTTTTTTCTCGAAATTTTGTCTACATTACTAATCTCCTATCAAATGCATGAGATAAAAAAGAGGCAAATAGTTACGACTACCTTCTAATTAAAATTTCTCAATAACTATACGGTTAATTGAATATTTTTTTCTTCTATTATTTAGTTAAAATGCTGTTCTTTTCGTCAATTCTTTTAAATAATGGGTCAACCCTGTGGTTTTTTTAGTAATTTCGTTATTTTTGTAAAAATGAGGGGTGTATTGTACTCGAGTTCACTGGGATACTACCTTAAAAACGTTGGAATCTCTTCAACAGACGTTGACTCCATTGGCTTATAGTGCACCATATATACATATATGCATATATATATGTGTAGTTGCATCTGTGTGAAATACCGAGACGTGTAATTCACATTAGACTTTTCCAGTTGAATTATCGTAGCATATTCATTCCTTAAATTCCCTCTGAAGGCGCCAAAATGCTATGCATTTTCTCGTTTCCCCTTATGTAATTTTCCTTCCTCTTTCCCTCGTAGTTTCTTCGAAAATGTTGAAGGAGCCCTCAGAGAGGGGATACGCCTTTACGGTGTCTCTCGTTCGTCACTCCGGAAGGATTACTTGTGATACACAGACGTAGAGATACCACATTTCTCCTCTCTTCTGTGTGTATGCATTTAACATTTCAGACATGAATGAGAGAGATGGATTAAGGAAAAGGAAATGGAAGGTCGTCTAAGAGACATGGGGCCAACGAAAATCTACGGAATTTCCTCTCACAATTTCGTCGTAAACACTCACCAATGGGTTTTCGGTCTGGTAAACCATTCTTATGTACTTTGTATTCTTATTCTCGAGGAATAAGAGAAAAGAGGAGAATAAAATCATTTTTTTACTTGTATTCTTAACATCAACGGAATTGCAAAGACACAGAGCTAATTTGACTTGTTTCTGGAATATTTTCTGCTTTTTTTCCCTATTTTCGTCTCTTTGCATTGTATATGTGTGTATTTTTACGGGGCGGGGTAAAGCCTTGGCAATTTGTCCTCGTGAGGAATAGTGAAGAGTAATTGCTTCTATTTTTAAGAAAAAAAGATTTATTTTTCATGTTTTTTTTTTTATTTTAGACTAAAAACTTTATATTGAGATAAAGTCATGCTGAAGAGGGGAAAATTATTAATCTGATACAGCGCAAAAGTTTTTGTGGGTAATGGTGATAAGAAATTTTAGTTGAAAAATTGTAGTTTTTTCCGTGGAGATAAGGTGAAACATTAGTAGACATAAATGGAGTTTTCTCATGATAAAATAGTAAAATTTTTTCGTAATTTCACGAGAGTATTTATGAAAGTTTCTATCTCGTTCTGGTTGAATGAGGAAAAATAAGTTTCAGTAATATTACACAGAGAGTTAGAAAGAAACAAAAAAAAAACAAAAAAAACACCATTATTAATGATGTGAGTGTCGTTTTTGAGATAAAAATTATGTGAAATTGATTATTTTCTCACTCGTTATCACATTGAATAATGAACTGCGGAAGAAACAAGTTTGAAAACGAGATGAAGAAAGAAAAAAAAATAATAATTCTCAAGAGAATGTAAAGCCGAGAGAGTTGGACCGGTTCTTTTTCGATAAAAACGCGTGAAAAAGCGATAACCAATTTGTCACCGGCAAGTAAAATAAATGATCACGTGTGAATGTGTTTCACCATTTGGTTAAAACTTGAAATTTATTTTTTTCAACCACGAAAAACTTAACGAGAATCATCACGAAACGGTGTGTTACAACTGCGAAACCTGAAACTGTATCGAGTTACGCGTGGGCAGTTGAAATGTGGGCAAGAGAAAGAAGAGGGCGCCTTATTTTGTGCGATATATGGCCCCAGGAGGCTGAGTTTCAAATTCTTTTGGTAAATAATGGTACGCAAAGTGCTAAATTCATATGAATACACCACTGGCAATGAATATACCAAAAGGATCTTCTTGTTAATTCATTTGAACATATACTTTCCAAATAATTCGAAAGTGCTAAAAATCCAGAGAAAAAGGCTACCTAACCTCTTTTAAATGATATTTGAACAGCAAAAAAACAAAAAAAAAACGACACACACATACAGAAAAAGCTGAGCATAGAATATGAACTTTCTGTTCATATTATAGGCACTATGTAGTGCATAAAATATGTACTACTGTTTTTTGCATGAAACATGCACTACTAGTGCATAAAATATGGTGATAATGCGGATATTTCATATTTCCTGTAAATGCATAGAATACGAAATGATAAATAATATCAAATATGTTCAAGGTAAACATATTAGTACATATTTCATGGACAATAATACATATTTTATGCAAAAGTCGAGTGCATAAAATATGCACAATTAGAGAATATTTTATGTCAAAGGCCAAATCATATTGTATGAAATTTTCCGTTTATATTCTATGCTCAGCTTTTTCTGTGTGCATAGAACAAATTTTTCTCCACTTGTCTCTTCAAATACAAGCATTTCCCTTGGCGATTAAAAAAAAATGTGTCTCCGTCTGGTTACATTATATTTAACCCTTACTTAACATATCCTAAAAGCCCACATTGCTTGAAAGCCACGTATCTACTTGTTAAATAGAGGGATGGAGTGAAACTTGAACTCTAAAGTAAACGCTTCCAAAGTGTACAACGTGATTTTCGGTTTCTCTTTCACGTTTTTTTGTCGCCCCCCCCCCCCCTTTCTCTTCTTTTGACGCTTGAGATAATATTGTCTCTAGCAACCCTTGAATAGAAACGCCCCAATGATTGTTCCTGATTTTCCATCGAAGGGAAAGACGACAGATGGAAGCTTGATTGAGATGTCCTGACTGCTTGCACATAGAAGAACATATATAGCATCAAGTTGTGTGTCGTGCCATGTGTCGCATATATAACCTAACCCCATCTAGCTTTGAATTTCGCATTCAACGTTTTGGAATATCCGAATGCCTGGGATTATATCGCTCCCTGTCGATCCTATTTCTCCATTTGATTTTCAGACACCAATCTCAGGGCAAACTATATCGACATGTCAATTCCAGTTACATTGGATTTGTCAGAGATAATGTAGAAATGTGTAGCAAAAGCACAAACATGTGTCAATCTTATTTCGATAATTATATTTCTATTCATTGACATGTTTTTTTTCTGATTGGCTGAAGAAGGATTTCATGATAAATGAAAAAAAAAAAGAGTCTCGATGATGGTTTATTACTGAAATAGTATTTCATCCTCAGTATCAGATTGAAAGGCAAATTCACAAGGGAATGTGCACGTTATAATCTGATTTATCCTCCAATTATTCTTCCTTTTTCCTTCAATTTCATTCGCTTTTCTCTCACACCGTCCTGTCTGAATGAGTGCAGATTGAACACAAAAAGAAGAGATTTTATAGATCTAGCTGAGTTCTTTTCCACCTCTCTTGGTTTTTTTTTTTGCTTCTTTCCAGCGCAGCAGTCAGTGTGTATCTTAATCCTGGAAAATCCTCGCTGAGACGCTTTTTTTTTCCTTTTCTTCCTTTTTCACCAGTTCCATAAAGGGAAGTTAATCCAGAGACTGAAGCCTTTTTTTCTTGGATTATGAAGACGTCTGGAGTACAAATGCGAGTCAATGCCAATGGAGAAATGAAAACGATTTTGACAAAAAGAAAAACGAGTAATAACCAATTTTTTTTATTCTCTTTTACTCGAGAGTTTCTCTCTCTCTTTTTCTCTTCTCATTTTCCTGTATTTTAGTCGAGTAGATTGCAGGAGATTTAGCTGAGTAATTCTCATTTTATCGGAAGATTACTCAGACTCACTTGGAGTTCGAGATGTTGGAAGGTAAAATAAAATGAAGTTGCTCATTGAAGCCTCTTGGCATTCAATTTTAAGCATATTTTCATTAAAAAAAAAGATTTTCCATTAATTTATAACCAAAAAAGAAAATTCAGAATAACAAGTGACACAAGCATATCGTAGCTTAAATCTAACACGACGATATTCATTACAAAAGCAGTTTCTCCTCTGGAAACAATTAATTTACTTCGAAGAATTTCTCTCGAAGGATTTCGGGGCCTTGGGTTGACACGTGACACTGAGCATAAAAATTTCCAGGAAGGTAATTTGGTACGAGAAGAGATGCATCTGGTAAAGATACAATAATTTTTGAGACTTCGAAAATAGGAGACCCCGTTGTGATCCATGAAGGAGAACGTCGCAGGCAATTTATAACTTCTTTTTTTTTTTTGGACGTTTGTTTTGTATGGATATGCGGGTGAGTTGGAGACCCCTTGGGGTCACCAGGGGTACCGAAGTGACCACAGAAGACCCAACAGACTGGTGCCCCCCTATCGTGTGAGAATTCTCATCGCAGATCTTCGAACCCGATGCCAGACAGAAACTTGAAATTTCTTATTTTTTTTTCCTCTCTTTTTGTTATCTTCTTCATTTTTTTCTTCTTCTTCTACGTCTTGCTTCAAGGGTCCTCCATGCCTGCTCTCGACCCTTGGCTGCTGTGTCTTGTGTCTCGTTTTCCCCCATTCCTATGGCGCCGATGGGTAGATAAGGCCTGGAGACACTCTTCGGTTTCGTACTACCTCTAACCATTGAAAAATCTTTTAAAGGAAAATGTATTTCGATTTGCCATTGGGCCTGAGGGAATATGAAATATATTTGTGTGTCCATGAGTATGCTAATTTTATTGATCATGTCAGGCTTCTCAAAAGTCACGACTAGTCCTTACAAAATATATGTCTGTGTAAAAAAGATTATTCACAAGCAATAATTCACCATTTCTTTCACATTTTTGTCAATGAAGAGACGATATTTTACACTTTATTATTTATCCTCTCTAATTTATTCGTGTGACTTAACCTGTGTAAAGACTGTTTCTTATTAATTAAATTTAATCAGTTGACACTGGTTGAGCATACACGGTTTCTTGTGTTATGAGAGCCAACATAAGGCATAATGTAGGTTTCATCATTTGTCAGAAAACATTTGTTTGACTAAACACATTCCGTCCAGTCACTCCGCATAAGGATCTACAAGTGAAGTGTTCAGGTGCTTGAGGATGGAAAAAAAAAGGGAAAGTTCTTGAAAAAAAGTATGAAACTTTTGTGAAGACAGTTGCAGTAAACTGCAGTGAGTTAATTCATTTAAACTTGCAATCGTGTCATATGAAAGAGCAGTTATCGAATAAGGTTAGCCAATTCAAGGCCAGTTCTCATGATGAAGAGAAGGAGAAAGAGGAGGAAGAAGGGAACAGATGGTCGTTAAGATGCTGTCAATCAAAAGAGGCAAAAGGCCCTTGTCAAGTTACGTTATGGCACATCTGACGAGGATTAAAAGATTTTTGTATTGGATATATATGATTGTTGGAGCCATTGAGAATTGATGAATAATGTTATTCGTCTACTGAGATTTATCGATTAATATTTGTTATCCTTGAAGTGTCTTTCAGCACTGGAAGAAAAAAAAAAGAAATCGATGTCTCTCCAATTTAGAATCCAAGTTAACTCTCAGTGAGAGAGAAAAATCTCGTGAGGATTGGAGATGATCCAAAAAATCCAATGGCAGAGGAAACAGGAACACAATTTCAGTGTCCTGCAAATTTTCCCCGGGAAAAAAAGAAGAAAGAAAATGAGAAAAGAAGAAAAAAAAAGATTCTCCAGTCAATTCCATTATATTCTCCCTTGGGATTCGATTGATATGAACCTCTAGAGGCCATTGTTCGAGAGACGTTTCATGTAACCTGGTTTTCTCGTAATTCTCCCCCAAAAAAAAAAAAATTTGAGAAGGGTCAGTGAGCCAAAGAATAAAAGATAAACGACCATTCAGGATTTCCTTTTCTCTGCCTTCAGAAAAAAAGAAAAAAGTCTAGAATAGTTAATGGTGTCCAGTATTTCGTTACGGCTGTATTAAAAATTTTCACGCTCAATTTCTTGGGTAAATAAATTATTTTTGAACGATGAAAAAGAATCATTTGAAACATGAACGTCAGGGATTTTTCATCATTCCAATTCTGCCTACGCAATCTGTATTTTTGTTAATTCAGAAAACACATGGTTTTAATAAAAATAAAAAAAAAACAGAATGTAGAAATTTCATGGATTGTTTTCACAGGCATATCTACAGGGGGCCACAGTACTGTCATCTCTCTCTTTCCTCTCTTTTTATGTAAATGTATGGTGCTTGCAAAACGCATATACACACGTGCCCCAGCATGTTCTGACTCACACACAACAGTGAAAAATATAACACGAGCTTCTTAACGAGGAGTTGAAGATTGATGGTGAGCAACGGCGCAGCAAACAAGAAAATATTTAAGATTTTTTGATCAACTGGAAAATAATGTTGCGCTAAATAATGTTGTATGACCCATCATATCTCTCAAATTACTGGGACATGATCCATTAACAATAACAATGTTTATAAGACAATGGTAATTGCAAAGGGTCGATGTCATTCAAAATTAGAATGACATTTATCTCCTTGATGTTACATTTTCCATGTTTCACATCCGCCCTTTGCCTTCTCTTTTTTATAACATCAGGGAATCTAAGGAAGTGATGTAGCATGTCGAATGTTGGAAGTTTTATATTAAATATTAAATATTGCAGTTAAAAGGTGGTTTCATTTCCATACTTGCAGATGTTTTTGAAATTTCATGGGAGATTGAAAAGTTATAAATAACAATCCTAAATGATTGTCAATTTGCGACGTTTTGCTTAATATTTAAGCTTCCTGAGTAAGCTCATCAAAATTCAATGGGTAAGCTGATCAAAAGACCCAAATTCTGTCCATTAAGAATTTCGTTCTCGAACATTCTCAATGAATAATAATAAAGAAAAATCAAAAAATCCTTCAGAATAAAGATATTCTTCAACTATCTTCGAAAACCAAGATGAATACTCGTCAGCTATCAAAAAGTAAAAATTCCAATTGTTCAAGCCGTAAAATAATTATTAATTAATAATTAATGGCTACGTAAAAAGTCACTTTTCCATTGTGATACACAACATTGATACAATGAATGAATGTTAAATCTTCACTCGGTAAAATTGTCTTTTATTCTAAGAGATGATTAAAAAAATATTAAAACCCGTTTTTCTTTCTATCAGTATCTTGACCTAAATATATCCATATCACTCGTCTTTTTACCAACGCTTTCAAGCATTCATACCTGTTTTTCATTTTTCTCTCATTCACACTACAGCACCTACTTCTATTCATCATCATGACCGAGACATGCTTCATTGTCACCCTCACTTCTTCTCTCCAAAGCAAGTAGAGTAAAGGGACGAGTGCGAGAAATCCTCAACGGGGATTGTACACACACATATACACACACACACACATACTGTGCACTTTTGCAAATAAAAACTTGAAAAGACTCACTATTTGGTGAATATGTATAATGCACATTTCATCGATCCAACCTCTTATGACGTGACATACTGCACTTTTCGTGCTCTGTCACACTATTTTTCTGAGCTCTGCCTCTTTTTTTCTTTCTCCTCTTTTTATTTGAAACTTCCTCATTCAAATCGAGTTTTTTTGTGTCAACCCAAGATTAAAGGGTGTTTTTATGCCGGAATAATTCACAACTCGAGGATTCAACATGTCAATGCATCGCTCATGTTGAAGATAAACTTCTCAAAAGATTTTTTTTTTCATTAAAAAATGAGGACAATTAGAATAAGCGTAAATACTCGAAGTTTAAATTCGTTAATTCTAATTATTGCAGTTTTTTTTATTCTAAAAAGTTCATATACGTTAAATTTAACGCTTAAAACTGTCCCATCTATTCCTCATTTCTCATTGGTTAACCAAAATTGCGCGCTCGATTCGAAAAACAAAGAAAAAATGAAGAAAAAAAAACAATTTTTTGGAGTAATTACCAATCATTGCTGATAATTTCCAATTTAAATTGAAGAATAATCATTAAAAAAAATTGAAAAAATAAATTTTAAGAAAGGAGCTTTATCTCGTAATTTTAAAATAAACAAATTTAATCAAGAAAATAATTTAGAACGTTAAAATCATCTCGAGTACCCCCATTCAATTAAAATAATGGAGTGCAAATTGTCTTGAGACGACAGAAAAATTTAATAATTCATTGAAAGAAGTAATTTCATGAGAAAATTGATTGGATACCGTTATACTATGTTGTGCCCACTGTGGCCTACGCCAATGATGCGTGCATAAACGTTTTCACGGGGTCTCTGTCGGGTTCTTTGAGCCGACCCCGCTACCTTCCATACACCATTGGAGATGGGGGCCTGTCAGGCCCTAACTAGGTAGGGCCGTACCCCAGAACGAGGGCTCGTGTAAACTCTCTGTCTCTCTTGTTGTGGAAGCAGCGGAGAATGAGAAAACAACATAGATAAAGAGGAGAATAGGGCCGTTGTGCGCATGCGCAGACGCGAGTAAGGCCCAAACCCACACAATTACAATGGGTCTTGGTATCCGGGACTCAAGAGACGTGAAGGTCGTGCGCACGCCATCCGTTTTCATGTTTTGACACACAGGCTCACTGACAGCTGATGGTAAAACCGTCACGAAAAGCTTGTATTACCTCGATGGAAATATTTAAATTGGAAGATTAATCCAAGAGTTATTTATTCATGGATTATGAAGTACTTCATGGATTCACATGAACCGTTAGTTCATGCACCACGTTTTCAATTGAATAATTAATTATTCATAGTTGAATAAAAAAAAAATGTCGTAGTTTGAATTTGGTTTTTTTCTTTCGTTTAAATGGATTAAACTTTTCAGGAAGAAGTTGGTTGTAATTTTCAATAAATTTAATTAAGATTCTTTCTTTCAGACTTGAAATTGTGTGATTGATCCTTTGAACAGTCGAAACATACTATATCTTCATAAATCTACATGGAAAATCAGAATTGTAACAATATTTTATGATCCGTCCATAAGCTATCAATTTACAAAAAAAAAAAAAAAATTGAAAAACCAGGAAGAAGCTCTCGGAAACGTGGAAAAATTCATTTAATCCGAAAATATTAATAAAAATCATGAACATCTGTGACTCTGTGGCATGAAAACAAACGACGTGCAATTATAAAAGTAATTACGTTTAATACATGCCACGGTATTAACTAGTCACATGAATATTTGTTTCGATAAGCTACTGTAATTTTATCCTTCCAACTGTGAGAATAATCCGCTAGATTATCAGTTATAAAATTAAAATTAAATACATAATTTTCCATAAAAAAAAGGCATAATTTTTATGGCTCAACACAGACAGCACCTGTGATATTTAATTGCGAAAGTTGAAGGAGAAAAAAAAACAAATCGAATTGGGAGAGAATATAAAAATTGTGAAAAAATAAAGAATAAACGGGGACTCTTTGACCCCTGGGTAGATTCACGAGAAGACGTGTCGTAAAATTTCATTTAACATCAGAATATAGTTCCTAGAATTTCTCACAAATGGCACATTTTGAGATGAAAAAAAAAAGAAGAAGAAAAAAATCACCGACGAATCTTTTGATATTTATCGTTATTATTTATCGGTAATTTCTTCACTCTTTTTTTTTTGTCTCGGAATTAATTTAAATTCATTATTAAATAATTTAGTGATATTATACAGCATTATAATCACTTAGACGAGTGGGAAAGAAACCACCTGAGGACTTTGGTGGAGGAGTGATGGAGGAGTAGATGGAAAATGAAAAAAAATATATATATATATATTGGGTGTTGAAGTTGAAGGAGCGGAAGAAGTGGGAGATTCTTCTGGTTATCTTATCCAATGTGGTCTCGAGTTGTATACGCTTGAAATAACCGGATTCTCTTCTATTCAGATAAAGCTAAGAAATATATTTAATTTAATAGACATGACTCTTGTTTTCTTTTCTTTTTCATCAAGAATTGATTTTCAACGTCTCATTTCATATGATTTTCCAGTTCTAAATTAAGCCACATTAGACAGCACTTTCATGTCAACGTTAAATTGACGAAAAATATGTTTTTGGTTGTCCTTTAATTTCAACGGCTGAGAAAACATTTTGCTTTATTCTATGAAATTACATTAAACACACAAAAGTGAAATGGTGAAAGTTTTATTAAAGCTATTAACCCTCTCCCTGCATGAATTATATATTCAATTTACGTTAAACAAAATTGCAGCTATTTCGTAAATCTAAATATACCGTAGAATTTTTACTTCCTTCGGTTTTTATAAATCACTGGCAATGAAAGACAAGAAAAAAAAAAGAAAAAGAATCATGTAGTAAAGGATTCTAACAAACGATGCTCATTCGCGACAGGATATCCATCCATCACTCTTTTCTACAGTTAAACAGTGATAGTTTGATCATTCATCATAAAAATTATAGAAACGACAAACGAAAAAAAAAAAAAAAGTAACAAAATGAAACAACATAACCAGAATGAGAAATAAATGAAATTTATTCAAAAACGATCCAAGTCACCACGGGAAGCCAACAAAGAGTACCAGTCTTTTTTAGAACTTATGAATAAATAAAACGTTCGAGGATGAAATACGAAAAGAAAAAAAAAACCAATTGCCAAGAACACAATGGAAGGATATATATTTATAGGTTATAGACTCGATCGAGTGTATTACATCGTGTAATACGATAGGCAAAAGAGAAAAAGAGTCCACCAACCCGATTTAGCTCGAGTATCGATTACATTTTTACCTTCAAGGACCAAATGTTGTATGTAAATTTTGCACTTTCCTGCTTATAATAATACTTTAATAAATTCCACGACAGGGGGACATAACAGCCGAGTGGAGGGGATCAAGAAAAGTGCAATAATAATTTATTTAATTGGTTAAAAGGAAAAAATTGATTGACGATTGAGATAATTTGACAAAATACTAAAGATGTCAAGGTAATTTCATTGACTCTTGTGAATTATGAGTAGAAATTTTGAGACTGCTGAAAATTTTCGAGAGGGTGAGGTTCATACCGAGTTTCTATTGATGTTATTGTATGTATGTATTATTTATTATTCTGTGAAAGTGATTAATTAGACATTTTTGTCTTGCAGAGCCTGAAGAAGCTCAAATTATTAGCGAATGATTTAGTATTGTAATTTATAATCTTCTAATATCCCATGAAAATTGAGTTAATTACTTAAAAAAAAAAAATTTCCATTTTATGTACAAAATTTTCTTATTTCATTAATCCAACAAAAAACATATCATAAGGTCTGGCCAAGCTGCGGCAGAAGCATTGGCCTCTGCACGTATTATCGGTAAAACCGATCTTTCTTTCCCCCTGAATAATCCACAGTCAAGACACACTCTTTTCCACACATAAGTTTTGGTACAGAATAAAATAAAAAAAAACGATGATAGAGAGAAGTGAAAGGAGAATTGAAAGAAAAAAAAAAAGGAGAGGATGAGACGGTGGACCCGATTATTCGGTGTCTAAACAAACTAGAGAGGACCAAGTTTCTTCATTTTTTTTCCTCCCTTTTTTTTCCTCATTCGTTTCTCCTTTACGTGAAGACTATCTGGATGAACGGAAACTTGTTTGTGTGTACCTGGTTGGATACAGACACACACACACACACAATGATGCGTTAACAAGGACCTCGTTATCATATTTTATTACTGGGGCCTCTCTCCTCTTGTGTGTACCGAGCCCCCTGCCTACGTAAAACTTAATGTGGAATAAAACTGACTCTTGGGACCTGAGAAATTCACACGAGTACATAAAACAATTGATTTATGTTCATTAATGAGTTTTGGCATTTATTAGAGTTTGGAAGGGGGGGAGGTAGGGGAATTTCGATGTTTTATTCGATGAAAATTGCACAAAACGGGTAGAATTATTGGAGATAGAATATTTTTGATGATTTCGTTGAAAAGCTGAGGAAATTTGCGATGGAAAACATGTGTCAGAATTATTTTTTTGGAATTTTTCAAAAATTCGATCTTTTTAGCCCAAATTTGAAGGCTCCCCCCTTTGCTTTTTTCGGAAAAAATGGTTTTTCAAGGATATCTCCGGTTCTATTGATCGTAGCACCTTGGGGTTGCTCGCAAATGAAAGCTGCGCTCATTTCCCATCGATTTCTGTGGTCAAAAATTTATTTTTAAGGATTTTTCAATAATTTATAGAGGAAAAACTGGTTTTCACAAAATGGGCTTCAACTAATTGGAAAATCGTTTAAAAAAAGTGCAGACCACAGAATTTCATGGCAAATGATCTCAGCTTTCATTTGCGTGCAACCCCGAGGCGCTATGACCAATAGAATCGGAGATATCCTCAAAAAACCATTTTTTCGTAAAGAAAAACCTTCAAATTTGAGCTAAAAAATCCGAATTTTCAAAAAAGTCCCGAAAATTAATTATGACACATGTTTTCCATCGCAAATTTTCTCAGATTTTCAATGCGATCATCAAAAACCTTCGATTCCAAACCATTCCATCAAAATATCCATTTTACTCCATTATTCCAATCCTAAAATAACGAATTGACGAAAATAATCATCAAAAAAAATAAAAAAAATTATGTATTATTCTTGTCGACAAGTCATTATGAGAATTGGGCAGAGGTTATGCTCAACGCATACGATACATTCACCATGAATATAAACACGTAGGTGGGTGTATATACATAAAGAAGCAACCACGAGAATACAGTACCAGCCCCTGGAGGTGTAATGGATCGTAAATTTTTGAGTCGACCAGGCATCAAGCGAGAAAAAAAAAGAAAGGGAATAAGGTTCCCTGACCTGTTCTGTATCAACCAGCATGAATTCGTATACACATACACACGAGTTGAATTGAGGATGATGTACAAATAAAAAAAAAAAAAAAAAAGAGCCTACGAGAAACGTGTGTAGGCAATCCTAAACAAACATGTGATTCAGAAATAATCTATTTGTTTTTTCATGCATAAAAAATGAAATCCTAATTAACATTTATAGGACAAATTGGGGTAAAATGGACCTAGAACGTGAGATAATTTGAGATTTTTTTTTTTGAGAAAAGGCGGCTTCTCCAAAAATTCTGAAAAAATTCACCAACAATATAGACACATTCTAGCATTTTCTCGAATTTTTTCAAATTTTTCAACAAAGTCCTTCACTTTGAAAAAAAAATCTTGAACTATTCTGCTACAGTGGTCCATTTTGCTCCAATTTCCCCTAATTGGAATTGACAATCAATGAATACATTCTCTTCTTCACTATTTCAAATGAAATAAAATGGGGAAATATTCATTCGTTGAATTTCTATTGAACAACGCAAATTTTTCAATGGATATTTTCACTCGAAAGAATTTCAATCAACGTATTTTGCTGAAAATTGGCAAACCATCTGAAACCACAGAGCCATCAAGCGAATGCAGAGAAAGAGCGGAAATGAAGGTGACACGGGGGACTTGGAAATTGAACGTCAGTGGAGTGATGAGTGAGAGATATCCAGCTTCACATACACACATACACACACACAAATGCGACATAACAAGGAGAGGAGAAACGATAAATTGAAGTGAGAGAGACGAAGAAAGAGGATGGGGGTACTTTGTAAACGATGAGAGCTAGAGAGAGATGAAGAATTAGAGGAGGGAAGAGATGAAGAGACGAAGAGAGAGACAGAGAGGAGAAGCCAAGCCACTAATTCGAGTGTTCAGGTGTTGAGGCGATGGTTGTATGCAATTGCAAGCCAGCGAGCCGGACATTTTTCGCGGGCCACTGATCCGAGAGCGAATTATTTCCAACCGTGAAAGTCATTCAGGGGGAATGTGACGTTCGTTGAAGTTTCGCGCGCTTTTACCTAACTATTTTGTCACTCATGTGTTCATTTTTTTTTCACTTCGTTGGATGATTTTTCTCATTTTTTTCCTTTTTCTTTTTTTTCTAAATTAACAACTCAATTTATTGATCAATTCAACGTGTTAGACTCATGATTCCCAACATCAATTGATTTCTCACGGTTGTTTTAAATGATTAGCAGGTCATTGAGCATTAAATGAGAACATTTCGCTTTATTCTCGCTTCAAGATCGTGAATGATTAGTCTAATCTATTTGTGTGAAAAACAGCTGGTTTCAGCGATAAAGATAAATATCTTTGATAGCGAAGTTCTATTTTACTGATATACTGCAAAAGTAATACGTTCAGAAGCAAGCGAAAATACCTCTATTCAATTAAAATTTAATTTATTGCTCTTAAAAAATTTTATTTAAGGAGTAATGGAAGCCCTTGTACACATTGAATTGTTGGACTAATTATTCGACGATATTTATTAATATTTTCGTTACAAAAAAGTGGCAACGACTGAAGAAGAAACTCAGAAAGTCAATGCTTTTCTGGTAGTTCATGGAAAAAATCATAATTATTGCTAAACAATGGATTTGAAAATTTGGAATTTACTGGATTTTTTGTTACCCTTTAAAGGAAAAATCCAAAAAACTAGTTTTATTGCCAAATTCATTCTAAAAAAATTTATCTTCAAATTTTTAGAGTAATTCGAGTATTGTGTACACACACTACTTAACAATCGATAATATTAATCTGTAATAAGACAGACCTTGAAATTTACAACTCCAAAGGATCAAAAAGCTTCGATAATCACTTGATTGCAATAAAAGTCAGTCATTTAATTCAATGACATTAGTTATCACCTTAGAAACAAAAGAATGTAAGGCCTATTTTTATACATATCAATTACGCCCCTTCAACTCTAAAGCAACAAAAATAATTAAATAATAATTCAAACAAGTAGGATTGAAATTGAGTCAAAAAACACTGCAATGTCAACGAAAACTCTTTTGCATGGATGAAATTTCCGATTGGATATAATTAATTTTATGGTGACTATATGCTAATGATGTCAAGAATCTGAGCAAACCTCAATAAAGAAGGTGAAACATCACTCATCGTTCATTTGACAATTATTTAGTTATTGTTAAATTAATATCTTCCAATGTCCCATGATCCTAACATAATAATTATTAAACATGGAAATGAGAAACACAATTAAGTAGTGAAGAGATAAAACAGGATAAATCGACTTATTTTTGAGGTCATTTAGAAGGAAATATCTTGGAAACTAAACGAGATAAGGTGATATTACTCATTTTGTTTTAGTAGAGAATTTCGAGTGTTGCAAAAGAGTTTTAGGGCATAATTGCTGTTTCTCGGTTATTTTCTGATGTATTTTCAAAAAACTTAATGAGAAAAAAACGAGACTTGTCTTGTTTTACCTCTTCACTACTCAATTTCATTTAAACAAAGTAAAAAAATAAAAAAAATAACAACTTACCCATTAATTTTCTGACTTCCGCCTGACTGAGAAAGAGATTGAAGAATCCATATCCCGGCTTGACAATGATAAACAGTAGAGCCAATCTCAGCAACATCATGTAGATCTCCCAAACCCACGTGTTCCTATTGCAAACGACGTTTTACCGCGTGTGTTATTAAATGCGCGCGCTGATTCTTCTGTGTTTTTTTTTACTCCAAAAAAGATGAATCAAATAAATATATCGTTCAAATGAGTTTTCAAAGAATTTCCCCTATTTTCACAGTTGTTTTCGTCTACAAATAACATAAAAGTACATGAAAATTCGAGTTTATTTCAATTTTTCGTTGCATCGTGATCCTTCAAAACCAAAAAAAAAAAAAGTCATTCACTAATGCAATTGTTTTTATTGAGCCTCTTCTGGATGAACAAGTGCCATTCATCGGTTCGAATTCAAATATTCCCGCACACAAGTTCCACACACACACACACACACATGCACAGAGAGATAGAGACGCTCACCACTCTCGTATTATTTTTTTATCTGACAGTTGATTTTTCCAATGTTTTCCACACGTGCAAATACCCATTAAACCACGTGACAAATTAAAATCCACATTATTACTGTTATTATTATAACTAAATTAGTCATTAATTACAATGTTTTTTTCATTTTATTTTTCGCGAAAAAAATAAAAAAACTCAATATTCCGTTTGAATAAAACGAGAGGAATGAAAGAATATAATATGTCCGCTTGAATAAGGGAGTGTTGTTGCCTCGTGAAAGCCACAACCAGTTCTGCTACAGCCGCCATGGGTCGTTCCAGGGTCGACGCAGGCCTGCGTAAATTCCGAATACAACCGAACTCACACGAGTCTCAACGAGGCGTGCAAGAGAGAGATAAACAATCTTTCGTGGATGAACTGAGAACTACCGAGGCGCATTTGTTTTTTTTTTTTATCCTTTCTCTCTTCTCTATTTGTGTGTTGCATTTTTTTTTGCTGATTGTTTTGTGTGTTTCTTCGGTGTTCGGAAGTGAGGGAGAGAGAAAGAGAGAGAGAGAGAGAGAGAGACTGCAGCAATTTTTATACTTGATCAATGGTTTTATGGATGAAATTATTTGGTTTTTGTCGATGCTTTTGTCTTTTTTTTTTTTTTCCATTGGAATTGGGGAAAAAAAGAGCCACTCTTGTAACTATAGCTTTTCCACTGGTTTTTTCGTGCGAAAGAATGGAAACAATGAATTACTTTTTCACTGCGTTTTATGCACTGCGACAATTTAATACGAATGGGTACGCATTAATTATTTAATTTATAACGGTTTGGAGAGCTTTTTTATGCTTAATTTGATGAAATAAATGGAAAGATGCAAGAAAAATGAATAGAGTAACAGCCGAAATCAAAGGTTTGGCTATTTTGGAAGTAATATCGTTGCCTTAGAAACAAAGGGGTGTAAGTGCTATATATAATGCTTATGCATAGGACTTACGCCTCTTTGACTCTAAGGCAATGATATGATATTCATGAAAATATACATTTAATATATTGAATAAGATAAAATAATATTGTTATTATTATCTGGTTAGAGAGATTGTATCCTACAAAACTGAAATAAACAATAATAATAATAGGGGAGAGTGGCGCAAAATGGACGCTCAGTGACATGATAAAGGAATTTTTTTCGGAATGAAGGACTCGACGAAAAAATCTGAAAGAATTTGAGAAAATCCTCCAAAATATCTATATTGTTTGTAAATTTTTTCACATTTTTTGAAGCAACCACTGCTTTTTAAACAAATCTCGAATCATCTCATCTTCTAGGTCCATTTTGCCCCACTCTCCTCTGTAAGAAAATATTAGATTTTTTTTTTTTCTAAATTTGAATGCATTTTTTAATGAAATGAGTAGAAAAATACGTGAGAAATGAATAGAGAAATAGAGAAATTTTGATATCTAAGTCTTGTCACGTTTATCATGTCTCTTTGGAAACTTTCCTAGACTCCTCAATAATCAACAAAGTTTTGATTACATGCATTGATGACGTCGTGCAATCAACCCAAATTCACGATTCAATGTGTATTTAACTTTCAACGACCTACAACAAAAGTTCCTCGTTTAAATCAACAATCTAATAGACTCAAAATGACACGAAATAATTTTTTTATGATACTCACTGAAAATAGCAGACATTTGAAAATTCTTTTATTTTATGATTTTTCTAACAGGTAAATTATTAATAATTAAATAAGAAATATGCACATGTTGTAAATTTGAAAAACTACAAGTTAAAATTTTTTATACATTCATTTTGTAATATTTGATATATTTTAAAAAATGCAAAAGAATTGTCAGATATCTGCTATTTTCTTTATCATTCTTTTAAAGGATGCTTGGAAGGTAAAATTGTAAAATAGTGAATTTTTTTGTCTAAAATCGTTAATAACAACTTATTCGATATGAAATTCTCAAATTTTATTCGATGAATCTATAAAAAATGTAATGATGAATAAAATAAACTTTAGAAACAAAAAATTATTTGAAAACTGAAAGATTCGTGCTATTTTTTAAATTCCTTTGAATCTTGAAAATTTTTGAGGAATTTAAAAAATTGTACAATTTTTCGAATTTTCAGGTAATTTTTGATTCTTCCAGTTCATTTTGTTCTTTATTATATTTTTCAAATACTCATTAAATTATTTTCAAGATATTTATCTTGTATCCATTGTTATTTACGATTCCATACAAAAAAATCAATTTTTTCCCCGATTGTACCTCCCAGTCATCCCCAAAGTCCATAAAACTAGACATTTTATTGCCTTCCGAAAAACCGAGAGAAATACAACCTTTATTCAAAGGTTATATCATTTTTTTATACATTTTCCTTTTAACAACTAGAGTAACAGGTAGTTGGTTTCCATCCATTACATCCGCAGCTTGAAGATATCCCCCCCCCCCCTCGTTCAATCTCCATCTCTGTCGTCTCATCATTTTTTTCTTTCCCTTGGAAAAAAAAGCCTCTGAGGCTACAAGGCAAAATCCTACAAACATCTTTTACGAGCCCTCGTCTATAACTTCGCATGTCTCTCAGTATTCTTCACAGTTACCTTCAGGGCAAATCGCTGTAAACCGATGAGGGATTCTTTTCCTTTTTTTACTCTCGTGGGATCGTACTAACAGTTTTCATGTTTCCTTATTTAAGAATCAGTGGAGATTAATTGAGTTTCTAACGAATGAGGAGTGAAATGATGGAGTAATGAAGAAAAATGGTAATTAAGAGAATTTAATACCGATTTTTTTTTTGCAGGTTCAGAGAAAAATAGCTGGAGACATCTTCTTGAAGAAAATTCCATTGCCTGGAGGTCTTTTCCATGAATTGGAACTGAGATGGCAGTTTCTGAGGTAATTGATAGAAAAAAAATTATTCATTGAACAAATTTAAATTTTTTCTTTTAGACATTCATTGCACTTCTTTTTGTTTGTTTGATTCAAAGGGAACTTAAGCCCAGATTAAACCGTACACCGTATTGCCCTTATTTATAATTATTTTCATCATTTTCATGGTTTCTTAAAATTTTTGTTATAAATTTTCAGGATAAAAATTGAGAAATAGACTTTTTAACTCGAAACCGTTAAAAAAAACGTTCTCCACGTAATTCTCAACTTTCCTAGGATTTTCGTTGAGTTACCATCTCGTTTGGTTATTCGATACAAGCCAAACTTGATGAAATTCTGTCGCCAAGACTGGCAAATTCATACCTGCCAGACGTTTCTACCCCCTCACAACAGATTGCGTTCAGCTGAAATAATTTTCGCTTTACCCTGATGGGGAAGGAAAAAAAAAAATTTCAATCTCAGGTTCAAGCAAAAATCACTTGCTTCCACTCAACTGAACAATCGTGAAATAATAATATCGAATAACCGTGAGGGGAAAAAATATTCTGAAATATATTTTTTTGTTCCAGGATTTAGCTGAAGCCGGATGCTTTTAATCACCGAAAATCAATCATTAACGAGACGGTTAGATTAATGAGACGAAAATGTGTAGTTTCATGTGCAAATGTAGGAAGAAAACAAGGGGTAAGAAGAGTTTATCCGGTGAGTTGTTCTGCAAATTCAGGACTGATTGAAAAGTCCCTTTAAGAGGAGAAAACCAAAAGAAATCCGACTTTTTTCCATTAGGTTTCTTTCTACTCGTCTTTTTTTAAGTAGGAAAGAGAAAATAATGATGAAGAAGAAAGACAGAAAATCCTCGTGAAAATTACTCTCTTACTGTATTTGAAGGGCATTCGCTTGTGTGTATGAACACACAGTGAGTCGATCGTCTGCGTTTATCGATCAGGGCTCGTTTTCCAATCCTCTCCAATCTCGTTTCACGTTACTCTCGTATATCCCATTCGTCCTTTTCCTGTTCGTCAATGATATTACCGCAGATGATGGGCTAAACTGCACGCAAATTCAATTGAATCCTTTTTTTTTTTCATTTAGAACTTTCGAATGTTGAAAGAGCCTTTTCAAAAAGAATCCCAAGTGATCTGCTCAATTGCTAGAGAATTTAAAAGCTCACGATTATTCATTAACGATTCAGTCATTTAGCAATCTAAAATTTTGAAAAAAATCGGTTAAAGATGTTCTACCGGTATTTTATAAAAATTTAGAAATGTAAGAATTCACTGAAATTTTTTTCCAAGGTTCTCCAATTCTTAAAGAAACCGTATGCAAAATTTTCGATTTTCTTCATACCTCGTTTAAAAGTTATGAATTTTTTCAAAAACCATCGTTTACCATGTGTTTTTATGGGAAATTCACAAAAGCTTAAGAAACTTTTCGAGAAATCCTTCAAATTCGATGAAATTTCGGAAATAGGTGAGAAATTATCCCCCAAACAAACGTTACATTTTTCTGAGACGATTGTGTTAGTAATTGGCATTAAAATTAATAAAAATGATTGAAAAATTGTCACTGGGGCGTAAATGCTGCCAATTTGTGTCGCCAGAATTTTCTAGAATGCAATGCTTTTTTCAAAATAATTCTCAAACTGATTGAATAAAAAATAAAAAATAGTATCTGTGAAATGTAATAATAATAATATAATATTAGAACACTCGCAGCGTTCCATGATTACTTAAAAATAATTTTAATGAGGAATTGAAAAACTCATGTTTTCGTGTTTAGGGATTGGAACACTGACGAAATCACTGCCCCTCTCATGCCGCACAACCCTCACTTAAGGTCTATGTAGAACATCCTTAAGCACTAACAGATTCACCGTCAAATGTATTTTTCTTCCACTTGATTCTCTTGAATTTTTCTATTTTATTTTTCATTAAAAATGAATGGTATAGAAGCCGCGACGGTTTAATCTAGAGCAAATAACACGATATACGTATACACTAGCGGCTTAAATCAGAGAGAAGAGAGCCAAGTGAAACACACGTGAGTGAAGCCGAGAATACATGTTATAAAGGGAGCCCTTTGTCGGAGGCCTAATCTAGACAAACAGTCGTATATCAGACAACTGCACACTATATACCACAAACGTTTTAAACCAAAACTACGTACTTTTTGGACGATACTACTATATAGTTCTGTTGTTTGAGGTAATAAATTTACAGTAGCCAACTTTAAGAATTAGTAACAACTTTATTTCCTTTTATAAGTCATGAAAAATTATGAATCATAAAAAAAATTCATAATTATTAATTCAAAAGAGATATTTACCATGAAAAATAATTTATGAAATAACACCTCATTCAATGCTGGTTGTAATTAATTTTAATTGAACAACCTTAAGCAACACTAAATAACATCATTAAATGCGGTAATTTGAAATTCAACTTGGAGGAAAATAAAAAAATAAAGACCAACGTTTTTCAAGAAAAGTAGGCTTTTATCCTGACCTCTATACTGTCGAAAAAAAAATAATTTCCAAGCAATCTTCCATAAGAAGTAGAGAGGGCAGAAAAAAATTATATATTTACCAAAATGAAGGGAAACTGTTTATTTTGTGATGAAAAGAAACGCCGATTTCAAAGACTGCCACACGACTTACAGTATATATATGTATATGATCACTCACTTCATATACATTCTTTTTGTGAAGAAGTAACGAGTGTAAACTCTGTCGGGTTGACTTTGTGGATAAAAAAAACAGAGGATGAAGAAGAAAAAAAAAAGGGAAAACGCCGCTATACACTTGGATTATATATTCATAATGAAGTGTAGATAATGTTTGCACGGAAAAATATGGTGGCCTTTTTTTTTTTTTAGTTTTTACTCTGACCCTATCTCGAAAGAGATACCTTTTGCCTGGTAGAACGTTAACACGATCGCTGTTACGGTCCCAATTAACGCTGTACCACCCACTATCTTCAATTTTCTTTAGCACTTTTTTTCTTCACCACCCCTTGGAACATTTCAAAAGCCATATGAATTCAAAAGACGAGTACAGCAATTTATTCTCAATGATTTCGTGATTATTTTAATGATCTCTGTAACGAAGAATCATGACCAGAATAATTATCTGAGTACTTATTTTTTATATTATACTTGTTTTTATTTTTACTAATTCGTCGAGTGGAGTTGACAACTATTTTCATAAAATAGCTGAATGAATAAATAGGAAAATTCTCCAAGAGAATTCATAAGATTCGAATAATACATTGAAACTTGCTAATTAAACAGAATAATCAATTAAATCTGGTAAATGAAAACATTTGAACTTGCAAAAAAAAAAAAGTTAAGTTAAGAAGTTTGTTAAACTGAAAATTTCCTCAACAGAACTTTCATTTCCTCAATTCTGTTTGTACTTGAGGAAAATCTGTGAGACGAAAAAAAAATAAAAATAAAACGAACTTTATTCAATTACCTGTTTCGTAAATCGGTGAAGCGTACATTTGGAGGCGAGACGTCGAGACAAGGAGTTTTTAAAGAAAGATAGAGTTAGCAAGAAAAAAAAAAGAACGAAAAAGCAAAGAAACTTAAAAGTCAAGAAGCAGTGACTTGGTAAAAAAAAAAAGGTGGAAAAAAATTCATTCACGCAGAAAATTCGTGTCCTCAGTTCTAAAGGCCTTAATGCTCTTGGGTATTTTCCCATCGTTTGAGTTTACGAGAATCTGTGAAAGTTGAGGATGAAGTTACAAGAGACTAGTGGATTTTTCATTTTTCACTTCTATATTATCAGTAAAAGGAACAAAAGGAATATTGAGATAACACTGGAAAATGAGGAAATTCAAGTTGGAGTGAGGTTGCAAGTAGGAATGAGGATAAAATAAAATGATATAAAAAAAGGTGAAGAGGACGGAAAAAATGAAGGATAGATAAAAAGAGCTGACTGGTACGTTGGCCTAACAAGACTCAGGGACTCAGGGGCTATTATCATAATTGTGGGCTGCAGGCAGCGACTGTGCCCACAAACCAGAATGCCTCGCCTCATCATCTACCGCTCTCTTATGTGCACTGATGTGCCTTCCTTCTTCCTTGCATCTTTTTTACAGGCGAAGGAAAAAAAAGGCATAACCTCAGAGCCTCTTACCTCTTCTCTTCTTTTCTCGTCTCTCTTTTTTTTTTTTACATAGTCTGTCCTCTTCACACTCGTCACCTCATTCACCTCATGTTCAGCTTCATTTTCTTCCACTTTGTACGCAGTTTCTGCTTATTTTTTTCCCTTTTTTTTTCTTGCAGCTTCCTTCTTTCTATTTGCATTGAAATTTTGCACTGGTAAGAGTGAGATGAATTATCCTCAGGAGCTCACACACATTTTTTTCGCCCTCTTTAACACAATGCACGTGCAGTTACAAACTTCAACGATGAGTTGTAACGTGTAGTTTGAATTGTCTCATGTCGACACGTTTTTTTATCGTAAAATGAAAGAGGATTGATTTTTTCTTCAGTTTATTTGTATGTGAATTTTATAATTGAATTTTATTCAATGAAGACTCAGAATTTGTAATTACAAGTTCAAATTTCATTTTATAAAGCGAGTTCTATCATTAATTACCTTGGTGGCCCCGGTATCTGACACTTTAGAACTAGTTTCCGACTCATTGAATGTAATTTAATTATTTTAATACATATTTGTTGCACTAAACGAGCTGAGAAATTTGCAAAAATTGTCAGTTACTAGGGCACTGTCAGGAACCGAGGCTACCACAGTACATGATTATTTGCACGTATTTCAAAACGCATGTTTCGTAATTTCATACAGCGCCATTAATCAGACATATTTTTTTTCATATTTGGAGAATTAAATTAAGTGCAAGACTCTTTTTTTTAATCAAATAACATTTATTTGATATGGATATTACATCTATTCTATCAAGTGAAGTACAATGAGAACTATGGATAACTATTATTAGCAATCTATAATATGAAAGAATAACATATTTATCTATATGTATATATATCCAATGTGAATCAAGAGCCACAATCAGAGTTAGGTTCAACTCTTTGTGCTGTACAAGTTACTTTTTTTCTAGGCAAGCACATACAAATTCTACAGTGGTACCAAAAAACTCTTCCTGGTTCCCATTCAATTGATGTTACATCATCATGAAATTCTTTAACACATGTTATTTCATTATTTCCGGTTTTTTGACAACTCAGGACGAAAATAGTATCCCTTTCTTCCTCAGATACTACAAATTGTTTTATTAGACGTTTTTCTGTACATATATTTGATTTACATGCAATTGGAAATTCCAATAATGGATAAGATGATGTTATTGAAATGAAGTAAACTGTTGGAAATTAAAAAAATTTAGATAATCCATTGTTCCCTTAGTTTATAAATGCTTACCTGCTGTAACAAATGCGAGGAGCATGAATGTGCTGATCATCTTCAAGCACTCGCAACGTTTTGGAAGTCAATGTTAGATTGAAAATATTCAGACAGTGTCGATTCTTAAGAAACCACTGAACAGCTTAATAATTACTTGTTCGAGCCTCTTTTGTCTCCAAACCACTGGTTAGGATTCTCAGACTTATCTAGACATACTAATCAGTGATAAAATTCACTAGTGGTACATTCGAAATGGCTGACAGAGTGGAATTTTTCGCATCTTCATAACGATAAAAGATAATTTCGAATGGCATGAAAGATATACGAATATTCGATTCAATGTTGATTCAGCTTATACGTTGGCCCACAAAAAAAATATAAGAAATTCATTCGAAATCGCAAGTAGGCTTGAGAAGAATAACATTCAAGTAGTTTATTCATTTCTTCATTGAGATTCTCAATGCTTCCACTTATTCCATTTCCTTTCTTTTTATTGAAATTCATGCTGAATCATATATCTCTTTTTTTTCCAACAGTTTATTGAGAAATATCAATTATTACACTTGGATTTTAAACTAATACAATACAATTCATTTTTTTTTTTCAGTTGCAGTTGAGCTGTGTACAATAATCAGCACCATTTCCACTTGGCGAACAGAAGCACGTATTACAATCGTAGTGGAAAATTGATTCAGGCTTACACAGAGTCTTAAATGGATCTTGAGAAACGTCTAAATATTCAAAAGACGATGATTTATATGGAAATGCACTGGTAAGTGGTGAAGTACATGGTTGTATGTCTTTGCAAGATGGATGACCATTAGACAAGCATACGCAATCTAGGCAGTCATATTGAAAAACGGTGTGCGGTTTGCATCTTATGTTAGGTCGTTTGTGAGCAGCAACTGAAAAGAAATGGATTGTGCACAATTTTAATGAAGATACATCCTAAATTTAGGTATAGAAGGTCGTAAAATTAGAGGATATGCACTACTCACCAGCTACTGCTAGTATCAATACTACGAATTTGAACAACATTGCTTCAATTTTTGAGTTTTCGTTCAGATCTGAAGTTCGAAAACGCAATGAATGACTCGAAACACATAATTTCCTTAAATACATCGATTCATACAAATTTGTAGTAGATTGCAACCAATCGGAATTCGAAATCAATTGGCATTGAAAAGAAATATGGAATTCTCACCTTACTCAACTCTATCTGGATCAATATTGATTGCCGGAAAATATTACATAATTTGTCTCAAGTTCATCATGAATAATCAAAGATTCAACGATAAATTATAAATTACTATTTAATTCAACGTAGATTATATTGGTCCAGATGTACGATTATTTTTAAACGTTGAGTACTCAATTTTTCATGAAGATAACAGAAATGAATGAATAATTGAACGAAATTACCATTATTTAAAAATCTTATCATAAATCATAAAATTTTATGAATATTCTTTTTTGGTAAATCAATTTTTTCGCTTGAATCGAGGGAAAAAAATCAATGAAAAGATAATTCATTGCATCAATAAACCATAAAAAATCGTGATAAAAAAAAAGCGCCATGAAGAGGCCAAGACATTCTGCATGGCCCCTCGAAACTTGGAGTATCCTTCCCCCTCATGCATACACTTTCAACCACTCTTTCTTCAAGGCCGGTGATTAAATACAAGCATAGTTGGTCTGCATCATTCTCCTCGACGTTAGACCACCCTGAGCGAAATTACGTTTGACGCGCGCCACAACCCCCCCTCTTTTTTTCTTCTTTTTTTATTTATTTTTTCACCAACATTCTTCACGACTAGTTAATTTCGTAACGAGTAGAGTTTTACTAGTGTGTGAAAAAAGTGCAAGTTCCACTAGGCAATTTCATTCCCACGTTGACTCGCAATCTGTTCGCTTTTTCAATGTCCCCAACATTGCTTATTGGTTTTCATCCTCTCTCTCTTTCTTTTTTTTTATTTTTTAATTTCGTACTATTTCAAGAACCTCTCGAGTTTTACGGTCCACATGCGTCACTCTATTTCTCTCTTTTGATGATGTGCTGGATTCAATTGGCATTGCCCACTCGCTGTGTTCCTCTTCACTAAACGAAATTGCTCACGAGATTGTCCCCTCTCCTCTCTATTTTACTCTTTTTCTCTTTCTCTTCGTCATGTAACTACCCTCCGGGGTATCGTAAAACTCGTGTGAGAAAAGTCACGTATGTTTTGACTGACGTGAAATGAGAAGTCGTTCATTCAACTTCTTTAATTGCCTGAGACGTGATAATCAACATTTTGTGTACATCGTTTCAATTTGTGTCAGTCTGATCGGAGGGTAATTGAAGAAGATCAGTTGAATGGTTGAATTTTCATTCGTATTAATTTCTTTACAATTTATTTAGAGGAAGAATTCTGAAAAAAAATGGAAAAAAACTTAATTTGAAATGTCATGGAAGATTGAAAGCATATAAAATACAATACTAAATGATTTCTTAATTTTTTTCTTTAATCACTCGCATCATCACAATTGATGTCAGTGAGACATAGCGGTAGAGCGTATGGAATCAAGAGAAGTGCAATAGTGTAATATATAGGGGAAGGTGGGATAAAATGGACACATCTAAATTTTTCGGTAAATATTATGGAAAATTTTTAAAATTAATAGAAATATTGGCGGCAGATTGTTTTGGATGATTTCATTGAAAAGCTGAGGAAATTTTAGACGGGAAACGAGTGCCGGAATTAATTTTTTTTTATTTTTGGCTATTTTGACTTTTTTGAACATTTTAGAGGGACAAAAACCTTCGTTTTTTTTCCAAATTTTCAGTTTTTTGAGGATATCTCCGGTTCTATTTGTCGTAGCGTGAAAATTCTGACAATAGGTGAAAGGTGAAATCATTTGCCATCAATTCATAGGGTTTTCAATTCAAAAATATCGATTTTTAAGGTATTTATGGGCATTTTTTTTTAACAGTTCTTCGAGACAGTTTTTGGCCTATAACTACCCCAAAATTCAATATTTTTGAATTTAAAACCCCATAAATCGATAGGAAATGAGCTCACCTTTCATTTGAGACCAACCCTGAATTGCTACGACCAATAGAACCAGAGATATTTGCAAAAAAACTGAGAATTTTCAAAAGAGGGAAGGCTTTACCCCTCAAAAATGCCGAAAACTATCGAATTTTCAAAAAAAATTGGAAAAAATACATCTGACACTCGTTTTCCGGCTAAAATTTCCTCAGCTTTTCAATGGAATCATCAAAAAAAATCCATCTCTAAGCGTTCCATTATAGTGTCCATTTTGCCCCACTCTCCCCTAACTGATTGTGTATCTACTGTTCTGGATGATTTGCAATGTTTTTGGTACTTAACATGAATCTACTTCGGATTAATTCACGGAGTACATATCTTCGAATAGAACTTCAAAACTTCATGAATTTCTTCAATCATCGTTACAACCATGGTTCGGCTTAACTAGTTTTTGATGGTGAAAAAATTGATAAAAATTGGACCTTTCTTCTGAGATGGAGTAATTTGATACATGGAAATGAATCCGCTTATCAATCAAGAAAAACCATTAGAAATCTATTTAGCATGAACAGATTCAAATAACAAGGGTGGTCCTGAATAAACGATTGTAATCCAGATTTAATGCATACCCTTCAGGTACCCAGTACCAACATCCCATAATCACATTTGCGTTTATCTTGAATAAAAAAAAAAGAAAAGATTGAAAAAAGAAAAAGAAACACGAAAAATGATGAGGAAGAAAAATTCAGAGAAGCAAACACAAGAAGGGTGATCCCAATTTCATTGAGCTCTTTTTGTGTGTGTGCACTTAACCCGGAGGGGAATTACCTCGAATATGTTTTTTTATTACCCCAAAAGAATGTGCACTGTTACCCACTGGGATTATCACAAAATGTTGAAAAGTAACATAACCAGACATGCAAAGATGCAACGTAAAAGAAACTGAGGAAAGATTACAAGGATTCCTTTTACCAACTTGTTCTCATTCTCTTATTTTTTTTTTTTTTTTCGTCAAATTTTCGTTTTTATCTTCTTTTTTTCCTTCAATTTTCTCTTGAACTTACTATTTTTACTCTTCACCTTGTTGTTTCCCTTTTTTTCTCTCTTTTTCTCCTTGTCTTTTCATTCCATATACCTCCAGCGAGACATGCCAATGGGCGTGTATGTTTGTTTAGCTTCGTCTTTTACCCTGTTATTAGGGAGCCTGTCCCGCACAACGAAGCACTCCCTTCGTGAAACCGATGAGCGAAAAAAAGAGTTTTTGGTAAGACAACTCACGAGATGATGGAGGTATATAAGAAGAGCGAGAGAGTAAAACAGAGCTGAGAGAAAGACAGAAGAGGATGATTATATTGAAGTAACAAATGCTGAACGTGATCATTGGCTTATTCCTGAAGGCACGTATTTTACTTTTCATGTTAAATCAAATGAATGAAGGAGAAAAAAGTGCATATATTTTCATTTATTTATATATTTAGTACAAACTTTGCGATATGATATGTAAAGTAACAAGTAAGGTGGATATTGAGAAAAAAAAGAAATGAAAAGATGAAAGAATACATAGAAAATAGCATAAAAAGCACGAAAAAGCACATTATTCAAGCGTGAATATAAATAAATTATTTTAACAGACTAAATATATTTCAGTAAAAAAAAGGTAATTGTTCTAATTTGAATGATTATGCAAAAGAATTAATAATACTCTAAATTTAATTAAATAATCATGAATTTTGGGATAATTCATATAGATTTCTCTTTCCTACCTAATATTTTCCCACACATTTGGGTAATAATGGGAACTATTCAAAGTGCATTCAATAGACCGGAATAAATAGAGGAAAAAACGATAATGGAAAAGTGAAAATATCGTAAGGGAGGACAGAAATATTTATACTTTTTTTCCCTGGACTCACGGATATTTTTATTCGTCCCAATATTTTTTTTCTCTCTTTATTTCCTTCTCTCTTCCTTTTTTTTCATTGTTTCGTATGAAGAGAAGGGCCAATGGGTCTCACAGTACCTTTCAATTCATCATAGGACCACAATGCACCACTGATGATGCAGTGTTATATCCCGCAGCTTTGCAATTGAATGGAAGAGTGTCTGTTTACACACTAAAACGTAGGATAGAACACACGCGACTAATAAAAATACGTTATTTCTCGCACGCGTATGCGTTATTTTGTCTCTCTCTCTCTCTCTTCAATTCAGCCTCTATGCATTGCTTTATTTGTACAATTTAACACGTATTGTCATGCAATATTTACGCACGACAAACTCTAGTTTCTATTTCTTGTTTTTCGTTTCTCGAGGTTCTTACATTATTCATAGATTCCTTTTTTTTTGGAGATGACAATTCAAACACACGCGACTGGATGTGGCGGAGTAACGAATTTTTTTTTTTCGAGGGTATCTCTTCTTTTTTTTCCCTTCCATCCTTTATGGATATTCATGTTGTTTAATTTCTACTCGGCAATTAATCCTCTGCGACCGCAAAAATTGGATGGGACTGAAAGAGAACGAGCACAAAAAAAATGGAATAAACTGGATGAGATTCCCCATGGGGAATCATCCCGCTGTTATCCCACGATCTTTTATAACTTTTGTCAGTAACAGAACTACTGGACACGAATTTTACTCACACTCTATCTATCTTCCCTTGGGACACACAATGTAATCGTGTATGTATCATGATTTATTCTGCAATGAAAAATGAAGGAAAGGGATAACTGAATGGTTAAGTGTGATATAATTCATATAGAACTTGCTAACTTATGCATTTGTACTGGTTTTTTTTGGGATGGAGATTAAACTGGCTTGTCGTTGATTCATTTGATGCTTTTTATTCAAATGGATATCATGAAGTTGCTCATTTTGATTTGAATTTGAATATTAAATGGATTGAGCAGTAAGTACTGCCATCTAGCAACGCTCTCTGTGAAATCGGTAAGACAAGTCTCTTTATTTCCTGTTTAGTTATCACTCGAAACAGTTGATTACTAACGACATCTACGTAGTAATTTGGGAATTAAATGTGTTGGTAGATCTGCTCCTTGGTTTTTGAATGGAAAAACACTCATAAGTTATCAAAGTTACTGAAAAAAAGCAGTGATGGAAATGAAACGCCCTAAATCCGTTATTTAAAAACAATTGGCGAAGAGAACAGCACTTTAACTAGATAATAGAAGAAAAAAGTATTCAATTTACCGTATAGTTATTGAGAAATTTTAATTAGAAGGTAGTCGTAACTATTCGCCTCTCTCTCTATCTCATACATGTGATAGGAGATTAGTAATTTAAAAAAAAATTCGAGAAACAAAAGAAAATTATATTCTCAAGCTTAAGATATGATATTCGAATAGTTTAATCACTTTTTCGGGTGAATTAAAGCACATTTGCCCGAATTATTAGCAATTAATTTTGAAAACTAATCTAACAAGTCCTCATTTTTTTCGGTTTTATTGACCAGACATTAAAATTCTCTTCTAAATCAAGAAAAAAGTTTGAACCATTATTCATATGCTTCAACTCATTATTTATTCATATTTGAAATATCCAAATAAAATCGAGACAGTTATAAACAATTCAATTATAACTCATTCGTGCGAGCTGGACACTCCACTTGATCTGTTGTCTCCAATGAACGGCTATTGATTCCGTTCTGCTCAAAGATATTCTTCACTTCATTTATTAATGAGTCTGATGGAAATTGTTCTCTAGTCAGAATCCAGGCGAATTGTGTACTGAAATAGAAATATTGTCGTTATTTTTATCAATAATAAAGAGTTTAAATATTTTTTGAAATAATTTAAGGCTATTGCCTTAATTTTTTTGAGTATTATCGACTTACTTGAAAAGATAGAAGTCTTGACAGCTCCAAACAGCTGCGTATGACGTATAGTCAGTAGCCAGAATCCAGTATGACCCATCAACAGGTGATACTGGGAATTTGACTGCTAATTTACCGGGATCTTTTGGATCAATAATTCTGGCGACACCTTCAATACTGCTTGGATTTCCCGTTCTAGTAAATTTAAAGTAATTCATGAAA
The DNA here is from genome assembly GCA_963921955.1 of Aleiodes alternator. Lineage (NCBI taxonomy): Eukaryota > Metazoa > Arthropoda > Insecta > Hymenoptera > Braconidae > Aleiodes > Aleiodes alternator. Next base: position 2,508,468 of record OY998107.1, on the reverse strand, counting down.
TAATGAAGAGACAAAATGAAGAGAGAATGAAAAAATAATAATTTACATTGTTGAAATTTGGGAATTGACAACTTTAACTGTTCCATTGTCAGCGAGAGTGTAATTAGCTGTTACACACTTGGCCCCAATCTCAAAAATTGTGAAGAAACGATTCTGCTCGTACCATACTCCAGTATACTAAAATTATTGGGAAATAATGTCATTTATTGGATTATATTAATAGCTTCATTATGAGGATTTTAGTTCGTTGAACCAAAGATAAGTGATGAAATAGCAGAAGAGAAAGAGAAGAGTGCAGGAGGATTAGAGAAAGATGGGGTAAAATGGACACAATGGGTGAAACAGTAATGTCTTAGTTTTACTATTTTATACTAAAATTTTTGGCTCTAGACTTGAAGGTGAAGTCCTTCTGTTTTTGAAAAATTTAGGTGGTTTAAGAAGAAAAATATTGATTTTTTCAAGTTATTATACAGAAAACACTGATTTTTAGAAAATCGCCTATAAATATTTGAAAAATTGATTAAAAAAGAAATTTTAACCACATCAACCCATCAGAAATGAGCTCAGCTTTCATTTGAGATCAGCCCCGGGCTGTTAAGACCAACAGAACCGGAGATATCTCAAAAAAGTGAATTTTTCGGTTTCTAAAGGAGATCTCCCTTCAAAACTTGCCTAACAAGTTAAAGCTTACGAAAAATCGAGAAAAAAAATTTTTTAAACATGTTTTCTTCTTAAAGTCTCCTCAGTTTTCCCATAAAATCATTAGAAAACCTCTAACTCGAACCGTATAGTTAAAATATCTATTTTACCCCACCTTCCCCTATTTAATGGAACTCATCTCGAATACACGATAAAATAGAAGCGAATCTATCAGCACTCAGATAGTTCTTCATATGCCTTAATTCTTTACTTACACTTTGAACATCGAAAGTTGGAATGGTCTGGACTACAGGGCATGATCCAAGTCGTGACACTTGAGCAGAAGCAATACCGACTAGACAAAGTAGCAACGTTATCTTCAGCATCTTAAGTTCTTGATATTCAACAAGTTATATAATTGATAACAGATGAAGTAATTATTATTGGAAACGTCTGTTCGCTATGCAAAATCGAAGTACACTGACTGCGTATTACGAACGGAAACTACTTTTATCCGTACCTCCGCACTATCGCTAATGATGAGTGAGACAATGTTCAAGGTGAAACAATGTTGCACGTGTGTTATCGTTCAATAGACTCAAGTGTACATATTTCGAAATGAAGCAATTAAATTGGATGGCAGGCATGCTGTAAGCTTGTAAGTTTCATATAATTGTTGATATTGATTAAACAATTAATTAGGTTACATACATTTATTGATAAAAAAATGACGCATAACTTTGTCAATATTTTTTGTTGTTACATAAAATTGAGGATAATTCGTGTAATTAGGTTTTATCAATAGATTATGAATGAGGAAATTATTATTTGCACGACAATTAAACCGGAAGTACACAACTATTTTTTGATAGATAATAAAAAATACAATTTTATAGAATTCCGTGAGAAAGAAATTTCTCATAATAATAAGGAGATATTCAAAATATCTCATTCAAAGGACTTTCTTCAATTCTAAGTGATTCTCATTGAGTGTCCGAAACTGCTGCATTTGGTAATTGAATAAGAGGCCTTTGTCTCGGACAATCATGATTATCGGTTCTTTCAAAGAGCGTCCATGGAAGATTGATTCTTTCTAAAGTCTTCTCAACTTCATTCTGCTGCTTTTGATCTAAATTAGCAGTTTTGGTCCAAACCCATGCAACTTGTTGACTTTTGACCAAGAAACTCACCATTAATATTCGTGTTAATTGATTCATTATTTTGATAAAATTGGTACTTACTTGTTACCGGACTGTTCAGAGCAAATCTGCAGAATCACCCAGTGATCCCAATCAGCATCAACAAATGTAGCTTGCAACACATTCAATGATGCATACGATTGATATTTTAGATTATATGCCCCTTCAGTATCAGTGGTAAGTAATTTTCCTTCCCAAATGTACCAAGCTCCAGAACTGTGTGAATTTTGTGAATTTCGAATCAGTTCAGATCTCGGAATTAAGAATTAGCGAGAGATAAAATGAAGCATTGATTTTTCGTATTTTCTTACATTCGTATTGTAGAATCTATGTGCATTACAGCAACATTGTCCTCATTTAGATAATAAGTGCAATTCACACAGACATGACCAGGTTCAAAGGCATTGGGAATTCTTGCATATTCATACCATTCCCCCAGAAGCTAAAGGAGTGATAAAGATTCATGTTAAAGAAGAGATAAAAATTACAGTATAGAGGCTTTTACCTTAGAAACACGAAAATTTCGCGATTCCACGAGTGGACAAGGTCCAGTTCCGTTAACTTCTGCGAGAGATTGAGCAAATAAGCTCAGAAGACAGAGAATCAATAGCATTGTGTACAATATGTACTTCTTCTTCTGATTCCAAAGGAAATCAACGACTGTTAACTGTTGATAAGTGCACATTGAAGTAGAAACTAATGTAAAATGGAGAAACTAAGAATACATTGGCGAGTAACCGAATGATACTTAAATGCAAGTGATAAGCCGTTATGCTTAAATTATTTTCGAATTCTATTTTTCGTATTTGGTCTTATCGTTTTCCTCAGTTGAATATTCCATTTTTCACTTATGTTCATTCGTAGATTGGAACGGATATGTAAAGTATAGTAATTGAATGCAAGATTCGTCTTTTTCACTCTGTGGTGAGAAATATCCTTGAACAAATACTTAAGCTGCTTTCTTTGTAATCTTGATTTTTGACCTAATTCTCATATTATTTGGGTAAATTATGAGGAGAAAGAGGATTAAGATGATAGTAAATCTTTCGTAATTCATCAAATTGATCAAATAAAATTTGACTGCAATAGAATCATAAAATGTTTTATCGTACGCTTGAGTTCATAGACCTCATTACTCTTCTTACTGTCTGTGTATTCAATTCAAAATGCTTATCACCAGAAAACAAGGAAATTACTGAACATTCAAAATTTTTATTGATTGAAGTTACAATAGTTTTTTTTTACATTTGTGCTTCGTTATCATTCAAACTGGTAATTTATGAAGTGGTCTGTAACGAGGACATTTGCTATGACTCGTTCTTTTGAAATGGCTCATTGATAGATTGTTCCTTTCCAACGCAGTGACCATTTGATTTTGATGCTCTTCTGATAATTCAACAGTTCTGCTCCAAATCCAAGCGAACAGGACACTTCAAATAAAAAAAAATCGTTATTAATATTCATCATCTTCTGATTTATAATCTAAATTCGGATTTTGCTTACCTTTGCCCGTTAAATTCTGTGCAGGCTTGAGAAATCATCCAGTGCTTCCAATCACCATCAACAAATGTAACTGTGGTCGTATTCAACTCTGCATAAGATGGATATTTTAGATTGTATATTCCTTTAGTACCAGTGGAGAACAAAGTACCTTCCCATATGTACCAAGCTCCAGACCTACATGGAATGATTCGATTTATAATAGATTTTACGTTAATTGCTTTGTAGAATAATTAAAAAATCATTTTTGTTTAGTTATCTATTTTTAATTCTTTACAATCGGAGTGTAGTATCCACGTGTATCACTGGAAGATGTTCTTTATTTATGTAGTAAGTGCTGTTCACGCAATTGTGATAAGGATCTTGAAGAATGTTAGGTATTCGAGCATACTCATACCATTTCCCAAAAATCTAAAGGAATTCAGGGCTTTTAGTATTCATTTGAAAAGGGCAATGTATATTATAGTAGTGCAGTCTTTACCTTTCGAAAACCGAAATTCTGCGGTGCAGCATACGGACATGATCCATTCAGGGACAATTGCCCAAAAGATTGAGTGAATAAACTCAGAAGGCAGAGAGTCAATATCATTTTCTGGAAAATTACTGATGTTTCCTCCAAAATTGAATTTAATAGAGAAATTATATCAAAGTACTTATTTTATTCAACTTACGGTAGAGATGGCAGATGAAGTAGCTTGGGGTTGATAGATAGAGGCCTTGATGTCAACCAGATTCAGAGTGAACGATCAAGTCATCAGTCGCTATTTAAATGGAAGCGATGAGCTTTAAATAGAACAAGTCATAAATCACTTCAATAATATCTATGCAATCTATGGTTTGCTCTAGCTCATAAATTTAACAATAATTAATCCCTCATCTCTTATCTTTCACATTAGCTAAACTCGAAATCTTCCATTTGAAACATCATTGCTGAAGAGAAAAACACGTGTATGGATTACAAAATCACGCATCATCTCTCCATTCTGTCTATGACTAGACCCAAAAAATATTAAAGATCTTCTATTTGATTTTCTAATTATAAAAGAGGAGAAATAAATAGAGATAACAAGAAGTTTCAAGTGTTCCAAATTAAAAAAACCTAAAAAAAAACCATCATAAGTGATAATTCTAGAATCAGAATTTCGCAATAATTAAAAGCAGACTTTTTAATATTTTTTCAATAATCTGCTCTTATTAGCAAAAAAATTATTGTTACATAGGATTCAATAAGTTGTATAAGTTATAACAGATGAAGTAATTATTCGATGCTTCGGTTCATTCAATGAATTTGCAATAGACTGCCTAACTTTCCGCATTTGTTTTCCTCAAACATTTCTTCTATTTCAACCCATTGCCGTTGTGTCAGGGAATGCCTCATTTTTTATTTTGGTAATGGTATAAGAGGCCTCTTTTCAGGGCAGTCATGATTGTCGACTATTTCAAAGAGCTTCCATGACATGTTGATTCTTCTTAAAGCCCTCTCAATTCCACTCTGATCCTTTCTAGTTAAATCACGATTTTTGGTCCAAATCCAGACAACTCGTTGACTGAGGTTCACGAAATTTATCATTAATATTTATTGTCAATTAATTCATCATCTCAATAACATTGATACTTACTTGCTATTAAACTGATCTGAGCAAAGGTGCATAATCATCCAGCGATCCCAATCAGCATCAACCATTATTGTTGTCAGTACATCCAATGATGCGTACTTTGCATATTTCAAACCATATATCCCCTCAGTATCAGTAGGGAGTAGATGTCCTTCCCAAATGTACCAGGCTCCAGAACTGCGTAATTTTTTGTAAATTATAGATTAATTTAGTTCTTGATACTAAAAATTAGCGAAAGATCAAATGAATTATTGGTTCTTTTTATTTTCTTACAGGTGAAGTATACTATCTACGTGCATCACAGTAACATTTTCATCATTCAGATAAAAAGAACAGTCTCCGCAGACATGATCAGGTTCAAAGGCATTGGGAATCCTTGCATATTCATACCAGTGCCCCAGAAGCTAAAAGAAATATAAAGGTTTCTATTTAAAGAAAAATTCAAATAACCGTATAAGAGCACCTTTTTACCTTAGAAGGCTGAAAATTTCGTGGTTTTATGAGTGGACAAGATCCAGTTCCGTTCACTTGTGCTAATGATTGAGCAAATAAGCTCAAGAAACAGAGAATCAATAGCATTCTATGCAAATTATGTTTTTTTTTTTTAATTTGAAAGGAAATTGACAACACTTGACTGCTGAAGAGTGCAGATTCAAATCAGAACTGGAGGAGGATGGAGTAAAAATGATTCGGGAAGTAATCGGCTGATATTTAAATGGAAGTGATGTCCTTGAATTATTTTGTTCAACATCTTTCGATTGCACTCTTATCATCGATTTCATTTGAATGCTATATTCTTATATTATATAATTATATTTGTCTGCAGATTAAAACGGATATACAACGTATGATAATTGTATTATCTGTTTTTTTAGCGTCTTTTTTAATCGATGAGAATTATCCTTGAACCACTGCTTGAGCTGATTTCTCTGCAATCTCAATCCTTCGCTCGTTTTTCATATTATTTATGAAAATAATGAGAAAAAGAAGAATTATGATGAAAGTAAATCTTTCCCAATACCTCAAATTGATCAAATAAAATTTAGCTGCAATGGAATAATGAAATGTTTCATTGCACACTCGAGCTTATCAATTTTATGACTGTTGTTGCTGTCTGTGTATTCAAATCAAGTGCTTGTGAGCAAAAAATAATTACGCAAATGAACTCTCATGATTAGAAGATTTTATTGGCTAATGCTATAAAACACTTTTTTATACTTTCATTATTAATTTGACTGGTAGTTTATGAAGTGGTCTGTGACTAAGATTTTTATCGCACCTATGAAATCTATAGTTCGTTGTAGCTAATAAATTTAACTATCAATCGAATTAGATGGCAGCTAGACTGGAATTTTTTGCATATAGTTGTTGATATTATTCAAACAATCAATTAGGTTAAAAAAATTTATTAATTAAAAAACATTGATATTTACATTAAAATTGAGGATTATTCATGAAACAAGGTTTTTTCTATAGATTATGAATAAGAAAATAAATATTTCCAGGTGAATTAAACCGGAAATACAGAAGTATCTTCAGATAAACAACAAAGAATACAATTTTATAGAATTGATCCAGAAAAAAAGTATTAATCATAATAAGCAAATATTAAAAACATCCTATCTCAAGTACTTCCTTCGATTTCAACGAATTTTCCTCGTATATCCGGAAATTCTTCATTTTCTAATAGGGTACTGGTGCAAAAGGCCTTTGTTTAGGACAATCATGATTATCGACTTTTTTCAGGAGTGACCATGGCACATTAATTCTTTCTAAAACTTTCCTAATTTTTCCAAGCTGTCTTCCATCCAAAACGGGGTGTTTGCTCAAAATCCAGGCAAGTGGTTGACTGTGTGATCAAAAAATCGACATTAATATGCATTAGTTAATTAATTCATCATTTTCAAAAAGTTGATACTTGCTCGTCACTAGAATCTTTTGAGCTGAGCAGATAAATCATCCAGTGATCCCAATCAGCATCAACAAATGTTGCTTTCAGAACATCATATGCTGCGTACCGCCGAAATTTAAGATCATATATTCCATTAGTATCAGTGGGTAGTAATTCTCCTTCATAAATGTACCAGGCTCCAGAACTGCATGAATTTTTTCCAAATTTTAGATTAATTCAAATAAGAATTAATGAAAAGATTAAAAGAATCATTGGATTTTTTTTTAAATATGCTTACACTCGTATTGTAGTATCTATATGCATTACAGCAGTATCGTCACCATTGATATAAAAAGTATAATTTACGCAGACATGATCGGGTTCAAAGACATTAGGAATTCTTGCGTATTCTGACCAGTTTCCCAGAAGCTGAAGATATTAAAATATTTATGTTGAAGGGCATAAAAATTGCAGTATAGAAAACCTACCTTGGAAAGATCGAAATTTCGTGGTTCTATGGATTGAGAGGACCAAACTCTATCCACATTTGCAAATGATTGAGCAAATATGCTCAGGAAACATAGAATTACTAGCATTATGTGAAAAATATGCTAATTCTTGTAGTTCCAAAGGAAATTAAGGGCAGTTAACTCTCGATATGTGCAGATTTAAATGGAAACTGGGGTGATATGAAGCGGTAATGAATCGGCAAGTAACCGATTGATATTTAAATGGAAATGAATGACCTTCATTCCTGAATTATGTTCGAGCTGTATTTTTCTTTTGCACTATTATCATTTATCTGAGTCAAATATATGATGTTTATTTATGTTTCCTTACAAATTAAAGAGGAAATACTAAGTATGGTAATTTGATGTATATTCATCCTTTTTTACTGACTTCATTAAACACCTCAGTTGTTTTGTTTCAAATTTTTGTGTTTTTTTCGCACATTTTTTGATTATCAGTGAAAATAATAAGAGGAAGAATGAAATTTGCCAGCTGCTGTCTGTGTATTCAGCTGATATGTTAATCACTGGAAAAAGCGATTCAGCTCTGAAGATTCGAAAAATTGATTGATTAATGGCATCAAAGAATTTGTTGATTCTTCGAATCATTATTATTTTTTATACTTGTAATTTTTGGAATGGTCTGTTATTACGATATATTCACTGACTGTTCTCTTCGAAGGGTGAAGAAAGTTAGGGGTTCATGCATATTCATACCAGGTTTCTGAAATCTAGAGAAGTTCCAGATTTTTCGGAAAAATTCGCAAAAAACGAATGGTGAACGAATTCGAAAGAACGACTGGTAAATCATACTGGTATTATGATAATTTTTCTTCTGATATTTTTTTAATTACTGAGTTTTTTCAATTTTTTCACATTGAATATAGTAATTTTTTTATTGGCTTGCTGAAAAAAATCTCTGATTATCGATTCTTGTTTCGTTGAAATGATTATCGATTCTTGTTTCGTTGAGGAAAATTATGGACGAAAGGAAAAATTATTCAATGAATAATAATTTATACAGTGTATTAAGTTGAATAAATATTTGTATAATTTTTCAAAACTCTGCTTTTATTGGCAAGAATATTAGTGTTGTATAGAATTCAATCAGAAGAATCAATTTGCATTAAACTTCACATTTCAGATATTTTAAAAGCAGATGTCTTCAGCAATAGAGATCCCTCATCAGATCATCTGCCTGGACAATCCTGTTGATCAACTGGAGCAATCAGCTGCCACGGTATGTTTATTTGTTCGATAACCTTCTTAATTGCCATTACAGAATCGTCATCTAATTCAGGAGTTTTGCTCAATATCCAAACATACTGAAGGCTTGAAACGAAGAAAATTCACGGTTACTCATTTCGTTCAGTCTATTAGTATGATAAAGTGGAATTAATTAAATTTACTTGAGTGGCGTCATCATATAACAGGCATGTAAAATTGCCCAGTGATCCCAATCTGCTCCAACGAAAGCTCCCATAGCATATTCGTGCTCAGCGTATGAAGGAAATTGAAGCTTGAATACTCCCGGTGGTTCACCATCAGCTTTAACAATTTCTCCGTCCCAAGTATATCTAGCTCCAGTACTGCAAAAATCATTTAACAGAATGAAAAAAAAATTTTGCTTAGCCTGCTTGCGAAAATTCTTTGAATAATTATAATATTACGAATGAAATGTTTCGACGACATGTTCTATCAAGTTTCCATTAGCACCAATCATGTATGTTAGATTTCCGCAAATAAGATCAGCTTCGTAGAAATTTTCAATTCTTCCCCATTCGTACCAAGTTCCCAAAAGCTGAAATGTGAAAGAATTATTTTCGGGAAAAGTTGGATAAAAATGACTAAAAGGAATAAAATGGACATACTTTAGTTTTCATAGCTTAACTTTAGAAACAAAGTGGCGTAAGTGCTATTAATAAGCATTATACTTACGCCCCTTTGACTCTAAGGTGACGATAGAATTCTCGAAAAATTCAAAAAAAAATTCGAAAACATTTCAAAAAATTAAAGAAATTAGTTCTCACACATGTTTTCAACCCGAAATTTTCTCAGCTTCTCAGTGGAATCATTAAAAAAATTCTATTTTGAACCGTTTAAGTAAAATGTCCATTTTACCCCCACTTTTTCTTACTATTCCGCTTTCTGTAGAAATTCTCTGGATTTACCTTTGCTTCGTCTATATTCGCAATTGGCATTAGGGTAGGACACGAACCATTCTTTATCAATTGCCCTAGAGACTGGGCTGTAAGTCCCATCAGCAAGAATAGCAGCAGCATGATGGTTAAACTGAATTTCACTTGTACTTCTCTACTTTATTGCAAGAAATAACGGAATAACTTCGAACGCCCTAGTTTTATGTCGGAAATTCGGTATAATTTACTATTATAAGTTATGCATTATCAATGAAGAAGATATTGTGATAAGGGAGACATATTATTGTCAATGTCAGTGCAAAATCAATTATTAGATTGACGGAATATTTTAGAATGATTGAAATTAGCTTTGCTAATTTCTTTTGTTTATCTTTTTATGAAATTCAATGATTTAATTAGTATTCTTCACTTATCTTATTGTGACTTAATTATCACGTACGAAGAATATCAATTGATTCGGCAGGAATGAAATATTCATGGGAAAAGAAAATAATTGAATTTTATTGCAATAAAAAAAATTGAATTTTATTTTACGTTTTGGAGTAGAGCACTTTCCAGAATTTTCCAGGATTTTTCCAGCATTTTACAGGGAAATCGAATAAGTTACTTAAAAGAACTTTTTTTTTTTACTTGAAGGCGAATTTAGAAAATCAGTTTTATTTTAATATTTGAGATTTTTTGAATTTTTTTTCAAATTTTTATTTCTAATTTTTGAAAATTCGAAGAACAATTCAGAATTTTTTTCCGAAATTATTCAGATTCATCATCATGAATCCTTATGATTCATTAAATTATCGATAAGCTTCATGAAATAATTACTCTTTAGAATTTGGAATAATATCATTTTTATTCAATATAATATTTAAATAGCATTTTCCAATATGAGACATTTGTTATAAGAACTGAAAAATTTTAGCTATACAACAATTTATTGACAAAGTTTGTTTCTTATGCCATTACAATAATGAATTTTCAAAAGAACAATCAGAAATGTTTAATTACACAGAAAAAGAGAGAAGTAGTAAAAATAATGAAATTAATTGTTTCAAGAGTCCTCAACAATCAATTTATTAAAAATTTCCAACAATTAATTTTCTTCTCATTTCAACAAAATTCACATAATTCACCATTTGTCGTATCAATTCAAAAAAAGAAAATTTGTTTTCAACAATTAAGAAACTTATCGATTTTAATAAATTTAATAAATTTTCAATCTCGTGACAACAACTAATTTTTAAAAACTATTGAAACAATTAGTTACATCATTTTTACTACAATTTTTTCTGCTCAGTGTAGTGTTGAATTAATTTGTTTTGGGACAATTCTGTTGATCAACTCTCACAATCCGAGACTCTATTGAAGCAATGCTCTTATTTATGTAGTCATCAACCATTTTCTGATATTGGGGCTTCAGGACAGGAGTTCTCGACAATACCTTATAATAATCCGACCTGAAAGCAAAAATTGCAAAAGTTATGCCTCGAGGAATACATTAAACACCAAATTTTATTGATTAATCTCTACCCATATTCGCAACCCCATTGAACTGCATAATGATCATAATCTGTAGTTAAAATTTGGACAATTCCGTCTTTGAGAATCGAAGGGCTGGGGAAGGTGAGGTCGAATTCTCCAGATGATTGTCTATCAACGGGAGTCAATTTTCCTTCCCAATCGATGCTAGCTCCTGATCTGCACGAAGTAATAAAAAAAAATGATAAAATTAGCACACATTTGACAATTGTTTGGATTTTTTCAAACGAAGAAATTATTATTTTTAAAAAATCAAAACAAATTGCACTTATAGTGTCTTAAATTTTTCTGCACGTGCATATTTTCCATTTCTTGAAATTTTTTTATTTATTACAACAAAAAAAAGAGAAAGAAGAATTTTCAGATGTCTGCTATTTTCACTTCAATTAGAAGACGAGTGTCTCAAATTTCCTCAAATTTTCAATAAAACCCAAATTATGAAATTTACACTTCGAATATCGCATGATATTGGAGATTGGTGAGGCTGAGTCCATTCTTGATGAAATTGAGGAACGAGCACTTTCTTCCTGATCCATACAATGGTTCAAAAGTGTGTGCAGTTATGTACCAAGTTCCAGCGAACTAGAATAATTTTATCAGATATTTAGAAATATATTCAGAACACATAAACTTAGTAGCGAAGAGGTAAAACGAGAAAAGTCTATTTTTTTCATTTAGTTATTTGGAAATACTCTAGAAAATAAGCCAGATAGAACAATGTTGCTCTGAAATTCTTTTGTAACTCTTGAAATTCTACCAAAAAAAATAGGTGATATCGCCTTATCTCGCTTAGTTTCCGAGCGAGATTGAAAAAGATCACAAGGATGAGTCAATTATTCTGCTTTACCTCTTCACTACTGAACTGTTATACATTACTCTTGATGGATCAAAATTATCCATAGTACGGTATCCAGTGCATTGACCAGTTTTTCCAGCTTGAGCTGTACTTCCACCGATTATCATCCAAGCACCAATTACTATCCACATAAGCATCATGTTTGAACTAAATAAAATGATCTTTCACGTCTCCAAATACTTACTGAACATTCTACACGCAGAATTCCTCCTCTTTTATCAGAAAATTTAATTTATTCATGGAGAAGTCAATTTCTCCATAATATCTAGATAACTTTGACGTGTCTTAAATATTAATTTTTCCAATGATATCATTATTTAAATTGGGCAAGCAAAAAAAAATTACGTAATATTGTTTTTGCGTGAATTTCTCCCACAATTATTCTCCAAAAAAGAAAGAAAAGAAAATAGGTTCTCAAGTATATATTAGCTTTATTTCTCTTCAATAAATAAGCAAAAAACGATAAATTATGGATTAAATAATCTTAAGTTAATGATTTAATTAATTTTTTTGTGATGCACAATTTTTCTGATCGGTGCGCGAAAAGTAGGCTCTACTTATACGATTTTTATCGATTATCTGGTATGATTTTTCGAGTACTGACACTGGAGGCTGCCTTTCTCTCGTCAGAATCCAGGCACTCTTCATGCTGTAAAAAAAAAGGTGAATTAATTAGTCAGGGTCTTTTGAACAAATACAGGCAAACAGTGGTGACCCCGATTTTTGACACTTTTGAGCTAGTTTCCGACAGGATAAATTGAAAAACAACTATTCGCTCACTTTATCATAATCCAATTATTTTAATACCTATTTGTTGAGCTAAAGAAGCTTAAAAATTCCAATATCAAATAGAATACTGTATATTTAAATATAACTGAGAAATTTGCAAGGATTGTCAGTAACTGAGGCATCTTTAGAAACCTGGACCATCAATTTGTGATGATAACAATGAGTCTCACCTGAAAAGTCCAATATTCGAACAGCTCCAGAGTACAGCATACGAATCATAATCTGTTCCCAAAACCCAGTGAGGTGTTGGATACTGAATCGGCAATGATGGATAAGAAACAATCAATTTTGGATCATCGGCTCTTCCAATTGGCCGAGCAATACCCTCGATACTAGATTCCACGCCAGTTCTAAGAAATCAAAAGATTATATATATATCGCATGTTTTTTTTTCCTTTGAATTGAACTTTAAGTCTTCAATTTTTTGATGTTAAGAAAATACTTACATAGCTGATATTTGTGAATTAACGACTTTCAATGATCCATTTTCGCCCGCAGTATAATTGAATGTACCGCACTTGGCCCCAAAATCCACAACCGACAAATATCTCTCAGCTTCATACCACTTTCCCATAAACTGAAAGAAAATAATTATATTCAAATTGAAAATAAACATTATTTGCATAATTTGTGGATAATGTCACTAGAACTCATTAATTTGGCTTTTGAATTTTATTTTTGAGCATTTAAATCATGGAAGCAGTGATTAGGGTCACACGACCAATAGATGGACACTGACCAAAAAATAGACGGTTTCTATTTACGAGAATTTTCACAAATAAATAAATGATTCTTCTACTTTTCACGTCAATTCCTGATTATTACATTCATATAGATTCATAAACTATTCATTACATACCGACCGATCGAAATTTGAAATCATACCACTGCAAATATGCAACTGTTCATTTATTGGAGGTCTCAAGTTATTTTCCAGTTTTTCCTTGATTTTCTTCAATTATTTCTACATTATATCAAGTTCAATTGATTTTTAGTCGATTCACTGTATATTTTTCTGTACATCATTATTCTCTGCAACTTTTCAACGTAAATCGCCTATTTTATATGAATTAATGAAGTCTAATATTTTCTTAACCGTCCATCTATTTGTCATAGTACCCTAAACGTGCATTGAACTCACCATAGTCATATTCAAATGTTCGATGGTCTCGACATTGGGACAGGTTCCAAATGTGGGTAATAGTGCAACAGTACTGCCCACAAAAGACAGTAAAAACGTTAACCACAGCATAATTATTATCTCTATTGAAAAGAAAAATATTCAAATTAATAATCAATGGCTTAAGAATGAAACTCAATGAATTTTCAATGTCAGTGACCGATGCACTTGGGGTAATTGTCCTCTCTCACACCTGCACTGTCTACTCACTTGACCTTGACCGGTAGTTTTATCCAGGAAATTGTCACTCTCAACAATTATTATCCTCTTGTATTTGTTGTTCAATGAAATCGTAGGAGAAAATGACTGTCAAACCTTGTCTTATGTACTGTGCATCGTTGACTGGCCTTGGTAACACCATTCACCCATGAAGAAGAAGTTTCGTGAGTTAGTGGGTCACTTAACGGTTAAATGAAGAAAGGAAAAAAAAAAAAGATTCGAACAAGTAAGAAACCTCAGCATTTGCCTGCGAATTTGCTTCTGACCAATGGGAAGTATCCCACTCGATTACTGGTCGACCATTCTCGAAGTTTTCCTTCAAAAAGAACAACCACAACAATAAAACAGAATTGCAGTAATATCTTAACAATTCTCTTTTACTTCAACAGCAATAAATTATATTTGAACGATTGTTGGAGAAATTCTTCCATAATTATCTGGATAATTGCCAAGTTGTAACCTCTGTTGACCGTGAATTTTGTCTTCGAGGTGACAAATTAATAACCGGTTTGTGAACGGGAAAAGAAAAGTTTTTATCGATAAATCCATTTAGTTATATTGGATTATCTAATTCATAAGCAATTGTATGATAAAAATTTAGGTTTTGTGAGGAAGAATGAAAGAGTAGATATGAGACTAAACAATTTTTATGTAACAATTTATTCACATTTTTTTAAAATCATTTTTTGTACAGTCATCTTTTTCATTGATTATTGATCATTGTTTCATAGCAATATGTTCATATTCATTCAGTCCACCACAACTATGCTTAATCTACAATAATTTTATCTGAATTTATAAACATATCAGACGAGACTGATTATCCCCCCTTAATACAGGAATCGAATAATCGCTACAAGCCCAAAAGTTTATTCTTAGAAATTGGTTCTTATGATTAAAGAAATCTAAGTTATGACTTTGTTGTTTCAATTTTCTCTTTCTCTTCTTTATGATCTTGGACAATTTCTTTCGCTGGCTCTTCTTTTTTCTCGGGTTCAGCAACTGCAGCTTCGATCTTTGGCAGTTCTTTGTGTGGTGCTTCTTTTTTTGGTGTTTCTACATGGAGTGCATCAATTTTTGGCTGTTCTACGAGCGGTGCCTGAACTTCCTTGGCTGGCTCCTTCTCCTTGATTGGTTCTTTCGCAATCGTTTCCTTAACAGCCTCAGCTGTTTTCAGAATAACTTCTGGTACAGTCTCTGGTTTCAGCTCTTCTTGTTTGACATCCTCAACAACAACTGGCTCCATCTTCTCTGGTTGAGTCTTGAGAATTTCGGGTTTTGGTGTTTCCTTTTCTTGCTTCTTCTCCTCCTTCTTCTCCTTATCTTTCTCAGCAAGTTCGGCTTTTCTCGTTTGAATGATGATTTCTGGTGCATCAGGAATAATAGCTGATCTTAGATTCTGTACTTCCTCAACTGGAATGTCTTCTTCTGGCTTATTTGAAGTCATTTCAACTGGTGGCAACTCAGGCTGTGGCATTGTATCCAAGTACGAACAGTCCTCCTGGTCTGATTTCACGAAGAACGTCTTCGATATCTTGTATTTATCCAAAACTCCATAGGCCTAATGCAAAAAAATAGAATCATAAGATTTAAATCATTTTGAATGATTGTTCAACGCAGCAGAGACCTACAAGGCCATCATTGAATTTAATGTATCGAATATTTAAGCTGTATATCATAATTATAGGATCATAAGATTCTTGGCAAGGAAAATTCTATATTTATTGAGAGCTGATGACTTACCTTCTGAAGAACTTCACCAGGTGGATTGAGCTTCCTAGTTAAGATCCATGCATTCTGTGCATGGAATAGTCCAAGTCGATTGCAGCTCCACAAAACAGCATAATTATCGTAATCAGTTTCCAAAACAGCGTATTGCGTTTCTGGTGTTGATGGTAAAGTTGTATATTTGACATTAAGTTTACCCTCCTCGGCCTTTGATGGTGCTGCTTTGATTTCTCCCTCCAAAATACGTTTGATTCCAGTACTAAAGATAAATCAATCATTATAA
The DNA here is from genome assembly GCA_963921955.1 of Aleiodes alternator. NCBI lineage: Eukaryota > Metazoa > Arthropoda > Insecta > Hymenoptera > Braconidae > Aleiodes > Aleiodes alternator. Next base: position 2,492,367 of record OY998107.1, on the reverse strand, counting down.
CAAATTAATTCACCTTTTTTTCACAATTTCTAATTGTCCTGATTTTTGGAAATTGATCATACTCACAATCTATTTGTAACTTCATTGCTCACACGTAATTTATTATCATGTCCTTTGGTGTAAGTAGTCTTAACACAACGTGATACGATCTCTGACAACTGGAAATATCTTTCAGCTTCGTACCAAACTCCCAAATACTAAAAAAATTGAACCAACGATTCGACATTATTATTTCCAAATCCAAAATCACTTACTTTTATTAACTATATAACTACTTGAGGGGTTTGGGGAGTCATCTCAAAAATATGGAATCATTTTGAGAATCATACAGGACGTTCCTAATGTCATCATCATTATGTAGTATTTCCTTTCAGAATTTTCATGTATTTTGTGTTATAGACTGATTAACGGTCGAAATTGCATCTTATATGTGGGCTCTTATGCATCAAACCTGGTTTAGCATCGAACTGAGCTATCAACTCAGGTGGTAACAAAGGTCTCCTGCTACGACAGATTTTATGCATAAGAGCCCATACATAAAATGCAATTTTGACTGTCAATTAGTCTAAAACAAAGTACATGAAAATTTCGAAAAAAAAAATACTACATAATAATGATGACATTAGGAACGTCCTGTATGATTCTCAAAATGATTCCATATTTTTGAGATAATTCCCCATACAATTTTAAGCAACCCCTTAAGAAATCGAGATGATTCTTACCTTAGCCATGTCAAAATTAGCCATTGGTACATACTCGGGACACCATCCCAAGCTTGGTACCTGCGCCCTTACCAGGGCTACAATTGAAAGAACGACTATGACCTTGTTGAACATTTCACGATGATCTGACTTAAGGATCGTTTCTGTTCCTCGCTTTTATACATTAACCAGGCCTGGGAGGTGCGTTGACCGGACACCTTTTCTTCAATCCTCACCCCGCTTACACATCGACATCTCCCTCTACCTCTTCGTATGTCAAGAGGGACGAGTAATCCACCAGGATTCCCCCCTCCCCCCTTATGTGTGTATTCTATCTCTTATATACATTACGGTACCGGTCCTCCAAACAGGCCTATACACATCGTTTCTCTAAGGCACTCAGAAGGAGCCACTGCATCCTCATGATTATTGGTTATTGCTTGAGAGACACAGAAATGCTTCATCTTGCATCAAGTCAAAAAATCTTCAATAATAGAATACTTCACAGTAGACCAAGACAATTAACACTACCTAAAATCAAAAAATCGATCAGCTACAACAACGCACATTATGTTGCAATTGAACAATTCTATCAATTGCCTAATCATCTTGAAATATTAAACTCAAATGATAAAACAATTGGAAATAAGCTCAAACACTGGATAAGTGATAATATTTGTTCAAACTAGAAAAAAAAGGATAAATATTGTAAGCTCATCATTAGATTTTCTATGTCAATGCTCATTTTTTTACTATGAATTAACTTTGTAACATTAAAAAAAAATTGTTATTCCGATCTATGTATAGGTGTTAACTGCACCCATATAGAATGTAATTCGGAATTGGACAAATGAATAAAAATCCCAAGGTTCATCTCACTCGATTACAAAAAACACGCGGAGGTGGAGGACTCGTAGAACATATTAGGTAATAGGTGCAACGACCCCTGCATCTATTTGGAAAGATTTTTTGTTTCTTTTTCTCTCTACCTGCTTCTTTTTGAGGCTTTTTCTTTTATCTCTATTGGAATGTCCAATTATCATAGAACCAAGGTCGACTCCAATCAATGAATGTTTTTTTTTGGAATCTTAACGGTTTCTCATCTCCAAAAAATATCAAAATCTAATAATTCTTTTTGATGTATTCACGAAATATAATTCGAAATTTCGGGAATTTCCGTAGAAAATAAGATATAATTTAATAATAATAATAAAGAATGAAGATATGATTTAAGTACGTTGTAAATCATGGAAAACGATAAAATCTGTTTACTTCAGTTTCAATTTTCAAGGATAGTCATATAAAAGAGGGGGGCGTAGGGGGAAAAGGGAGGGATTTCTACTTGTAATGAAAAGAAAATAAAAGGGAGAAAAATAATAAAATTAGAGTTGGTTACTGCAACTCTGGGTATGTTGAACTCCTGCAGGTAGAAGCATTGCGTGGTCAAAGCCCCCAGTTGAGCATCAGGTTTTTAGTTTTATGAGTGTGGGTAAAATGATGGACTGTGTTAGCTACCATTTTTCCACACACAGAGAGATGCCTGGTGTTGTCATAAATTTTTCGGAAAATAAGAAAAAAAGGAAAATAGGATTATTTTTAGGTGGACAATATTTAATCAGGTTTTTGAATAAATTTTTCCTGAAATTCTGAATATTGTATCGATATTGAACCAAACGATGAGTGAAACGAGTAAAATAAAAGATAAATAGAGTAAGCCGACATAGGCAGCAATCCAAGAAATACCAAATGTTATTTTCTAATTATTGCAAACAGCTCTGTACAGAACAAAATGATATCGTCGACTTAGAGTGAAAGGGGCGTAATTGCCAAAATTTAGATAAAAAATCCTAAAAACAAAGAGGTGTAAGTGCGGAGATACGTCCCTTTCATTTTTAAATTGGTAGTTAAAGCCACTTTGTTATTTTAATTTTCAATTATCCAAATAATGTTCCAGAAGCCATAAAAAACATTTTGGAGTGATAAGTGGACATACGCCCCTTTCACACCAGAATTTCGTATTTTTGGAACTTACTCCCCTCTAACTCTAAGGTGAAGATATCAATAAAATACTTTTGAACTTGAACTTTTTAGGTAGAATGAAATGTGATATTTTCAGTAGACTCTCCAAGAATTTTGATTTTTTTCCCCTTTTTTTCTTTTTTTGGATTTCGCTGAAATTAATGGAATTGCAATTCATTGAAAGATTCACTTGTTGCTGATTCACATGGTGTTTTCCAATTTGTGTTCCATAAATAGACGAGAATTTGTTGGGAAGCAAATGGGCTTGTAATGGTTAGTCAAGTGGTTACAAGTAAGCTGCACAGGAAATTAAAGGAGTGGTGAATGTAGTGAAGAGAAAGAGAAGAAGAAGAAGAAGAAGAAGAAGAAGGTGGTACATCAATTATTTATCGTGAAAGGATCGTTTCTAGAATAGAGAAGGACTTCTGACATACTGTACCATGTGGCTTTGTGTGTATACACAGACTTGGGCCACTATAACGGGTCTTTCCAATCAGATTTCAATCTTTTTTTTTCGATTTTTTTCCTTCCTCTTATTCATTTTTAATCTTCCATTTTTTTTGCCTCCTCGAAAAACAGTATAAATCATTCAACCGTTACGTTTATGGGACAGAAACCGGCTCAATGATTAACTCAATTGGCTGTTGATGGTTTAATGATAATTATAAACAAAAACCTTCGTTTTTTTTTTTTGAATTATCGTAGAAACTACAGCAATTGTGGTAATGCAATTTATTAGCGAAATAGTAGAACGAATTGGATAAATCGAATTTTTTCATTATCACAAAATTTTATTAAATGAAAATCAATAAAATAATTGAATGGCGAATTATTTTCCTGGAATTTTCAATTGCAAATGAATCCTTTTCCAACTAAGTGAACGGAATAAGCCAGAGTTTACGACTTTGAGAACTAATGATATGGACAAAGTGTTACTAATCAGTATTCAAGACTTTTCTTCGCTTCAGTGTTGTTCTTTTATTTTTTTTTCATTTTTTTCTTTATTTTTTTTTTTCCTTTGCACAATTAATTTATTTCCTCACTTTATCCTTCTTAATTCTATCGAACACTGGGAAGACGAAGTTCTTTTGATTTGAATATTTTTAACGACTATTTTTAAATGTCTTTAGCCCCAAAAAAAAAAAAAAAAAATTGTCCGTTACAAGAAAAAAAAGGAGAATTCAATCAAAAACGATTGGAAAACAAAAAGAATTGACATTCTCACGATTAAATATTATTCTCAAATTTACACTAATTTTTTTTTTCTTCTTCTTTTATTGTCAATTTAGAAAATGGAAAAATTTTCATGTTCTTCTATATATTCAATTATAATAAATGTATTCACAATGAGTTACGACTCGATGAACACCTGTACTCGAGTCATCACCATATTTACAAATTATTACAAAAACCTGTTTAGTAGTCTATACTTTAATTTTTTTTTTGTTGTTATTATGTGATGTATAATCTACTAGCGTTTATGGATCAATTTAATGTCTTTTTTTGTTGTTATTATCATTTTTTTCTTCTTTTTCCATGTTGATGGGTTACTTTGTTACTTTATTTTATCATTTAGTATCACATTGCATTCACTTGTACTGATAAATGTCTAATTATGAACGGGAAGGTAATTAATTTATTTACAAAACATTAGTTTAATATATATTTTTTTTTTAATTTCTCTCAATTTTTCGTTTATTGTCTAATTTCATTTTTCATAATATGCGTGTACAGCGATCTGTCGTAGGCATCACGTAGGTAAAATTCGTTTTTTTCTTGTCTTTCATTCATTTATTTAATCATTTATTTATTTTATTTTTTTTCATTCAGGTCTCGGTGGTTTATCATTAGAATTTATCCTTAATTATCTCACGGTATTTCAATTATTATGTTTTTTTCCCACAATTTTTCATGTTTTTTTCATCTACTCATTCACTTTCTTCCATTTTTTTTTTAGCTTCTCAATATACATATACGAACAAAAAGATAATAATAATAATAACTTAATTATTATTCACTCAAACGGCCCTACGAACATATCTTTGGTGTACTGCTTCGGGGGGAAAGAAAAAATTACAAATTAATTAATGTGCGCTAATGATTATGCAATTTTCGCTGGGGTACTTTGCGGCACGAGTTTATTTTTTCAAATTTTTCTTTTTTTATCATTACTTCTCTATTTGCACTTTTTTTTTTATTCATCAATTTATCCATTAATTTCATTTTCCTCACCTCCCGTTCAATACTCACAATTTTTTTACAAACATTTTTTTTTCTTCCTCTAAAATCAATTTTAATAATTAAGTTTTTTTTGCTTTTTTTCATTAGAGAAAAATAATTAATTACAAATTTCGTCGAGAAAAATATTGAATTTTTTTTTTCAGCTAATTTTTCTTCAGCCTGTTACTAGACAGGGAGGCTTTATTTTTATTTTATTTATAAAAAAAAAAAAGGAAATTCTCGTGAACTAATAAGCTGTACTCTCAAAGGCATTACCTGGGAGAGAAAAAAAAAGATAGAGAGAGAGAGAGAGAAAGAGAAAAAAAAGATATGATTCTGACGTCCTGCGTCAAAGCTAAAAATTGTTTCAATTTCAACTTTCTAACAAGGGGTGAATTTTTTTTTTTGGGCCTTACATAAAATTGTATATCTTAAAACATTTTGTAAAATAACCTGCCTACGTTTTGTTTTCAATAGTATTTACTTATTAATTTTTTTTTTGCAACTTTTCATTTTTTTCGTTTTTTTCTTTCTTTTTTAGTTTAATTCTTTTTCTTTAATTATTAAATTCTACGTCGTTTCACCTAAGTAGGCATATACTTTCGTACACACTTATAGCCTATGAACACATGAAATCACTGCCCCTCTTCCCTCCTTCTTCATTTTTCTTCAATCGACCACAATTTCATATTGGACCCAATTAGAAAAGGCACTAGAGGCATTTACTTCCCCCTTTAATTAAACAGAAAAATTAAATTACAATGAAACAGAGAACAATTTTTTTTTTTTCATTTCCCTAATGGACGTAAATAAAATTCGGTGGTTATCGAAATTATTAAATTCGATTTCGAACAGAAGAAAAAAAAAGCTCATTAATATCTTGTCAACTAAATTCAACGGCGATGAACAAGGGCAGAAAATAAAAACAACTAAAAACTACTTAAGAAAGAACAAAAAAAAAATAAAATCGGTGGAAAGTCGGTTGGTCCCTTTTTTTTTAAATCAAAGTGTTAAATAAATAATAATGTCCATTTTTTTTTTCATTTCATTTATCTATAATTATGTAACATTATTTACAAAAAATTAACCGAGTTTAATGAAGACATCGAGGAAAAATTTTCATATTGTCATTAATTAACCAGAGAAATCACAATGAAATTTGTGATTAAAAAGAAGAGAAAAAAAACAGCCAATATGGCGAAAATTGTAAAATAAAAAGAGAAAAATATCAACTTGACAAATGATTTCTTCTTTTCCACTCTCTGTCTAACTCGGATGATTCTTCTGTTTAATTATTTACTTATTTATCTAATTTTCCATTATTTTTCTTCTTTAAATCATTTAACATTAATCGAAATACTTTAATCTAAATAGTAAATTTATTCTAATCGTGCAAACTACCTTGTGTCATTTGCTACTTAACGTCTTCAAATAATTTGAACCAATAAAAAATTGGTAAAATCATTTACTTACAAAAAATTGACTCAAAACTAGTCAATTTTCCGGAAAAAAAATTCTACTTAATTCAAATAATTAATTTATTCAATTAATTATCTATCAACTGGAACTTTTTTTTTTTTGCATTGCTCTCGAAAAAAAATTTCTCCTTTTCCACAATTCAGTATTCTCAAAATATTAAAATCTCTTTATACAATTTAATTATCGAGTATTAAACTCGTTGTCCAAATCAACGAGAAATTCAAGGTCGTAACCGGATAATTTCTTCTCTCTTCTCTTATTCACAGAATAATTTATCCATCATTTATGTATTTTCCAATGAGAATTGCATGAAGAAAGTGAAATGATTTCTTTTTATTTCATTTTATTTCACTTGGAATAGACAACCGGTCGACCTTGATTACCATCGTTAGTCATGCAAATTTTTACTGAGTAAAAGATTATTATGTGGTCCAGACAGATGCCTAATTAATTCCTGTAAACTGTCAAAACTGAGTGAACAGAAGCAGCATGTAAATGTATTGTCTGGTGCTGCTATAACACCTCTGTGAACTGAGCACAGGTGTTTCAATAAATGTGCTTTTTGTTTGAACATAGCAACACATAAACGACAGGCAAATGGTTTTTCACCCGTGTGTACACGTAAATGTGTCTTTAAATTCCATGACATACCAAATTGTTTGCCACAGTATGTACAACGATATTCACGTACTGGATTACATTTTGGTGGATCTTCGGCTGATGGAGGTGGTGGTGCACGTGCTGGTGGTAGGGTCCATGCACCCCAGGGTGGCTCTAAACTGGCTGCCGATGCTGGATCTGCACTGGGAGGACGGTGTGAACCACCTGGTGGTGTGACTGATCTGTCCTGCTGCAAAAAAATCGCGAAAAAAGTGATTAATTTCAATGATTTTACGATTTTTGCTTCTGAATGGAAGCTATGTAATCACAAGAATTTCCTCAAAACTTGATATTTTGATGATGGCTTGAAAAAAGTTAGATCACTTCCATTCGGAAGCATATTGCTAAAGTATCAGCAGAAAAAGCTGTATCAGTTGGAAAGCAATGCTATTATCCACTCGTTTCGACGCTTGGAATAAGGAATATTCAAAATATTTACTAGGTATGGTGGCGCTGATACACTGAGTGGATGTGGTGCTGCTAATCTTCTCGGTGTTTCAAAGCCTGGATTAAATGGTACAAATGCTGGATTTTGCGCTGGTGCATTGTGAAAACCTGGTCGTCTTTTACGATGTGGTGTTACAACATATGCCTCAGCTGGTGTCAATGGTATTTCTTCGGGTTTTCGTTTACCAGGCTCAAGGCCCAATGATAAACGTGCTGCCAATTGTCTTCTCCTTTCTTCTGCCTCTTCCATAGACTCTCGCCTCTCCAAAATTTTCTTCTCTGGCCTAAAGGATCATCAAACATAATTATCATGATTAATCATGGATTTCTGATGATTGATTCAATGATTTAATTGGTTTGTTTTGAATTACCTGTGAATACCATCGTGCGAACTCTCGCTTTTTGTTGATGTACCAGAATTTAAACTTAGATTAACTGGATCTGAACTGTCCCTTCTTCTTGGTGGCTCGATACTACTTTCACGATTATCAGATAGCATTCCGTCACCTTCAACACCTTCAACGTCTACATCCTGCTCGGTTTCTTCTTCATCACAGCCCTCACTCTTTATTAGTACTGAGCAACAATCAGCTGGATTATTTGATGTCCTGAAAGAATTTTGGTTCATTTTAATTAAAAAAAGAAGATTTTGGATTTTTTTTTGTAGTGAAAAACGCTTTAAATAAGTGGGAATATTTAAGATGGAAGATTTTGCATGTTTTCATTGGAAAGCTGAGAAAATTTTCGATGGAAAACATGTGTCGGAAGTTATTTTTCTTAACTTTTGGAAAATTTCGTTTTTCGGCCAAGAATTTCGATTCATTTCATTTTGTTTTTTTTTTTTTTTCTTTTGAGGATATCTCAAGTTCTATTGGTCGTAGCGCATCGCGGATGGTCTCGAATGAAAGGTGAGATTATTTGCTATGATTTTCGTCAAAGTCCCATGAATTTTCACGAAAATTGAAGAGATTACAAGCCATTTTATGAAAATCAGTTTTTTGGCTTTAATTCACTCAATTTTTGATCAAAATCAATGGGACTTTGACGAAAATCATAGAAAATCATCTCACCTTTCATTTGCGACAACCCACGATATTCTACGACCAATAGAACCAAAGATATCCTCAAAATAACATTTTTTCGCAAAAATCGAAAGGGAAGAGATCGAAATTTTCCACCAAAAAAATCGAAATTCCGAAAAATTCAGAAAAAAAACATGCGACCCATGTTTTCCATCGCAAATTTCCTCAGCTTTTGAATGAAATCCTCCAAAAAACTCTAAACCCCCATTTTACCCCACTTTTCTCTATTTTCCCTATTTTCATTCAGGATTTAATTCATTCAAATAGACGAAAAAAGCTATTATCTTACTGTGATTCATAGCTGGAGCTCTCTTGACTGTCTGATGGCTGTGGTGTTGCTATCCTCAATGAATCCGAGTCAGCTGACGTTTGTGGCTGATTTGGATCAAATAATTCGGATTTTATTTGAAGAAGATCGAATAGTTCTCGCAGTGGCGTCAACTCCGTTGACTAAAACACAATATACATAGAAATTTAGATTAATTTCCCAAAATTCTCTCCAATTCAATGAATAAAAAAGAAAGATCAACTCACCGGTATCAATGCTTCACCATTGTACAAAAATTCGAGCAGATGATTCAACTGCGTTTTTCTAACTCCAGACAAATGAACAACATGATCAAGTACTGGATTGTGTAATAGACTAGCCAATAATGGACTAGCTGCTGCCAATACAACACGATGTGCTCTTACAACTGAGCCATCGTCACAGGCTAGTGTAACATCTACATGACGATCACCACTGTACCATGCCCCGACCTCAGCGGCCAAGGTAGCAGGGTGTTTGCCATAATGAAGTGTCAGTAGACCGTCCGTATACATTGTCTGTAACAAAATTAAAAATATTTTACATTAAATAGTGATTTTAAATCAAATAGATTCTACATTAATAGATTTTACAGTTAAGAGTGACCTTTCAGTTTTTTTTTTTTTATAATTTTTTTTACTAAAGATGCAAAAATCTCAACATGGTGATAACGTATAATTATGAGTTTCCGGTTTTTTTCAATGATTTAGCGGAAATTATGAACGATCGTGAGTTAATCTTCAATTTTAAGATGGGGGAAGGTGGGGTAAAATGGACATGGCTTGATTTTTGTATTTTATACTTTGAAATTTACTCGAAATGGATGGAAATATTGGAGATAGGCGTTTTCTGATAATTCCATTGGAAAGCTGAGAAAATTACCCTTGGAAATCATATGTCAGAAGTTATTTTTTGGAATTTGTCAGAAATTTCATTTTTTGAGGAAGATTTGAAGGTAAAACACAATAAAAGCCTTCTGTTTTTGAAAAATTTCAGGTTTTCGAGAATATCTCTGGTTCTATTGATCGCAGCGACCTGGGGTTGATGTTAAATGAAAGGTGAGCTCATTCCCCATCAATTTATGGGGTTTAGACAGGCAAATATCAATTTTTCCAGTACTTATAAGGTAAAAACTGATTTTCCGAAAAAGACCTATAAATATTTGAAAAATTGATTTAAAAAAAATTTGAACCACATAAATCCATGGCAAATGAGCTCACCTTTCATTTAAGATCAACCTCAAGTCGCTACGACCAACAGAACCGGAGATATCGCCGAAAGAGTGAATTTTTTTCGATTTTCTAATGGAAAAACGCTTCAAAACTTGGCCAAAAATGTGAAATTTTTCCAAAACTTGAAAAAAAACGAAATTCACACGTGTTTTTTGCCGAAAATTTCCTCAGCTTTCCAATGGAATCATCAGAACAATTCTATCTCGAGCCATTTAATTGGAGTGTCTATTAAAAAATTATGTTCAAATCAAATATACAGTGTGTTACAAATTTTAAAAAAAGCATCATAAACATTTTGATCAACTATCACATTGATTATTTTTTCACCTAAGAAACAAAGTGGCATAAGTGCTGTATATAACCATAGCACTTACTCCTTTTTGTTTTTAAGATGAATGATTTGATTCATTTAAAATGCCAAGACAGTGAAGAATTTATTCAACGTGTGATGAATAATATTAATCCTTTCACTTTTTATTTTCTTCTCTTTAATTCTTTTCCAATATTAAATCGATTCATCAATCAATCAATCAATCAATCTGACCTTCGTTGAATTTTGAGTGATTATCATTCGACTCATTTCATAATATATTTCCGTATTTTTTCCTCTTCAGCTCTTGTTTTTTTCTGTCATAATTAAATTTTCTCGGGTTATTGATCAATCACGATTGATGTAAGAGAGAAGAAAAAAAAAAGAGTTGTGAGAGGAGAAAAAAAAAATTATTACGCCATTTTATTTTCCAATGAATCTCTGTTAGTGGCTAGAAAAGAATGTTTATGCTTATGACTAATGTAATACAGGAAAAATGAATCGCATAGCGCTCGTATCACTGATTTTGCGATCAATAATAGATTGTTTGAATTTTGTATTGTAAAGACAATTACAATAATTCTTATTTAATTGTCAATTAAATTCACGATAAAATGAATTTTACCAATTAGATTGAATTAAACGATTCTGCCTAAAATAAAATTGAACTATAAAAAAAAAGCATTCTTCGATAGATCTCGAACATTTCAAAATCGTAACCTTAATGTTAAAGGGGCGTAAGTGCTATGCTTATAAATAGCACTTACGCTCCTTTATTCCTAAAAAGACGACATAAATTTGAATTTTTTTTTATTGATAAATTTGAATTAATTTCTTATTTTACCAAAAAATAATAATGCTCTATACAAACAAAAGAGATTTCTCCAATTTAAAATAATTTACCATTCACATTATTGATAAATCCATTTATTTGCTCCCTCCGTAACGAAAAAATCTTTTTTTTAATAGAAAAAAAACTACCGAGTTTCGAGGATTGTATTACACTGTTTAGAAAAGTGCTATAATCCAACGGAAAGAGGGAGAAAAAAAAGAAATAGAAAAATCACGGAAATGAAAAGTATTAAACACCCCCCACCCCCACCCACCTCCTCCCCTTCTTTTTCTTCTGGGAACGAAGAAATCGCGCATCACCAATGCAACACGGAGGGAGATGACCTTCGATCAATTCTATGTAATACTTGTGTGATGTGAATTGGAAAGGGGAAGACCTTGGATAGAGAGTCACGAAGCGTCTACTGTCACACATACAAGGAAAAAAGGAGCTAGTCTCTTTTTTTTTTTTTTTACTGATGCTATATATTAGCTAGTAAGAATTCGTGTGTTTGTCATTCTAAATAATGCACGTTTCTTTTTTGCATTTAAAGAAGTTCTATATTTACACGAATTGGAAGATTAAAATCTGAAACGAATTTCAACTGAAAGTTTATATAAATCTTGAGTATATCGTGAAATTTCTGATCCATTGACCATTTTGTTTTGTCAATAATAAATAAAAATAACACGGTAGCATATGGGCTAGTGCAGATTTTCGCACTTTTAGTTTAGGCAAAATATTAAAATCTGAAAAGTGTCTTTGAAAAAAAAAAACAAAAAAAAATTTATAATCCAATATCAAAATTATTGATCGTCTCATAACTTTGTAATAAATTATTATTTTTTCTGCATTGGGAAATGATTCTCTAGCCCCGGAAGTCTATAGATATTCCAAAAAGTAGAGAAACTTTAACGTAAATGAGAATTAATCAGGAGTGAATTATATTTTGGAGGTTTTCTCGGAATTAATCATCTCGAGCCATACGTGAATACGTTAATCAAATGGCATACTAATGTATTTACGTAATAAATTACAAATAATTAATATAATTCCTAAAGTCTTCTTCAAATCTGCTTCAAACATCAAGAACTAAGTTCTCAATTATAAATATTAATTTTTGGGTGATTTTTCCATTCATTTCCTGCTTTAAACTCAACGACTAGTGCGAAGGATCATGAAACTACTTAAATAGCGATATTAAGCACTTGGAGAAATTTTTTTTTCCAAAGTCTTGTAGGAATTTTAGGAATTTTTTTTCTCATTCATGACTTAAGGATTAGTATTCTCCACGTGTTTCTACATTCTTTTTTTTTTCTGTCCTTGTCAGTGATTTTATATGCACAATGGCAATTATGTGCATCAGATAATGATTAATGTAGGCGAGAGGGGAATAGAGAAACGGGAAGTCCGGATAATGAGGAGACATTAAGTGCAGTTTGTGTAAATGATTGGTAAATTGAGAGTAAAAAAAAAAGAAAAAGGGAAAAAATCCACATGAAAATTATCAAATAATCAATTATGTCATTTAAAAATAGTTGATAAATTTTGTAATTTACTGTCACGAGATACCAGGCATTTAATAAACCTGTTGACGTAGTTGAAGCAAGGAAAATAGCGAAAAGGGGAGAAGAGGGAGAGAAAAAAGAAAGAATTTAATATGAGAAGAAAAATAATAAAAATAAAAAATAATGCAAGTCAAGGCCATAATACAAGTTGCAATTCATCCGGTGTGGGAAACTGTCGATTGACTGTCGACACGCACAAGCACTCAACGAACAACTTTCACGATTAAACCAGATTCTCAATATAGAAAGGAATTGAATAAGTAAACAAAAAAAAAAATAATAATATCATAATACCCACAAATCATTGAAATTTAAATGCCAATTTCTATTAATACTCCATTTGCATTCAGCTCAATTCAATATTCACAATTCCCTGATAAAAGGAAATGGAAAGCTCTCAATGTCATAAATCCAATGATGATGAATAACAATTGTCTTGTATTTTTCTCTGATGATAAAATTTAACCGAGTAAAAAAAAAAAAAAAAGGAAAAAGAATTATTCATAGCAAAGTGAGAGACGCATTAAGAGTGAAGAATTGTCCTTGAGTAAGAGTTATAGCAATCGGTTGATGCATACACTTATGCATACGTAATATGTAAGTGTATGTGTCTGTTCATTTTATGCGCTCGAAGGAAAATAGCTGAATAAGGAAATTGTTGCTTGACTGAATGATCGCATTTGCTGCAGCGCCAAGTACGATGGTTATATAGCAACTAGCAGCAGCAACAGCAGCAGCAGCCATGCCTCCTCTGAAGTTCAGGGTCAATTGGTGGGATTACGTAGTCCAACAGTCGTCTTTTCTTATTCTATTTGGGCCTTGGACGCTGACAGTGCGCATGCGCCATCGATCTATAATTGCACAGGAGTGGGGGAAATGGCATTGCCAATCTGTTGCGTTCAACTGTCGAGTGGGGCCCAGGTATACCCCCACTCTTTTTTTTTCTACTCACACACAGCAACTCAAATGGAGGGGGGTTGAGGGGCAGCATTTCTCTCCAGAAAACTTTTACTCTGCAGGTGCTGCACTCTGGCCCCAAAGTACCGCATTCCAAATCAGGTGCGGCAATCCCAACAGTCGGTAAATCATCAAGTTTTAAATTTAAAACGTAACATTTTGCACAATATAAAAGACACAATACTTTAATCTATTGAACACAAGAGGGCAATTTAATGCCATTCCATTGTTTTCACTCTCTAAAGTAAAGTGTCATCCTCTTAATGCAAAAAAAAAAAAATATTTTAATGGATTTTAAACAATGTTATTTTTTTTTTTTTGCAAATATTAAAATTTATTACCCGTTAAAAATGATCAATGCCTAGGATTTTCATACTATAAACTTTCATGATGTAATGTAAACCGAAACCAATCCCACTCACTTTTGCCAACACATTTTGTCTCTCTCTCTTTCTCTTTCTCTCTCTCACTAAAGGCCTGTCTGTGTTTCTAGTACCACCTGTTGAATTCAGACTAGTGCAAATCACACCCAGTGAGGTTTCTATTGAGGCAAACACATTAATAGTAGTGGGGCTGAGGGGTGTAGAAGGGGGAGGGAAAAATCGATTGAGTCGTGTAATGTCAGCGAATTGTACACACACACGAAAAAAAAAAAAAATCCCTTTCTACAGCTGGAAAATATCGTCATTCACTCTCAATGATAATTTACATCTATTGCAGTCGTATTAGCTAATTTAATTTTAATATCAATTTTATGCAAGAATAGTTTGTGTTCATGTGGGACACAAAAATTCATGGAATTCAAATTTCTTGCATAATTTTTTTTTTTTTTTCGTATTATTTGAGAGTGAAATTGTTTTTAAAAAATAGAGAAATAGATGTGATTTTTTTTTTTTTTTTAAATAATCTACTTGTAATTTTGAAATTTACGCAGACTTTCGCCCATTTTACTGATGATTTTTCTTCTTTTTTTCGTCGTTCTTCAATAACACCTGAGAATTTAACAGTATACTTTATCGATGTTTCATAAATTTGGAAACACAATGGAACTCTGGTCCACTGAGATTACACACGATAATAAGGAGAAAGTTCATGAATGCGTAAATTTTACGGTTCTTTACTCAACCATCCTTATCGCTTAACTTCTTCGGGGCTCTGGGCCCCGTATGTAGAAAAGTATACATTATGTATAACACGAAAAAGGGGGGGGGGCGAGGAGATTCCAAGTGGTTGTACACAGATATATGTATATTTGCAATGACCAAACTCATGTTATATATATTCCTCTCTTTGAATTTTTTTCCTCGCTTCCTTTTTTCTTCTCTTTTTTTTTCTACCATGCATTGTAATCCCAGAGCAACTGAGCGGACGTTACGATCAGCCATTTGAATCAAACAATGGATAAATCTGGGTTACGCAAATGTCGCACGTTAAATTAAAATGCGTTTGTGTATAACCCAGTCAATAGACTTTTATGGTTTTTAACGATTTGAATAAAAGAATAGTATAAATAAATAGTACATTATTTACTGAAATAGTTGACAATTTAATTTTGAAAAATAATAAAAATAAATTGGTTGATGAAATAAATGAGATATTCGTTGAACCATAAAAATAATTTCATTAGTGCAATTTACATTTGTGCACTGATTGAGGCGAGGCACTGTAAAAGAATTGAGTAATTGAGTGAAGCGTGTGCGCAATTGGGCCCGGCATTTCCGCTCTATATTTACATTTTTCGTAGTGCCAAAATTGCGTTATTTTATTTATGAAGATTTGTGATATTACTCGGTGAAAATTCGAAAATATGAGGAATTAAGGATATTCTGCAGGTATTTTATCGAAATTAAAAAATGTAAGAATTCAATGAAATTTTTTTTTCCAGGGTTCTCCAATTCATAAAGAAACTGTATGCAAAGTTTTGCATTTTTTTCATACCTCGTTTAAAAGTTATGAATTTTTAAGAAAACCATCGTTTAACATGTGTTTTTATGGGAAATTCATTTCCATGTTCATAAATTCAGACATAGGGATCAATACTGTTGGGGTAAAATGGACAGTCTAATTGAACGGTTCGAGATAGAAATTTCCTGATGATTCCATTGAAAAGCTGAGGAAATTTTAGGCGGAAAACATGTGTCAGATCTATTTGTTTCAATTTTTGGAAAATTTATTTTTTTGGCCGAGTTTTGAAGGGCTTCCCCTTTTGAAAATCGAAAAAATTCACTTTTTAGGGGATATCTCCGGTTCTGTTGGTCGTAGCGCCCTGGGGTTGATCTTAAATGAAAGGTGAGCACATTTGTCATAGATTTATGTGGTTGAAATTTTTTTAAAATCAATTTTTCAAATATTTATAGGTCATTTTCTGAAAATCAGTTTTTGCCCCATTAGTACTTGAAAAAATTGATATTTTTCTTTTTAAACTTCTTAAATCCATGGGAAATTAGCTCACCTTTCATTTAAGATTAACCCCAGGTCGCTATGATCAATAGAACTAGAGATATTCCCGAAAAACTGAAATTTTTAAAAAACAGAAGGCTTTCAGCTTCAAATTTTCCCCAAAAAATTAAATTTCTGAAAAATTCCAAAAAATAACTCTTAACATATGATTTTCATGAGAAATTTCCTCAGCTTTCCAATGGAATCATCAGGAAAAATCTATCTCCAATATTTCCGTCCATTTCTCCTAATTTTCACAGTTTAAAATACCAAAATCAATCCATTTTACCCCACCTTTCCCTAATCATACCAACGTCCCCTAATGCCCACATCTGAATGAAAAATGCATGTATACGTGACGTGTCAATGATCGTATTTCCATAATAATTCATATAAAATTGATGGTTTTCGTAACACTGTAGTTTTATGTAAGGTGAATAATTGAGACTGACACAAAGCCCCGTAATTTCTATCTCCCCCCAAAGAGTAAATACAAATTAAACTACAGGTTTATAGTGGTGTGTTACAATTTATTGGCTGATGAAAAGCCAGAGGGGAGTCTTTAACTCGTCTATTGTGTATCCCCTTGTCTTCACCATGTCAGTGGGTCACATCGTTTCTTTCAAGAGATTCTCTCCTCTATTTTTTTTTTCATTCTCTTCATCTTCTTTATCATGATTTTTTCTCATTTTTTTTCGCCACACTACGAACTTATCCATTTGGCTTAACTTAAGATCATTACAATCCGAACTCGCCACTGGGTCGTGCCATTCTCACAGTCTTTATCTAAATCGTTGTAGGTTTCAGTATTGAGCTGAATTGTGTTTTGCTTAACAATCATAAATTGGTAATGGATTATTTACAACCAAATAAGGGCCTATGATTAATCGACAATTTTCGGGCTTGTATTCGGTAAAGAGAAAAGTTCAGACATCAACCATCTTTTGATCATTTTCATGGTTTTTATTTTATTTTGAATTCGTGAGATTGATTTTTTGTAATGATAGAGAATGCAATGATTGAATAATTTTGCACATTGATTTTTCAATGGTATCGATGGAATTTGCCCTTTACTTTACACTCTTACACTGAGAAAAAGAAGAAAAAGTGGTAAAAACTATGAAATATTTGTTTGCCAATTTTTATTGAAATAATTACAAAAATTTGATGAATTTACTAAATTTTGTTGACTTGAAAAAAATCAAATTAAAGTATTGGGAATTTTTTTGATAGTGAAGGAGTGTACTGAAAAACTTGAAAAAATTCACGAAAAATGCCTACATATTGTAGAATTTTCTCAATTTTTTTCAGATTTTTTTATGAAGCCCTTCACTCCAAAAAAAATTGAGGACCAATAAAGCAAATAATTTCGATGGTTTTTACCATTTTTCTGGTTTTTTTCTTTTTCTAAGTGTACGAATGGAATTTCCCCAGTGCAGAGAGATGAAGAGTAATTCTCTCATTTTTCCAACGTAACAAATAAAATAGCACGTATTATTTAATTCAAGGCTGTAAGAGTAAAAAGGCTTTTGCATCAAACTACCTATACCTCGTGACAAACTGACCATCATAATGGATACCCAACTTCCCTTCCACGTGCACCAATACAATTTCACTCTAAATGCACTTGCAACTGTGTGTTAATACAATATAAGTATCAAATGTGTCTTTGTATGAAGTGAAAATGTGGTGATTAATGTGTGTGTAGGTGTTCTTTTTATCACACAGTGGGGTCTCTCTCGTTGAGTAGTGAGTCCCGCAAAAGCAGCTAGTTACATGATCCATTCATTATGTAAGAACAATCACTCTTCTAATAGACGGTACCATCATTCTGGCTATATCTTATATGAAGGGCAAGTTTCATGCGTATTATATGAGGCATTCCACGCTATTTCACTCGATTTTGGAATTATGATTTTCTTCATTTTTGGATATGGTGTTGGAATGGCTAATAAAAGTCATTTTCAATAGTTGAAAAAGAGAAAAAAAATTTTTTTCAACACTCATGACCATTTGAAATTTCGAAAAAACAGTGAAAATGCCTATTCCACTCCAACTTTGAATGCTCCTATCTCGTTAAATATTAGTTCTGTCAAAAAAATGGTAGAATACTATTTTGTGGAGTGAAAAAGCATGAAATTTCATTAAAAATATTTCCAAAAATTAAAAAGCCTCATATATCTGACTAATTTTAACTTGTCTCAATGTGTTGGAAATGGGCGGATTATGAAGAAAATTATGTGAATTGAAATGACTCCATCAATTCATCTGTCCCTTTCCCTTTTTTTTTTTCTAAAGATAATTTCTGAGATATAACATTTACAAAAAAAAAGAAAGTTAATGCCTCAATATATATTTCATCTGTAATTACGATGAATTTAATTACTGAAAAATATATTGACCTTTCCCGCAGACTTCAATCAAAGGCAATTTTTTTCCCATGAAAAATCATTTCTCAACAATAATATTTATTTGAAACACAAATAATTGATTCTTTGACTCGATTTTATTGCACTATTCGCGTGTAGCAATTACATGTATCATAATTTCTTTTCTAATCACAGGAGAAATAAGTGATACATATGATGTATATATGATGCATAAAAAAAGGCACGTCCCCCCCTTTCCTCCAACAAAGTAGAGTTTAAACACATATATACACAGACGAGTCAAATATTACGCAAGGGTCGAATTGCTTTTGCCTCTTCACTTAAAAAAAAAAAAAGACGGCATTTGTAAAATGAGAGAGTTTGAGTAATCGAAGGGCACTTAACATCTATATCTATACCATCCAACAATCATCACGTCATTCAAAACACACAAGTTACAAATGCAATCGTGAAATATAGGTGCGGAACCAATCCTACAATTCATTTGTATCATCTCGTATTCTATTTCTCTTGAGAATAAAAGAAAAAAGATGGAAGAGAAAAAAAACTAACTAAAATTTTGATGCTAATAAGCAATAAGTCTTAACCAACAGTTTTTTTTCAAAATTTTATAGATGTCATATTTGGGTTAAAAAATGCTTGTTTATTGAAAATACACTGACAAGAAATTTGTTTTTTTTTTTTTTTTTTTAATGTTGGTTAAGACGTTATTGCTTATTACATTCCATTTATCATTACTTATTTCCATCTCTCTCTTTCTCTTCACTTCTATTTTTCTTCTATTTAACAATTTCATTATGCAGGCCACCTTGAAATGAAGAAAAAAAAAAAAAGAACTCGAGGCAACTGCGATTACGCATTTGGTGTCTCGAAGAGACAATAGAAAATCCATGATGACTAAACCGGAAATCATGACTTTTTTATTCATTGAGATTTTTTTTCCTCTCTCTCTCTCTGTCTCTCTCTCTATTTCTTCAATTTTTCACACTAATCACATTTTTCCTCGTGTTTCCTTCAATTAATTCCATTTATTCCTGTCTCTCTCTTTCCCTCTCTTCCTCTATCTCTCTCTTGTATTAATACTTTTGTTTTCATTATCCTCGCCTACATACACTCGAGAGGAGCGTCACCTTACGTAAGGAATGATCGTGCAGCACGATACATAATAATGACGAGAGGCGAATAAAAAAATAAAGGGGGGAGGGAAAAGGGTTGGGATGAGGGGAAAAATAGAGAAAAAAATATGTGGAAAAAATGAGAATTATGGATATATATGGGGCATTCCATGTCAAATCACCAGATTTTAAAAATCGTATTTTTTGATTCAGTTGAATTTTTTATATGTTTTGATACTTATCAAAATATGCCTAAACCCAAACTTTGAGCCCTTAATTTTCAAAAACCTCGGAGATATGAATTTTTGAATATCGGCAAAAATCAACAATATGGTAATTTTCAAACATTTATATCTCCTGACTCAATTATCGTAACCATACCTTACAGGTGGCTATTTTCTTTGTTTTGAGACGTAGTTTTCGAAAAAAAAATGTAAGAACCAATTTTTTTTATTTTTCACTGTTTTTTCTTCATTTTTAACTTAAATTTTGACATTTTTTAAAGAGCGACACTTTTGATTTTTTTGAAAAAAATATAGGTTACACTAGGCTATAAAACGAATTTTTCGAGCACTTGATGAAAGTGGGATTCAAATATCTTCGATTGTTAAGCCACTTTTTCACTTTTTTTTTTAAACATAAATTCGCATTTTTTGAGAATTTTTCAATTTTTCATGAGAATTTCATTTTAAATATGGACAACTAATATTGCCCTCCCGTGCCAAATGAGTAAATTGAAAATTTATTCTAGTATAATGTGCCAAAAAATTTTTTTTTGTTTATTTTATTCTTTCCAAGTCGTTTTTAGGAGTTTTATGGTAGTTTCTTCTTGAAATATCAGAAATCTGGCGGAAACAATTGAAGGATCGAATGAAAATTCCAAATTTACAGCAGTTTCTAAAATGGCCGTATCTTTCCCAAAAATGATCGCATCGGAGTAACAAGCAGGTTATAGTTGCTCGCTCGCTGCGCTCGCTCACGAATTTGTGGGTTATTGTTGCTCTCTCGCTGCGCTCGCTCGCGAATTTTTAGGTTGTTGTTGCTCACTCGCTGCGCTCGCTCGCGAATCTGTAGGTTGTTGTTGCTCGCTCGCTGCGCTCGCTCATGAATTGGTGGGCTGTTGTGGCTCGTTCGCTACGCTCACTCACGACTGCGTAGTGGCTTCAGTTCACTAAGTTTTTTCATTAATAACTTTCCGATTGAAAGTTGTTTTTTCTCCCAACTTTTTTTTGTGACTCTGCAAACGTGTCACAAAATTAACTTCCCGACATATTCACAGCAAAGAACTGCGCGTGCCCTCTGAGTCACGATTTACCCGGGTTCTACGTGGGATGATGGTAGAAATCCCCGAAAAACATAATTATGCAAAAAAAGAGGAGTCCTTTTTGCCCCAGGATCAATTTTGCCCCAGGGGTCCATTTTACAGCGAGGTCCATTTTACCCTGGGGGTCCATTTTGACGCGAGGTTCATTTTACCCTGGGGATCCATTTTGCCCCACTCTCCCCATATTGTCATATCTTCCACTTTCATGACGATTTTTTTTCCGTATCTTGTCTTTTTGGAGATATCATTTTATTGTTTGTTGAATAAATAAAGGATGACTGCACTAAATCAATCCAAAATTTAATCAGCTCTAGTTCTCAGCAAAATGCATCGATCGCGATATTGAAGATCTCGATCCGATTATTATTTCGGGAGAAATCGTTGTTGGAAAAAAAATGACCACATACAGACGAACACACACACATACACACACACACACACACACATACACCCCCCCCCCCCTTGGAGTCGTTCTAGAAACGTCCCAAACATATAATCTAACTACTCCCCTACCTCTCTGAAGAAGTTCGGTTTTAGGGGTAATCCCAATAACTTCCTATCGGGAAGTTAAAAAAAAAGAAATTTGAAGCTTGAAGTCTCTAGTTTTGAGATCTTCAGACCAAAAAAAAATTCCGTCCCAAGATCTCAAAACTAGAGTTTTCAAGCTTCAAACTGTTTTTTTAAAACTCCGATCCGATCAGTTTTGAAAAAGATACGGCCATTTGAAAAACCGCTAAAAAATAGGAAATTTTTTTGATCCTTCAATTGTTTCCGCTAGTATATTAGAAAAAACTAATTTTGCGATGCTTAATAAAAATGCTACGCTTTCTCCAAATTTTATAGTGATCTTAATATCAAAATTTTGGTTTGGCTCTTTGTTGAACATTTTTTAAGTAATTTTAGTCAGTACATTTTTTTTAACTTCCTCTTATTGTCTCAATTATTTATATTTCATGGAATACTAGTCTGTACAACGGTAATTATGCAGAAAACGGGCCTCATAAAAATGAGTTAAAAAAAATTAAATTAGTAAAAAAATTTTTGTCAATATATTGACGAAGATTTTGACAATTTACTCATTCGGCACAGTAGGAAAATATCAGTTGACCGTATTTACAATGAAATTCTCATGAGAAATTAAACAAATTTCAAAAAACTCGAATTTATGATTAAAAAAATGCGAAAAAGTGGCTTAAAAAATCGAAGATATTTGAATCCCACTTTCATTAAGGGCTTAAAAAACACGTTTTATAACCTAGTACAACATATATTTTTTTCAAAAAAATCAAAAGTGTCGCTCTTCAAAAAAATTCAAAATTCAAGTTACAAATTAAGAAAAAACGGTGAAAAATAAAAAAAATTGGTTCTTATATTTTTTTTTCGAAAACTACATCCCAAAACAAAGGAAATAGCCACCTGTAAGATATGATTACGATAATTTAATCAGGAGATATAAATATTTGGGAATTACCACATCGTTAATTTTTTGAGATATTCAAAAATTCATATCTCCGAGGCTTTTGAAAATTAAGGGCTCAAAATTTGGGTTTAGGCATATTTTAATACGTACCAAAACATATAAAAAATTCAGCTGAATCAAAAAATACGATTTTTAAAATCTGGTGATTTGACATGGAATGACCCATATATAAATATATATATATATTGTATGAAATCTCGTTGGAAGTCATCCATTGTATTCCTTTCACTTTTCGCCGTTTTTATTCCCACGTCCTGTCGCAAAACTGTCGATCTCCTTTTTTTATTATAATATTATTGTTATTATTATATTTTTTTTTTTACCTGGAAATAATGTCACTATGTCCTTGGTATTTTATTGAAATGAATTTATTTTGTAATATTTACCGCAAATATTTTTTCCCAACACAATAGAAAAAAAATTTATTGTCATTTCCTATTTGTTCTCTAAGAAAAGAAGAATTTTTTTTTACCATTTTTTTTTTTTTTTTTGTGAAAGTTGGAAGAAATTGAAGAATTCAATGGGACAAATTGACCATAATTTCATTGTGGATTGACATGAAAGAATAAATATTGACATATTTCATGTTTATTCTTAATTTTTCCACTTGGTTTGGAGGTGCATTTCATGCAGAACTGGACACTTACGTAATCAGAGTGATCTCACATTGTGGGTGGAACACATTGAGTTCTACATACACATATACATATATATATATACATATACATACATACAAAGAAGCACTTGCATGCAACACACATTGACATACACCATCTCTCACTCGAGTATCTTTTCCCTCAGTTATTTCACTGACTATATATATATATATATATATATATATCTATCTCTATTTTATCCAACACTCTAACAAATTCTATGGCATCATTTTGATGCATTGAAAGAGACCTTGAACAACCAGTGCAACGCGCAACTACTCTCCAACACTCTTTTGATCGACATAGTTGAATACTGCATAATACAAAATAAACTATCATCCCACTTATCATTGATGCGAATGATTAATACTGCCTTGAAAAAACACGTAAATTACTTGTAAAATGTCAATCACTTTTCAATAATTCCATGTTTTTTTTTTCATATTAATCCGTAATTATACGAATTTTCATCTCGTAATAAATGTAAAAATAAATAGAAATTCTAAAAAAAAAAGGCAGTTATTATGTAAATGATTCAGAATAGTGCAGCATCATTGAAGCATTCATTCACTGAAATTCTCGAAGAAATGAGGAATAATCGTTGCATTCTAATCGTTAAAATATTGCTGTAGGGTTTTTTTCCAGCACTTTTCCCTACTCCATACATCATTATTTGTCACAAAAGCTTTTAAAGATGTTCTACAGGTATTTTATCGAAATTTAAAAATATATGAATCCAATGAAATTCTTTTCCAAGGTTCTTTTTTTTCCAAAAAAAATTGGAATTGAAAAAAAATTCTTAATTACCCATTGCATAAAATTGTTATATCTTCGTAATATTGATTAATGGTAATGAAACCTTTAATATCGTTAAAATATTGAACAAAATTACCGGATGATGCGGTGCATTCATTTTTCAGTTCAATCTGATATCCTATAATGATAACACGTTTATCTCATTCTATATATATACATATAAATTTTATTCTCGCTTCGCTTGGCGCTCTCCGTTTATTGCCATTCTAACAAGTACCACTATATATATATACGCAACGTGAAATTCGGTATTTGGGTCGTAACACTGTGCATTGCGCACGACGAAACGGGCGCCGTGGATGATTAGCGTGTCATGAGCCGGACGATTGCGAGATCGTCGTTTGGAGTTAGTAACAATAAAAGAGGTCGTATATATATATATGTAATACTATATAGTATAATAGTAGAACGTGTTGTATTATGAACTCTTTGGACACACCGGGAAGCGCTATGCAACAGTTCACAGTCACTTGTGTATACATATATATGTGTGTGGGCGAGATCTCTGACGAAAAAGAGGGTTTTTTTTTTTATTATTAAGTAAATTATCGGCCATTATAGTCACTCCAAGGAAAAACATTAAATTTTTGGATAAAATGATAATTTTATTGGGAAGCTGAAGAAATTTTCGATATTGTCAATATCTTGATTTTTATCGTCATTTCTTTTTATTTATCGTTAATTGTCCGTGAAAAATAATCAGTTTGTATCTTAATCGATTTTTCTCAGGGACGAAAAATCTATTTTTCATATTTCATAAGAGAAACGATTTTACGAAGTTGCGGAAGAAGAAAAGGCGAAAAAAATAATTGCTTGAAAGTATCATAATACTTGAGAAAGGTCGTTAATAATACTGATAAGGCCTTATCACTGTGCAATTTGTGAATTTGAAATAAAATGAAAAAGAATAGGAAAAAGGTAGGCATTTGAAGTCGAGTAATGATTTCAAGTACAATAAGTAGATATCGTAAATTGTATACATTTCCAACCCGGAAACTAATTATTTCGATAATGTGGAAAAGAAAGGAAAATTGCGTATATTTCAGGTTTTTTTGTCATTTACTTTTTACAATTACAATGAAAAAGGCAAATAACTCTGTTTTATCTATTTTGAAAATTTGTTTCGTTTTTCTTCATTATGACAATTCACATTTAGCTTAAGAGCCTTAAGATGCTTCCTCATTATAGTGAAATTGTCGCAAATTTTGAAATAAATGTGAAGATTGACATTTACAATTTATTTGATCCTATATTGCAATTAAAGATGATTAGCAGGTACAATCGAAAGAAAAAGTTCAATTTTTGTTTAAAATTGTTAATAACAATTTATACAAGATGAAATTCTCAAATCTGATTCAGTGAATTTGTGAAGAACATAATGAGGAATAAAATGATCCTTTGAAACAAAAAATTAATTGAAAAATTCTCATTATTTTTTACATTTTTCCAAATTTTTCAAGATTTAAAGAAATGTAAAAAATAATGAAAATTTTTCAATTTTCAATTAATTTTTTGTTTTTAAGGCTCATTTTATACCTCATTACATTCTCCACAGATTCACTGAATCACATTTGTGAATTTCATGTTGTATAAATTGTTATTAACGATTTTATCCAAAAATTTAACGTTTTTTCCAATTATACCTCCTAATTAGTTAGTTTTATTTCCAGAATTGTGCATAAATTTTTCTTTTTTGTACATTTTTTAAGATGTGCAAATTTACATGGCTATATCTTCCTATATTATCAAATTGTTATAAATTGAAGATAACGAATAAAAGAAAACGAGAATTTTGTATCTCCCAATAGAATTTTCGTAAAAATTTTGATTTATGAAAATTTCCAAAAGTTTATCACTTCACAATTATCACAAGATAATTCTTTGAAATAAACCCAAACACATTGAATGAAGTATCGCCGAAACTTTCCCTTTTTGGCTTTACCCTTTCTCGAAGGTATGCCCATAATTTATGCCCTCCGTTTCTCCGTACTAACAGGCGCATCGTTTTATTACGTGTAAAATTGGCAGAAAAAGAGAGTGAGAAAGAGGGAGAGGACCAAATTAAGATTACCGTGACTGGGCGTGTGCGTACAGAAGTGTGAATAAAGACGAATAACCTCCCCTCCCTCTCATTTTTCATGAAGAAAAAGAAAGAGATGGGAATTTTCAAGTGAAATAAAGATAAACGAGGTACAGAGTTTTACCAAAGAACCGAGAAGCTAAGAGTAAATGTGAGAGTTGGATAGATAAAATGGAAAGTGAAAGGAAAGGTAGAAAGGATATTTCGACAGCTAAAACTACTCTTTTACTTCTGCCTCCTTCTTCGAAAATGTTATTATCCTCTGTTGTACTTTATATACATTGAAATGTAAAATTATCCTATTCTCTTATTTATCCAATGAATTTTCATCACGTTTTTCATCCATGGAGAACAATTTTTATTTTTCTCTTCTCTTCAAGTAAACTTCAATAATAGATTTATTCATATTTATTCCGGCAATTTAATAAAATTACAAACTACCATGATTTTTAAGAGAATTTTAAAAGAATTTCATGTAATTTCCTAATTCTTTTAGGAGTAAAATTACCCCGAGGGGGTTGAGAGTTAACTAAATTGTCCTTATTATTAAAGGGAGAATGTGGAAAATGCAAATAAATGTAGCAACAGGTAATTTACCTGTGAGTGACCCGAGGCTCTGAGTATTTATACCTGCTGGACAAATCCATGAACAATTTTTCTCAGTTTAACCCCCCCTACCCCCCCTTTTGTGTACCCTTGTGACACTGTCCCAGTCTGAGGGAGTGACACGCGTACCGTTCGCGTGGCTGAAATATTTAAAGACGAAAGGTAGGAAGAGAAGAAGGAGAAGAAGAGGAAAAAAAAGGGGGAAAAAGAGGAGAACAGGAGAAAGAGTGGTACACACTGTCCCTATGGCCATTTCTGTCTTGCTAATTGGCATGGGGAGAGACAGGACGTTAAACCTGGAGGGCACTGTGACCCAGATGCATTTGCCTTTGATGCATTTGCTTTAGTATATAGTGACATGAAAAATTGAAAAAAAAAAAAAATACAAAATTGAAATGATAATTATGAGGAGGTAAATTATTTCCTAAATTATCTGCTTATCTATTTCCGTTTTTTTTTAAGTCTATTTTGAAAAGACTTACAAGAGTGGAGGTGAATTAAGAATGTTCTACAGATATTTTATCAAAATTTAAAAATGTAAGATATCAATGAAATTTTTTTCCAAGATTCTCCAATTCATAAAGAAACTGTATGTAGAATTTTGGATTTCTTTCATACCTCGTTTAAAAGTTATGAATTTTTAAAAAACCATCGTCTAACATGTATTCTTATGGGAAATTCACAAAAGCTTAAAAAACTTTTCGAAAAAATTCTTCAAATTCGATGAAATTTCGGAAATAGTTGAGAAATTATCCTCCGAACAAACGTTAGATTTTTATGAGACGATTGTGTCAATAATTGGCATTAAAATTAATAAAAATGATTGAAAAATTTTCACTGGGGCCGTAAGTGCTGTCAACTTGTGTCGCCAGAATTTCCTAGAATGCAACGCTTTTTTTCAAAATAATTCTCAAACTAATTAAATAAAGAATAAAAAGAAGTATCTGTGAAATGTAATAATAATGATATGATATTTGACCACCCGCAGCCTTTCATAATTACCTAAAAATTAATTTTTATGAGGAATTGAAAACCTCATTTTTTCGTGTTTAGGGATTGGAACACTGACAAAATCACTGCCCCTCTCGTGCCGCACAACCCCCTCTCACGGTTTATGTAGAACATCCTTAAGAACTACGTATCTTTTTCGAAAGGCAAAATCACTGATAAGCTGGATTAGGTAAATTCTCACGTTGGATATTAAAAAAAAAGGAAAAAAAAACGACCTCTAATGAATGAATAATTTTTCTCTTTCTCTCTCTTCATTGAAATGAGAACACAGACAGCAATATTTCTCGTGTTAGCATCAAAAAGCACATCATTTGTGCCACGTAACTGGGATCCCTGGGTGAAACGATGGGAGCGCTTATTAAAGTTACCCTCCCCCCCCCCCCCCCCTCTTCATCGAGCATCTACCTATATATACATGCCTCTTTCTCTCTCATTTTTTCGCTCTCTCAACGATATAATATCAGAGACGCCCCAGACACTTGTACACGTGAAAACGCGTGGCAACTCTCGTATAAAACGAAGCTGCAATTAAAGAGGTACGAAAGAGAGAGAGAGAGAGAGAAATAATACATATATATATACACAGCATAACCACGCAAACCTGACTCCTTCTCAAGGCCCTGAGACTCGCCAGAGCGTACCTCCGCTACTGATTAGCTTCCTCTTTTCCCACATCGTCGTCCTTTATATTTCTTCTTATTCTTGTTTTTAACAAATTCTTTTTTTTTTTCTATTTTTTTTTTCTTTCACTGAGAAGCTCATTTCTTTCGTTATCATCGAGACGGTGGGAATTCACGCGATTCTCATTAAAAAACAATTAAAATGATTTTTTTCCCTCTTCATAATTGTTTTAATTGATTTCTTTTTTTTTTTTTTCTTCATCGAATGAAATTTTAATATTTTTTCTTTCCAACGCTCTCACATTCTCATTCTATTAATTCATAGCTTCAGGGAGGGAGACAGACAATTTGTGGAATAAGAAAAATGATGGAAACACAAGTGGAAATCTAAATGGGAATTGATGACGTATGAATTTAATAATAATTTTGTTATTTTTGTATTTTTCATTTCAAAATGAATCTATTTAGAAAAATGATTCGGGATTTTTTTTTCAGAGTGAAGGACCTGATGAAAAAATCTGAAAATATTTGAGAAAATGCTACAGGGTGTCTATATTGTTGTTGAATTTTTTCAGATTTTTTAGAAGAGCCGCCGCTTTTTTAAAAAAATCTCAGATCATGTTAACACCTAGGTCCATTTTGCCCCGGTCTCTCCTATTAGTATAAGAGGCTAAAATTATTCTGCCATCAATTCTCTTTACTGTGCTCATTTCGAAACATCGAACAAAATAATGTAAATAAGAAGAACGAGTAGAAAAAGATAGAAAAAAGTATTGTTACTAACGTTTTATTGAACAACGTGCATGTTCATCAGCATTTTAATGTTTTCTTCAATTTTAACGTCAATTTTTAATTCTCAATTTTGTATTATTATGATTTCTGGGCGAAACGTCGTTCATTTGACAATTAATTAGCATTGTTAAATTAATTTTTTCCAATGTCCCATGATCCTCACATAATAATGACACAAACATGGAGATGAAAAACACAATTCAGTAGCGAAGTGATAAAACAAGATAAGTCTCTTTTTTTCTCATCAAGTCCTTTACAAATACCTCAGAAAATAACAGAGAAAGGGCAATTTTATCCTGAAACTCTTTTGTAACTCTTGAAATTCTCTACTAAAAAAGATGAATAATATCACCTTATCTCGCTTAGTGTCCAAGACATTTCCTTCGAAATGACCTCAAAGATGAGTCGATTTATCCTGTTTTACCTCTTCACTACTGAATTGATAGAACAATAATTCGTAATAATATATTCGTCACTTTAGAACCAAAAGGGCGTAAGTGCCCCTTTTTTTTTAAGGCAAGTATGTAATTTTTTTTTATTAAAAAGGCAACTTCTCATCTTACTTGTACTTGAAAAATATCCAATTCAGAAGATAAATCTTCAATCAGTGATGAAGAGGTATCTGTTCCATGTTCACCATCAACTTGCGCTAATTACATTGCCTCAAGCACTCAATTAATCGCTCTATCTTCATAATCTTCCTCTACAATAAAACAACACATTGTAGTGCAATATTCTCAGTAGATTTGCACGATTGATCTAAACGAGGATAACTGATTCATTTAATTAGTAATTCAACGACAGAGAATAGAATGTCAATTGGGAACGAATACGTGATCTTTAGAAGACACCAAAGATTACTTGAGCCTTTTTTTTTATTTCTCTCTCTCTCTCACTTCTTTTTTAAACCTATCTAAGTAAATGGAATGAACGACAGGTGCTTAACTCATGGACGATTATTTAATTAACCTTGACAGAAAAAAAAAAACCCAGTAATTTCTTCCTGTGTTTGACTATCAGTTATCAAAGATAAGAAAATCGAGGTAATTTTTTTTTCCACTGCTATATTTAATCAACTGGCTCTTGATATTGTCACCTACTTTACAATGATGTCTTGGTATTCTAATTCAAACCTGAACCTGAACTTGAAAATTTATAATTTTTTTTTTTTCTTTGGCATCAAGAATAAAAATAAAATTTAAGATTGATTTCAAAATTTCTGAAAGAATTATTTTTTACGTTTTTTAAATTTATCATCAGTTCAACAAATTTATGGAGATGGAAATATATATGTTTCATATATATATATATATTTAATTTTTTTTTTTTTTGATAAACAGAGGGTTCAACTCTATTTTTCCTCTCGCGTGCGAATGGGGTTGAGAAAAAAAAGCGAAGAAAAAACACTGATCGGCTTACATAAAGTTGTGACACGTGTAAATACAAAGTGAGACTTCACTGTTCCTAATCCGTGAAATTCTAATACGATTCAGTATTTTCTTCGCCTCAAGGGGGCGTGTAAATACTCTAAAAAAAAGTAGAAGCATATACACAAAAAAATTTAATTTTTTTTTTTACAATTTATTTATTTTTTTAATGAATAGAGTACGATCACACGACCAATAGATGAACACTGACCAAAAGATGAACAGTTTCTATTATCGAGTGTTTTCATGAATAAATGAATGATCCTTATACTTTTCACGTCAATTCCCGATTATTACATTCAAATAAATCTATAAACTATTTATTACATACCGATTGATCGAAATTTAAAATCATACCACTGCAAATATGCAACTGCCCATCTATTGGGGGTTCCAGTTATTTTCCAGTTTTTCCTCGATTTTCTTTGAATTATCACTGCATTATTCAAGTTTACTTGATTTTCAGTCGATTCACTGTATATTTTTCTGTACATCATTCTTTTCTGCAACTTTTCAACGCAATTCGCCTATTTCATATGAATTAATAAAGTCTAATATCTCCTTAACCGTTCATCTATTGGTCATGTTACCCTACAGAAAGTTTAGTAACGCATCGTGATTAGAAATTTTTTTCATGTTCATGTAATTTATTAATAGCCACTATATCTATTGAGCCACATTACTTCTCCATTTGATTGTCAAAAAACTTAGAAGAAAAAATGAAAAAATAAATAAAAAATGGAAAAAAACTAGTGGAAGAGGGCGGTGGAGGGGTGGCGACACTTGTGGCGCACAGACGAGAATAATAAATCATGCTGGGCGATTGGGGAGTGAGAAATTCCCGGAGAATTATAATAGATGAGTGAATGCTTGAGACAAACACTTCCAACACACACATACACACATGTATATATATATGCTTCACGTTCCCAGTGACCTTGACGGTTTGAGTGGCGCTTTTCTTTTTTCCCAATCCACGCGCGCTCGATTTACACGAAAAACAGAAAAATATATAGATATATATATCTATGTATATGTGATAGACGCACAAGTAAGTGTTCGGATAGATAAAAGAGGTAATCTCGTTTGCTTTTGCTGTCTTCGACTATTTTCAGGGTCTTTTTATTCTGTTTGTCCCTCTCAATTCAATTATCCTCTCTTTTTTTTTTTTTTTTTTTTTTTTTTAGAAATAGAGATAATTTTAGGAAATTTTCGGGAATTAAATGAGGAAATTTTTTTTATTATTTCATCGTCAACTCGATATATATCGAGCGTACATTCTCATTTTCAGAGAATAAAAATGATAAGGTATGTGTTTTGTCACCAGAGAACTTTCACTCCCACTTATTTATATATATATGTCAATGTGTGTGAGTATTTATTCATAATGTGTATGGCTACATGTAACATTATGTCGATACACATGAGATTTGAAAATATCAATGCTTGTAATCGGGCGAGCTTTAAGAGGAAAACTTGTTTTATAGGGTTGTGCGCGCAATCGCAGTTAAGAATTTTCATCCAAATTTTCCCCTGCCAAATACGAGCAATTTCAAAGTGAATCACATTTCTACGGAAACTTTGGGATAATCTCGTCATTGAAAAATCAACTGCATCATCGATTTTCAAATAATTTCACACAGGGATATCAATGAAATTTGTTAATTTTAGTTTAATTGTTTCTCGAAAATTTGGTAAAATCAGGAAAAATTCAAGAAATAATTGAGTATTCAAGTGATTTTGATTCTGAATATTCATGTTCAGTTGAAAAATTCAAGTAAGTTGTGGAATTTCTGTCTTAATTCTACTTGAGACTCACAGATTCCTTTGAATTTCCCTCTAAAACTCAAAATTTCTTAATCATCTTTTCATTCATGAAAAATTTCAATATCAAGCACATGAAAATTTCCATCAAATTGTCTAGAAAATTTCAATTTTTCTTTAACAGTAAAATATTTTTTTGAAATAATTGAAAAAACCTGTTGATTTTACTGAATTTAGTCGATTCAACTAGTTAATCTTTTTGAATTACCAAAATTCATTAAATTCACCAACTTTTTTAATTATTTCAAAAAAATATTTACTAAGCACCAATGGTATTAATATTCAGCATTCCAACTATTACCTAATTAAATTGATTTAATGTAAAAAAATTAAGAACCCACCTTGATTAAAATCCTCCGTTAATGTCCTCGTAATTGACAGTAATTAATTATTCACTTTTTAAATTATCCACGTATTAAATAAAAAAATTTAATTTAAAATCCTTTGCTACTCTCTCGAGGAATCCCTTAACATTATAACACAATGTAAAAAATCCAGTGTTGTTAATTTTTTTCTGTACTTGGAGATCCCAGGATAATGCCAACACGTGAGGTACATTTGAATTACAAGCAAATTTATTTTATCTATTTATTTTTTCTGAACTTAATTGACGAAGAAAAGAATTTTTTTAAATTTTTTTTTCCTGGAATTATCACTTTATATTTATTATTATCGAGATCACACAATCGATTTGAATTACACACTTCCTCAATTTTTCATTTCCCTTTTCTCCTTTCAGACAAGAGAAAAAAATGAAAAAGAAAAAAAAGTGATGAAAAATGATTTTTTAAAAAACACCTTTTGACACTTTCACCGTCACTTCCGGTTCTACTGTTGTCCCTTCCGGGCTGATTCACACATGGGCAAGTTTAAATACCACTGAAATAACCATGGGCATATATATATATATATATCCATAACCCGTGCAATAATGATAACAATTCACGGAGCACAGGTAATTGAATGAATTATAATTATTATATTTGGAGATTTCGCTTCTCCTTTTTTTCTTTTCTTTAACACTTTGTTGCTCCTTTTTTTTTTACAATATTTCACTTCTCCTGCTTCTTCTCACATCAACTGACAGTGGTAATGTGTGACGGTGTTGGTTTCCCTCCTTCTTCTCTCTTCGGTCCTGGCTTCCCCAGGGTCAGCCGGCTCTCTCTGTATATATGTGTATGTGTGTGTGTATATATATATGTATTTTTGTGTCTATATGTGTGTTGGTTCTCTGGCACTTTTACCCGTTGGGTACTCTCAAGGACTCAACACTCGGAGCCCCAAGTCTCTCCTATTCCTTTCTCTTATCCTTTCGCGTGGACTTTTTTTTCCTTTTATTTTAAACTTTTTTTTTTTATTATTATTACTGAGAGGAGAAAATGTAAAAATGCTCCTTTTTTTTTTATCCTTTCCTCGTGTTCATTCACTGGGTAACCTTTTTTTTTCTGCAATTTCAAGCCACTATTCCAGGAGTGTTTCCTCTTTTCCCAGGAATTTCTTTTTTTTTTGATTCCAAAAATTTCGGGGAAATTCAATGAATAGAATACGTAAATGAAAAAAACGAAGTAATAATGAATTTCACCACTTCTTCGAGTCACACATCAACGCTGCCGCAACTTTACTTTCCCCACATTGGCTTCCCCACGATTCCCAATTCTTTCTCTTTTTCCTTCTCATACACACATTTAAACATTAAAAAAGAAGAAAAAAAACACATATACATACACAAGAGTACATATAGCACACAGACTTGAAAACTCCCCCGTTCTCTTTTATTTTTCTCTTTCTCTTGAATCTCGTGTTTCTCTCTCTCTCACTTTTTTTCTCCTTTTTTTTTTTGCCACAGTCGATTTTGTAATCCCTTTTACGAAACGCTCCTCTCTGTCTCAGTTGTACTCAAAGTAAAAGTCAAGCCGTTTGGTGTATTATACCAGTGACAAATAAATAAAAAAAAAAAAAAAGGCACGTTATTGACAAATTGAAAATCGTCAGTTTCTTTTTCCCCTTTTTATTATATTTTAATCTTTTTTTTTTTTCTCGATTCACTCGATTTTTATTTTCTCTTCACAGAGAAGAGAAAAAAAAAGCGAAGATCCAGAGAGGATATCTGGATCTTTTTCTTCCTCTTGTACACTTCCTGTTATTATTATTATTATGAAAATTATCCTTTGCTCTGTCTGAGGTATTACCTCTTCAGTACACGTGAATACACGTGACACTGATCCACCTTAGGGCTCACTGGTGTATCGATACCTCCCATTTTGTGTTTATTTTCAAAAAAAAAAAGGAAAAAAAAAAACCCGAATATTAATCCTTAAAAACCAGTAAAATGTGTGTCTGTCTGTCTTTGACGTTCCTTTTTCACTTATCACTTCAACGGGTCCATAACAATTCAAATCCTCGTTGTATTCATTGACACACAGAAGTGTGTCTTAACTTTGCTGAAAATACTGTACAACAGAAACACACACTCCTCCTCCAACTCTTCAACTGCACTGAAACACTATTGTAGCTTATCAAA
Source organism: Aleiodes alternator (assembly GCA_963921955.1). Lineage (NCBI taxonomy): Eukaryota > Metazoa > Arthropoda > Insecta > Hymenoptera > Braconidae > Aleiodes > Aleiodes alternator. Next base: position 2,457,452 of record OY998107.1, on the reverse strand, counting down.
CACACAGAACAAACACACACACACAGAGAGTTCTCTCTATTTTCCTCTCTTATTTTTCACTTCCCCCCACTCCAAAAGCCTCTATTTTCCCCTCTATCTCACTCTCGCCAGTAGCTTTTTTTTACTTATTTTTTTTGTTCTTCTTCTTGTTCTTTTTTGTTTTGTTGAAGCGTCCTCGTCCTCGACACGTAGAGCAATGGTATCTTTCTTTCTCGTGTGTGTCTGTCTGTTGTGCGTTGGCTCTCGAGTTACGTTCCGGTTACGCAATGCGGATCATCAACGAGCATTCCACCTCCTTCTTACTCTTATTCTTCTTATTTTCAAACGTCAAATGCTTTCTTCTATCTCATTTAGATTTCTCTCAAGGACACATACAGCCTCACAGCCCCACACACACACACACACATGGGCAATTGACACTTCACCTCTTTTTCTCAATTTTTCCAATGATTTTTCACTCTATTTGTTGGTTGATTGTCCAAAAGAAAAGGGGTGACAACGATTTTTTCCCTGATTTCATTCACAAAAACACATAAAAACACACGCAAAAGCCTGAAACACACACAGGAAAGTGCAATTGTGCTTAGAAAGAATTAACACCTTTTCCCTTTTTTTTTCACTTTTTTCCTATTTTTTTTTTTTGTGTGTTCAGTAATATTCGGTGCTTTTGCCTGGTTGGCTTCTTAGTACGAGTTGAATTGGATTTTAACGCGCTCAAGCGGTGTTTTTTTTCGCTCTCTCTCTCTTTCTTTCTCTCTC